>CM024643.1:25818688-26418688 GCA_014182715.1 Eucalyptus cloeziana
CATCAACATACACTGCTGTCTGCTTGTTACTCCTCTCGTCTTCCAATTCTGAATCCTCCCTCTGGTGGTTCTTCTTTCCCCTAATTCCACTGAGAGGCAAAAGGTCACTTTCATCCTCCTCCAAGTTAACCACATTCAGTGATTTCTTTTCCTTAGACCATGAGTTCACGCTGCTTTTCTCCAGATCAATAAATAACTGCGTAACTTTGGGAAGAAATTTGCTAGCTTCCTCCACACCTCTCTGGAACTGCAATACTGATTGGCTCTCGGTCAAGAAGTTAGGGAACAAAGGGCCACTCCCTAATGATGCATTCGTCCTATTACCATTACTCAGGAAGCTGTTTGGTGAGGAAGAGGATGGTTGAACATGAGCATTCACAGTGGACTGAAAAATGAAGTCTCCTATGACAGAAGATCGCCGCATATAATTTCTGCCCTCCCCAAAATTACCGAGCCATTGATGATCAGCAAAGTTGCTGCCGCTGGTATTCCTAGAAGGGCTGCTCTTAGCATAGTCACTACTGTTTCCCGAATAATTATTGTCCGGACTCTCCATGAATGGAGGGGACGGGTTCGCTTCAGATGGGCACGTCTCGCCAAGAGCTTCATGGAGCGACTTCTCAGCCGCCTGGAGAGCCAGAGGGTCATGAGACATAGAAGACTTCTCCTCCATGTCCTCCTCCAAAAGGATTTGATTTATGTACCTGAACACAGTCTCGGAGAAGTCGCTATCCTCGGACGGGAAATCGGCCTCCACACTCACGAGCGAAGACGGAGCAAAATCGCAATACCTAGGGTCGGAAGGAAAGAAGGGTTTGTCCATGAAGCCAACATCCCGAGACTGGCCGTCGCGACCGACCCCATTTGCCAAGTTCGCACGCTGATCCGGAAATGGCAAGAGGGTCTCGTTGTCGAACATTAAGGCGCTCGGGGAGCCGGAGAATCCCGTGACGCGCCGCTCCATTATCATCTGCTGGTGGCAATTTGTCCCTCCCCCCCGGGTCAACTGCGACCAGCCCCAACACTGCTTTTTCCTACTCAGAAATCGTCAAGAAAAACTGCCCATTCCTAACCCCCTGTTGAAACCAAGATTCACGAAAGAAACAGAAAAAAGCGGATGTCAGAAGAACACACGGGCGGCCGAGCTCAGCTGAAGCGAGCTCAAACCACATCTAATTCAGCTACTAAAACGCGAAATCTTCGGGCCATATTGACGACCTGCGATCCTAGGTTCGCCGGTAGATCAAAAGAACGTAAAGAAACCGCAAGAAGGCACCAAATCAGATCATCAGCCCCGCATAAATTCCAAACAAGAGAAAGAAAGAACAGCGGACAAAAATCTCGGAGATCTTGCGGTGGAAATGGAAGATGGGAGAAGGCTAACCTCGGCGCCCAAAGACGAAAAGGACTGCGGGAGCCGATTTCTGGAGGCCGGCGTCTCTCTCTTTTCCATATAAGAGAGAGAGAGAGTTGGAATTTTGTCTCTCCGACAGACGAGACTTCAGCGGCACTCAGGAACAGTTCGCTCGTGCGCCATCTTCCTTGACAAACTTGTAATTCCGTAAGAACGAAGACCGCGTGGTAGGAAATGAGGAATTTTGAAAAATCAATAGATAGAAAGGTTGCGTTTGGAACACTTGTTTAAAAATTGTTAGAACAAAAATAAAAATGTTTCTTTAACAGGAACAATTTTTCAATAAAAACGCGTTTAAACATTTTCCTAATAAAAAAAATGAAAACACATTTGGTAAATTTGTATTTTTTTTTTTATTTCTTTTAATTTTTTTTTTTTTTTTTTTTTTTCTTCTTTTGGCCGGTCACGGCCGCGGCCTCGCCCGGCCACGGCGAGGCTCGCCGGCCCCGCGAGGCCGAGCTAGGCGAGCTCGAGCTCGCCCGCCCACCTGGTGAGGCTCGGCCTCGCCGCCCACCTCCAGCCGCAGGCGAGCCCGAGCCTCGCTAGTGGCCGGGTGAGCTCGGGCTCGCCGGATCCGGGTGAGCTCGAGCTCGCCTAGCCTTGCCTCGAGCTAGGCGAGCTCGAGCTCGCCCAGATCCGGCGAGCCGCTCGCCCCCAAGGCGAGCCCGAGCCTCGCTAGGGCGGGCGACGCCCGGCAAGGTCGCCGCCCTCTTGGCCGATCGGCCGGCCATGGCCGAGGCCGTGACCGGCCAAAGAAAAAAGAAGAAAAAAAAAAAAGAGAAGAAAAAGAGAGGAGAGAGAAAATGTGTTTTTAATTTTGTTAAACAAAAGTTTTTCTTATTTCTTTTTCGTTCCAAAAGTATTCCCTAACAAAAAAATAGATTTGGAACAAAAACGTAAATAAACGCGTTTTACATTCTTTTTTGCTTCCTAACAAAAAAATACAAAACCTGTTTATAAAAAAAAAAAAAAAAAAGAACATTAACAAACGCAGCCAAAGTTGTCATGGATAGTGGCCGTTTTGGACCTATGGAATATGCAGGAGTTGAAAAAAGGGGGAGGGTCGGTAACCCGAAATGATTTGGAAAGTGACGGACATGCCCGTACATCAGCAATCGCGAATGCAATATTTTATAGTTAGTTACGCGATCAGTCAAAAGAGAATGGTAAAAGGCTGGGAACATCACGAACGCTTCCCATCCGAATGTGAACATGTCCCTGTGAACTCTCTCTCGCGTGCCGGGATTGAACGACGTGTCGCTTAGAAATGCCGAGAAAAAGGGCAAAAGGGGAAAAGGGGGGAAGGGGGCTGAACTTGGCTTTTGGAGCTTGCCTCGTCTAAATTTTTTTTTTTTTTTGTCGATCATATTTTATTCATGCTTTAACTCTCACTCTCAGACTTTTACACTGCCTCTTTATGAGACGTGGGAGTCGAAACCCACTCCTGAAACTAATTTTTTCCCACCCCAACCCCCTTGAGAAGGTGAAAATTCAAACCCCCCCCCCTAATTATTTATCTTTCTTTGGGATAATACAGTGTGTTATCAAGAAGCTGACCTCCAACCCTTGCCCTTCAGAACTAAAGATTCAAAAGTCAGCCGTTGAACTTTCTTTGCCCTCTACCGACAAAAAAAAAAAAAAAAAATTCTTTCCCTGACTTTTGAAGAATTATTAAAAAATGAACAAAGTCATGGAATGCACATATGGGAATTGGTCATACAATTTCTAGGGGCTTAGTATTTTTTCGTCATTAAATAAAAGTCCCATAAAATTCGAAAAGATAAAAGGTGTGAAGTAAATGCTTTATCAACCCTGTAGAGTAATTCAAGCTTTATTTGTTTTGTAAAAAACAAATGATTTGAAAAATATTAATGACCACTTATAAAAATAAATGAATAAATAAAAAATATTTTAATAGTTCACGAAAAAATTGAGACGTGAATTGTTCTTGATAATGATTTTTTATTTCTTAATTAATTATTTTAAACAATACAAGTGGTCATTTAATTTACAAAAATAAAAATTTGTTTCTTCACATCCGCTCAGCACATAGAGTTGCATAGCGGAAAGAGCACTCTCTCTTTCTCTATCTCTCTCTCTCTCTCTGCTGGCCTCCCCTTCTCACTCTGGCGTCGGCCTCAGATGCTTGGTTCCGATTGCTGATTGTGTCAAACCCATCTCGAGTTCGTCTCCAAGCTCAGAACCTGCGGTCCCCTCCTATTATATGCATGTGATATAAGTATGGTACAAGTAACTTCTCATGTAGGAAACGGATCTCTGAGGATCATGATCGGATCGCCTAGGGGTTGGATCTACACAGCTAAACCGCCGGTTTGATGCGATCGAAGGAGACCGGTCCGACTTGGACCGATTTGAACAATGCATGATTTGGCCCTTAAGAGACCCAAACAAACCTCAAGAGGAGTGATCTTGACAAGCCATGGCTAGGAGGGAGTAGACGATGAATTGACACCTAGGACCGCCATGAGAATGCTCTAGATGAAGACCTCCTCCATCCACTCCTGGTTAATTCCATGATTTATCACATAGTGTTGACACCTAAATTTTTAATTCTTTTTATTTTCCCTTCTTGTTCGGCCAATGATCATTAGTTCCTTGACAGGTTTGGGGACTCAAGTTGATCCAGATTCCCCAAAACAAGAGTAGACCAAATAATAAAAAGATCATACTATTGCACATTTGCTCACAAATCCAATACTTGTGAAATACATATATTAAGATATTTAAAACCCTTTAATAGATGAAATTTTTTTCCCACTTTGTATAATGCTAGATCATGCCTAACACGAGAGAATCTAATGCATGTGGCATTGCATCACATTGTCAATTTCATACAAATCATCAATTGCACCAAGACACCAAGAAGCTATCCACAAGAACCCAAAGTGCACAATTGGAAAACTTAAACTATTAGAAGAAAATGTGGGTATGTATAGATGTAGATTTAGAAATAATTTCCATATGGATTTTTTTCATTTGTTTATTAATATCAGGAAAATTTTCAAATAAAGATTTGAAATGAAGCTGTTTTTTTTTTACAAAAGAGTCCAAAATTGATATTGTCTCAAATAAGTCTTGAAGTGGCCAACTTAGAGAAAGGGTTCAGTTATGATGGGGTGGAAGTGCTGTATAATGGTGTCTATGGAACATAACTCAAATATAATAGGTTTAGGACTTTTCTACAAGAATTCACAATAACTTAGCAAAAAAGGGGGAAAAAAGAAAAAAAGACATACGTGCACTTTTACAAATGTTGATTTTTGAGCACCGAATTGACTTCAATTAAACTTGAACCCTTCTAGAAAGTCATAAGGCTACCTTTCAAATGTTGCCGGTTTTATGCAATTTGCTTGTCATTAGACCCACCTTCCATTTTTTTTCCAAGTTAGGTTAGATCGCTATTTCTTAAAGAAATTGGGTTCAATTTTTAGCGTGAACATATTTTCTTTAAATAGAATTGAATGGATGTAAGAATTTGCGGTCCCAATGAAAGTCTTGCATTTGGACTTGTCGTCATCGGAGGAAACTTCTTCATCCTTCGTCAGGGGTGGAATGGAATCTTTCCCATCAGCCCATCTACTTGGGACAATGTCTTCATGTATTGCCACATTGGAATAAATCTGTAGCTGGGGAATATTCGCCCCCGCACGATACACTGCTGCTAGATGGGGTGGCACAAACCCAACAGGTGGGATAGTCATGGGTTTTGGATCGCATTTAGTATAATTTATAATTTGAATTATGTGGATGGATAGCAACCAAACCGTGTAAAGATCCACCTAGAAATCGGCCCAGACCAGTCAATCCGATTCTAAGACTACTAGCATTGAGCTTTCAGTTTTCTCAAAGCTAGCATTTAGCCAAAAGCCCATTCGAAAAACTTACCAAATACCCCAACACGCTGATATTAAATTTGATGGCGTTTTGGCTAGAGGATGAGAACCAGGTTATTCGAGGCCTCAATAGAGATATGCTACATTGAAATTTTGCACAAAAGTTTATGATCAAATTGACAAAATTAAAAAGTTTCTAATTGAATTAGCATTAGAACAAAGGCAAGAAATTAATACAGAGTATTCCACAAATATCTCAATCTCAAGCACAATTCAAATCCACTTCTACGGACCCAACCAAGAGATGAATTCTTTTCTTTTGTTCTTTCTTTTCTTTTTTATTGGGGCCAGTGAGGGTTGTGGACAAGGGCCTTCGAGTTCGGGAAGGGTGCCGGTCACAAAGAAAGCCGTCTTCTACCTTGTCTTCTTTGAATAGACCTTTGAATTTTAAGTACAGCAGGGGCTTCGGCTAATCGTTCAAGATAATATAAGTTGACAATGAGCTACTTAAATTAGCTACTGCAATAGTAGCATTAGCAGGGGAAATGCTTAGGATGTAAACAAGACCAAGAATGAAAATCATCGAGGTGATCAAAGTGAGATACTAAAGAGATTTGGCGTAATCCGAAGCAAGTCCCAGTGCTATGAGGCACCAGTACTTGTCTCCCCCACTGTGGACACATTGAATCTTCATTATAGCTCTATGCTTGGACCCCTCTCTCCCTATACATACATACATACATACATACATACATACATACATACATACATACATATATATATATATGAGTGTGTGTGTGTGGGGGGTACAAAGTCATAAATAGTGAAAATGACATGATTTTATGCATTATTAAGTCTTAAAATCACTTATGCAATGCATGAACGGTGTGAAAATCACACACAACGATGAATTGGATAATTCAAAAGCCGAGGCTCACCACCGGAGGCCACGAATTCACTTGATCTGGCGAGGCTTGAGGCTCAACGGCCACTCATTTCACGGAATTCAATCGGCCCCACGAATAGCAATCTCATATAGTAGTCCCATATGACACATTGGTTCTAGAGCAATATAAATACCAAGCACACAAATACAAAGCGATTTTAATGTGGAAATCCTCCTTTCATTCCTTTTGTTGTACAGGTTCCTCTTTCTGAGTTCAATCGATCATATTGACCATGATTATCACACTAAGCTTAGCTCGAAGAACAATCTTCGTTAACCCCACAAGAGGGAGTAGGTCATTGACTCCATTAATAAGGCACACTTCGGGATTCCCAAGCCATCGGACATGTTCCTTGATATTTATTACTTCCATCTTGGTTTGAGAAGCAAGTTATCTTTGTCTTGGTAGCTCCCAGTGGCCATGCCATAATTGATGTGCAAGGGCTAGCCATGATATTCAAGTGGAGTCTTAGGGGCAAGCACTAGTCGACTAACTATTCCCAGCATTTTTGCGGTTTTTGCTTATTTTGCCAACAATAGAAACAAATTTCACCAAAAAACATAGGGCCTCATCTGCATTGTATCCCTCTTGTTTTTCAACCAAAACCCATTTGAACTCATTTATCCCTTACTTCCTAAATTATAGAAGCCCACAATACTTGCCATATCTCATAAATGAAGGCACTGTGTCATTTTCAATTATAATTTCTTTTCATGTCAACGCTAATTAATCAACCAAAAAAAAAGCTGCAAATTAATCGACAATCCTTCATTTTATCTTATTGTGATATTAATAAAACGATTTTGCCTCCATCACTATAAATTTCTACTATCGCACTTTTTTAATGTAGTGATGGGTTTAGAACGACACTCAGCAGCAACCCTAAAAGAGAACCCATGAAAAGAAGGTACTGGAAAACCTCACACATATTAAGAAAGAAGCTCCCACAAAAGCAAAAAAGTAGGATATGTGTGCTACAAATCCTAAAATTTATCACGAAAGTACAATTGAGTCCTAAAACTTGCAAAAAGTGTAATCAAGTATTAAAACTTCTCAAATTGGTACAATTGAGTCCTAGGTTCACACCAATTTGACCGATTGGCAGCGAGGTAGGCTGGTTCGGCCTTTTGCTCGCCGTTCTAGACCTTCGATGACTAGTTCCAGGCTCCTCTCCTCGTCAATTTTACCCCTATGCCCTTATATTTTCACAATTTTGCGAATTGACCCCTTTCCTTCTATTATTTTAACTCCTTTAATATTTGTACAATAGAGGGCACAACTTTTGCATAGATGTGTTCCTTTATAGCGACACATTCAACACATCCTAAGACTAACATAGGGTGTCGCCTCATTGGAGAAGTTGTTCATATTTGTACACGATCGACAGTTCTATGAGAATCGAGATTTGTGCCAAAATTCACTAAACTTTAACCAAATGAATACGACTAAGTCGACACCCCTCTTTGTCACGCTCCGAACCTCAAGCGCCCATACATCCCTCGGTGGTCGATAAAATTTGCGACGCCCCAGGACCTGTTGCCGGCCCATTCATTTTATTGCACATGCGGAAAAGTATAAACAATTCCCAGATAACACAAAGTGGGATAGAAAAGCAGGATGCTATTTTCATAAAACACACCTAACAAACCACTGAGTTATATACAGGAGAGTCTGTAACAGAAGGAGTTAATTCAAAACGAAGAGCTATTAGGCTATCTATGCACTAGGCTCCTCGTCCATGGGATCAGGGTACTCAGGGTTCACCATGACACCGTCAGGCGTGTCGAGATCCATAGGGTGAACTGCTTCCCATTGTCCAATCCCGACGAAAGGTCCGTCAAAACCCAATAAGGGACCCTGTCAATCTCCTTGTGGAAAGTAGATGAACCATGCTGTGAATCGATGAGGTACTAACTGAGATAGTCCCTCGTCGATCTAATGTGACAGCCTGAATTTTCAGATTTCGTTTTCGATTAAATAATCAAGCCTTTCGTTGACGCACCGATCGTGCTATTCTCTGAGCTAATCACTCACGAGATAACTAAACTATCTGGGGAAACCATTAAGGGATTTTAATGCAATAGACTTGAGAATTCGACCACGAATCGACTACTCAACCATGTTAGTCTACAAGGGTCATTACAACTGTCAAAATTGATTAGAGACCAGAGATAGGTCGACTTGACTGAGATATGTGATCAGAGTATGGGTGATTCCACCTGATTGCAAATACTCGTCAATCGGCACTAAACTGATTTTTCTATCGTTTTGGTATCCGGTGCCCGTATTTGAAATCTTGAGATTTTCACGACAATGGGAGCCGCCAATGTGTCGAAGATGTACATTGTGACTCGAGATAAATTGATCACAGGTCAATTGCACCAAAAATTCCAAAAAGTTACCGGTAGACTAGGTCATGCTAAAAGCGCGTCGGATTGAAATTAACCGCAAATTTGAACCCGATTTCAGAAATTAAAAGTTCTGTTGTGTCACGATCTATTTTAGGAATGTCAACTCATCCTCCGAAGAATTTTGGAGATTTTAGAATTTTTACGGAAAATCGATTCGGATGATTCAAAAAACAAACGGAAATCCGGATTGGACAAATTGAAGAGATTTTTAACTTCCAGGCTGAGCTATTTGGCGTTGGATACTTGCAGAAATGGTATGGCCTTTTTCTTCAACAAAATTGGATCTCGAATTGGGAAATTTTATGAAGAAATTCAAGATCAAAATTCAAGAAATTCGGATGTTAATATGAGGGCTGGAATTTTGGCATCATATTGGTTTATTTGTGGAATTTACATGTTGAGAAAGTATTAAGAGATCTAACAGATAGGCTTGAGGACTTTTGAGGCCAAAATCATGATGAATGTGAGATATTTATTTGGATTTTTTTAGCTTCCTCTTCCTCAAGCTTCTCCCATACGCCTCTTTCCCCCTTTTGTCTTCATCATTTTCTTTTGCCCTTCCTGCTCGACCGTTTCTCTCTCTCTTCTTCCACACGTTGATGTCAGCTGCCCCTCCTCTCAATTGTCTTCACTTTGTTTCATTTGTGCATGTCTTCAAAACCACACCCTCCACCATCATTTACCTGCTCTGATCTAGCTGCTTTCTGTCCAAAATCCACGTGTCCTTCAATCCACCGAGACTGCAGCCACTTCACCGAGGCAATCAACGAAAACCAGAGTTGACCGCCATCTTCAACTCCTTCGCACGCCTGCAAATCCCACTGAAGACCAAAGCTCACGGTCCATGCTTCAACGATCTTTCCCTCTTACAATTGCCACTTGCCATTCATCCTTCAGCCCACAAAGTCGAGCCTTGCACCGATTGAAACCAGCGAAGTCTTCATCTTGTTCGATCGTTCCCAACTCGATCTCCTTGCTGCTTCGATTGGCCCATGATTCGGCCTAGTAGTTGGGCCCGTCTTTAGCCCAAGAAGTAGCCAGCCCATCTTCAGTTGGATTTTGAAGCTCAAGTTTCAAGCCCATCAGCTTCTTCAAAGCATTTCAGCCCAACTTTCAGCAAACCCAGGCCCAGTCTTGAAGTCCAGCCCAAATCTAGAACACATCTCAGCTTGGACTAAGAATTGTAGGGCCAGTTTTAGGCCCAGTTCAAGCCCGTGGGTATCGTCGCGAGCCCAAGTTGGCTGTCATCGCGGTGAACCGGCTGCCGTAATAAACCAGTGATTTTATGCACTAAACTCTTCTTAGTAGACTAATGACGTCTAAGGAGTGTTTAGTTTAATAAATTAGGGATTAGGTGGTTAGTTAGATTAGATTAGTGATTTAATTAGTTAATTGTGCATGTTAGGTGGTTAGATTAAATTAATCAAGGCCTAGATAGGATGTGCTATTTATCTAGAAGGGTTTGGGAATTTTCCGGGCTCGTATTGGTATTTAATTTAGCAATTTTGGCCTAGGTTGGTATTTTTACTATTTAAATTGATTTATTTAATTAATTTTAGAAATTAATTCATTATTAATTATTTTTCCAGAAATTAGACCGGGATAACCGTTGACCGGAATTTTGTGCTGATTGCAATTGTGTGGTTAATTTCTGCAATTGAGTGTTAAATTGCGCAAATTGAGTGTTGATTGGAAATTGGAGCATTTAATTCCAAAAATTATGAATTTCAATATTTATTCAAAAAATCTCAGGTGTTGGATTTTAACACCCAAAATGGTTTTATATACTATATAAAACAGTGGGATTTTAAATTGAAAGATATCACTTTTTCTTGTTCGAGTTGACAGTGTACCCACACACGACTATTTTACCGCGTATTTCTAATACGAAAAAAATATGTCAAGTTCACCATTTTAATGGAGATATTTGAGTACAAGGTACAGTGCCCTAGGTCGAAATTGTATGGTCGTGTGTTGGTTAAAAGAAAACCCGTCCCGAGCTATTGGATGTTGCCCCTATATAGGACGCCTCTAGACAACGGGATGCAAGTCGCAATAGATTCTGGATCTATGCTCCATCAGGAGAACCGTCTAGGAAAGATGTTGTCGTGCCCAATGGGATGAGACGATGCTTGACAATGTCAGAGGACCGCCAAACAGAAAGTAGGCCGTATTATATGCCGAGAGCAAAACTAGGAGTGCATGATTAATTGAGTGTAGCGTTCCAGTTGTTAGAGCTTAATTGTTGCTCATATCTAGTATGGTTGTTTGTGATATAAATGGTGCTGACCTGCAGGGTGGATCTGAGGCGAGGTAAGTCTCTATGATTGTGTGATTGAGTGGTTAGGATGCCCCCGGGCGTATTTCTCTCCTAATCGGGGTTTAGAGCGTGAACTCGCTGAAATTTATATCTTACCCCGTTGTGAGCCAAATTTTCAAGATTGTCAAATGGAGGACCTAGAGCTAAGAGGAGATGATCTGAAGTGTAGGTCAATTAGGACCGCTTCTTTTTGGAAAGCCAATCTTTGTAGTCTTTTGGTCATAGACGTTGTACATGACTCTATGTGAATATAAAAGCATGTTTGCTTTGAATCTATTGTCCTGCTTTTCTATTCCGAGATGATTATTGTTAGGGATTTATTTTCGCTTCCGCATGTGCAATAAAATGAAAAGGGTCGGTGACTCGTCTTGGAAAGTTGCAAATTTTATTGACCAGAGAGGGATGGGCACACGCTCGAGATTCGGGGCGTGACATCCAGACCACAGACTCAACTAGTTCCCGGATTAGGGTGGTCCCAGGAATGGGGGTATAGGAAAACTTAAAATCCACCGTCTGCGGAACCCCGTACCTCACTTGGTGCTCCTCTATCTAAGGACCTGAAAAATGTTAAGCCCACGATGGGGTGAGACGACGTCTCAGCGAGTTCACGCCCTAAATCCCGATTAGAAGAGAAATACGCCTAAGGGTAGTCTAACCACGTATCCCAAAAGACTTACCTCATTCCTATCCCCTCATGCACGTCAGTACAATTCATATCATAAATAATTGCATTAAAATCATTCATCAATCGGAACGTCTCGACTTATATCATTAACAATTACAGGGGTCCCGATTATAAGGCCAAATCGTTATAACACGTCATATACCGTGCCACACAATTTCGTCTTATAATCAGGTGCTTCAATTTCAATCATTCATGTATCCCAATTGATTACGACCCACTGGCCACGGTCGACTCAACAACCAACGGTCTTCCGACGTAGCTGGGCATCATCTCGCACCATCGAGCATGGCAACGTCTACATCTAGACGGCATTCTATATAGGAGCATTGGCCTAGCCTCCACTGCAACCGGCATCCGTTGACTTGGGGCATTCCCGAATGAGCATCGTCCGGCCCCAAAGGCTCATGACGGGTTCTCATATCACTCATGCATTCATCCAAACTTGGCCAAGACACTATGCATTGCACTCAATTGTCTCAATTAAAATAGTGAACTTGGCCTATTTTCTTCATATTAAAATACCTAGTAAAATAATCGTGTGTGGATACACGATCATATTTGACCAAAAAATTGATATTCTTTCTTTTAAAATCTCACTGTGTAATATAGTATTTTTACTAAAAAGCGTTTTCGATGTCAAAACCCAACACTCGGTATTTTCTAATTAAATACCCACAATTTCACAATCATCTCTAAATTGCACAATTTAACAATCTATTGCATAAACTAAGCACATCACTGCAATCAGCATGAAATTCCAGTTGCCGGCTATCATGGTATTATTTCCAGAAAATAATAAATAATTAAATTATTTAATTAATTAACAATAATTAAATTAAATTACTAAATTAAATTCACATAAGCTTACTTAATTATTTAAGTGCACTAACTAAATTACATTTACCAAATTAACTCCTTAAACTAACCATTCTAACTAATAACATAAAAATCCCTAACTAAATAGCCTAACTAAATCAACTAACTAAACTAACCATCTAGTTCACTCGACTAACTTAACTAACTAACATTTACTCTAACCGAACTAACTCCTAAACATACTTAAGCTTAATCTAACTCTTAATAGGTGTAATTAACCCCTAAGCAAAGTTTAGGAGGTTAACTCACTCAATTAGTGAACTAAAGTGTTCACGGCGACTGCGGCACAACGGCAAGTAATCCTTGGGTCTCAGGTGCCGCCAAAGGAGGTCCGGTCAGCCCGGAAAAGCTCCTCACAGGCTCGATTTAAGGCTGAGGGGCAGCCCTTCCTGTTGGTCAAAGCTAGATGGGCACCGTATGAGGGCAACGAAGGCGAGACGGAGGCACGACGGGAGTTGCTGGAGTTCCGGCAATGGAGCAGTAGCAGAGGCAAAGAGATTGTGGGTTACGAGGAGGTTGGCGAACCGACATAAGTGGAGGGTGGATGGCCGACGGCGGTGGGTGAGCAGTGGAGGGCTGGCAATAGCAACTGGGTGTAGAGGAGCAAAATTTCGGGAGGAAAAATGGAAGGGGTGTGCCGGGGCTAGGGGGACAACGAGCCGTCGGTGGGTGAGAGCGTGCGACGGCTAGGTGCGAGGAGAGGGAGAACCAAAACATGAGGAGAAGAGGTTGTCCAATTGGTGGCTTTGCTAGTTGAAAACAAGCAGCACATAACAGAGTTCCTGCTTTGTTTTTGTGTGCTGGTCTGGTCGGCAAAGCACGAGCAGAGTCAAAGCTGTAGCAAGGAAATGAGGAAAAGAGAGCTGGCCGGAAGAAAAAGAAAAGGGAAGGAAAAGAAAAAGGAAAGGAAAAGAGAGAGAGACAAGTCGGTCGGGAGAGGGGGAGAAAGAGGCGCGCACGAGGGGGGGAATGAGGAGAAATCAAGGCCAATGGGCCCTACCTCTTCAATGCCCATCTCCTTAGTCCTTGTGGCCATGGAATTCTTGGCCCATCTTGTGGTCAAGTGCCTCACCATTCAAGATAATCCTCACTTTCCACAACCAGGACCCCAGGACCCCATTGACGGTGGAAACTTCCCTATTGCCATATCCTCCGAATTTGCAACCTCTTACTCTGAATTTCACCTTAGGAAGTTGCAAATTTGATGGCCTCACATACTAATCGTAAGGCCAAAAATTATTCATTGTATTTCCCTTCACCAATCGTCCCACATTAAAGGCTAAAAACCCACTTAAAAGTGGTCCTTCAATTTTCCTCGACTTAAATTGTTGAATTTGAATTTTTCGCCAATAGTTCAGGTTCGCCAAAAAATATTTAAAGGATGAATCAACGTTCCTAGAATAAATTGTGGCATGGCAGAACTTTCAATTTCTAAAATTAGGTTAAATTTCGCAATTAATTTCAACCGAGCGCGATTTTAGTGTAACCTAGCCTACCATGTAGCTTTTAAGAAATTTTTGTGCTATTGACCCATGGTCGATTATTTTCGAGCCACATTGTACCTCTTCGAGTCATTGATGACTCTCGGTTATCATGAAAATCTCGAAATTTCAAATACGGGCACAGGGTATAGAAATCACAAAAAAATCGATCTAGTACTGCTCGATAAGAATTTTGCAATTAGATGGAATCACACACACACTAATCACATACCTCTGTCAAATCGACCTATCTCCAATCTTTGATCGATTTTGACGGTGCTGTAATGACCCTTGCAGATTAGCATAGTCGAGCAGTCGGTTTTTGGTCAAATTCTCAAGTCTATTGTGTGGAAATTCCTTAACGGCTTCATCAGATAGACTAGTTATCTCGTGAGTGATCAACTCAGAGAAAAAGACTATAGGCGCGTCGACGAAAAGCCCAACTCATTCAATCGAAAACAGAATCAGAAAATCAGGATGTCACACTCTTGGACTTGTTCTTGACCATTTCCAATTAGAATTAGTCCACTAGATGTCTTAAAAATGAAATTCGTGGTTGGCCTCGATCATTTGCCATGATCGGGTCTTGGTCGGGCAAACTGGACCTAAAGTCAAACATGTCATGCCTTGGTCTAAAATGGATAGTGTGATTTGGACATTAGGGTTAAAAATTTCCCCCATGATGATAGGGACTTGTTCCATATGGGTTAAATGTGTAGATGCAAATATGCATTATTAAGTCTTAGAATCATTTATGCAATGCACATATCTTTATTTAGTTGAATAGTTAAATTGTTGTATAGTTGATGGGAGAAAAATAGACGCCGGAGTTGATCTAGTAGGGGATTGGCCAAGCTCTAATACACGTAATTAAAATTATATCGGAAACCGAATAGGTCTGTATATAGAAGATCTTTAATATACATATCAAATCAGATTGCCCATCACAAACAAAACTTTCGCCGTATGAACTCTCCACATAGTGTTCATTTCATATACTGCAGAAGTTCCTTCTGTATCACTTTTACCACTAACATTGCCCATGAGGGTAGAAAACAAAAATTTAATAGCTATCATGCCAAATATGAGGATAAAGATTATTGATTTATGAAACACATAAGCAAACATATGACCAACCAAATGCCAAAGAAAACAAAAAAAAAAAAAAAAAAAAAACTGTTAAAATCTCAAACGCTATAGATTAAGTATCATTAATAGTATAGAATTAGAGGAATGAAGCAACAATAAAGAAGAGTGAAGAAACCATCAGTGCTATCGCGACCTAAATTTTCCGGGTGCACCACTTAGAGTTTAAGCTAATGGACTACTAAGTTTTAAACTTAGCTCGAGCCCTTCCAAACTCATACCAATTCACGACTATTCAAGTTTTTTAACATGCAAATAGATTTTATCTATGAGTCACCACTAATCAATTTACGGTAGGTCGATTAGACATCTAAGTAAAATAATGGGAGAATTATTTTACTCCTACGAAGCAGAGATTATGGGTATAAAAACTTGGTTACACTAGATTTCTCTAATGTCATTTCGGTACCATTCTTTTATTTTTTTTTTAAATGTTTTTTGCAAGCATTTAAGATTTATTTTAACCTAAATTACTATCATACAAATATGATGACCACACAGATACTCATCCACTATTAAACATTAAAAAAAATAGTAAATAAATAAATTGCATCACACAAAGCAACCAATTATTTTTTGGGTTTTCTTAAAACTAGAATTTTTATAAAACATGCATTTTAGCTACATGGCCTAATTTTACTAATAATCAAATTCTAATTAAATGAGCCTATTATGCAAACTAATTAACATGCACCTAATATTTTTGTATTTTTCATTGAAAGTTGGAATTAATAAAAACCCTAATCAAACTATCTAAAATGAATAATTTTCTAATTTATTTTAGGGATTAATTTGACTTAAATCCTATCCTATCTCAGAAAACTATTTTTTTTTAATGAAATTATTAAAATGTGCAAACATTATTTAAAAAGTTTGTCTATAAAAAATTAATTCTAATTTATTACAAAAATTATCTATCCAAAAATGCAATCCTAAAATGTAATCCTATAAACGCAATCCCATTTTCCAAAACCTACATGCTCTAATGCAAGATTTTGATTTTTTTGATTTTTATATTTTTTAGTGTTTTTCCAAAACAAGTAATTATCAAATAAACCATACATCTACACAATCAAGATATTTAACAAATAAAGAATTAAAATAATCAAAAAAATAACATATTGTCTCACGGGTTAAATTAACAATTACTCTAATGCTAAACATCACGACACATAAAAAGGTTCAAATTAATTAAAAATCTTATCCGAAGTCTCACGGATCAAATTAATAACTATAATGATTTAACAATTAAAATACTATCAAAATGCCCAAAAATTAATGTAATTAAAAAAATGATCTGACGTCTTACGGATCAAATTAATAATTATAATAATTTGGACAAAATCCCTGCGGATAATGTCAGAATATGCATAAAATGAAAATCACATTCCTGTACAATAATATTGAAACTTTAAAAAAAAAACTAAAATAGCATAAAATAAATAGGAATAAGTGCTCCAGAAGTCCTAAAATTTGTCACGAAAATGCATTTCAGTCCTAAAACTTACAAAAAGTGCATTTAAGTCCTACAACTTGTCAAAATATTTCAAACGAGTCCTAAAATCGACGTCGTCTAATTTTTTAAATGAAAAAACTGACATGGCCCCGCGTGGCTTTTTTTTTAATCATTTCTCTCTCCTCCGTTATGAATAATTTAAAAAAAAAAAAAAAAAAGCCACGCAAGCGCGAGCGACGTCGTCTCCTCCTTTCTTCCTCACCACGACGTTGTCTCCCCCTCCGTGTACTCCACGACGTCGTCTCCTCCTTTCTTCTTCACCACGACGTCATCTCCCCCTCCGTCTACTCCTCCTCTTCACAGTCGTGCTCCCCCTCCCCCCTCTGTCTCTACTTCTTCTTTCTCTATTCTGAGTATCCCCTAAGCCCCAAATCGATTTCGTCCAAACCCTAAGCCCCAAATCGATTTCGTCCGAACCCTAAACCCCAAATCGATTTCGTCCGAACCCTAAGCCCCAAATTGATCTCGTCCGAACCCTAAACCCAAAATCGAATTCGTCCCAACCCTAAGCCCCAAATCGATCTCGTCCAAACCCTAAACGCCAAACCGAATTCGTCTGAACCCTAAGCCCCAAATCGATCTCGTCCAAACCCTAAACCCCAAATCGAATTCGTCCGAACCCTAAGCCCCAAATCAAATTTGACGATCTACAGTTATCTTGCGATTTGGGTTCTCATTGACCTCGAGTTCGACGCTCATCGTGAGTTCGTCTTCTTTCCTTCCTTTGACGATTGCGCGTTCGTGCGAAGATCTCACTTGTGGGAGTCTCGACATCTCAACAGCGAAGCGATTGGCATCGGAGACGACGATAGGGTCAACGACGGCAATGGCGACTCCTCCTCATGCAGGTATTGCTCTCTGCATTATAGCATTTTGTTGTTTTCCATTCTCCAATACTAGTGACAAATTAGAACATTCATCCAGTGCATATGGAAAGAGGTATGTTTTTTGGAGATTGAAAATATCTCTTAAATCTCTCAAGTAAACACATTGCATTATGCAGAAGTTATTAATATGAAGACGTTATGAAGGAATCACAATATAGCTAATATACTTCTATTAGGTTCCTATAATACGAAGGCCAGAAGAATGAGGGCGGCAACATCGAATCAAGTGGTGTAACTCCTAATGAGGTCAACTCGGAGCCAACATGTTATTGTGGTCTTCAATCGCCAATTCTTATGGCAAAGACAAGGAAAAACGCAGGAAGAAGGTTCCATGAATGTGCTAAGTTTGATAGTCCAAGTCGCTGTAATTTCTTCATGTGGGTGGATCCAAAGATACCAGATCATGTGAGGGACATGATAGTTGACCTCCTTGAAAGAAATCAAGCCAATCGAGGGGTGACGAAGTCGATGTGAGCTCATTGGTAGCTGAAATGAAGACTCAAAAGGCGAAAAATAGACGTTTAAAGGAGGAGCTCGCACGAGTAAAGAAAGGAAAGATGCTATTACAATCAGCATTCATTCTATGCATGTGTTATTTTGTTGTATTGGTTATATGTAATGTGAAAGTTGGTGGGAAATTTCTAAGTCTTCCATAGTACCTTCTTTCTAAGTTTGTAAATTTAAATAGTAGTTGTGGATAATTGAGATGGGAATGAAATCTTATGTGAGTTTGTAGTTTGCAAGACCGGTTGCTTGCCATGCGAGAAATTACTTTCGCATTGTAAAATGTTGCTTGATTTGTGTATTTGTCAATAGCATTACATGAGTTATTGCCACCGGAATAAATTTGGAATTTCGAAAAATGGTGACAACTCCCTTATTATGCAATTAAGATTGTTAATTGGAAAAAAAGATGGCAAAAGTATTGGAAGAATGAAAATTCTGCATGGACAATTTCAGTAATTACCTATTAACAATCCTGAAGAGCAATCACTTTCGTGCATTATCCAAACTAAAACCAAGCATCCCACATAACTCGTTGAAACACGATTCATTGACAAAGCAACATACTTACATTTTTAGTGCACAAAATATTTTTGTTCAACAAAATACCTGCACTTTCAGTGCACAAAATGTTCTATTCAACAAAATATGCACTTTCAGTGCGGTTCTATGCACAAACGCTACACGTCTCATACAGAAAACCAGCTGATAATTAATATAAATTCATCTAACAACACCAATTTCAGCAAACATATCAATCCAATATGATGGTCTCCGGTGGTCCAGAAGGTTGAGCCTTCGCTTGATTCAAAATTCTGGCGCTTTTCCTTATATATGGTCTCGCAGCGATAGGCTTTGGAGGAGTTGTTGCAGCCTGAGATGATCGAGCCTCGAGGTTGTGATAGTGGCTTTAGCTTTGGCTTCATCACAACATACTTTCGAGGATGTAATATTGCACGAGATGATTGACATTGGGAACTTGCTTGGGGTTGTGATGGTGCTTTTCGCTTTAAGCCAAGATGCTTCTGACCTATTGTAACTTGAGATAACCGAGCTTGGGAATTGGCCCGAGGTTGCGATAGTGGCTTTGGCTTCAGCGCAACATGCTTTCGAGGAGGTAATGTTGCTCGAGATGATTGAGGTTGGGAACTTACGGGGTTGTGATGGTGCCTTTCGTTTTAAACCAAGATGCTTCGAGCTATTGTAGCTTGAAATGACCGAGCTTGGGAAGTGGCCCGAGGTTGCGATAGTGTCGTTGGCTTCATTGCAACGTGCTTTGGAGGAGCTGCGATACATGATATGACTGAGGTTGTGCACTGACTTGGGAATGCACCTTTGCTGTTGACATAACTCTTGCACCAGTTGTATTATGCTACAT
Source organism: Eucalyptus cloeziana (assembly GCA_014182715.1). NCBI lineage: Eukaryota > Viridiplantae > Streptophyta > Magnoliopsida > Myrtales > Myrtaceae > Eucalyptus > Eucalyptus cloeziana. Next base: position 25,838,108 of record CM024643.1, read on the forward strand.
AAGAATGAGTATCTTTTTAGCTTAAGGAGATAAGCAATTGCTATTATTAAATTTTAAAAATATTACTCACCTTGCGAATATGAAGGTTTGTCATAGGATTTGCGTCAACACCCAACCCTACCATTTTCATCCTCTTGGCTTGTGATTCTCTCTGTATCATGTACTTGTCAATGGCAGGTCTTTTAAACTGAAATAATAAAAAATTCATTCAACATGAGAACGTAGTCACAATACATGTATACTTGTGGATTGAGGTATTACTCACCAGAATTTTTTCATGTCTATGCTTAGCCATTATATTGGCCGGTGCACTACCTTCCCCTTAATCCGAACGAACTTCACCAAAAGCATTTGCCTCACTATTACATCCTCTAACATCAGCACTAGCATGAGCAGAAGCAGTGGCACTACATTCTCTTACATTTGCACGAGCACTACATTCTCTTACATCTACACTAGCTCGAGCTTGAAGAAGCATTAACATGCCCATTATTGTCTCCTATTGAATTGACATTTGCAGAAGCATTGGCATGGCTTTCGGATCTTCCTTCAGTTACGCTTGTCGTTGCTTTAGCTGTAACCTGAATTTATATGTTCATAATTACTAAATTGGAACCTTGATATATAAAACTTACAATAATGGTTAGATGACAACTTACTTGTCTTTTCGAGCCTTGGACCAAAGTGGAATTAGCCCGAGATTGAGCATGAGCTTCAGCTGTACTTGTATTGGCATGAGCACTAGATGTAGATACATTGGCCCGAGCATTGGATGTAGATACATTGGCCCCAGCTTTGGCCTAAGAAGCACATATTAAGCATTGATTAACAACAACATGTTAAAGTAACATACCCAGCATTAAGATGATCAGTTATTTGAGGAACTACCTTTTTTAAAGGACATCCCTTGCAGTTATGTCCAATTTGTTTGCAAGCAGAACAAGTCATTTGCTTACCCTCTTTAGTCATTCTATCACCTCTTACAAGCTCAATCGGTTGCTTTCTTCTGCTCCTTTTTGGCCTACCAGGCATGTTCTTCATTGGTGGGGGTTGAGGAGCTTCTTTATTGGCTTTTTTCCAAAATTTATGTCCTCTCACTGTAGGCATCATGAATTGATAAGCACTTAGATACTTTGCCTTGTTGAAGCACTCAGCTAGATAGTCAATCGGATCATTTCTCTTATGGTGTATTGCACAAATGGCATGGCAACATGGGATTCCACTAAGTTCCCAAGCTCTACAAGAACAAGTTTTTAAATTCAAGTCAACAACATATTTGTCACCACCTTCTGTAATCTCATATCCTTCATTTCCATTCCATATCAAATGGCAATACCTACTAGCAGTTGCATTCTCATGTAACTTATGCATAATCCTTGGACCATAATTTCTAGTCCACCTAGCACATCCATCCCTCTGAGTATGCATTCTATTCATAACCATGATTCTAATATCCTCCAGTATACTCACAATGGCCTTGCACCTAGCTTCCACACACCTACCATTGAAAGCTTCGATCGATTATTATCCACGACATCACATTTAATGTTTGTGTCAAAGAAGGCTTTGCACCAATGTTTTGGCTCAATACGGAATAAATCATCATGACCTTCCCGAGTCAATTCCTTCAACCTTTGTCTATGCATCTCGAAATCGACATATTATTGCTCTTGACACATCTCCAAAATTGCCTCAAAGCAACTGTTTTCCTTTGTATTTTTGACCCCAATTGGAATAAATGTGCCTTGCACACATCCTATGCTCGCATTTGGCAATAGTTCATTCTGATTGGACGAGACCCTAACAATTACCCAAAAAAAAAAAAAATATAAATGAAAACAGAAAAGAAAAGTATTGTAATGTCATAAACAATTTACAAATGAATACTAGTGACAAAAACATACCTTTTGTTGATCACTTATCAAAGCCCATCCGTCACCATTACACATATCGAGGTCTGACTTTAACAATTCGATAAACCAAGTCCATGTGTCCTTATTCTCGATTCGACCACTTTGCCCATGCCACTTTGGATACATCGATTGTTGCCATCCCTTCCGACGGCACATAACAACTCACCTTTGATCAAACCCCTCAAAAAACATCCATCTAATCCAATGATCTTCCTACATCCAGCCAAAAAACCTTTCTTGCAAGCATCAAAGCAAATGTAAGCCCTATCAAATAATGGTAGAGAATTTGGAAATGGCCTTTCAACTTTCAATTTAAAATTGCTTGAAGGGCTTGCAGTGTAAAGCTCTCCCAAGTAGTCGTACATCTGTGCATATTCTTTCTTGTAATTGCCTTGCAGTTCCTTCAATACTCTCAGCTTTGTTCTCCTACACTGACTGAAAGTGACATTTACTCCAAGTTGTTCTCTAATTAATTTCTTCAACTCAGGTGCTTTGATTTTAGGCATTGCAGCAATGAGAATCATAAAGTGCTTAGCTAAATAAGTGCTAGACACTCTCTTATTCTCAAAAGTGATACTGCATATATGCTGATTTATAAACTTTCTCAAATGAAATGACCCAATTTTTCTATCAAGGGCACCATAGATCATCCAATTACAATTTTTCTGGGCACACCTGGCTCTTACAACGCTTTTTGTGTTCTTAGTGTATTTGATTGCTCTTTGCTCAGCCACAGAATGCTTCAAAATTGCATTTTTGAACTCAGTTGCATCCTCAAATGTCATGCCAACAATAAATTCTAGATTTGTACCACTTTGATCATATGATGGGAACCTACTTCTCCTCCTTGAAATAACATCAACCTCTTCGTCACCCTCATCATTTAAAATTGATTGAAGACTGTCTTCCTCATCGAATCAGCATACTGCTTTGTACCCAGAATCATCTAACAATTGAGCCTCATCCACCTCATCCACCTCATCCACAATCGGTGATTGGGAAGTACCAGGTGCCTCACTATAATTTAAAACTTGGAGCCTATGACTTGCTGAAAATTCCATTAATTTTTTCCTTGCATTGACCAGTTCAAAGTCATCATCATCACTCGACTGTTCCATATCCACCAAATTATGTGCATCATCATCCTCTTCCTCATCTAGATCCCTATTGGCAACTTCAGCCCGATTCCCATCATCATCAGTATTCCCAATCACATTAGACATACCTCCAGTTTTCATCTTAACACCCCCATCTCAGCTCCGCCTTTTCATCATCAACATGCTCAACATATAGCTTAATATTTTCAGAGCACGAGATGATGATAAAATAAATCCATCACATCGAGTTATCCCATAAATACCTAAGAGTTATTCCGTCTACAAGAGTCTTACTTCCAGGAACTCTGTAAAAGAGTTTCTCTATTTTACATACACCCAAAGCCTCAATAGCTTCAATTATACTAGACAGTGAACTCTTACTCTTACTTAAACTTATTTCAGCAACATCAGCCCTTCCACCTATGTATTCCAATGGTGGGCCAACTTTAAATTTACCTCCATAGAGAAAAGTGACATAAACTTTGTTCTCAGCCATTGGACCTACAAGAGAATAGAAACAAAAAATAAAGCACTTTCAATCATCAAATTATTGAAGCAATGTTCAAGTTCTAAATTGAAGATATTTTTATAAAAGACTAACAATCAATATAGAAACAAGAAATTAGCATAATCCAATTTACAACCACAATGCAACTACATGATCAATAGTGAGAGCAATGTTCTAATTTGCAGCAATGTTCTAATTTATCGCAAGAATTAGAAAATGCAAAACAATCATAATGCAGAGAGTAAAACGAGCGTAGATAGTAAAATGCCTTTGCAAAACAAAAAAAAAAATGGTAATATTACTATGACATACCCAAATGTTGTAATGTAGAGAGTCATACCTGCATGAGTCACCATCGCCGTCCCCGATGCTGCTCGCTCCGCCGCTGAGACGCCGATATGCCCACAAGACATGTCCTTACACGAATTCGCCATCGTCAAAGAAGAGAACATAAAGTTGATGTGTGTCAAACTCGAGCTCTCTGAACTCCAAATAATGAAAAAATTAGGATGCCAACCGACGTCGTTTTGCATAATGCAGAGATTAAAGCACATTTGCAAAAAAAAAAAAAAATCATAAGATACCCAAATGCTATAATGCAGAGAGCGATACCTACGTGAGGAGGAGTCGCCATCGTTGTCGTCGATCCTGTCGTCGGCCCCGACGCCAATCGCTTCACCGCTGAGATTTCCAGACTCCCTCAGAGAGGTCTTCACACGAACTCACAATCGTCAAAGGAAGGAAAGAACATGAACTCACGATGAGCGTCGAACTCGAGGTCGATCAGGACCCAAATCGCAAGAGAACTGCAGATCATCAAATTTGGGGCTTAGGGTTCGGACCAATTCGATTTGGGACTTAGGGTTCGGACGACTTCGATTTGGGGCTTAGGGTTCCAACGACTTCGATTTGGGGCTTAGGGTTCCAACGACTTCGATTTGGGGCGTAGGGGACACTTGGAAAGTGACAGAATACGTAGAGACGGAGAGGGGAGGGAAAACACGACGGTGAAGAAGATGTACAGACGGAGGGGGAGACGACGTCGTGGTGAAGAAGAAAGGAGGAGACGACGTCGCTCTGCTTGCGTGGCTTTTTTTTTTAAAATTATTCATAACGAAGGAGAGAGAAATGATTAAAAAAAGCCACGCGGGGGCCACGTCAGTTTTTTCCGTTAAGGAATTAGACGGCGTCGATTTTAGGACTCGTTTGAAACATTTTGACAAGTTGTAGGACTTAAATGCACCTTTCACAAGTTTTAGGACTGAAATGCATTTTCGTGACAAGTTTTAGGACTTCTGGAGTACTTATCCCAAATAAATAAATAAAAATATAAATAACAAAAGCCACCTTAAGGGGGACTTGGAAAGAGGGAGCAACGGCGCCGATCAGTGAGGGGCGGAGCACGACGGAGGGCAGGTAGGGGCGCGGTACGGGAAGCGCGGTGGCATCGGGCTCCGACGGCGGTGAAGCGAACGAGTGGAGGTGGTGCGGTGGCACGGCGTCGGCGAGGGCAGGAGCACGGTCGTCGGGGCGCCTGGCGTTCGGTGCTGCTGGTGCGAAGTGACGAGGCAGCAGCGGAGTTGCGGACAGAGGCGTGGTGGCTGCAGCAGCGTCACGGCTTCTGGGTAGCAACAACGACGCGAGATCGCGGGCGATGGAGCGACGGCTTGGGCAATAGGGGGGATGCGGCGGATCGGGCACTGGATGCCGGAAGGAGGACGGTGGTGAGCGGAGATGCGGTAGGGACTCGGCGAGGGGGCTCGCGGGCTGCCGCGGGTCGCGCGGCGGCGTCTCTAGGTCGCAGCAGAGCGGCAGTGGCCGGCAGAGGGAGACGCCGGCGTCTGGAGGTGCGGCGGCGTCGAGGAGGGGCTGCACGAGGAAGACGAACGGTGGCCCTCTTTTGATTTTTTTATTTATTTTTTCACTCACCCGTCGCACGTCCCTCACGTCTCCCTCACTGTAGCGGCTGACTTTTCCTTTTTCTTTTGCAGCCTGTCAGAAGAGAAAAGAAAGATCACTTTCTTTTTGGCTTAAGATCAACGGAGGGAGCTTGTCTCATTTTTTCTCTCTCCCTCCCACTCTCTTCCTTTTTACGAATCCTTTCTTTCCTGCCCCTCTCTCACGAATTCCTTCTTCCGAATTTTTTTCGGTCTCCGCCCTTTTTATATGCAACCAAATTGAGCCCCTACATGGAAGAAGCATAATTTCCTTTTTCTTTTTTATTGCATCTCATGCGGCCAAGGCGTAATCTTCACGATTTTATTTCATTTTCCTTTGTTCACGCATATCGACAATTAAAAGATCTGATGTTTCTTTTATTATGTCAAAAATGTATATTACCCGAAGATCAACACCAAATATAAATCACATCTGAAATATTATACTGAAACCTTCCAATTTTCAACAAAATATACCTCTCCATATATATCGTTTGAACATATAAAAGATTTACCGAATATACCAAATGCGCCTAAAATTATATGCCATGCAATTTTATTATTTTTTTGAGGTAAAAATTAACCCATTTTTTATGCAAAATTTAGGTGTCAACAAGTGCTTGCCAATAAGAAGTGACCGAATGGACTAAATCGACACAAATATAAAAGGTTTAGGAATGAATTGGCAAACAAAAAGAGTGATTTATGGCTAAATTGACACAACTGCAATAAAGTAAGGACTATTTTGGCAATTTTACCAAGCTATATTAGTGGCGATGTGTACTCAAGGAGAAAATTGTGAACCGAACTAGTTAAGATTCAATTTTTTATGAGTTGACTTTTAGTCAAACCTCTGACTCAAAAAAAATAGAAAATAAAAAATAAAACTTCAAAATAATTTGTTTTAGTGTAAATTGGACTTTTGTGTGGAAAATTTCACAAAATTCGATTAAAAGCCTTGTTTTCCGAATTTTTCAGTTTTAAATTCTAAGAAGTTGATGATTTTGTGTCAAATATGAACAATGGGTGGCAGAGGCACGGTGGCTGGTCGGGGTGCAGTCACCGAAGGTAGAGGAGTGAGGGATGGCTGATTTTGCTCTTTAGGGCGAATTAATGCTAGTAAAAATTACCCAACCTGAGCAGTACAGATTGAAATGTGTGGTAAGATGTTGTAAGCATATTGAAAAGAAATGACAAAAGATCTAGTTGACAAGCCTGGAATTGAAAAGATTGACCTGCTACCACTGCGCATTGGTAGGCTATGAAACGCATCCTTCGATATCTGGTGATTACTCCTCATTATGGATTTATCTTCACTCACGCTTCTTCACTAGCTCTTCATGCATTTTCTAATGCTGGCTCGGCTGGTGATCGTGATGACGGAGCCGATCAACAGTTTAAATTCCATCAACAACTCCATTGATCTCTATACTTTCCTCTCTCGTCTTTTGCTATGAAGCTCCTCTACTTTCACTCTCTTTCACAAATGTGGCCATTGCGGCCTAACGATGACTGATGAGCGACAGGCTTTCGATTTCGATCAAGATACTGATCGAGGAACCCTAGGGATATGGAGATTTCGCATCCCTACGAGAGCTCCTTTAGATCGGAGCCAATCTAGTCGTTGGCTTCCCTCTATATACATATATAGATTAAACGAATGAAACACGATATAAAGACAAAAATGAAGACCGAGGATGTCATCTCATTTAAATACAACACAAAACATGTGATTTCGATTTTCTTTCATCCTTTGCCATTCATTCTTATATTAGTGCATCTTTGGTTGGTGTTTTTCCGCAACATTTCAAGTAGATACAACACAAAACATGTGATTTCGATTTTCTTTCATCTTTTGCTATTTGTTCTTAGAGTGATGCATCTTTGGTTAGTGTTTTTCCACAACAAATTTGCATTAGAGCGAAGGAATTTCAATTTTTTTGTTCAAGATATCATCTATTAAGTTCAAAGTGGCACCCTTCAATGGCCAAAACAATTTTGATCTATGGAAGATTGCATTGAATTCCATGCCAAAAATGACTCAGATCAATCATGTTAGGTAGGGTTCCCCCAACCAAAAATTAAAATATATAAGTAAGTAAAACCCATTTAAAAAATTAGCAAGAAAAAGGCACCCACTAAGTGAGGGAGTGGGGGGGCGAGGGGAGAGAGAGAGAGAGAGATTCTGCGAAAGCAGACAAAGCCCATTGAGCCATGCCGGACCGCCTACCCTTTGCTTTGTATAAGTTTGTTCGCTACTGCCTGCCAAATCAGATTATCACCTATTAAAACATCATAACAAGCTACTTTAATTTGTGTTATTCAGGAGTTCTAGGTATTATTCATTTATTGAAGTAATTACATGCTTTAATCACAAAAATAACATTGTTATCTTGCAGGTATATAATGTCTTCATCCAGTGTGAATAAGAGTTATTAGAGCAAATTGACCTTTCATCAAATTTCAACAGAAGAACATGTCTCTTTGAAAGGTTTAATCGAGCCCTACGACTTCCTAGAAGCATCCAAATTCAATAGAGGTCAATTCAATGCTCAAAAATCAGCATTTATAAAAATGGGTGTATCATCCTTTAACCAGTTAGAACATAGTATGCATTTTCGATTTATAAAATCACTTAAACAATGCATGAGTGGCATGAAATTCGCATATGACGAAGGATTGGATGATAATTGCATAAGAAATCATGTGCAAAATGGTGAAATCAATATTCAGTTTGTTGATTCAAAAAATCAACTAGCAAATATTTTCACGAAACCTTTGGAGAAAGGTCCGTTTGATTTTATTTGTAAAAAATTGCACATTACTTACACATTTGGTTAAGGTCTATGCAAGACAGACTCAAAAACACAATCTTCTGAAAGAGACATCACATTTATTATTGATTGAGTTTATTTTTAAGGGAAAAAAAGGAAACCTACTTGTTCTTGGCTCTAAGTGTTAAAGGGGCCCATTTAGTATTCTTCGTTTCTTTTGTTTAACAAATGAAATGGAAAACCTTTTTTTAGGTTCAACATGTGGATGACAAAGTCGAAGATATGCTTACCCATATACTCCAACCTCGTTTCATCAGATTCAAGCTTTATAGGCTAACCTTTGCACGATTTCCTCGATTTTTGACGTGATCAGACAAAATGATTGTTGCCAGAGCACGAACGGACCTCCAATGAGAAGATCGGAATAACTACGGACCTCCTGGACGGCCGGCTGGGGATCAACTGAATCTTCTCTCTTTTCTTGCATATATTCCGCAAAGCTCTCACCTCTTCTTGCAGTCTTCGCACTGACCTACTTAATGCCCACAACTGACAAAGCCAAATTCCAAAGCATTCTTGACCAACCACAGCATATCGACCACCGATCAACAGTTTCATCACTCCTTTCACTAATTCCACTACGCATCTGCAACATTGCTCTTTCCTTGCTCTTAACAGTAATTATGCATGCCATGTCATTCTTTATGCAAAAGGGTGTTAATGCAAGTTAGATAATCAGACAAGCATGTGAACAGAAAGTGGTGGTTCTTCATCCCTGTGTTCCCAGGAAGGTTTTTCATTATATAAGCGCGTGATTTAATATTCAGATATGATTTCTCTTTCTCAGTTCAGTCAGTTCAGCAAGTCTTTCTTGGAGCTTTGCCATAATTATGTCATGATCTCCGTGAGTCACCGAGGCTATGTCGTCAGGATATTTCCGCAATAAGTTTTATAGGGCAGAACAACGAAAGGACCATCATTTAAGCTTCTGTATCAGCTATCAGATTGTCTCCCCAGCTTTTTGTATGTGAATCATATCGTTAGCAATGCGTTCAAGAAGAAACGAGGCAGAGGAAATGAAAATGCTGAAAAGCTTACAAGCAGCACAAGAACATGGAAAATTGACAAGGAGAAAGAGCCACTGAGCATCGATGAGAAAGAAAATAAAAACGACACTTTTTGGTCGAGAAACCGGCTTTGTCGCAATCGAAAACTCAAATCTCGATTTTTTTACATTATAATTTAGGCTTTTATTTGAGGAAATAAGCGTATTTTACATCACTTATTTAGGCAGCTACAAAAGAGGAGGAGGAGGGGGATAGGAACATATGGTGGGGCTCATGTGCGCGCGACGAGAACCCATGATGCAAACACGAGGCCAAAGCCGAAGTGTTGGCAGCAAGGGAGAGCATCTTAGGCTCAATTTCGCCAAAATGCATCTCGGATTAGCGCATGGCATATTAACCAATGCTCAGATTTAGGTAGTTTTCACCTACCAAAACTTGTCCGAAAAATTCAAGAGAAAAGTATAACCCTCATATTTCAAGAAAGTCAGCATATGTCCAACCAAATTCAACATTGGGATTGACTTTTCCTACTTAATGAAGCAATGAGATCCTAATCTACTTATAAGAAATTCTATGTCACAAGAAAATTTGAAGGTCATATCAAACACATTCTTATTTTTTTCTATTCTAGAAATAGAAATTTTATATAATTATCAAACATATTCGAATACTCAGAAACTTGTCTAGGAAACAAAATTAAAAAAAAAAAAATAACAAAAACTATTTCTAAGAACAAAATAGTTATCAAATAAACCCGATGATGTTTTTTATAATTTTGTTCATCCCAATGGTTTAAGCCTATAACTGGAGGGAGACTACATGAATATAAGGCCCATTAAAACACTATAGACAATCGATATAGGAGGATACTTTAAGGGGCTGCGTGGGAATGTTTTTGTTCCTTGATTTTTCTGTTCTTTTGCTCCGTTCTTTTGCTCTTCGGAATAAAAAAAGAACATAAATCCATTTGGTAACGTTAGTTAATTTTTCTATTGCTCGTAATAGAAAAGTAACCAGGGAATAGATTTGGAACATAAATAAGAAGAAAAAAAAAGTAACTTCTTGTTCCAAAGTACAATTTCTAAAAATAAGCCTTTTTTTTTCTTTTCAATTTTTCTTTTGTTCTTCTTCCTTGCCGCAACCATTGCCCTTGGATCTACTGCTGCTCGCCGGCCAACCACCGTCCGGCGGCAACGAACAGCGATCAGCAGTCGACAGTCAACAATCGGTGAGTAAGATGAAAAACAAATAAATACAAAAATTTATGAATTATACCTAACACATTCTTATTCTTTTTCTATTTCGAAAATAGAAATTTTGTATAGTTAACAAACACGTTTTTTACTCAGTGAGAAGCTTCTTAGCTGCAATTATTTCCTTCCATTTTTTGAGCGTGCAACAGTTAGATCTAGTAAAGCATCAATTCGCCGGAATTTGGCTCATAATCACTAGCTGCTTTCGACGACTTCTCCTTTCTTTTTCTTCTTTTTTTCTTTTTTAAATTTTCAACAAACATCTCAGGAAATGTAGCAGTACGTGATGCCGTGTCGGACGATATCCGTGATGTTATTCTTGTCATCAAAATAAAGTCATACGGAAACAAAAGTTGGCAACCTGTTTTCTTTGGTTTTGCGTGTGGGGCTCTCTTGTAATCTCCAACAATTACTGTTTCCTCTGCTGCCATGTTGCGAACAAAATGCTGCTTCGCGTGGTGACTGAATGTTTAGCTTCATCTCTCAGCTTCGTTCCTCGGAGCTGATGACAGCTGACTGCAGAACTAGCTATTGACATGTGGTGTGGACTGCAATTCAGATCCTATGTTTCTTCTGTTGTAGTTAAATGGCCAAATCTAGTTGGCGTACTTTTCCAGTCTTTTCCCTGAAGACCAAGAACCGAAAATTGGAATAAATGAAAATATAAGATAAGAAAAGCCCCTGCTTTACAGGTTATCTCCTGAGCACGTTCTACTCTGGAGGGACTATACATGTGGCCAATCCCAAGCTGCTCAACAGAAACAAAGCTTAAATTCATGGAATTACAATACAGATACCATTTCAAGAAAGACTGAGTTTACAATGTCCAATTTTGTGGGTTATGTTAAACTTCAAATATTCCACATATCTGATTAAATCTCCACATTTTGCTAGAATTGAACTTTATCTGTGCTTGTTGAGCGATCTCAAGAATGCGTACAGATGGAGTGCCAAAAAGTGCTAGGTAAAATTATGAAGATGGAAATGAAAAGTGGAGTGTTTGAGAGAGTATTAGAACAACTGGGGCAGCACTCCTTCATTCTTAATTTCTTATTGCCTTCTTCCCTAGAAGTTCCCTTCGATATTCTGGTGTTCTAGCATAGAGGAACCACACTGAAACTTTGTGCTTTGTCTTAGCACTCAATATAATCTCTCTCTCTCTCTCTCTCTGCACATGTCCTTTCCTTTTAGAGAGAAGAAAGATAATATAACAAAGGGAAAAAGCCACCAAAAACCCCAAACTTTGCCAAAAGTGACAAATTTACTACAAATTTTTTTTGTGATGTGAAATACCCCAAACTTTGCAAATTGTGACACATTTATCCTATTAAAGGCATTTTTGTCTTATTTTTTCTGTTTTTTATTTTTCTTTTTTAAAATTTTTTTTTCTTCTCTCTTCTCTCCATCGGCCATGGCGGAGCCCTCGCCCAACACTGGCGAGGGCGGCCCTCGCCGGACACTGACGGAGGGAAGAAAAAAAAAATAAAAAAATAAAAAAAAGTAAAAAAACCAAAATGCCCTTATGATTTAGGGTAAATTTGTTATACAAATGAAAGTTCAGGATTTTTTGTGTCACAAATAAAAGTTTGTGGTAAATGTGTCACGGTTAGCAAACTTCAGGGTTTTTTATATCAAAAAAAAAAAAAAAGCCTAGGGTAAATTTATCACTTTGGGCAAAGTTTTGGGTTTTTAGTGGCTTTGTCCCTATAATAAATGGAAACATTTGAGGGTTGGACCATTTAGCAGTGATTTATTATAAGGGGGCAAAGAAATGAAGAAACCAAAAAATTGGAGATTTCTTTTACGGTCGGGGAGTGAGGAGACTCTAAATGAGAGAAAAGTATCAAAAATGTCATAAATATATTGCATTGATACCAATTTAGTTATAAATTTCTTAATTTGACCAATTTAGTTCTAAATCAATTACATTTGTCTCGATTGAGTAAATCTAACTACTTTTAAATGGAAATCATTGACATGGACATCGACCGTCTTACGTGACACAACCAAGTATTGACATGGACAAATTTTACATTTTTTTAATTTTTTTAATTTTCTTTTTCTTTTTAATTTCTTCTCGCTGACCACAATGAAAAATTAAAAATAGAAAAAAATTAGAAATTTGTAAAATATATCCACGTTAGCATCGGATGACAACTAAATTGTCATATAGGACAACTAATATTTATATTAGTAATCTCTGACTAAAATTGGCCGGATAGACATAATTATTATAAATACAAACAATTCAAAACTAAATTGATACAAATAAAAAGTTTAGAATTGAATTGATATTTCATCTCTTTCCGCTTGTTTTGGTCAAGAACAACATTAAATTAATCCTTTGTAACTAATCGACCAAGCTGCACCATTTATCGCCAAGCATGCATGAAGAAATTCAACTATAAAGATGGATCATACACAAAGATGTATCAAATCTCATAATCTGCTTAATACTGTATAAAAGAAGTACATCTCCCTAATGTAATTGTGTGAACTCAGATTCTGCCACTAACTGTTGGAAAAGCAAGCGGCCATAAAAGCACAGCTGGTTATATCCTACCGAAGCAATGATTCTCAACAAGGACCCCCGATCAATACCTCACCTCCAAGAAAGCCCCATAAAATGTTTTCTGCTCTAGCATTGTTGGAAAAAAAGAAGATCACAAGCAGCAGCTCCACAAATTCACTCTCTTTTCTGCAAATAAGGATGCCTTCGATGAGTACTGAGTCGGGTCCATCTGGTAGATGACTCATAGAAACAATCAAAGTCCTAGGTGGGTACCCAACAAGATGAAGCATGCAGGATTCGGCCCTTCCACCCCTGCAGCATCCAGTGGCCATCTTCATCAACCACGAAATCATCATGGTACTGCTCCAACTTATATCGCAATTTCTTCACAAGTGCTGGGTCCAGTGGCAATTGCTTGAACCCGGCCCTCATATTGCGAATCTGCCATCGCTTATATGTCTCCGCCCTCTCAACCCTCTCCGTCCCCTCACATGCAATGACATTTATAGCTTCTCGGCCAAAGAACTCTTTCTCATACGTCAGTCTCATCTGGTTATCCCTCTCTAAATCAGTATCAAATGCATCAAACAATGCAGAGTAGTGAAAGAGAGCCTCACGGAACCGTGTTACAAAGAAGGGGACACTTAAAGATCCATTGACAATGGCCTGCACAAAGAGATGCGGCCTTATTTTTCTGATTAAATTCAGAACAGAATCCCTGGGATTATTGAAGACAACCGTCTCATCAAGGAGATTTTTAAACCGAAACATGGTATTCACAGCGATGGTCTCGCCATTCCTTATTTTGAGATCCCCGATTTTGATAGTATCCCATTCCTGAGCAATTCCATTGTACTCAAATGGAACATTGAATTGCTTGCAAAGATTTGCCAAGTGGCGTCCTGTCACCTGAACTCTTTCTGCTGGTCGAAAACCACGCTGGGGAAACTCTATCCCTGTAATACGCAGTTTGGGTGGCCCGCCTGTCCTCCTGGAGAGAAGAAAGATGAGAACTGGCCATTGGAAACCATATAAGATTCCAAAGTCGATAATATGAAGCGTTGTTGGTTTCTCAGCTAAATTCATGATCATATAGTTCGCAAAGATATTTGCCATTCTCTGAAACGGGCAGGCCATATGATAAACATGGTATGCTTTCAATAAATCAACCGCTGATGTTTTTTTAGAACCTAGAGCAGCATAGACCTGAGAACCAGTGCCTCCTAAGCGTGCCTCAAGGCCATTGGCGAAGTAATGTGCCAACCTCTGAGATCCGTCACCAAAAGGGGAAGCATGCTGCCTAATCTGCTTTAGATAGTCATCAGCAGTCCTTCGATCGTCAGAAGAGACAGCTTGTGCACAAAGGATCAACAAAGTTCTGAGATCCACCATCTCTGTCACATTGCTGGTTGGGGTTGGTGCGTTATCATGAAACTTCCCACCATCAGCAGCGTGTGTCCATCTACTCTGCTGTAAAGATTCATTTACTTCTTTTTCAGAGGATTCATCAGCATTCAAATCTCTACTCCTGCGTTTACTTTTAAAGAGTAGCATGTTATCCATCATCTCGGATAGCTCGGTGTCGATGTCATCAACATACACTGCTGTCTGCTTGTTACTCCTCTCATCTTCAAATTCTGAATCCTCCCTCTGGTGGTTCTTCTTTCCCCTAATTCCACTGAGAGGCAAAAGGTCACTTTCATCCTCCTCCAAGTCAACCACATTCAGTGATTTATTTTCCTTAGACCATGAGTTTACGCTGCTTTTCTCCAGATCAATAAATAACTGCGTAACTTTGGGAAGAAATTTGCTAGCTTCCTCCACACCTCTCTGGAACTGCAATACTGATTGGCTCTCGGTCAAGAAGTTAGGGAACAAAGGGCCACTCCCTAATGATGCATTCGTCCTATTACCATTACTCAGGAAGCTGTTTGGTAAGGAAGAGGATGGTTGAACATGAGCATTCACAGTGGACTGAAAAATGAAGTCTCCTATATAATTTCTGCCGTCCCCAAAATTACCGAGCCATTGATGATCAGCAAAGTTGCTGCCGTGGGTATTCCTAGAAGGGCTGCTCTTAGCATAGTCACTACTGTTTCCTGAATAATTATTGTCCGGACTCTCCATGAATGGAGGGGACGGGTTCACTTCAGAAGGGCACGTCTCGCCAAGAGCTTCATGGAGCGACTTCTCAGCCGCCTGGAGAGCCAGAGGGTCATGAGACATAGAGGACTTCTCCTCCATGTCCTCCTCCAAAAGCATTTGATTTATGTACCTGAACACAGTCTCGGAGAAGTCGCTATCCTCGGACGGGAAATCCGCCTCCACACTCACGAGCGAAGACAGAGCAGAATCGCAATACCTAGGGTCGGAAGGAAAGAAGGGTTTGTCCACGAAGCCAACATCCCGAGACTGGCCGTCGCGACCGAACCCATTCGCCAAGTTCGCGCGCTGATCCGGAAATGGCAAGAGGGTCTCGTTGTCGAACATTGAGGGGCTCGGGGAGCCGGAGAATCCGGTGACGCGCGGCTCCATAATCATCTGCCAGCGCAATTTGCCCTTCCCCCCCGGGTCAACTGCCACCAGCCCCAACACGGCTTTTTCCTACTCAGAAATCGTCAAGAAAAACTGCCCATTCCTAACCCCCTGTTGAAACCAAGATTCACGAAAGAAACAGAAAAAAGCGGATGTCAGAAGAACACACGGGCGGCCGAGCTCAGCTGAAGCGAGCTCAAACCACATCTAAATCAGCTACTAAAACGCGGAATCTTCGGACCATATTGACTACCCGCCATCCTACATTCCCCGGCAGATCAAAAGAACGTAAAGAAACCGCAAGAAGGCATCAAATCAGATCATCAGCCCCGCATAAATTCCAAACAAGAAAAAGAAAGAACAGGGGACAAAAATCTTGGAGATCTTGCGGTGGAAATGGAAGATGGGAGAAGGCTAACCTCGGCGCCAAAAGACAAAAAGGACTGCGGGAGCCGATTTCTGGAGGCCGGCGTCCCTCTCTTTCTCATATAAGAGAGAGAGAGAGAGAGAGTTGGAATTGTCTCTCCGACAGACGAGACTTCAGCGGCACTCAGGAACAGCTCGCTCGTGTTCCATCTTCCTTGACAAACTTTTAATTCCGTACGAACGAAAAACCGCGTTGTAGGAAATGAGGACTTTTGAAAAATCAAAAGACAGAAAATTGACGTGGACAGTGGCCGTTTTGGACTATGGAATATGCAGGAGTTAAAAAAAGAGGGGACAAGTGTGGTTGACCAGTGACTCCACGGAGATTGTATTAAGATACACATCCGCTCAGCACAAAGAGTTGCACAGGGGAAAGAGCGCTCTCTCTCTCTCTCTGCCGGTCTAGCCTTCTCGCTCCGGTGTCAACCTCGGTGTCCTCTCCAAGAGCTGGCGGGAAGCTCCATAATCTCGGATGCTTGGTTCCGATTGCTGATTGCGTCTAACCCTTCTCGGGTTCGTCTCCAAGCTCAGAACCCGCGGTCCCCTCCTATTATATGCATGTGATATAAGCATCCTATAAGTAACTTCTCATGCAGGAAACGTATCTCTGAGGATCACGATCAGATCGCCTAGGGGTTGGATCTACACAGCTGAACTGCCGGTTTGATGCGATCGAAGGTGACCGGTCCGACTTGGACCAGTTTGAACGATGCAAGATTTGGCCCTTAAAGGACCCAAACAAACCTCAAGAGGAGTGATCTTGACAAGCCACGACTGGGAGGGAGTAGACGCTGAATTGACGCCTAGGACCGCTGTGAGAATGCTCTAGATGAAGACCTCCTCCTTCCAATTCGGGTTAATTCCATAATTTATCACATAGCGTTGACATCTAAATTTTTAATTCTTTTTCTTTTTCTATTCTCTTTCCCTTCTTGTTCAGCCAATCACCAGTAGTTCTTTGATAGGCTTGGGGACTCAAGTTGATCTAGATTCCCCAAAACAAGAGTTGACCGAATAATGAAAAGATCATGCTATTGCACAATTGCTCACAAATTCAATACTTGCGAAATACATATATTAAGGTATTTAAAACCCTTTAATAGATGAAATTGTATTCCCACTTTGTATAATGCTATAGATCATGCCTAACACGAGAATCTAATGCATGTGGCATTGCATCACATCGTCAATTTCGTACAAATCATCAATTGCACCAAGACACCAAGAAGCTATCCACAAGAACTCAAAGTGCATGATTGAAAAACTTAAACTGTTAGAAGAAAATGTGGGTATGAATAGATGTAGATTTAGAAATAATTTCCATATGGATTTTTTTCATTTGTTTATTAATATCAAGAAAAATTTCAAATAAATATTTGAAATGAAGCCGTTTTTTTTCAAAAGAGTCCAAAGTTGATATTGTCTCAAATAAGTCTTGAAGTAGCCAACTTAGAGAAAGGGTTCAATTACCATGGGGTGGAAGTGCTGTACAATGGTGTCTATGGAATAGAACTCAAATATAATAGGTTTAGGACTTTTCTACAATCATTCACAATTACTTGGCAAAAAAAGGGGAAAAAAAGAAAAAATGACATACGCACACTTTTACAAATGTTGATTTTTGAGCACCGAATTGACCTCGATTGAACTTGAATCCTTCTAGGAAGTCGTAGGGCTACCTTTCAAATGTTTCTGGTTTTATGCAATTTGCTTGTCGTTAGACCCGCTTTCCATTTTTTTTCCAAGTTAGGTTAGATCGCTACTACTTAAAGAAATTGCGTTCATTTTTTAGCATGAACATATTTTCTTTAAAAGAATCGAATGGATGTAAGAATTCGCGGTCTTAATGGGAAGTCTTGCATTTGGACTCGTCATTGGGTGCATTTGGGAACCACTTCCCAAAGCCCTTTGGGGGTCCAAAGCCCCTTGGGCAAATGCAAGTGTGTTTGGCATTTGTTTTTGGGTTTGCATTCCTCAAATGCCAGCTTCACAAGGCTAAAGCCCAAGGCAGGTTGGGGGCTGCCTTCGACTTTCAGCTTATTGAAAATGCTGAGCTTGAGGGACTAAAAAAAAAATTTCTTCCCAAATTACCATCATTGATTTTTCGTTTGTCCAATTTCGCCCTTACTATTCATCGTCTTCTTCCACGAGCTTCTTCTTCCGCGACAGTCGCCGACAAAGGGCGGTTGCAGGCAAACGTCGCCCGCGACGACCGTCATCGGGGGTGGCGCGACCGACGCAGGGGGGTGGGTCGTGGCGAGGTCTGGGTCGCTGAGACCCAAATCTGGAGCGATAGGGTCGCGAGAGGACCTTGCCGCCCCCAATCTGGGTCGCGCAACCTCACCGCCCCCGGATCTGGGTCGCGGCGGCATTGCGCGACCTCCCGCAACCTCGCCGCCCCAGATCCAAGGGCGGCGAGGTTGTGCAACCCCACTGCGACCTAGATCCAGGGCGGCAAGGTCCTCCCACAACCTCGACGCCCCGGATCTAGGTCGCCGGAGGTCGAGGCAGCGTAGCGCAACCTCGCCGCCCCTAGATCCGGGGTTGTCGGAGGTCGCAGGAGGTCACGCGACACCGCCACGACCCAGATCCGAGGTCATCGAGCCTCGTTGCCCCAAATCCAAGGTCGCCAGCAGCCGCTGCCCTTATCGGTCAATTTTTTTTAATTTTTCTTTTGATAATTTTTTTTTTTACCACAAAGATGCTTTGTAAATATAATTCCCCAAACACTATTTTGCTCAAAGTGTTTCACAAAGGGCTTTCAAAGTACAATTTACCAAACACGGTTGCATTTTGGAAAATACTTTTAACTTAAAAATGTTTGCATTTTCCTAAAAACTTTCCCCAAAAGTCTTCCCAAACACACCATCGTCGGAGGAAACTTCTTCATCCTTCATCAGGGGTGGAATGGAATCTTCCTCATCATCCTATCTGCTTGGGACAATGGCTTCATGTATTGCCACATTGGAAGAAATTTATAGCTAGGGAATATTCGCCCCCGCATGATACGCTGCTACTAGATGAGGTGGCACAAACCCAACAGGTGGGACAGTCATGGTTTTCGGATCACATTTAGTATAATTTATAATTTGAATTATGTTGATGGATAGTAACCAAACCATGTAAAGATCCACCTAGAAATCGGCCTGGACCAATCAATCCGACTCCAAGACTATTAGCATTGGGCTTTTAGCTTTCCCAAAGCTAGCATTTAGCCAAAAGCCCCTACAAAAAAACTTACCAAATACCTCATCACAATGATATTAAATTTGATGGCATTTTGGCTAGAGGATGAGAACCAGGTTATTCAAGGCCTCGATAGAGATATGCCATATTGAAATTTTGCACAAAAGTTTAAAATTAAATTGACAAAATTGAAAAGTTTCTGACTGAATTAACATCCGAACAAAGGCAAGAAAGTAATACAGAGTATTCCACAAATATCTCAATATCGAGCACAATTCAAATCCACTTCTACAGAAACAACCAAGAGATGAATTCTTTTATTTTGTTCTTTTATTTTCTTTTTTATTGTGGCCGGCGAGGGTCATGGACAAGGACCTTCGAGTTTGGGGAGGGTGCCGGTCATAAAGAAAGCCGTCTTCTACCTTATCTTCTTTGAACAGACCCTTGAATTTTAAGTAGAGTAAGGGCTTCGGCTAGTCGTTCAGGATAATATAAGTTGACAATGAGCTACTTGTATCAACTATTGCAATAGTAGCATTAGCAAGGGAAATGCTTAGGACGTAAACGAGACCAAGAATGAAAATCGTAAAGGTGATCGGAGTGAGATACTAAAGAGATCTGGCGTAATCTGAAGCAAGTCCCAATGCGACGAGGCACCAATACTCGTCTCCCCCACTGTTGACACATTGAATCTTCATTATAGTTCTATGCGTGGACTCCCTATATATACATACATATATATATATATATATATATATATATATATATATATATATGTGGGTACAAATTTCTTCATTATAGTTCTATGCGTGGACTCCCTATATATACATATGCGTGGACTCCCTATATATACATATATATGTGGGTACAAATTCATAAACAGTGAACACGACATGATTTTATGCATTATTAAGTCTTAAAATCATTTATTCAATGCACAAACGGTCTGAAAATCACACATGACCATGAATTGGATAATTTGAGACTTGAGGCTCGCCACCGGAGGCCACGAATTTGCTTGATCTGATGAGGCTTGAGGCTCAACGGCCACTCATTTCACAGAATTCGATTGGCCCCACGAATATCAATCTCATATAGTAGTCCCATATGATGCATTGGTTCTAGAGCAATATACATACCAAGCACACAAACACAAAGCGATTTTAATGTGGAAATTCTCCTTTCGATCCTTTTGCCTGTACAAGTTCCTCTTTCTGAGTTCAATCGATCATATCAACCATGATATCCACACTAAGCTTAGCTCGAAGAACAGTCCTCATTAACCCCACAAGGGGGAGCAAGTCGTCGACTCCATTAATAAGGCACACCTCAGGATTCCCAAGCCATCGTACATGTTCCTTGATATTTATTACTTACATCTTGGTTTGAGAAGCAAGTTATCTTTGTCTTGGTAGCTCCCAGTGGCCATGCCATAGTTGATGCGCAAGGGCCAGCCGTGGTATCCGGGTGGAGTCTTAGGGGCGAGCACTAGTCGACTAACTATTTCCAGCATTTGAGGGCGCGCATGACAACCATTCTATTCCAAACCAAAAATAGTTTCTAGAACAGAAATAGATTTTTATATTTCTATTTCTAGAAGAGTTTCTAAGCAAAAATAACCGTTTGATCACAACACAAAATTTCTACTCTAAAAATAGAAATTCGTTTGATAACGACACAAAATTTCTTCCTTTCGGACGACGACAAATAGCGGTGCCGGTCACCGGTCGCCGCCGCCGCTGGCCGATGACCGCCACCGGCTGGCGGGCAACCGACGGCTGACGGACGGTGGTCGGCGGCAACGAATGAAGGATTGATTGACGAACGATGAAAAAATTTTTATTTCTCATTTATGTTCCAGAAATAAAAAAGTAAAAAATTTCTAATTCCAAACCTATTTCTAGAATAGAAATCTATTCCAGAAATAGAAAAACGGAATAAATTTATCAAACGGATTTCTATTCTAGAAACAAGTTTGGAATAGAAAAATTGTTTATGGAACAAAAATTATGGTTTGTTATGCACCCCTGAGCAGTTTTCTGCTTCTTTGCCAACAATAGAAACAAATTTCACCAAAAAACACAGTGCCTCGTCTACATTGTATCTCTCTTGTTTTTCAACGGGAACCCATTTGAACTCATTTATCGCTTACTTCCTAAATTACAGAAGCCCACAATACTTGCCATATCTCAAAAATGAAGGCACTATGTCATTTTCATTTATAATTTCTTTTCATGTCAATGCTAATTAATCAACCAAAAAAAAAAAAAAGCTGCAAATTAATCGACAATCCTTCATCTTATCTTATTGTAGTATTAATAAAACGATTTTGCCTTCATTACTATAAATGTCTACCATCGCACATTTTGAATGTAGTGATGGGTTTAGAACGACACTCAGCAACAACCCTGAAAGAGAACCCGTGAAAATAGGGTACTGGAAAACCTCATAACAGCAAAAAAGTAAGGGATATGTGCACTGCAAGTCCTAAAACTTGTCACGAAAGTACAATTGAGTCCTAAAACTTGCAAAAAGTGCAACTAAGTTCTATAATTTCTTAAATTGGTACAATCGAGTCCTAGGTTCACACCAGTTTGACCGATCACTGACGGAGTAGGCCGATTCGGCCTTTTGTTGGCCGATTCTAGACCTCCAATGACTAGTTCCAAGCTCCTCTCCTCATCAATTTTACTCCTGTGCCCTTACGTTTTCACGATTTTGCAAATTGACCCCATTTCTTCTATTATTTTAACTCCTTCAATATTTTTACATAGAAGGGACAACTTTTGCATAGCTATTTTCCTTTACAGCGGCACATTCAACACATCCTAAGACTAACATAGTGTTCATTTCATATCCTGCAAAAGTTCCTTCTCCATCACTTTTACCACTAACATTGCCCATCACTACAAATTGAGGGTAAAAAACAAAAATTTAACAGCTATCATGCCAAACATGAGGATAAAGATTATTGATTTATGAAACACATAAACAAATAGATGACCAACCAAATGCCAAAGAAAACAGAAAAACCCTGTTAAAATCTCAAACGCTACAGATTAAGTGTAATTAACAGAAGTAAAAATAATTTGTTTTATTGTCAATTGGATTTTTGTGTTGAAAATTTCACAAAATTCAATTAAAAATCTTATTTTCGAAATTTTTCAGTTTTAAGTTTTAAGAAGTTGATAATTTTGCGTCAAATATGAACAATGGGCGGCAGAGGCACAGTGGCTGGTTGGGGTGCGGTCACCAGAGGTAGAGGAGCGAGGGATGGCTGATTTTGCTCTTCAGGGCAAATTAATGCTAGTGGAAATTACCCAACTTAAGCAATATAGACCGAACTGTGTGGTAAGGCGTCATGAGCATATTGAAAAGAAATGACAAAAAATCTAGTTGATAGGCCTGGAATTGAAAAGATTGACCTGCTAACACTGCGCATTGGCAGGCTGTGAAATGCATCCTTCGATATCTGGCGAATACTCCTCATTGTGGACTTACCTTCACTTACACTTCTTCACTGGCTCTTCATGCATTTTCTGATGCATTGGCGTTCCTCATTAAGGTACTCATTGGCGTTCGGCTTTAGTAATCAACGACTTATATCTAGGCATGTTTATTTGGACCGAACGAAACTGGGATGAGATTAGAGGCTTGGTCCCATATGATTTGACTACTGAGATCACGGGGGTTTACTTGTGAATAGGAATGTGAGTGGGTCGGTAGTTGTCGCTAGTGATATAGTATGTCTAGTAATTTACTTGATTTCAATAAGATTCTTTTCGACTCGAGTAATTAATAGAGTTGAGCTCATGGTTAAAAATACTTTGACTCGAACTTCTCGTGTTCATTATTAGGCAGTCATATACTTAATCATAGCACACATAAGATGGGAAAAAAAAAATTGGCTGTATTTTATTTTCACATTTCAAGTTTCAACGCCAGCTCACGATTCAAATTTAATTCAAGTTTCGAGTATAATTTATTAACCGATGAATTCGAGCTCAAGCATATTGAAAACTTGTTTAATAGAGCTCGAATTTGATGTTAAAGCAATCCATCCAAAAGTGGAAATTCTATCAAAAAAGGACAAATATACATTATAAATGTGAATGAATCCTAGGAGATTGTCGACTCTATCTGCACAAATTTATTTTGCTACCTAGGTCGTTCCTTTTGTCAAAATCTGTCTTTGGAGTTTGATCTGCCATTCTTTCGACTATATGCTACCGAGCGGCTCATTATTGTTTCCCCGCTCGATCTCCATGACATTGAATTCTGGAGTAAGACAACCGTCGTCACTCAACATTTGCATCAGGACCCTCCATAAAGAAGGTTTTGAGAGGAACTAGACCGACACCTTCAAGAACCGGACCAAATCAGCCGGTCTAGTCTAGTCCGATCCGGGCAATCCAATATTCTCACCCCCACCCTTTAGTGAGATTTCTATTTTAAATTCCATCAACAACTCCATTGATCTCTCTCTGCTTTCCTCTCTCGTCCTTGCTATGAAGCTCCTCTACTCTCTCTCTCTTTCACAAATGTGGCCATTGCGGCCTAACGATGAGTGAGAGGTTTTCAATTTCAATCAAGATACTGATCGAGGAACCCTAGGGACACGGAGATTTCACATCCTTTTGAGAGCTCCTTCAGATCGGAGCCAATCCGGTTATATATATATATATATATATATATATATAGATTAAACGAATGAAACACGATATAGAGACAAAGATGAAGACCGAGGATGTCATCTCAAATAGATACAACACAAAACATGTGATTTCGATTTTCTTTCATCCTTTGCTATTCATTCTTAGATTGGTGCATCTTTGGTTGGCGTTTTTCCACAACATCTCAAATAGATACAACACAAAACATGTGATTTCGATTTTTTTTCCATCCTCTACTATTCGTTCTTAGATTGATGCATCTTTGGTTAGCGTTTTATCGCAACAAATTCACATCAGAGCGAAGGAATTTCAGTTTTTTTGTTTGAGATGGCATCTATCAAGTTCGAAGTGGCACCATTCGATGGCCAAAACAATTTTGATCTATGGAAGATTGCATTGAATTCCATGCCAAAAATGACTCAGATCAATCATGTTAGGTGGGGTTCCCCCAACCAAAAATTTAAAAATAAATAAATAAATAAAACAGATTTTAAAAATTAGCAAGAAAAAGGCACCCAATGAGAGAGAGAGAGAGAGAGATTCTGCGAAAGCAGACAAAGCCCATTGAGCCATGCCGGACCGCCTACCCTTTGCTTTGTATAAGTTTGTTCGCTATTGCTTGCCAAATCAGATTATCACCTATTAAAACATCATAACAAGCTACTTTAATTTGTGCTATTCAGGAGTTCTAGTTATTATTCATTTATTGAAGTAATCACATGCTTTAATCACAAAAACAACATTATTATCTTGTAGGTATATGATGTCTTCATTCAGTATGAATAAGAGTAATTAGAGCAGATTGACCTTTCATCAAATTTCAACAGAAGAACATGTCTCTTTTGAAAGGTTTAATTGAGCCCTACGACTTCCTAGAATGGTCCAAGTTCAATAGAGGTCAATTCAATGCTCAAAAATCAGCATTTGTAAAAATGGGCGTATCAGCCATTAACAAGTCAGAAGATAGTATGCATTTATGATTTATAAAATCACTTAAACAATGCGTGAGTGGCATGAAATTCGCATATGACAAAGGATTGGATGATAATTTCATAAGAGATCATACGTAAAATGGTGAAATCAATATTCAATTCGTTGATTCAAAGAATCAACTAGTAAATATTTTCACGAAATCTTTGGAGAAAAGTCTGTTTGAATTTATTCGTGAAAAATTACACATTACTTACCCATTTAGGTCTATGCAAGACAGACTCAAAAGTACAATCTTCTGGAAGAGACGTCACATTTATTATTGGTTGAGTTTATTTTTAAGGGAAAAAAAAGGAAACCTACTTGTTCTTGTCTCTTAGTGTGAAGTGTGCCCATTTAGTATTCTCTGTTTCTTTTGTTTAACAAATGAAATGGAAAGCCTTTTTTAAGGTTCAACATGTGGATGACAAAGTCAAATATATGCTTACCCATATACTCCAACCTCGCTTCGTTAGATTCAAGCTTTAGAGGCTAACCTTTGCATGATTTCCTCGATTTTTGACGCGATCAGACAAAATGATTGTTGCCAGAGCACGAACGGACCTCCGATGAGCAGATCGGAATAGCTACGGACCTCCTGGACGGCCGGTTGGGGATCAACTGAATCTTCTCTCTTTTCTTGCATATATTCCGCAAAGCTCTCACCTCTTCTTGCAGTCTTCGCACTGACCTGCGTTTGGTTCGACTTTGAAACTGACTTTCAGCTTTCAGCATTCCGCCAAATGCTAAAATTATTTTTTCTCTTCCAAAATTACCTCATTAATTTTTCATATTTCCAATTTTGCCCCTGTTTATTTATTTTTTTAATTGAAAAAGGAGGCAGCCATTCGCCGGTCCGGCGAAGGGCTACGGCCGCCGGAGAGCCAAATCTGGCGCTGGCAGCCTCCGGTGGGGTCGCGCGACCCAGCCAAAGGCCACTGGAGGTCGCTCGACCTCGGGCGACCCTCGGCAAGGATAGCTCGACCCAGGGGCCGCACAACCTAAGCGAGGGGCGCCTGTGGCCGTGAGACCCAAGCGGCGGTTGCTTGGGTCGAGCGACCCTCACCGAGGGTCGCCCGAGGTGGGGCGACCTCCGGCGGCCCTCGGCCGGGTCGCGTGACCCTCGCCGAAGGTCATCCGACCTCGAGCGACTTCAACCAACAGTCGCCGGTGCCGGATCCGGCTCGCCAACAGCCGTAAACCCTTCA
Organism: Eucalyptus cloeziana; assembly: GCA_014182715.1. Lineage (NCBI taxonomy): Eukaryota > Viridiplantae > Streptophyta > Magnoliopsida > Myrtales > Myrtaceae > Eucalyptus > Eucalyptus cloeziana. The sequence goes on from CM024643.1 coordinate 25,864,166, forward strand.
CCAAAACGGCGAAGGGTTTAGTTCAATTTAAAAAATAAAAAAATAAAAATAATAAAAAATAATATATATAATATACCCATCAAAGTCCATTGCGTAAGTTTTCTTTACCAAACACACATCTAACTCAAAGTCCATTTGCAAAAAATTCTTACCAAACACAATTACATTTTCCCCACGTAGCTTTGGACTTTCAGCATTTGCATTGGACTCAAAGCCCCTTGCAAATGCTAAAGCAAACACTAATGCCCACAACTGACAAAGCCAAATTCCAAAGCATTCTTGACCAACCACAGCATATCAACAGCCGATCAACAGTTCCATCACTCCTTTCACTAATTCCACTACGCAGCTGCAACATTGCTCTTTCCCTGCTCTTAACAGTAAATATGCATGCCATGTCATTCTTTATGCAAAAGGGTGTTAATGCAAGTTAGATAATCAGACAAGCATGTGAACAGAAAGTGGTGGTTCTTCATCCCTGTGTTCCCAGGAAGGTTTTTCATTATATAAGCGCGTGATTTAATATTCAGATATGATTTCTCTTTCTCAGTCCAGTCAGTTCAGCAAGTCTTTCTTGGAGCTTTGCCATAATTATGTCATGATCTCCGTGAGTCACCGAGGCTATGTCGTCAGGATATTTCCGCAATAAGTTTTATAGGGCAGAACAACGGAAGGACCATCATTTAAGCTTCTGTATCAGCTATCAGATTCTCCCCAGCTTTTTGTATGTGAATCATATCGTTAGCAATGCGTTCAAGAAGAAACGAGGCAGAGGAAATGAAGATGCTGAAAAGCTTACAAGCAGCACATGAACATGGAAAATTGACAAGGAGAAAGAGCCACTGAGCATCAATGAGAAAGAAAATAAAAACGACACTTTTTGGTCGAGAAACTAGCTTCGTCGCAATTGAAAATTCAAATCTCGATTTTTTTACATTATAATTTAGGCTTCTTCTTTTTTTTTTTTAGAAAATTAGCGTATTTAAGACCACTTATTTGGGCAGCTACAAAAGAGGAGGAGGAGGGGGATGAAAACATATGGTGGGGCTCATGTGCGTGCGACAAGAACCCATGATGCAAACACGAGGCCAAAGCCAAAGTGTTGGCAGCAAGGGAGAGCATCTTAGGCTCAATTTCGCCAAAATGCATCTCGGATTAATGCAGGGCATATTAACCAATGCTCAGATTTAGGTAGTTTTCACCTACCAAAACTTGTCCCAAAAATCCAGGAGAAAAGTATAACCCTCATATTTCAAGAAAGTCGGCATATGTCTGACCAAATTCAACATTGGGATTGACTTTTCCTACATAATGAAGCAATGAGATACTAATCTACTTATAAGAAATTCTATGTCATAAGAAAATTTGAAGGTTGTATCAAACACATTCCTCTTTTTTTCTATTCTAGAAATAGAAATTTTGTATAATTATCAAACATATTCGAATACTCAGAAACTCGTCTAGGAAACAAAATTAGAAAAAAATATTTTTTAACAAAAACTATTCCTAAGAACAAAATAGTTACCAAACAAACCTGATGATGTTTTTTATAATTTTGTTCATCCCAATTGTTTAAGCCTATAAATGGAGGGAGACTTCATGAATATAAGGCCCATTAAAACACTATAGACGATCGGTATAGGAGGATACTTTAAGGGGCTGCATGGGAACATTTATGTTCCTTGATTTTTCTGTTCTTTTACTCTGTTCTCTTGCTCTTCGAAAAAAAATTAAAAAAAATAACATAAATCCGTTTAGTAATGTTAGTTAATTTTTTATACTCCTTGTAATAGAAAAGTAGCCAGGGAATATATTTGGAACATAAATAAAAAGTAAAAAAAAAAGTAACTTCTTGTTCCAAGGTATAATTTCTAGAAATAAACCATTTTTTTTCTTTTCAATTTTTCTTTTATTCTTCTTCCTTGCCACGACCATTGCCCTTGGATCTACCGCCGCTCACCGGCCGACCGCCGCCCGGCGGCAACAGACGGCGGTCGGCAGCCAACGGTTGACGATTGGCATTTGGCAATCGATGAGCAAGAAGAAAAACAAATAAGTACAAAAATTTATGGATTATACCTAACACATTCCTATTCTTTTTCTATTCCGAAAATAAAAATTTTGTATAATTATCAAACACGTTTTTTACTCAGTGAGAAGCTTCTTAGCTGCAAGTATTTCCTTCCATTTTTTGAGCGTGCAACAGTTAGATCTAGCAAAGCATCAATTCGCCGGAATTTGGCTCATGATCACTAGATGCTTTCGACGACTTCTCCTTTCTTTTTTAAATTTTCAACAAACATCTCAGGAAATGTAGCAGTACGTGATGCCGTGTCGGACGATATCCGTGATGCTATTCTTGTCACCAAAATAAAGTCAAACGGAAACAAAAGTTGGCAACCTGTTTTCTTTGGTTTTGCGTGTGGGGCTCTCTTGTAATCTCCAACGATTACCGTTTCCTCTGCTGCCGTGTTGCGAACAAAATGCTGCTTCGCTTGGTGACTGAATGTTTAGCTTCATCTCTCACCTTCGTTCCTCGGAGCTGGTGACAGCTGACTGCAGAACTAGCTATTGACATGTGGTGTGGACTGCAATTCAGATCCTTTTAATCTGAGATGGAAAATAGAAGGGGACAGCAGGAAGTGTCTCAGTCCCATGTTTCTTCTATTGTAGTTAAATGGCCAAATCTAGTTGGCGTACTTTTCCCAGAAGACCAAGAACCGAAAATTGGAATAAATGAAAATATGAGATAAGAAAAACCCCTGCTTTACAGAAACAAAGCTTAAATTCATGGAATTACAATAAAGATACCATTTCAAGAAAGACTGAGTTTACAATGTCCAATTTTGTGGGTTATGTTAAACTTCAAATATTCCACACATCTGATTAAATCTCCGCATTTTGCTAGAATTGAACATTATCTGTGCTTGTCGAGCGATCTCAAGAATGCCTACAGATGGAGTGCCAAAGAGTGCTAAGTGAAATTATGAAGATGGAAATGAAAAGTGGAGCGTTTGAGAGAGATTATTAGAACAACTGGAGCCAGCACTCCTTCATTCTTAATTTCTTATTGCCTTCTTCTCTGAGAAGTTCCCTTCGATATTCCGGTGTTCTAGCATAGAGGAACCACACTGAAACTTTGTGCTTTGTCTTAGCACTCGATACAATCTCTCTCTCTGTCTCTCTCTCTCTCCACATATCCTTTCCTTTTAGCTACTCCTTTTCACTTATCCTTGGATAAGAGAGAAGAAAGACAATATAATAGATGGAAACATTTGAGGGTTGGACCATTTAGCAATGATTTATTATAAGGGGGAAAAGAAATGAAGAAAACAAAAAATTGGAGATTTCTTTTACAGTTGGGGATTGAGGAGACTCTAAATGAGAGAAAAGTATCAAAAATATCATAAATATATTGCATTGATACCAATTTAGTTATAATTTTTTTTAACTTGGCCAATTTAGTTCTAAACCAATTACATTTGTTTCAATTGAGTCAATCTAACTACTTTTAAATGAAAATCGTTGACATAGACGCCGTCTTATGTGGTACAACCAGCATTGACATGGACAAATTTTACATTTTTTAATTTTTTAAATTTTCTTTTTCTTTTTAATTTCTTCTCGCCGACCACAATGAAAAATAAAAAATAGAAAAAAAATTAAAAATTTGTAAAATATATCCACGTTAGCATCGGATGACAACTAAATTGTCATATAAGACGACTAATATTTATATTAGTAATCTCTGCCTAAAATTGGCTAGATAGACATAATTATTATAAATACAAAAGATTCAAAACTAAATTGATACAAGTAAAAGGTTTAGAATTGAATTGATATTTCATCTCTGCCTACTTGTTTAGGTCAAGAACAAACATTAAATTGATCCTTTGTAACTAATCGACCAAGCTGCACCGTTTATCGCCAAGCATGCATGAAGAAATTCAACCATAAAGATACTTCAGACATAAAGATGCATCAAATCTCATAATCTGCTGAATACTGTCTATAAAAGAAGTACATATCCCTAATGTAATTGTGTGAACTCAGATTCTGCCACTAACTGTTAGAAAAGCAAGCAGCTATAAAAGTACAGCTGGTTATGTCCTACCGAAGCAATGATTGTGGCTCAACAAGGACCCCCCAATCAATACCTCACCTCCAAGAAAGACCCGTAAATGTTTTCTGCTCTAGTATTGTCAAGAGAAAGATCACAAGCAGCAGCTCCACAAATTCACGCTCTTTTCTGCAAATAAGGATGCCTTCGATGAGCACCGAGTCGGGTCCATCTGGTAGATGGTTCATGGAAAAAGCTCATCAAAGTCCTAGATGGGTACCCACCAAGATGAAGCAAAAAGAATTCGGCCCTTCCACCCCTGCAGCATCCATTGGCCATCTTCATCAACCACGAAATCATCATGGAACTGCTCCAACTTAGATCGCAATTTCTTCATAATTGCTGGTCCCAGTGGCAATTGCTTGAACCCGGCCCTCATATTGCGAATCTGCCATTGCTTATATGTCTCCGGCCTCTCAACCCTCTCCGTCCCCTCACATGCAATGACATTTATAGCTTCTCGGCCAAAGAACTCTCTCTCATACATCAGTCTCATCTGGTTGTCTCTCCCTAAATTAGTATCAAATGCATCAAACAACGCAGAGTAGTGAAAGAGAGCCTCACGGAACCGTGTTACAAAGAAGGGGGCACCAAAAGATCCATTGACAATGGCCTGCACAAAGAGATGCGGCCTTATTTTTCTGATTAAATTCAGAACAGAATCCCTGGGATTATTCAAGACAACCGTCTCATCGAGGAGATTTTTAAACCGAAACATGGTATTCACAACGATGGTCTCGCCGTTCCTCATTTTGAGATCCCCGATTTTGATGGTATCCCATTTCTGAGCAATTGCATTGTACTCAAATGGAACATTGAATCGCTTGCAGAACTGTGCCAAGTGGCGTCCTGTCTCCTGAACTCTTTCTGCTGGTCGAAAACCTCGTTGGGGAAACTCTATCCCTGTAATACGCAGTTTGGGTGGCCCGCCTGTCCTCCTGGAGAGACGAGAGATGAAAGCTGGCCATTGGAAACCGTTTGAGATTCCAAAGTCGATAATATGAAGCGTTGTTGCTTTCTCAACTAAATGCATGATCATCTCGCCCACAAAGATATTTGCCGTTCTCTGAAACGGGAAGGCCGTACGATAAACATGGTATGCTTTCAATAAATCAACCGCTGATGTTTTTTAGAACCTAGAGCAGCATAGACCTGAGAACCAGTGCCTCCTAAGCGTGCCTCGAGGCCATTGGCGAAGTAATGTGCCAACCTCTGAGATCCGTCACCAGAGGGGGAAGCATGCTGCCGAATCTGCCTTAGATAGTCATTAGCAGTCCTTCGATCGTCGGAAGAGACAGCTTGTGCACAAAGGATCAACAAAGTTCTGAGATCCACCATCTCTGTCATATTGCTGGTTGGGGTTGGTTTCCTATTATGAAACTTCCCACCATCAGCAGCGTGTGTCTGTCTATTCTGCTGTAAAGATTCACTTACTTCTTTTTTAGAGGATTCATCAGCATTCGAATCTTGACTCCTGCCTTTACGACTACAGACCAACAATTTATCCATCATCTCGGATAGCTCGGTGTCGGTGTCATCAACATACACTGCTGTCTGCTTGTTACTCCTCTCATCTTCAAATTCTGAATCCTCCCTCTGGTGGTTCTTCTTTCCCCAAATTCCATTGAGAGGCAAAAGGTCACTTTCATCCTTCTCCACCTTAACCACATTCAGCGATTTCCTTTCCTTAAACCATGAGTTCACGCTGCTCTTCTCCAGATCAATAAATAACTGAGTACCCTGGGGAAGAAATTTGCTAGCTTCCTCCACACCTCTCTGGAACTGCAATACTGATTGGCTCTCGGTCGAGAAGTTGAGGAACAAAGGGCCACTCCTCCCTAATGATGCATTCGTCCTATTACCATTACTCAGGAAGCTGTTTCGTAAGGAAAAGGATGGTTGTACATGAGCATTCACAGTGGACTGAAAAATGAAGTCTCCTCCTCTGACAGAAGATCGCGGCATATAATTTCTGCCCTCCCCTAAATCACCGAGCCATTGATGATCAGCAAAGTTGCTGCCGCTGGTATTGCTAGAAGGGCTGCTCTTACCATAGTCACTACTGTTTCCCGAATAATTATTGTCCGGACTGTCCATGAATGGAGGGGACGAGTTCGCTTCAGACGGGTACGGCTCGCTGAGAGCTTCATAGAGCGACTTCTCAGCCGCCTGGAGAGCCAAAGGGTCATGAAACGTAGAGGAATTCTCCTCCATGTCCTCCTCCAAAAGCATATGATTTATGTACCTGAACACGGTCTCGGAGAAGTCGCTATCGTCGGACGGTAAGTCCGCCTCCGCGCTCACGAGCGAAGTCGGAGCGGAATCACAGTACCTGGGGTCGGAAGGAAAGAAGGGTTTGTCCGCGAAGCCAAGATCCGGAGACGGGCCGGCGCGATCGAACGCATTCGCGAAGTTCGCCCGCTGATCCGAAAATGGCAAGAGGGTCTCGTCGTCGAACTTGAAGGTCCTCAGGGAGCCGGAGAATCCGGTCACGCGGGGCTCCATAATCATCTGCCGGTACCGACGCTGCTTTTTCCTACTCAGAAATCGTCAAGAGAAACTGCCCATTCCTAACCCCCTGTCAGAAACCAAGATTCACGAAAGCAACAGCAAAAAAGGCGTACGTCAGAAGAACACACGGGTGGCCGAGCTCAAACCACATCAAAATCAGCCACTAAAACGCGGAATCTTCGGACCATATCGACAGCCCGCGATCCCGAGTCCCTCGGCGGATCGAAAAGAACGTAAAGAAAGCGCAAAAAGGGGGCACCAAATCAGATCGTCAGAAACCAAGGAACCCAGTACCGAGCCCCGCCTAAATTCCTAACGAGAAAACGGAAAGAACAAGGGGACAAAGATCTTGGAGATCTCGCGGTGGGAAATGGAAGATGGGAGAAGCCTAACCTCGGCGCCGAAAGACAAAAAGTACTGCGAAGCCGATTTCCGGAGGTCGCAAAGAGAGGGAGAGTTGGAATTTGGTCTCCTCCGACAGACGAGAGACTTCAGCAGCACTCAGGAACAAACAGCTCGCTCGTGAGCCGCCTCTGAATTCCTCATCCTTTTGACGTTTCGCGGAACCTTCTCTATTAATTAATCTCCTCCTCCTTTTTTCCTTTTTAAGGGGCCGCAGGTATACAAAAAAAGGAAATCCCATTGTACGTATGCAATTAAATCTACGTGATTAACTTGATTTAATTAATTGATTAACTTTCTTTTGGACGGGTTTTTGTCCTCCCTCTGCCCTGCTCCGGGCTGCGGGCCGCCGGCGGCTGCCTTTTTTAACCCGGACGGGGCAAAATCTTCTTTCCTTATTCGGGGAGAAATTATCTCGCGCGCGAGGATGAGAAGATAAATACTTGTAATGGCAAATTACCCACTCGCTCGCTATGGTCGGCAGAAGCGAGAGAACCGGCGGTGACGTCCGTGTGTTTTTTCGCTCTCGTGTCGGTTTGTGACGAAAACACTCTCCATCCGTCACAGACACCCGAGTCTCCTTTTTTTTCTTTTTCTTTTTTCCTTTTCTCGTCACGAATGCACTGAATTTATTCCGAAAAAGATATTCGAGATATTGGTGTTGTGTCGCACATTTTCTTATATGACTCCATAAAAATAAGGACTAATGTCACAGAAAAACTAAATTGGTATTGTTTATGATATATTTACTCTAGACTAATTTTTTCACCGCGAAAGACTCTATATTATTACACATATGATAAATTTATCCAAAAATTCCTAAATTGATATATTTGCGATAATTTTACCTCCGTTATTTTTTTATTAAATTAAATTAATATCACGAAAAATTATAAACTATAAAACCGATACACTCGTCAACCGTCACGTGTCATTAAATTCAGCAACTTGATGATAAAATTTAACCGAAATTAATGAAAGATAAATTTATCATATGTATATTGGTTTAGAGTTAAAATTAATGTAGAATGAATTTAATTTAGAATTTTTATAATATTAATCCTAAAAAGTCGGCCCCATTAACGTCGTGGCAGTGGGTATGATTTCGTGTTTTTTTTTTTTTTTTTTTTTGTGGGGGGGGGGGCGGTGTTAACCGTTCCCGGCGTCAAGTAGGTTCGACGCCATTTATAAATCGCGGAGACTACGACGCGCAAACGCACGTCGCCAGGTCCGATGCGCACACGTGGCGGTCCAGCGCCCCACCGCGATCTCGCGGGCCGAGGAGGCGCGCCTCGTGGTGTGTGGTGTTTCCCACGCGGTTTTGTCGTCCTCGAGCCACAGAGAGGGCCCCACCTACCTAAAGCCTTTTGCGCGGGGCGTCCATTTCTACTTTTGTCCGAGGCTGCTGCTGCCGGGTTCCCGCATGTTCGCGGTCGAGGCCGCGACCTTAATGCTTACCGAGGAATAACCATTTTTATTAATATTATTTAATACCAGTCGACGGTGCCTATTAATCCATTCGCCGAGCGGGGGCGAACGGATACTTCCAAAATAGGTTTTTTCTTTTTTTTCTTTTTTTTGTTCGAATCTTGCGTGGGATGAGATATTTCCAAAATAGTTGTTTTTTTTTGCGAGTCATGCATAAAGATTAAATGGTTCCATAATGGAATCTAGAATTTGATAATCGGATCAATAAAAACCTATTCAATTTTAGTTCAAAATATACTGGGGATGGTTTCTAAATTTCAAAAATTAAGAAATTTCTTTCGAATGGTGGATTTCAAGCTTTAAGTTGCTTCCATAACTTAGAACTTAGAATAAATTTTTGTATTTTTTATCTATGTATTCCATAGCGTTTGATGATTAATTATTTTATGATTAAAATTTTTATTTTATTAATATTTTATATTTTTCATGTGTTTAAATATATATTATGATCAATAAATTATAATAGTAAGAGGAGGTCGTTAAAGGTAATAATTTGAAACTGCTTACCTTGATAAATGCAAGGTTTTCTTTTTCCTTTTTTTTTTAATGCATTAGCAGCTTTTAGGAATTAGACTTTGAACACAATAGATGCATTCTCATCGATGAATTTGACCTTGAAGAGTCATCTGGAAAGATCTCTTTCGGGACACGTGTCCTCCTGTGGTGAACTCTCCTCCACTAACTCCCTTTTTCTTTTCTTTTTTCTCTGTGGGGGAGAGTGGTGGGTGGTGGGTGGTGGCTTGTCATTTACTTCATGTCTTTTATTCTTTAAACATAGTTATAATGTCTTTAGTTCATGATCTCGACGCATACTTTACAAATTTACATGACGTATCATTTACATTAATTGGAGAAATTAATAAACCATGGTCCGTAATGTCATAATTCTTCATATACTTATTAAATTTCAAGATTACCACTAGGTATTTATGATGAATTTCACATTTATAATGGAGGAAAACTCATATGCTATCATAATAAAGAAACAATTTGATAATTCTCCACAGAAATTAATGTGACATGATAAGATACAATACAAGATAAGAACACGATATTAACTTGACTCACAACAAACCTATTTAATCGGTACGGTAATTACGCTATGCATAAAAAGAATACATTCTCATGGACTTAAATCTTTCATAATACAATAGATATAGGTGATAATTTTCACACAAAAAAAAGCATATTTTATTGATCCGATGTGAGAACATCTCATTTTGAAGTCAAATCAAAATTACGGGAAATTTGCTCGAAGCGTTTGAGTAATATATCCATGAAATTCGACATACTTGATTTGAAAAATAAAATCGCCAACTAAAATTAATCAATGTGATTCCTTTTTTTATTTAACAATTAAAAAGTCGACTAGCTGAAATTGCCAAACCCCGTGGAATATTCGGCCACGCAGAAGAGGGTGTCCGCCCGGTGGGTTCGCCGGTGGGTCCTGGATTTGACCTCCACCGAGCACGCCGTACGCTCATCTTTCGCTTGCGATTCTCAGTGACCGGGACTCGCACTGAAGAACCGAACTCCTCCATCGCCCCACTAAACCATCTTTTTGAATGCGTCTCTCGTGCGTTTCGAAATAAAAAAAAATTAAAAAATAAAAAAAAAAAAAAAAAAAAGTGAGGAGACCGGTCGCGTTGCCGATTGGTAAACTAGAACATCATTATTTCCACTTAATCTCTCTCCCTTATCTTTGACTCGAATTGATCGATTAAACAATAAGATGGTTATCGACCATTCTCGAAACTCTCTGTATTAAATAATAATATTTAACGAGACTCGCACTAAGTTCTGTACAAGAAGAATTCGTCTTCCTAAATACTCCCTCAGTAATCGATATCAAGCTCGCTCGTCATGCGCAGAAGATTTTACCTCCGTGCCCCCCGCAGATGGGGTACGGGTCAACCCCGGGTCAAATTGTCGTGAGCACGGGTCGTCGGAGTTGTTGCCCGATGCGATGCTCTCGCTCCTTTTCACGTCGATGACAAGATCCCATTTTCGCGCCCTCTCCCAAGCCATCGCATCGGGCAGGAACGTGCTGGGCAATCCGTCCCGGTACGAATCGAACCCCGTGGCGAGAAAAGCTACCATGACTTTTTAACCTTGACAGGACATGTAAATCAATCGATCGTTTTGAAGCAATCAGAGGAGTCAAAAAATGTGAAACGGTGGATTGACCCTTGAGCTCGGTTTAACGTTTTTGACTTCTCCTCCTCCTCCGCCATCCATGCCATTTGCTTTTGGTTCCTTTCCTTCGTGAAGGCTGGAAGGAGGGGAAAGAGAAATTCCAAATCTTCGTTCCACACCGGTTGGCCGCTGATTTCAGCTCTTGGGAACGGGAAGTCATTGTTAAGAGACCCGTTCTCGACCTAAGGAGTTCCGTCGGATGGTTAAGTCACTGTACGTTGTCCCGCACGATATACTGGAGTCGGGTCAACCAACACAGATAACATCACTTCTTAGTTTATAAACTTTCGGTGCTGAACGTGATACAATTCTTGTTATCGTCATGATTAACATGGTTCGTGAAGAATGATGCTCGATGATTTAATAGTGAGATTAGACATAATTGGTCATTTTCCATCCCCACGACTAAATTGGGCTTCTCTTTTTTAAAGGGGTCGGCTTTTCGTGTCGCGTGTTTTTCTAGAGTGGAAAGTAGCAAAAGGTAGCACCTTTTTTGGGGACTAGGGAAATCTTGGGATCTCTTGTTCCGTATGGATTAACGTTGGCGTCACGATAAAGTCCAGGCTAATTTTTTTTTCTTTTTTTCGTTTTTCTCGTTCCTTTTGTGGGCTTTGGCCCTTTTGGGACCCGTGGAATTGCTGTATCTACGCAAAGCTGACTCGCAAGCTTGGACCGACCGTGCGTAAAACCTTCTTGTTCCGATGGGACCAAGGCCCAATTTGTCTTCTGGGTTTTTCCCGAAATGTCCGAATCGATCTTGCCCAAAATGCTGGACTGGGCCTTTGGATTTGAGCGTTGGGCTTATCAAAGGTCGACTTGCCAGCCCCATGTTCAGCATCTGGGGCGAGCCGATGGCCGTCGTCCATCGCCGTCATCCGATGGGATCGCCGGCGGGGATCACATGCGGTCCACAGCAGCACAATTTTTTTTTAGGAAAATATCACTAAAAATTTTAAACTTTACTCAAAATAACAAATTTACCTCAATTTTTTTTTGTGATATGAAAAACCCCTAATTTTGCCAATCGTGACATATTTACCCCAAACTATTTTTCGTGACACAAAAACCCGAATTTTTATTTGTGTGACATATTTACTATAAACTATAGGACATTTTGGTCTTTTTTTTTACTTTTTAATTTTTTTTTTCTTCTTCTTCTCTCTTCCCTCTACCAGCCATGCCCAACGCCGGCTAGGGCCTGGCGAGGGAGGCCCTCGACATCGAATGAGAGGTGCCCTTGCTAGATTTGGTGAGGGATGTCCTCGCCCGATGCCGATAAAAGCACCCCTCATCCGAGTCTGGTGAGGGGTGCCCTCACTAGATCTGGCGAGGGCCTGAGGGCCCTCGCCCAACGCCGATGAGGATCACCCTAGCCAGCCCAGGCGAGGGCAACCCTCACTGGACGCCAGCTTCCCTCCGCCATGGCCGATGGAGGAAAAAAGAAAAGAAAAAAAAAAAAGACGAAAATATCATTGGAAAGGTAAATATGTCACAATTTGCAAAATTTGAAATTTCTTGTATCACAAAAAAAAAAATTGGTTAAATTTATTACTTTTGATAAAGTTTGTGGTTGTTGGTGGTCTTTTCCTTCTTTTTTTTTAAATGATTTTTCATTTACTCTCTTTCGTTCGGGGACCAATCGCTGCAGAGATCTGAAGCCTGCAGCGAAGCCTTTTCGGGTCGATAATTTCGTTTTATTTCTTTATATTAAATTCTCTAGCGAATTAATCATTTAAAAGTTGGTAATTATTGAGCATACCGTTGCTTGCCGCTGCTCTGCTGCTGCTGCCTTCGTCAACCGGCGAACTCTTCCCTGCGAAACCCTAGCCGAGCTCCAGGCTTCCATAGCCCTGCGTCGAAGGCGAACGTCTTCTTCCTTCGATCCGCCCTTCGCGATCTTCCGCACCTCGACGATCGATTTCGTTCGCTCGCTCGCTCGCTCGCTCGAGATTTGGAGGAGAATCCCGGTTTTAAGTATGAAAGAAGGCAAATCGGGTAAGCAGAATCAGCAGCAGCAGCAGCTGCTGCAGCAGCACCAGAAGGATCACCTGTCCCCGTTCAAGCTCGCGAAATTGTTGGATCCGGAGGCCTCGTGGGACAAGGTAATCCGAGGGCTCCTCGCGTGCGTTCGGGAGCTCATTTATTGTCGGCAATTTTGGGTTTGGGTTTTGGGCGTTACGTTCGGAGCTGTCCGCGTCTTGTGCTCGGAGGAGCGTGCGAGATTTAGTTAATGCGGCTTTAGTTTCTGCTGAAGATGGATACTAAAGTGCTGTAGATTCATCCGCTGAAGTGCAATTTAAGTGGAATTGATTTGATTTTGAACGATTCGGTTGTGTCCGGAAGTGAGCTTTTCATTGGCATAATCGAGTCATTAATGATCATGTGCGGCTGTGGATGTTGCAGGATCAGTTGGGAGATGTGCTGCATTGGATTCGGCAGGTAGTGGCGCTCGTGTGCGGATTGCTGTGGGGTGCGATACCTTTGGTTGGAGGCATATGGATTGTCCTGTGAGTTGATTGCTTTTTGCGTTCGTGCACCTTTTCTGCCTTTCATTGTTTCTGTGCTACAAAAGCTTGAGGTTCTGGTAGAGGACTAGGCATCCTCCAGGATAAAAGAAGCAACATATATAGAATCTGGATCCAGATCTCTCGAATAAAACTGACCGCCTTAATTGCCAAAGTTGGTACGTTAAGAGTTTCCTGAGCTAAAACTGCGGAGAGGCCATTGATTCTATTTTATCTTATAATGTAGCAATTGTAATGGCAAATGTTGACCTTCTACAATACTAATTTTTCTCCCTTTGGATCAATGTGGGTATTGGATACATAATACATGGCTATGGAGGCTTCCTCTATATCTTTGCCAAATGCTTTGAAGGTTATGGGCAGTAAATATTGCAAACTTTTGAGAGGGAAAATCCCCATCATGGTTTAGACATCTGTAGTTTTGTTTGGTACAGCAGCAAATACGGAGCCTTTTTCCAACAAAGTGGGATGAGTGCATTGATCTTCTCTAGCCATTGCACTCTGGTTGAACTTTTGAAAAAAGATTATTCAAAATAAAAGAAAATGTCAGAACTTTAGTGGTGATAATTATGTCGAGTTTAAGTGTAAGCTCCCAAAATATGCATGCATTAGGATTCAGTAAGTTTTTCTCTTATTGAGGAGATGATAATTCATTTTGTTGTGAAATTTCTGGGATGGGCTTACCTGCCGAGTCCCGACCAACCAAGGTTGCATTTAGTTTCGGAAAACTTTCCGAAATTCTTGTTTTCATTTTTGTTTGAGAAGGACAATTCAAGGTAAACATGTTTGGTGGGTTGTTTGAAAAAATTAATATGAAAATACAGTAGCCAATTTCTCTTGAAGGCGCTAGGTTTTTGGAAACGGCTGAAAGATGCTTCTGGTGCTTTCTTTCCATTTTAAAACACGAAGGCCACCCAATCATAGCATTCAAGTTTTGTCTTCTCTCACTGGAGCATTGTGGGGGTGTCCTCTGGTCGTTGAAGCTCTTTTCAGGGATGGATTGAAGATGGGTGATTGCGTTCTGAACAATGGGAGTGGCTAAGAATAGACTCTAGTGTATGAAAAATGAAACGGAGAATGAGAGAACAAAGAAGAAATAGAATATAGGAAGGAAAAAGAACAAATTACTCACATGGATTACATTTGAAAAATTTATGGCAAGTAATATTTTGTAATTTGACTATATATATATATATTTAAAAAGTCAATATATTGAAGTGGATTATTGACTTGTGAACTTCTGCTGAAATTGTTAGCATAAAAAAAAATTCTATTGATAATAGCACAACATATTTGCATTATTTTCTTATTTCTTGAGAATTGTGCTTTCATGAACCAAACATGCTCTCTAGAAACAAAAAAAATGAAAAAAAAAAAACTGGAAATTTTTTCCAAAACCAAATGGACCCAATGTTTTATGTCAAAAAGTCATTTCATACTCTTCAAGATCATGAGATGACTGAGCTCAAGTTTCTACTTGAAGAAGTTAAAGTTTGAAGAGGCATCGTGCATGGGCCACTCATTCACTAGCCAACTTAGGCCTGGCTTAGGGGCTGCCCATGCACTATTCCATGTAAGTTGCTTTCCTAAGATGTAATTGGTTAGAGGCTGCATCTCTTTGACCTTTCCATTTGTAATGGCAAGGCAATCACATATAATGTATTTTTGACTCTTGAGTATTTAATTGAAAGCATCTTGATATAGGACTAAAGTTGCAAAACTAAGTCTTGATTTAAGAAAGATATCTAGATAATTAGGGTAAATTGTCGAGCCACCAATTTGCCTATCACCGCTGAATATTCTGTATTGTATATGAGTAAAGGAGTTCAGATGTTTGTCTGAGCAGTAGTCATCAACAAAGGACAGTTGTTTGCAGGTGGACAAAGTCAGGTAGCATTTTCTACATTGAGATTATGGTCGTTGAAATCTGGTCATAGCATCTTTCAGTGCTATGATCTTAATTTGTTAGCCTCTTTAGGGATTCCCATCCTAATCAATAAAGTCATAAGGTATAAAACTTTTGGCAATTTAGTGTCAGCAGTTGATAACTTCAATTGAATTTCTTCTGGGGTTCTCTCGTCTGTGATCTTTAGGGACAAAGATCAAGTAGGCCTTGTGAACAACTTGATGCACCGTCTTCCTTGAGGCAAACTGTAATTCCATAAGAACGAAAAACCCTGTAGTAGGAAATGAGGAATTTTGAAAAACCCATAGATAGAAAATTGTCAGAATGTTCAACCCAAAAGTTTAAGCTTATAACTGGAGAAGACTTCATGAATATAAGGCCCATTAAAACACTATAGGCAATCAATGTAGGAGAATACTTTAACATTCCCTCTCATGTGCAAATTGAATAGGAAAAACACATGGACTTGACGAACAAGGGGCTGTATGTGTGAAATAAACTGTAGCGGAACCTAGCTCCATTACCGTGTTAAAAAGTCTAACCCAATAAAAAGTATATAAATCCTGAAGATGTCAGATGTAGGATGCTTCAAAAAAAAAAACTGTCAAATTTGACCAAGCTGTTGAGGATTTCAATCCTTAAAAAGTTTCACGAAGTTTGAAAAGGAAGTTGATAATAGCTAAGAATAGACTCCACCTTTTATCAAGACGAACTTGGATTCCATTAGTGTGGAAACAAATTATTTTTTGTGAATTCTATAGGTAAAAATATCATCAAATTTACCTATCTGAGAATTTCAAATATTTGGATACGAAGTTAATGGATGCAGACAATCTTTATTTCCACTGGGATGAACTTGAATTTGAGAGTGGAAGCCCATGTAGTTCAAAATGTGTTATGAAACCATTAGATTGAAAATGATGAAATTTCAAATAACTCGCATCCTTTTTGTAGTTCAGATGCTAACACATTGTGTATGATTGATCTCATGTATTTTATGCATTGTTTCTGACATTTGTAGGATGTAATGATCTGATCCTTAAGACACCCTTTGATATGAAGTAGGATCTCTATTTAACGACCTTACACAGCATAGTTGCTTAAAATATGAAGTTTGTTAATCCAATCATTCCAAGTGAGGAATTGGGCGGCAGTTAAAAGTGGACCTCCTTTGCTGTAGATGATTGTTGTCTTTAGTTCTCAGGGTGGACTAGTTCAATAGGTTAAGTCTGACGATCGGTTTTGGAGCACAATCTGGGCACTTTGTTGATGTTCTCTTGTTTCTATCTGGAAATGGTAATGTATAGAATTCTTGAATGTGTAGACTGCGCTTGCGGGAGACTTGAATGTTTGGTTGCTTTGGTTTGGGATGGATGCTTTGATGATACCTGGCTTATTCAAACTGCTAGCATTATTGAGTTTGATTGAAACCTCCCGCAGAAGTTTTATAAGCCAGATTCCTGGCCCTTTGTGGTTATTTGACATCTGTTGTGACAATTACAGTGTGAGACTATAATAAAGCTAATAACATGAGTGAAAGTTACATGAGAAAGGAGAGCATTTAAGACCATGCATAACTATGAACTTGATGGCCCTATCTTAATCTGCTACCATATGGAATATGCCATGATCATGCTATATAAATGTATTTTGTGCGTCTCAAATTCGACATTTTGGTACGATACTAAGAGTACATCCTTCTGCAGGTTCCTGGCAATATCATCTGGCATAGTGTATGGCTATTATGCAATGATAATAAAGATAGATGAAGAGGAATATGGCGGTCATGGAGCTCTTCTTCAGGAGGGACTATTTGCCTCTGTGACTCTCTTTCTGGTAATATGTCTTTTTTGTGTGGAATGGAAGATGTTATTTTATTTTTGCTTGTGGGGAGATGCCTAGACTTTTGATTTCAAAGCTCCTTCTCTCTTGTCTCGTATAGATTAATATCGCATGCTCATTAGTGCCCCTTTTCTATGAAGGAAAGAGAAACCTTGAAATTGCATTACCTATTAAAGCAGAGAGTTGCAGTGCGGTTCCTTGTGCTTTTCTGCGTTGCCTCTCTTTCCTCCCATGCTTACGACTCTTGTCTGTTTTCTCTTTCAGCTTGCATGGATTCTAGTCTATAGCTTGGCTCATTTCTGATCAGATAGTATTGCGGGATTGCCTGTCTTTATGCAAACGAGTTAGATGGTTTTGATGCCGACGGATTTCAGGGGTTGAAGACCGGTGCAACATTACAAATGGCGACAGTGAGAAGCTTCTTAGCTACGATTATTTCCTTCTATTTTTTGAGCGTGCAACAGTTAGATCCGGCAGAGCATCGGTATGCCGGATTTTGGCTCATAATCACTGGATGCTTTTAACGACTTCTCCTTTCTTTTTCTCTTTTTTTTTTCGTTTTTTTTGTTTGGGTTTTCGACAAACATCTCAGGAAATGTAGCAGTAGGCAATGCCCTCTCAGACGATATGCATGACGTTATTCTTGTCACCGAAATAAAGTCATACGGAAACAAAAGTTGGAAATTTGTTTTGTTGGTTTCCCCTGTGGGGGCTCTCTTGTAATCTCCAACAATTACTGTTTCCTCTGTTGCCATGGTTGCGAACAAAATGGACAGCAGGAAGTGTCTGAGTCCTATTTTTCTTCTATTGGAGTTAAAATGGCCAAATCCGGTTGACGTATTTTTCCCCGAAGACCAAGAACCAGAACATTGGAAAAATGAAAATAAATAAATAAATAAATAAAGCCTCTGCTTTACAGGTGATCCTCCGAGCATGTTCTATTGAGGAGGGACTATGGGGGTGTTTGGTTGGGCATTCCCAAGGGGCTTTGTTTTTGGCCATGGGGAAAATTTTTGTGTTTGTGATATTTTCGAAAAAAGCCCCTTTGTCCAAATATGAGCATTCCAAATGCTCAATCTGAAAAAGCTGAGGGAGAAAGCAGTGAGCGTTCGGCATTTCCCAAATGCCACACCTACTGTTCATCTTCTTCTTCTTCTCTTCCTCGTCTGTCTTCTTCTTTTTCTTCCCAGCCAGGACTTCTCAGGCGACCACCACTTTGCCGCCATTGCCCGAGGGTCGCGCGTTGCCGGTGACCACCGTCTGGGGGTGGCGCGACGTGTGACCCAGGCGGTGCGGACCTCAGGTGAAGCCGCCTGGGTTGCGTGGACCTCAGGTGACGCCGCCTGAGGTCCGCGTCGCCTGAGGTCGCGTGGACCTCAAGCGGCGTCGCCGAGATCGCGTGGACCCGGGCGACGTCGCCCGGTTCCGTGCGGACCGGGCGGCGTCGCCTGAGGTCCACGAGACCTCAAGCCGCCGATCAGTGGTCGGAGGCCGATCCGGCCGTTGGGCCCGGATCGGCATCTACAACCTCGGGCGCTTGAGGTCGCGCCTCCAAGCGGCGACGGTGTCGCCGAGGTCACGCCGCTGGGTCCGCGCGACACCGCCAGATCGGGTGGGCGGCGCGACCTCGAGCCGCCAGATCGCGATCGGAGGCCGATTTGGTCGTCGGACGGCCAGATCGGCCGGGCTATTCAAACCGCCGCCACGGATTTGATTTTCATATATATATTTTTTTAAAATTAAAAGCAAAAGCCCATTTGTAATAAGTTTTTGCCAAACGGTATTTTCATACAAGTCACTTTCCGTGCGTAATATGCCAAACACCCGAGCATTCCCGAAAACCCCTTTAGCCTAAAGATATTTGCATTTGGCCAAAGGCATTCCCAAAAAGCCGAACCAAACGGGCCCTATATATGTAGCCGATCTCAAGCTGCTAAACTGACACAAAGCTTAAATCTATGGAGTTACGGTAGAAAGACTGAGCTTACAATGTCCAGTGTCGTGGAACATGTTGAACTTCATATGAGGCATTATTATGGTTGTCTAATTGTTTTGTTCCAAGGGGGAAGAGGACAGAGGAAAGTACAAAGCCACAAAGGGCAACGCAAAAAGTAATTTTTTTTTTTTAACAAAAAAAGGTAAAAGGAGAGGAAGCTGCGTCTGCCGGGAGTCGAACCCGGGTCTATTGCTTGGAAGGCAATTATCCTAACCGTTGGACTACAAACGCTTGCTGTTGTTGCGTGAACGTATAAAATCATATTTTAACATTTTTTTTCCATTCTAGAGACTCTTTAAGACCGACCTGCGGTTTTGTCATTATTTTTGTTCGATCCACGTCGATGGATGAAATTTACCCCAAGAGTTAGAACATAGTTAAAAAAAAAGTCCCAAATCGAGTGGAATTAGGCTGTAGATTTTGCTTTGGAGTTTGAGGGAATTTTCTTTTGAGGGTTAACAATGGAGTCCTGTGCATATGTGATAATGTATTTATCGGGTGTTGGAATCCACTTATTCCACTACTAAACGAGTAATTGCTAGAATTGAACATCATTCGTATTTATCAAGCAATCTCAAGAATGTGCATAGATGCAGTGCTAAAAAGTGCTGAGTGAAACCCACCGGTAGGTAACTATGTTGGTTAAGAGTTTCTTCCTTATCGCTGAGGTCAAAAGTTCAAAACCCGTAGTTTCTAGCGTCTTAAGTGCGAAGCCATGATGGCGGGGTCTTATACTAGTCTCCCCCATGTATTGATGCTTGGTCCAAGATGCTGTTTGGGCACTGTACGGTTTGTGAGTTGCTGATTAGCGTAAGCGAAAGGCGGGCCCGACGGATCTTGGGTATCAAAAAAAAAAAAAAAAAGTGCTGAGTAAAAGTATGAAGATGGAAATGAAACGTCTAAGTATTTAGGAGAGTATTAAAGCAAGTGTGGCCAGCACTCCTTCATTGTTACTACCTTCTTTGGTGAGAAGTTCTCTTCAATATTCTAATGTCCTAGGCATAGAGGAACCATACACAGACTTTGTGCTTTATCTTAGTACTCAATATAATATCTCTATATATATCCTTTTCTTTTGGTTACTCCTTTTCACTTATCCTTGGAAAAGAGAAAAGAAATATAATATAATAAATGGAAACATTTGAGGATTGAACCATTTAGCAATGATTTATTATAAGGGGGAAAAGAAATGAAGAAAGCAAAAAATTGAAGATTTCCTTTGGAGTGGGGGATGGAGGAGACTCTAAACAAGAGAAAAGTATCAATAAGATTCTAAATAAATTGTATTGATACTGATTTAGTTATAAATGTTTTAATTTAATTAATTTAGTTCTAAGCCAATTTTATTTGTCCCAATTGAATCAATCTAATCGTTTTTTTATCGGAAGTTGTTCACAAGAACGTTAGCCATATTACGTGGCACAATCAATATTGATGTGAACAAATTTTACAAATTTTTATATTTAGCTTTTTTAGTTTCTCCTTGCCAGCCACAATGAAAAAAATAAAAAAATAAAAAAAAAAATTATAGAACTTACCCACGTTAGCACTGGATTTATCATATAGAATGGCCAATGTCTAAATTAGTGATCTCTAACTAAAATTGGCCAAATAGACATAATTGTTATGAATGTAAAAGATTAGGACTAAATTAGATGCAATAAGTTCATTTTTTTTTTTTTTTTTTCTTCCCCTCTCTAAATGAGGATGGTCGTCACCATGTTGTCCTATTCTGCTGAACACCACTTGTGCAGCCTTGATGCATTAATCAGCATATGACTCCTTTGATTACGACTTCAATGAGCCTTAATACTTTGACAAGTGTCGCCGTTTCTTTACCTTTCCAAACAAAGATTTTCCATGCATATAGATATTTATTTATATTTGTCCGTACGCTAATGTGAAGAAGCAATCATGTCGGTGGTCCCTCCTATTCCTTCTAATTTAGTACTGTCTCTCTTTTTTTCTGTACTTAGCAAGTTTTATAAATACATCCGCCCAATGAAGATCATGGAATTTTTGTCAATGAACAGGATTCTAATATTCCCATTTCGCTTTTTAAGCTTTAAGTAGTCCTAAAAATAACAGAAGCTATTTTGGAGAATGATCACAATGAAAAATAGTTCTTCATGGATTCATTTACTAATGAATGTTTTGCTATTTTCATAATAGACTTTGACGGTAGTATTTGCAAGCGAGCGCTTAGTTGATGGGGTTTATTGTTAATTAGGCGCACACAAATTCAGTTATGATATCTTTGATTAATAATATTCTCAAAGTAGGTAGCACTCGGTCATTGCAATTAGATCTTGAATTCATGCCTGTGATTTTTAATAAGTTTCCCAAAACCCCGTCTTAGATTGGGACATGAAATTCTAAATCATTTGAGATTTTAGGCTCAAAATGGTGGATTTTGAAAAAGAAAAGTATAATTATATATGATCACTTTTGTGTTTTAGGATTTACAAATTGCATAAGTAACCTTGAATATCTTAAAGGAGTTGTTGGGGCGGTTTTGTGAATAGCTCATTAGATTAGTCTTTGAGTAATACGGCACGCAAATTCCAAACTTGCCCCGGTTCCTGTTGAAGATCCTTTAGAAACAAAATAAACAAAACTCTGGCATAGTTTTACTTTTTATGCTAAGAAGTCCTTTCCTTTCTGGTGAAATTCTACTTTCAGTCCCTGACTTTGAACATTTTTTTCCAATCAAGTCCTTGAATTCTCAATTCGATCTAACGAATTCACATAGCTTTTCTAATCAAGTTCGTCTAACTCCAACTTTGATTAATTAATTGAGACGTGTTTGTTGGAGTCGACAAGAGTCAGATGAGAAAAGCTTAATCCACGGCGTTTATACTTTGAAATCTCGTTGCTCAAGGTCCAGTTGTGGTCTTCATTGTCGTGATATCCCACGCCAGATGCTCGTCAAATTCGACAAACATGCAGCATCGACTATTCCGATCTGAAGCCAAGACGTATCGATTGAAAACGCTGGGAAGATCGAATGATTTGATCAGACAAATCGAAAGGGCTTGATTGCAAAAGATGCGCAAATCCACGGGGGGGCAAAAGGGGAAAAAAGGTCGCCGGTATTCTTCTGCTCCCGCGGCGAACGACATACGAATACAATACCGTTGCGACGCCACTCCCGGACAGCGTCATCAACAACAGACGGAGCGAAGAACAGGAAAAAAAACAGAAAAATGGAAATCTCTGTGTCTTCGGGAAAGGATTCGTGCGAGATCGGACATGGAATATAAACTGTCAAACGGAAGCAACAACGGATCACCCAAAGATAGCACAAAACCCATCAACCCACGTCACGCGATTTCGCAAAGTTTTCTTTTTTTTCTTTTTTCTCTTCTCGTTGGCTTTAACATCGATCGCATCCGTATCGCCTTCTTTAGCTGCCGAAGGAACGGGAAAAAGGATAAGTTTCCTCCCAGCCCAATCCAAAAAAGGGACGAAAGTCTCACCTTTTGATAATTCATCTCCGACCCAATCCAAACGGGGGACAAAAATCTCGCCTTTCGATGATTCATCTCCGACCCACATGGGTTCGAGATTGAATTTTTGTCCCGCGAATCCCAATGGCGACGACAAGCTAACGCATTTTCGATAAGAAGAGCGGGGGAGTTGCGATGAAGGGCAAGGATCCTTCGCCGGAGGTGCAGATCGCGGTTCCGGGGAGGGCCGGGGACGGCAGGGTGGCGGCGGGGCCGGAGGACCATGTGTTCGTGCAGGTCAGGTACAGACGGTGGGCCACGTGGCTGGTCCCGTCGTTCGTGGTGGCCAACGTGGTGATGTTCTTGGTGACCATGTACGTGAACGATTGTCCCAAGAATTCCGGCTTTTGCATCGCCAGGTTTCTGGGGAGGTTCTCTTTTCAAACGCTCAAGGAGAATCCCCTGCTCGGGCCTTCATCGGATACGTGAGTCTTCCTTCTGTCTCTTTGTTACTTTCTCTGTTTCTGTATCATTTCTAGCGCGTACATGGGATCGATGCATGGCATGGTGGGTGGAATGCAATGTCTCGATGTGTCTGCAGTTGAATAGGACATGGGCTTATGGATGCTTTATGGATTTAAGAATGGTCCTTGTAGTGGATGACTTTTGTGAGTTTGTGCTCCATTGTTGTTTAGTTTTCTTGATCCTATGGGTATGGGAATCTAAGCTGCGAAAAGAGAGTCCAGAGTTCAAAGGCATTGCGATTCGAGAGGCATAATGGTAAATGTGAAAGCGCTCGTGAGATCAATCTTTGGCGGAGAGAGGAGCCAGAGATGCAGTAACTTTTCTGTTAAAAGTAAGGCTCATACTATAGGTAATGTTCAATATGCAATTCCATGTACTTGTTTCGAATTAGATAGTGGTTCCGAAGGCAGAAGGTGGACAGTAATGTGAAACCCAAGTAGCAAAAGATGGTTGTGTTATAGAAATCTTGTGTAGTTACCGGAAATCTCCTGATTTGAATGGGAACTAAGAAGCTGAGTTTGATTTCACCATCTTGTTCATGGATGATCTGAATAAAAGCCATTAGACAAACTTGAACCCCAAAAAAGGGGAAAAGAGAGCAGCAAGACAGAGAAAGGATGAGACTTACAAATGTTTCTTAACATGATAGTGCTGGGCATAGAATTTCTTGCAGCCCTTATCAAGACACATCTAAACAAGAGAAGATGTCATTTTAATTCTGGATGATTAACTCTATTGAGAGTTATTTCTCAGCTGTTTCCCATGTGCTAAATTGTGATTTAATGTTAATCTCTAAAATAGAATGCTTAACTCTTATTGGTGGAGATTCACATTATGTGTCCAGCTCATCTTAACATGCAATTTGGCATGCCATATAGTGGAGTTATGGTTTTGGGAAATTTTTCATTCAATGAAATTCTGTCATTTGCCATTCTCCTGTTCAGGTTATACAAGATGGGCGCTTTAGAAGTTGCTGACGTGGTTCAGAAGCACCAGGCTTGGCGCCTATTTACCTGCATATGGTTGCACGCTGGGGTTTTCCATGTGCTGGCAAATATGTTGAGTCTAGTTTTCATAGGGATCCGACTTGAACAGGAATTTGGTTTTGGTATGCATAAATGTTCTTTACTGTAGCAAATGATTTTATTGCAACTTCATAATGCATCATCGCCTTTACCTTGAAAGGCTCTACCTGTTTGAGATCCTGACACAAACCCAATTGGATAGGCTCCCACTGATGCTTCCATGGAAATATTAAGCTCTCGTTATCATGAAGTATTGTAGCTTTTCAAAAATTAACTCGTACTTTCTCTTCCAATTTTTCAGTTCGAATCGGGCTACTGTATGTTATATCTGGCTTTGGTGGAAGTTTATTATCAGCCCTATTCATTCAATCTAGCATCTCGGTTGGTGCATCAGGTGCCCTTTTCGGTTTGCTAGGGAGCATGCTCTCCGAACTCATTACAAACTGGACAATATATGCGAACAAGGTACACTAAGGGTGCGCATGGTAAAATTTTTGTCATGCAGGGGAAGAGTTTTTTTCAGAAATAGTTTTCTATTTCATGTTCCATGGGACAATTTCTAAGCAAAAAAACCTGTTTGATAACCGCACAAAATTTCTATTTGGAACAAAAAAGAACAGAAACCTGTTTGGTAACTGCACAAAATTTCTATTCCAAATTTTAATTTTTTTTAAAAAAATTAAAAATAAGAAAAAGGAATAGATTAGATATTACATAAAATTGACAAGATCAAAATATTATTAGAATAATAATACATTTACTTAGGGGTAAGAATTCTAGTCGAAGATGAAGTGGTATTGTAATGGAACGTGAACTATTACAGTAGCTATAGTTATCAAGGTTACATGCGCATTGAAGAATGTGCGCTTTTGTGATAGCTGTCTAACGTGTAACCTAAACATTCAATAGTTTGGAAGAGAGCAAGTCTAAAACGGACACAGTGACCAAGATCAGAACACCAAACCAGATTAGCCAAAAAAACAATAAGATGTTATGGAATAAATTACTTGTAACACATGGTATCAGTCCCATAAAGGGTGAGGTGGGGATGGCATTATCTAGATCAATTGATGATTCACGAGTACAAGAAGACATACTAACTTAAGCATTGAGTTGATCTCGAGAGAATGTAGAAGATAAGGTAGAAGATAAGCAGGAGTAACTCGAGAAAAACGTTGATGGAAACTCTAAGACAAAGCGTAAAAGTTGTTACATATCAAATAGCAAAACAGCATACAAGATCTCAACTGTCCCATAAAAGAGGATGAAAGTATGCTGAATTATTCATGACCAACCGATGTTCACAAGGTTTTTATCCACATGCCTGACAAATCATGTCATGGTTCAACAAATCGCTGCTAATTTCTGTTTGCCAATGCCAACAGCAAATGAATGCTATCAAGGATTGGGAGAAGGAATCCACATTTTGACTCGCTAAATAAATATCCATGAGTTCAGGAAAAAAAGGGAACACAATACGCATTCTCAATTCCTTTGAGAATCTCAATGCCACCGCGGTCTACTAAAGCATCCGACACCCTCTTCAGAAAAAACCCAAAAAGCACAAAATCGGGCTGGCACAGCACCACGCCTCGACTACTAACGGAAACTCATCTTAAAATGCCGAAACAAGAGCCCTTGTTACCCAATTCAAAGCCAATAACGAGGAAGATTTGAAAGGGGGGATCTCACCTGCCGCTAGCCTCGAGCAAAATCCAAATCCAGAGAGCACGCACGATCACTTTGTGAAGCCCGAAATGGGTTGCCTTTATCTGATCAAACAAGCGAGAAAAGACCGCAGAGAAGAAGAGGGCAAGGTCAGGAAATGTATATAGATGTGAGGGGGGGAACGGAGTAACGTGATCTATCAAAAATCACGGGCAATGACAACCAATTAAAAATATGGGAAGAAAACAGCTATGGGTGAGAGACTTGAGGTTACCCGATCTCCCTCGCGACGGACCACAACGCGGCGGTCGGGAAGAGGAGGAGAAGGGGAGCGATCGGACCAACGGCGATGGGATGAGCGGCGACCGGACTAGCAGCGACGGGACCAGCGGCGACCGGACCGGCGACGACGGGACCGGCGGCGACGGGAGGTGATGAGATCGGACAGAGGTCGCGGGCGAAGGAAGAGGTGAGCTCCAGCGGCGACCGGACCAGCGGCGACTGAACCAGCGGCGACCGGACCAGCGGCGGCGACCGGACCGGCGACGACGGGACCGGCGGCGACGACGGGATGGGCGACGACAGGAGGTGAGGAGATCGGACAGAGTTCGCGCGGGCGAAGGAAGAGGTGAGCTGAGAAGGGCGTGAGTTGAGGGGGGAAAAAGGAATTAGGGTTAAAACAAAGTAGTTCCTCATTTTTATTCCCGGGAAGAGAAGTGATTTTTTTGTTTCTCATTTCTCTTCCCAAACCATTTCTGAGCTTGGTTTTATTCCCTTTTAGAAAAATAATGTGGCGTTATCGAAAGAGGTTTTCAAACTTTTTTTTTTTGTTCTAACAAAAGAACAGAAATTTTTTGGCTGGGGAATGTTATCATGCAGCCCCTAAAAGAACCGAACATGGCCTTTGTTAGAACCTTCAGCCTTTTGAAATTCTTTGACTGTGCCTCTTGACCATATAGATCATTTTATCTGTACGTGCAGTTAGCAGCATTGTTAACTCTCATCGTCATCGTTATAATAAATCTCGCGATGGGTATTCTGCCTCACGTGGACAACTTTGCTCATATTGGCGGATTTCTTTCTGGTTTTCTTCTTGGCTTTGTGTTTCTAATTCGGCCCCAGTTCGGGTGGGTTAGCCAAAGAAATGCTCTTCCTGGAAGAGCAACCACTTCACTTAAACCAAAGCACACGATGTATCAGTATGTGCTATGGGTGATTTCTGTGATTCTACTAATCTCAGGGTAAGTTCATCACATCTCGATCATTCTAAGCTTCTGGTACATTTGACAATCTCCTTCTACAGATCTGAGGAATACGACCATTAGGGGCATGTTGTCTTGACAGGTTGACAGTTGGCCTGGTGATGCTCTTCCATGGAGTTAATGCAAATGAATACTGCTCGTGGTGTCATTATATGAGCTGCTTCCCCGGCTCGAAATGGAGCTGCAAGTCGCAACAAGTATCCTGCATGGTAAATGATGTTGCTATTGTGTACTTAATATCAACTGGTCCGATTGCCCCCATCTACATTTTTCTATAGTATTATCAACGGCAGCAGAAGTGATTTCCTCATTTGAAAGTTCAAAACTAGAAAGGAAAAATAAAAATTTGGAGTTGGCCTGCTTGCTATGGGAAAATTAAAGTGAAGCTTTGACAAGGAAAACATGCCTGTATAATCAGCCTCAAAGCGATGGTATAAGAGTGTATACTTTGGTTCCATGGAAGGTACTTCTTTAGAAGTCCATGGTAGTCGGACCTTACTAAAAAAGATCACTAGTTTCATGATAGTCATAAGGGCCTTCTGTGAGAAACTGACTAATCAGTGTGGCCTAAGCTGTTTATTTAGCTGCAAGGTGTGACCGTAGAGCTTAGAGGGAGAGTTCTGCAATCATGGGAATTTTTTGAATGATAGAGCTGTGGAATTCCCCCTTTTTTGGTGTAAATGCTGGTCTTCTTAACTTATGAATGTGACTTTTGCAGATGAACCAAACTGGGAATGTGCTCGACTTGACATGCATAAGCAACGGGAAGAGCAATGATTACATATTGTCGAATGACAATCCTTCCGTGATCCAGAATTTATGTAACCAGCTATGCAGTTAATATTGAGTCACATGAACAGGTATAGGAGCTTTGTGTAAGCAATATTTCTTTCTGTACAAAATTGGATTCTGCATCAGCAGAGAACATTGTCTTGCATCCTGTGAAAAGAATTAGGACAAAGAAGAAAATAGTCAATT
The DNA here is from genome assembly GCA_014182715.1 of Eucalyptus cloeziana. Lineage (NCBI taxonomy): Eukaryota > Viridiplantae > Streptophyta > Magnoliopsida > Myrtales > Myrtaceae > Eucalyptus > Eucalyptus cloeziana. The sequence continues at coordinate 25,892,059 of CM024643.1, forward strand.
CACTATAACCGATTTTGACTTAGCTCGTAGCCATTTTGTTAGCTCAATTCATGAGCAGGTTATTACTCGACCCTCAGTCTTCTCAGGTGAACCGCATGAATGAATCACATTCTTGCTTCGATGTACAACGAGGAAGAGTGAAAAGCGCAATGACACAAGTGGACTCTTAGGAATGCCAGTGATATATTATAGTATCGGATGCTGTTGAGAATCCAGAACATATCTATGCATCCCTTGCTCATGAGTGTGCCTGTTGCCATCGACAAACACCGGGCTCTGCATAAGGTAAGATGCAGTAGCGCGGTTGCCTGCGAAGAAGCAGTTTTTAGCTAACGAGGGGGCTGTAAATTGTAATGCTCCAGTCACTCTTTTCTTGCCCAGAAAGTGAAGATAGAACAGAGTGATTTGCCTTTTAGATAGTGAAGACGTCTTTATAGTGCTAATAATTCTTTGCATCTTAGACTTTTTTAGGCAAAGAATAATGCTTCCTTTAAATTCGGTTAGTAAGTGATACGATAGACTTCTGTCGGGTGCCAAAATGGGTCCACTAGTTTAAATAATCGGTCATGAAGTGTCACATCATCTAGTAAACACGAAGCTATTGGCAAGACAATAAAGTCCATGTAGAACAGATTCCCAATTAGTCCTTCAACAGCTTGTATTTACCTTTGGGTTCAGCAAGTGAAGCTAATCCAAGAAGCATATGATCCCAAGCCAACCAGAGCTTGTAGTGCAAAGCTTTTTGTCCGAATCTTCGTGTCGGTGTGCCTGATACTCGCACTGGAACGACGAATGTTATTAGGAGCTCTCCAAAGGATGAGCAACATCCAATATTAGATGCGAGATTCAACAGCTGCATTTAAAGCCGTTCTCATAAAATTTTCTTTACACTGACGATGTATGTTTCTTCATTTTTTTCCCAGAGGTCCCAATTCGGGAGGCAAGATTTGCTGGGGTAGGTACCCTTTTGAGTGTCAATGATGGGGAAAGGAAGAGAACGTCAAAATGGTACGATTCCATTTTGCTTTGCTTTGCTTTGCTTGAGAAACCAGACAGATCCTGTAAGATGGGATTGCGTAAAGATGGGGAGAGGAGGGACAATGTTCTGCAGGCATGCAAACTGCAAAGTGCTTCATCACTACATTTTTTGGGCATGTTTTGGGACAAATCTGATTCTGGTCCCTACACCAAAAAACAACCTTCGTCGTAAAGACAGGTCGCTCTCCACTGCTCTAGATTACCAACTCCAAATCATGCTGAGACTTTATGTCTGGAGAATCCGTATAAACTCCATGCACAAGCGATGCGAGAGATAAGTTTTACTGTCGCCATTTGATTGAAACCCGAGGTTACTGCACTCGAATGTAAAAATACGATAAGTAATGATGAATGCCGATTTGATTGTTGTGTTATCCATGAGTAATCGGTTAGCATCCGATGTGCTAGGACGGTGACAGACATGATAATTGATCTCATAATGATGCTTAGTCCTTCCTAATTGCAATGTCGATTGATTTCAGTTGGATCGTTTAATTGGAAGTTTTAATCGAGTTGAAAGAAAGAAAAAGCAGTATGCATCATTCTCAATCGAGTTGAATGTTAACAAGCGTGGCCCATGTTAACTAACAAAACCGTCCGTCGGTTATACAGCTGGGCCAAGTAAGGCCCACACGATGGAGGAATCCAGGGCGGCCCGTTTGGTTTCTTTAATGTTTTGGTCTTAAAAATTCCGGCAACGTCATGTGACGTAAAATCCGGATCGCCATTTCCACCGCAGCCCGACGTTCCAATACGAGTCCGCTGCATTTCTGGGTGAGCGACGTCAAGTTCTTGGGACATGTTCAGATTTTGAGATCTTCAAATCGAAGGGGACTACTTAACATTTGAGTTTACCATTTCATCTCTTCACCGTTGGTTCCAGATGCCAATTTAATGTCGTATTCATAGAACTTCGATTCCAAACTGAAAAAACAAAAACACAAACGAAAACAGGGCATATTAGAACAGTCATCCCAGTCTTACAATGCATTTACGAATTGAATGCCCCTTTAAAGTAATCTCTAACTATGAAGTATCGCGGCATCAAATAATAATTTTCTTTTTCTTTTTTTTGGCTATATGGGTTGAAAAAGGAAGATCAATGCATTTTTCATGGTGGGGGTTGAGACTCCAGAAGGGGCAGATTCTCCTTGAATTGTGGAGGGAAATTGCAGAATGATGGAAGGTCACATGATCTGTCATTTTCAGTACTCAAAACCCCTATTTTACTCTTGTAAGCTGTTCTATTCCCATTCCTCCACGTTCGCCATTTGGAGCCAACAGACAAAAAGCTAAACTAAATTCAACTACCTAGTGAGAAACCAGTAGCATCATATCATCGAGAAAATGCATGCCTTGGATGATTGAAAAACTCTTGGAAAATCATCAAGAAAGTCCTTCACTTATTACATTCATGCCAATCTAAACTTAAAATTTTCAATTTGGCATTTTTAACGATTTACCAATATAGTCTATCTAACTAATTTTGGCCAAAGATTGCTAATGTAACCTTCGACCATCTTACATAGCATGACTAATTTTTCTGAATTTTTTTCTTTTTCCTTTTTTTTTTTTTTCCAATTTCTTTTTGCTAGTCGTTGTTAGCCTTGCTTGGGTGAGTGCCAACAAATGCCCCCCTCACCCAGGCTAGGGCGACCTCACCAAGTGCCGCTTGGGCAAGTTAGCTTAGTCAAATCTTGCGAGGGTAGCCCTTGCCCTCACCCTCGCCCTGACCCTCACCTTCACTCAAGCGAGATTGGCGAAAAGAAAAAGGAAAAACAAAGAACGAGAAAAAGAAAGAAATTGTTAAAAATTTATAAAATTGTCAACATTAGTGATTTTCGGTTAAAATTGGTCAAATGGACTACATTGATAAATTGTCAAAAAGTTTATGATTCAATTAACTAAATTGAAATATTTGAGACTAAATTAGTATAGATATAAAGGGTTTAGAATTTTCTTGATGATTTTCCTTAAAAATTCTTACTGGGCATGAAATTCACAGCAATTTGACCTAAGAATGATGGTGAGCCTAAAAGAGTTGAAGAACACACAGGCTTGATTGAATTTAATCGCGCTTCTAAGTTGCATAATGATGTAGGAAGTGGATGATGTTCTTCCCATGACCAGAGACAGGCATGATCATGTTCCTTTGGATGGTCAGCAGACCTTACAAATTTCATGAACGTGGTTGAGTGATTATGTTAGGAATTGATTGTTGACTAAAAACTCTAGGCAAAAAGTTGATGCATGGGAGTTCGAAAATGTACAAAAGCGTAACGAAAAGGAGTCTTATATCAGAAAAGTTATGTGAAAGTGAAGCAACTGATGTATTCTGATTGATCTCATAACTCATCCATTTTAAGTTTTTGAGTGCAAATGAAATGAACCGGATGTCATTCATGAGTTTGAATTTGAGCGCTCCGGCAAGCAATGTGCCACGTCTCCCAACACAACTCTTTCGTCTTTCGGTAATACCTTTTTTCTTTTTGCCCTAGTCATCTTTCCTGATCTTAAAGGGTTCAGTTACTTTTGACTAATCGAACGAACGGGAAAAGTGCATCTGCCGAACTAGATAGAGCCTAAACTTTACTAGCAGCCCCTCAAATCTCAAGAAAATCCTTCACCTAATTTAAAATTGGAATAGAGGAGTAAGGGGATGTATTTTTCCTATTTAATCTCCCTTTTTGTTTATAGAATTTCCTTGCTCTCCATTCCATAAATCCTTCTCTACTTCTCTTTTCTCATCTCCAGTTTTTGACAAATCACGTTCAAACCCAACAAATTTTTTTTTTTTTTTTTTTTTTTGGGGGGGGATCTTTTTTCCTCTCTTCAAGCGAAGTTTGACCCTATTCCCGATAAGCCATTCAACATTTCTCAGTCCATTATTCTAATTCAAAAATTCAAAATTCAGTTTGGTCGTGCTGCCTTTTTTGCCAGCTTTGTTAAAGTTAAAATGTTTTTTTTGTTGACGACAAATTAAGGGAATCCCTCTTCAAGTCAGTCACAACTTACTTTTGGCATTTTGCATCAAACGTGTCTCAGTCCAATGTTGATTTTAACTTGCAATTGTTGGAATATCACTCACAACTCTATTTAGCCACCCCCATCTGCCGGCTGATTTCAAGGCTTATTTGCATTCTAATCGTTGAAAATTTATCTCTTTTGATATCATAAATCTCATGATTTCAAGGCAAATCAATTCCTCAAATCATTGTTTGACAAAAAATTGTGGTGGTGTGCAATAACCCAATTAGCAACCTAATTAATTACTTAATCCAAGATATTAAACTCTAACTCATAAACCAACGTATGACCATATGATGATAGATTGGACCAACCACATATGCACAGCAAAATCCCAAATGGACCCAAAATGTCACTAAAACCGCATCAAAGCACGGTTCACGCCTTGACTTCGGATTGAAGCAAAAGCCAACTCTGTACTTGCAATTATAATCATCACCTTGTGTTTCTCTTTTTCACTTTTGTTCCCTTTTCATAGGTCGAAATGCTTTTTGCTTGAAATATTTTTGGTTGTGATTAGGCGATTAGGTGTGTACTAATATGTTGCCCTCGCTCGGCTCTCGAATTTGGACTCGCATTGCCTTTGGACTCGTCGAATTTGGGATGACCTGAGTAAGCACAAAGAGCCGTCGGGTCTACTAATACATTGCCCAAGCCTGACCCTAGTTAACCAGCCTTACGCAAGCCAACCCAAATTGCCTTTGGACTGGTTGAGCTTAAGGTGGCCTAAGTAAGGTCAAAGAGCTGCGAGGCTTACGATCAAATGAGCACACAACATCTCAATTGTAGTTTCAAGACTATCATAAAGGTACCGGCAGAGTCCTAATAGTAATATTCGCCGATCTCTAATCAGCATCATTTATGAATTAAAATTAGGACGGTATCTGATTGTTTTTTAGCCCCCCAATTTTTGTTCTTGATTAATGAAAATATCATTAACAAATGCTTTTACATAGTTTGTCTTTCATAAATCTAAAAATTGTACCTCCAACTATGTATCTACTATTATGCACCATTCAATTTCTTTTTTTTTTTTTTTAATAATACTTTTTCCATAACACACCCTTTAATTTTTCATAACCTACCTCTACCCCAAAATACTCTTAATCTGCTCATAATGCTGCAATGAAGACCATTTGGCCCTCGCCCCCAACATGGCACTTTGAAGAAAATATTTTGTAGTAGATAAAAGCTAATACGTAAATTAGCTAGGAGCTCATAACAAAACCGTGGTGCGGGGAGCAAAAGCTGCTCAAAAGCGCTGGCTTTCTTATCCGCAATTGCCTGCGTAGCAACCTCAAAAGATGATCGAGGAAAAGTGGCTAACTCTTTGTACTGATTTGAAGGTCTGAAAAATTGCATCGTATTCCGTTCACAAGAATTGACAGTTACGGAATGTTCATGTGCAGCACGCACGGTACGATGAGACAACAGGGGGGTGGGCCAAAAATCTTGGGAAGGAAATTCCCCTGCTCTGCCCCTGTTCTTTCCTCTTTATAAGCATGGCTAGGTGAAGTCTCCTCATCGCCAAACACACCCTCTCTCTCTCTCTCTCTCTCTCTCTCTCTCTCTCTCCAAGTCCAGCTTCACTAGCAGCTTAGAGCAGAGACAATGGCTGCAGCAAGAGTGATGGCTCTGGCTCTAGCATTTCTCGGTATCGCCCTGTCCGCATCATGGATGGCTGAAGCAAGAATACCGGGCGTCTACACTGGAGGGCCGTGGCAGAGTGCTCACGCCACCTTCTACGGTGGCGCCGACGCCTCCGGCACTATGGGTATTTCCTTCATTTTCTGCTCTTCCATCACTTCTTCTACTCTTGTGCCTACGAAACGTGCACCTAGTTTGGTCTCATTCCCCTGTTTTCACCCACTAGTGCCCATACTTACCTCTCACAAACAAGCAGAGCCCGCCTCCCACAATTCCTACCTTCAAAAAAGAACTATGAATTAGCCAATCTCGTCGAGGAAATGTTAAATGGCTGTAGCTAATTAACTTACTGTCGCTTTCATGAAGAAAAGTATTGACCAAGGGACTGGCTAACAGTACAGATTCCAGGAACTTTAACTAGTGGCCGCCTGCTTGTATCTTTCATGACATAGTATGATGACCCTCGTCCAAATCCGAGTTCGCGTTCGAATCTTTTCATTTACCCTCGAATCTCCTCACCAATGTACATGATATCAACAAACACGTCACAAACTGCGGAGTCACAGACTTCAAACGGAATCTGATACTTGTACTGATGTTCTCCTTTACCAATTCATAGGTGGAGCCTGCGGTTACGGCAACCTCTATAGCCAAGGCTACGGCGTGAACACCGCCGCGCTGAGCACTGCGCTGTTCAACAACGGGTTCAGCTGCGGCGCGTGCTTCGAGATCAAGTGTGCTAACGACCCGCAGTGGTGCCACTCGGGCGGCGCCTCCATATTCGTCACAGCCACCAACTTCTGCCCCCCGAACTACGCGCTCCCCAGCGACAACGGTGGGTGGTGCAACCCTCCCCGCCCCCACTTCGACCTCGCCATGCCCATGTTCCTCAAGATGGCCGAGTACCGTGCCGGGATCGTCCCCGTCGCGTACCGCAGGTAAAGGTCCCATTTTTTTAACACGATTCCCCCCCTTCTCCACGACTCTTTCGAATATAGCTACAATTTCACGGCTCGAATGTCGGAAGATGCATACCCTCTTTTCCAGTTTATCGCTGTAGATCGTCTTGGGAATAGTGACAGAGATGATGCGTACGAAAAACTGTTTAACTGTCGAGACAGAAATCCAGCATTGAATAGACTAAGCTGCTGAAACAGAGCAATTGAGTTAGATTCTATTATGTGGGCCTTCCTCGCATTCCTTTCCTTGTCAGACCATCGTAAGGATTTCTATGTTTCCACATTAACGGTCGGTTCTAACTGTCGTTCCTCCTGCCTCGTCGTTTCGATGCTCTCCGATGCGGTCGCTTTCGCCTGCTCATTTTCCCCGACTCGAGCTTGAGCCCATCTGAAAATTTCAACTTTCTCGCCCCGCCGTTTTCAGGGTGCCCTGCCGGAAGCGGGGCGGCATCAGGTTCACGATCAACGGCTTCCGGTACTTCAACCTGGTGCTGATCTCCAACGTGGCGGGCGCGGGGGACATCGTGAGGGTGAGCGTCAAGGGCTCGCGCACGGGATGGATGAGCATGAGCCGCAACTGGGGCCAGAACTGGCAGTCCAACGCCGTCCTCGTCGGCCAGTCGCTATCCTTCCGGGTCACGGGCAGCGACCGCCGCACCTCCACCTCCTGGAACATCGTCGCCGCCGGCTGGCAGTTCGGCCAGACCTTCACCGGCAAGAACTTCAGGGTTTGACGCCGGCGTTGACCGGGGGGGCTCATTTTATTCGGTTTATATTTAAGGGAGACAACATCAGGGTCTGAGACTGATGGTTTTCTGATTATTGTAAGGCGAGTGAGGTATAGAAATGTTAGCTGAAGCGGCCGCACGAACGCATTGTAGCCCGCAGCTTATGATAGTGATATAGGGTGTGATATATTTATACTTTCGATATGGGTGTGTACGTCTCGATGACCCTATTATAAATTTATAATCATATGATTTGAGAAAGATTGCGTTTTGGTGGTCTACATTTGGAATTTGGAATGGTGTTATCTTGCTTAAGATTGAAGGTTGGAATAGCTTAAAAAATGTATTTCAGTTGACTGAAAATTGGAGAATGTCCATCATGTGTTTGCAAAGTGCGCTATGTCTATGCGAGATAATTACTAAAAAAAAAAAAATCATAAATTTGTAGTACATAATGTCAAATCAATCCTAAACTTTATTAATTTGGTTAATTCAACTATAAATTTTTTGATGATTTATCAATGCCGTTGTTTCAGTTAATTTTGATCGAAAATCGAAGGCGTGGACAATTTTTGGATTTTTTTAAAAAATTTTCTTATTTTTCTCTCTTCTCTTCATTTCTTTTTTTTTATTCTTTTTTCCCTATTTTTTCTCCATCGATTGTTAGGTCTTGGTCATGGCTGAGACCAATTGTTGGCCACGAGCAAAGGTCACCCTCATCAAATCTAGCGAGAGTTACTCCTCGCTTATGGCTAGCAAGGGCAACCCGACCCTTACTTGTGGCCAACGACCTCCACTGGCCATCACCAAGGCCTCAACGATTGGCGAACAAAAATGGGAAAAGAAGAAATAAAGAAGAAAAATCTAGAAAATTTTACAAAAATTTTACAAAAATTGTTCAATAGGATGATTAACATCAACCAAAAAGGTTTATGATTAAATTGGCTAAATTTAAAAATTTAAAGTCGAATTGGCATCCACACGATATATTTAGGACTTCCTTGGCTATCTTCACGACTATGTGCAGTTCCACTCCCAAGCGCAGAATAATTCTTAATATGCTCAACTTGGGTATTGGAGGAAAATGGAAAATGAAGCTTCCTCTTTTTTTAATATTCACTCGAGAAAAAAAAATCACTAAAAAACATGAGAAAAGGAAGCTTCAAATTCAGCTACGTAAACAGAGTCCTATGTGGAACAGACGGGGGGGGGGAGGTGGTGGAGGACGAGAGAGCGCTCTTAGTGGCTCCCGTACACGTCCAAAGTCGGGGGTTAGGCCGAAGGAGGAAGAAACTTCGCCCCCTTCTCCGTCGGTCCTGAAGCAGCCTTTTTCCCGAAAGCACAATTTTCGGGGCTCAACCGCAGAATCTGGGAGACGAGACTTGGATTAGGTGAAATATCTCTTTCGTTAGGTCTAGGATTTGGACTTCCGGGAGCGCGGCACGGTCGTCCCCCCGTGGAATTCCGCGGACGAAGTTTCTGTGCATTTTCTTGGACGGTTCGTCGGCTATTTTCTTTGTCCAAAGCGTGCGCATGCACATGCACATGCACATGCAGATAGAGAGAGAGAGAGAGAGAGAGAGAGAGGGGGAGAGGGAGATGCGTGAACGGCAAACCGTGATGTGGCGGTGCACTCCGAACATACCTCGACTCTCTCTTGGAAAATGGGAAGACCGAGGTCACCGTCACGTGATGGAAACGTAGGTGAAAGAGAATCGCGCACGTCGGGGGAAAGAAAAATAAAATGAAGGACAAAAACATGGAGAATGCTCTCGTTGAGAGTCGAACTCAAGACCTCCCGCTTACTAAACGGGTGCTCTAACCAACTGAGCTACGAGAGCTGATTTTGACAGTAAAGTATATACTAAATATAGATCATGAAGATGCTCCACTTGACAAGAGAACCTAAAGAAACGTGTTTTAATTGCTCTTTGCATTTTGGTTTTTGAGTTTTCAAGACTTGCTTTTAAGTTAATTATCGAAACTTTTAGGTTTAAAGTTATAAGCGGGGCAATATTTATGCCCTACAATGCATGAAAGAAAATGAATTTGCTCCCACATTTTCTCTATATAAAGAAACCGAAGGACAAAAAGAGAAACATTTGGTACGTCCGAATTAACTATTTTCTTTTCATAAAAAATCACGCACGCGCATAGCATATGCTGGTCACCAGACACTAAATTAGTGTCGAGAAGCTAAAATGCAGCTTATCAAAAAGGTTTAAGCTCGACCCTAGTGGAAACTTTCTTCAGGTTTTTATTCATATGAACCATGACTCGTCTTTTTCGGCAATAGTTCTCACCCAAGTCAATCGGATGAAAGGCTTCCGGCAGCGGAAACAACCGATTCTGAAGTTGATTAAGGAAATATGGGGTCGATTGCCATTGCAAAATCGCTTTTTCCATGAATAGAATGCACTACTGAGGCACGTCGGAGCCTCGGCTTCCACAAGGCAAAATCCATTGCGCAAGGCGCAAACATGTACAGCAAGAAACCATCATTTGCGTAATCGCATTCCCACTGCAGATACATGATGTTGCCATGGAAGAGCATTCCACGGTCGATTGCGCAGCAAGAATTCTGAGAATCGATTGCCAATACCAGTTCAGTCATCTCATTTAATCCCTTATTCGATCTGAAAGTTTAGTCATCCTCACAGTTAAACAGCTCGGGAAAGTAGGGTATTGAGTCACGGAAACTATGCAGCCCCATGCGGTTCCAGATACAGCGTAAAAAGCTACGAGGACGATCTCCTGAAAGCATGCATCAAATGGTTAGGCTGAACGGGCTACTGATTCGATCTCTAGTTGTTGTTCTTCACTGTCGAAGACGCAATGATGTCGATGAACTCCGGCTGATCACATAAAGAAAGAACGTATGAGGCACCCATATGAACAGAACAACAACGAATGGCGATAAAATATGCTAAAAGACAGGATCACCTTCAAGGAAGCTCCGCCAACCAGAAATCCGTCCACATCTGGCTGGGCCGCCAATTCTTTGCAGTTTTTTCCATTAACAGAACCTAGAATATAAGTGCATTTAGGTAAAACAAAACTACCAAAATTTATTGTAATTCTAGGAAGAAGCTTCCTCCATATTGTCCTCCTTTTGCTGATCTGACAACAGGAATTTTGAGAAGTTTCTTTTCAAAGGAAATTAGAGGAGGAGAGAAAAGAAGGCATTATCGACATAGTATAAGATAAGACGAGTACATCCTGAAGGACCAGTAATGAACAATAGAAATTCCAGCTTATGAACTGAGTCAACTAATCTGAAAATACCTCCATATATAATTCTGACAGATGCAGCAACTTCGGGACCAGTATTTTCATGTAGCCATTTTCTCAATTCTGTATGGACCTGACACATTAGATGCTATTCAGCTACTATAACATATATTAGATCATTCAAAAACCAAGTGTCAGCATGTTGTGCAAGCACATGAGATGAAACAGATACACAGGATCACGGGGATCACAAAGCATAACATTATGTGTAGATTTAGAGCAGAAAATTTGTAAAAACTGTGAAATATCTAAAAAATCAATGCATAGCATAAATATCCATTCACACGATAAATCACAGCAACAGGATGGCAGGTAAGTTACAAGAATTCTTCTGCCAATCAATTGGTGAAAGATAAATTCCCTTCATGTTTCAAGCCTATTCAACCTATGTATATGTAGTGGATTTTGTAAATACAGTATTTCTTTTCTATTAAGAAGTCTAGAAGTACTCTTTACATCATAATGCAGTGCGGTGTTCTGGAAAGAAAAGTCAATCTTATCAGAAATACCTGTGTTTGTATTATTCAACCATAAATTATGCACACTTCACAGGTGAGTAATTTAGAGGAGCCAACTTTATGAGCATAGATAGATCCATGGAAGTTTTTCAAGTTAAGGCATACAAAATGAGCACCGGATTTACCTCCTGAGCCTGAGCCGGAGTTGCGACCTTTCCAGTCCCAATGGCCCAAACAGGTTCATAGGCTAAAACAATGTTATCCCAGTTGAAAACTCTCTCTGCAAATCCACCAAAACAGGTCATGCATTTTTTAAATTAAGTTTAAACAAAAGAAATCTATCCTGATTAGGAGAACCTTACACACACATAAATTGGTGGTAACAAAATTCAAGAAACACAGAAAGATCTGTTCAAATTCTATATTCCCGTAGTAAGGACATGGCTAGATCAGACAGAAGGACCTGCAATTGCTTTAGTCTGCGCAGCAACAACAGCCATTGTAGACCCTGATTCACGCTGCTCAAGAGTCTCCCCAACACAGGCAATCACTTTCAGGCCTTGAGATAGCGCGTATGCAACTTTGTCACCAACAAACTGCAGAGAAAAACACAGCAATCGGATATTCCAAATGTAACACTTACGAGTTCTCAAATGACAGATGAAGAGAAGAGGCAATGAAATGAATGGAGATGCTTAAATTATTGATAATTAGAAGAGAGTCTGTGACATTGTCAAGTTGACTACCTCATTTGACTCATTCAAAAGAAGTCTCCTTTCAGAATGACCAAGGATGACCCAAGGAATGTTCAAGTTGACAAGCATTTCAACACTGCATAACATAAACTTAGCATCACATAAGTATCGAAGTTGAAAACAGGAAGTGGGCTAGCAACTATTAATTTATTGATTGGTAAGCAAAAATAGAGTACACAGACTGTCAGCAAAATGCAATTGCCATTGAGATTGAGATTGACAGATCCAATGATGTCAATTCTCTGGAAGCAGTCGACAGCGAGAGCCAGGAAACATAGCAAACACAGTCAATATCACCAATTTGATCATAACTCGGAGGTAATAACCATACTATGGGACTCCATGACTAGCCTTTTGCTATATTTAAAAGAAGTCATACAAGTCCTGGATTAAATGCACTAACAATCTGGACAATTGTGACAAATTATCCAACTCCAACACGGTAAACTGCAGCTGAAGGGCACTTAGAAACCTTGAAGAATTTGGCACCTTTCAATACATGTGGAGTTTACTGCTTGGCACAGCTCACATTCTATTTCATAAGAAGAAAGGTTATGCATACAAGAATACCTACAATAAACTTTGACATGTGGAGCTACTTTACAGTTACACCCAAATTAAAAAAAGAAAACTGCAAGTTTTTGACATGTGCACTATTTTTTGTTACAAAAGAGTAATCTGTCATTCAGAAGGACAGTTGCATCTTTCTGTTAGAATGGCAAACCATTACTCCATTTATTCCTGAACTGCTATTACTGCTCTAAGAAAAGCTCTTTAATTGAATTGCCAATATTCCTATAAGAAAAGCTCTTTTAGCGGTATTCTACATTTTTGCATTCTTTAATTTGATTAACGTGATCCGATTTGCAAGTGCATATGAACATATATATACACCTTCTCAATTTTGTAGACCTTTAACCAAATTTCTGACAAGCACTACTTTGAAAACTCAAGAGGACATAGAACCAGCCAAATAACCAAATTTTGCAGTCCAAACAAGTCAGCCATTTAAACTGTCCATTTCAGCAGTCTAACCAGACTATAGATTGGTTCCCGATCCAACCGATGGAACCAGCAAGTTCGGTCTAGCTTATAAAGAATTTCTGATAACCGAATTAACTGATTAAAGCCAGAGAGAGGGGGGCTGTTTAAAAAGAAGCCATCAAACAGCAAGAAAAAATAAAAGACTTCGAGCATGAAACAGATTATGTCAAAAAATAAAAGTGAAGAATTTGAGAGAGGAATAATTGAACCGATGAGTTTGGTCTATGGTATATAAAGAACTGCTGGTAAGTGGTAACTGAACTAATTGTCTAAAGTCTGAAATTACGAGAAAAGCGGAAAGGACTTAAGCCATGAAACAGTTCACAATTCGAGAGAGGAACAACTTTTATCGTCTCTAGTTGAGAAAGGTCTCACTGTATTCAGAACGAGACATCATAGGAAAATGCATAGCTATTTTGAAAGGTCTAAGCAAACTCTAAGTAATCAGTCACACTTCACCAAGCACAAAGCACATCAGTAGCTCCAAGAGCCCAGAAAGAACCGGATTACCTGATCTCGCCGGTGAAGGCGCCGCCTTTGCGGACCCAACAGTTCTGCGCCGCGACACCGAAATCAGATCGCAGCAGGCTCTTGACCAGAGGCAGAAACACGTACGGAGGGCTCACCACCACCTCTGCAAATACAAAAAATCACGATGCTGCTTCACGACAAGTAACTCACGTACACTACCACGACTCAAAAGGACAACACGTTCGAAATCCCAACGCAGATACATGACATGAAAACGTTAAGGCAGGTAGAATGCCGAACACGATCTCACCCACGACATCTTCGGGAGGAACTTCGGCTCCGTTCAACACGCTGACGATCTTCTTCACGTCGTCGCTCGTCCCATTCTGCAGCAGCAAAGCGGAAAGCCCAGCCACGTAACGAAGTCGAACGGGGCAGAGCAAAGCACAAATCAGCCGTCCGCAGTTCTAGAATCAACCTAGACCGAACAAGGACGCGACCCGGGTAGACAGACGAATCGATCGATCGCGCGGTCGGGAGCCCGTCCGATCGAACTCACGGAAGACGCTAGGCAGAGCAACATCAGTTCTCGCGGCGAATTCGAAGCGTCCGGTCCCAGAGCCGCGACGGGTCACCGACGCATGGCGATCTACTACGGTACAGAAAGGAGAAGGCGACAATGGCAGCGGACGTACGCATTTCCAGTTGCCGCCGACGAAGAATGTTCTCGCCATTTTTGCGGTTGCGGTTGCGATTTCGATTTCTCCGAGGAAGGCAGAGAAGAAGGCGAGGAGGAAGACGATGATGGTGATGCCGCGCGATGTCGCCAAATCCCTTTTCTACTTCTTACAGTGACAACTCGGACTGAGATTTGAACGTGGGTTTTTCCAAAAACATGACGTCGTCCAGAGTTATGCAAAATGTTCTTGATTTTCGTAATAACGTTTCACGAGAAGTAAATAAATTGAAAAATATTTCCGTAAAAACTATGGGATAAAAATGAATCAAATTGTCCTTGATATTACTTATATATAATTTATTTTGTTGGTGATGAAAATATTTTTCATTGACTAATTATTTTAATAAATGATCATATTTTAAAAAATATTTTCTAAATCATTTGTCTTTTTATGAAACAAACGAAGCTTAAGTAACTTTGAAATAACATTTGCTTTTAGGAATAATGATATATATGGCATGAACTTTGGCTCAATATATAATGTGACTCTTGAACTTTTAATTTATTCATGTGACCCTTAAATTTTTTATACATGTTCAACTTAATCCATAAACTATGTGAAAATGTTACATTAAACAAATTAAAAATGCATGGACTACCCAGCACGTTGGACTAAGGTTCGGAAATCATTTATATCATTATTCCTTATAAAGTTTAAAAATCTCAACTGAGATTTTATAAATCATTGCCAATTATTATAAAAGCACAACTTCACCAAATCTCATATGATATTATAGTAGAATCTCGCATTGTATCATAGTATAAAGACACCAAGTTCACGGCAAATATAATTATATGATAAGATGAGGAAGGATAAGAAACATGGCCAAATTTGTCATCTTCAATTTTAGTTTGGTAATATTAAAAGGAATAACAACAAAAATTCAAAAAAAAAAAATTCAAACTTATCCAGTTCTTTTTTTTTTTTTTTTGGTCGGTATTTTTCTTCCTGGCACAGTATTCATGATCCGGGGCTAATATGCAGATCCATATAAATTCAGCGAGGAAAAAATACAGTATAAATTCCAAATCCTTTGTACTGCACCTGGTTCGGCGTATTAATTTTTTGATTACTCATTTAAGTTCCTTAATTTTCAAATTTCGTTTATCTAAATGACATCGTCTACTCATTTCCCAAAAAACAGCCGACCCGACATTGTTAAAGAAAGTCATGGAGTAGTGATTTTTTTTTTTTAATCAAAATAGTGCCACGTCACCATTACCGATGATCCGAGTCACTGAAGTAGTTACTTCACATGAACGATATATGAAAGTTACGGAACTTAAATAGGGGATCGAGAAATTGTGGCATTAAGCTGAGGGCTATAAACAAAGATTTGAAACTTTCTAATGTGCTTTTCCCCAAGTTCAGCTCACCAGAACTCCGCAATTAAACGAAGTACATTAACAGAAGAACACTTTGATATTCTATCCTTTGACAATACGAACAAAATCACTACAAGGTACAAGGCTGTCAACGAGGTAAAAAGGAAGCGGTTCAGCAACTTTGGGTCTAAAACCCCGAGTTTCTCAGCCCCACGGTACAAAAAGACCTCGACTTCGAGCCTTAAAATTTTTTTATTTGCAGCGAACATCACGCTTTGGACTTGTGTTTAAGGTACTCCAATGCAGCAGTCCATTCTTTGCGGACCGATTCGGGCACCTCCTCGTTGTTGATGTAGGGAACCCATGTATTGGTCGACGCATCTTTGAGGACCCATTTTACCTGCTCGGGGCAATTGTCCCAGTCGAAATTCGGCGGCGGCTGGGGTGCCGCTCGGCCTGCTTTCTTCTGTTTTTGGCCTCCAGAGCTCTCTGCTTGCTGTCGAATTATTTCCATGTGAGTGTAAAAATGAGTAGAAACAAAGGTAAGTATCAGACGGGTGACGAGATTCCCCTTGCAGCAATGATCAAAAGAAAAGGGAGAAATGCAAAGAAGTTTCCCGCTCACCGCTTTAGTAGCATTGGAGTTCCCCGCATCATTATTTGCATCAGCATTCTCCATCTTCTTTTTCTTCCGGGATAATCCTGTTTCAAGAAAGTATAGGACCTCTTTCTTCGAGCGAAATACACGGTGTGACACTGGATCGCAGTAATACTGCAGAATAGAATGATAAGTTAGCCAGCATAGTCCACAACCCTACTCTTGTAGTGTAAATACAAATCCAATAAACACAGACCACTGTCAACTTTAGATGCAACAATCTAACAACTTTTTGTAAAACTCCAAAAAGCTGAATCTTTAATCAGCTTATTACATTTGAACTTAAGCTTCATTATTCTTGATAACATAACCAACATAAGTCATCAAGCTTTTCAGCCCAAGTTAGTTTTTCCCTACTTACGTAACATAAACTCAAAAGATGAACCATCCAATCACAGCTCGAGTGTCCTAATAAGTCCATCAACCACTCACAATGAATAAAGACAAAAAAGAAAAAACCACATCTACAAGTAGCGAAGCTTAAGATGGATCCTCTCGGTGAACAATGCTGTTATATTAGCTTAAACAAGTAGAAAATCATGGATATTCCCCAATCAACCAAGGCAACCCACACATGGTCACACTGTTGAATCAATGGATTCATGAACTCTTAATGCAGAACAATGCAGTCCTAATGCGAACCAAGACAACTTCCCCTTCATATAATTTATTTTTATTTCAAATCACTCTTTCAAATTTGAATTGACTTTTCTTCTGATTTTGTTGCGGATAATGTCAGGAAGGATAAAAACTTCAGCAACTTCGACAGGATAGACCAGACGATTTGCAAATTTTTATTAGTGCTATTCTTTTTCAAGTGAAAAGTCCCTGACTAAGAAGTTCTGCAGAACTTCCAATGCACTAAAACTGCTAATCTACCCACACCTACAGTAAGACTGAGAAACAAGAAAGAAAATCAGATATTTTTTATGTATTTAATTATGATTATGCAATGGATGAAGGAGCAAAGTCTCTGAATTTAATCCAAGTAACCTGGGGAAATCACAGATCAGAGTGGCACTGCTTGGATGGAGATAACAGGAAAATATCCAGGACAGCAATGGCGGACATAAATGACCATTACCAAACACATTTATCTGACTCTAGATTGTGGGCCTGGTGGCTCACATGATGGTGATCACGAAACCCAATAATTATAAATGCTCCTTCCCTACCCTACTATTAGAAACAATCCTTGACACTAATGACTAGATACTAATCAGTAAACCAGATACTAGACATTAATGCTGAAATATTGTGGAGACTACCAGACAAAAACTTTCTATTTCCTCAGTATTTGCTATCCATCAATGCACTGCTAGACAAAACATTTTCAAACCATATCAGAAACCAAACTGAACGAGTAGTGGTATGCTACCAGTCGGTTATATTTTTACAATATAATGCAATCACCAGAATGATTTTCCATATGACCGGGATGGTCAAGATACCCATTATTATCCATAAGGCCGCACCTTCAAGTCCACTTGACAGCAATCTAGCCTTTTTCTTATATTGGGATTCAGGATACAGATTGAAAATGAAATTCCCCACATTTAGCAAAGAGAGGGTGCAACTCGTGTGTGTGCTTATTTGAATGGCAACCAACAGGTCAGGGGTTCAATCGCCTTGCCTCGCACACCCCAACATTTAGCTTTCTTAACAAAGATTCGGACAAAACAGCACTGGTTCACCTAATAGACTCATTGAGCTGGGTTGTCAACATCAATTTTTGAAATGGTTTAACCCTCTGAAAATTTTACAAAGGCATCGGAACCGGACCAGGTTCCTGTATCTGGTGATGTTATATTACTGTTTGTCAGAAGTTTACACCTTCACATGACCCCCTATTCGTATTAAATGAACCAATTCCAAATCTTCTACAACGTCCTCTCTTTCACATGTCATGGATGTATTCTGGTTTCAGAAGCCAAGTGTGAATGGATATCTATGATGAAATTTATGAAAGAAGAATCATGCATGAACAATGCTATGGGACCTTTTCTTTGGCTGGGTTATGGAAAACCTAGACCTTTTCTTTTTGAAATTCGCATGAATGAGATAAAAAAATGTCTTCAAAGATGACATTCAGTAAATGGGAGAAAGCATTTATCACAATGTTATCCCTTTTGTTTGGTCAGGTAAAAACATTGAATTCATCGGCTCCAGCTGAATTAAGGGAGAAGAAGCAAGGAAAGCAGGTAAAATATACTAGGGGTTTGCTTTCTTTGGGATTCGCAAAGATTGAGAATCAGATATTCAATGACCAAAATAAATGAAGGACCTGTGCAGATAAATGGAACGAGGGAAACAAATCAAGTAAAATGGAAAATGCCTCTTTCCAGACAAATAACTTGCATCCTGGTAGTAAATAGTAGCCAATGATGCAGCCTGAAAAGATAAGAATGCTAAACTACCGGTTCCTCAACAAACGCAAAGAGCACACATTGAAAAACTACATTTTGGCATTTCTGGATCAAAAAAACCATCAATGGTTAAACTAACACTTCAAGCAGATAAACAAAAGAGAGTAATCAAGGAAAGTTTAGACGAAAGGTACTGACCTCAACAACACCGCATTTCTACCAAAAACATAAAAAAAAAAATACCGCACCATACAAACAGCAAGAGCCCACTTAAGTGATATTAGGAGACAGGAGAAATATAATTGAGAGGTGATTTATAGAGAGGAAGAAAACTAACTGATTCAGAAGAGAAATTGACAAGGGAAATGTGACAGCTTTGTCGGCCAGATTTAAAGGAGGCAAAGACAATTGTTACAGTGTGGAGGCAACTTAAAACGTGAGGAGGTTTAAATGAAGCACGTAACTGACCCTGGAAGAGTGAGTGACACAGAATTGTGGCAGTTGAGAAGGCAAGCATTCAGACAAAGAGAAGGCTGTCATGATACACCGTTGAGAGAAAAAGCGAGGAGATTTTCGACTATTCTGCTATGGACATTGGGAAGAGTAATGATAATGGAAGTATGGCAATAGGGAAGCTGAGCATTGAGAGAGGGAAAAAACCGTCATGGAGCTGAGGTGAGGTAAAACGTGAGAAGGTTTATTTGAGGCACTTCAAGGTTCTTCAATAACTGACGTTGGAAGCATGACAATCAGGAGGGTGAGCATTGAGAGAAAGAAAATCCAACACAATATCTATGTGAGGAGAAAAAAGAGAAGGCTCTGGTCAAAGAATTTAAGAAAATCTCTCTTAGTAATGTCCTATAGATGAAGCATACATATCCTACAGGTATCAAGGTAAAGAATTCTGCCAGTGGAGGCATACATGAGTGCATAAAACAACAGAGACATAAAACCTATGTAATTTACTTTACTTGAAAATGCTCAAAGACATACTATAAAACATGATTTTCCAACATCAACCAACCTCTGAGCTTTTAATGATATCTCAAGAAACAACATAAGAACAATAACACAAAAACCTTCCTTGAAATTTCCTGGTTAACTCTAACTGAGACCAACTTGAACCGACTACTAAGATGGATGCTCTGGAAAATACAGAAACAAACACCCACCACCACAAAACCTTCTTCCTACTTAGTGGGAACAGCTTTGTGGATACTCAGGATAGCACGCCTAAGGTGATGTGTGACAATATTGACTTCTCTTAGCAGTATCCCACCTGCACATCGAGTGGAGAGAAAGAAAATCCATCTACACTAGACACAGGTGCTTAATTCTCTCAAAACTCACCCATACTTACAGAGAGCTCCACAATGCTCTCCAACCTCAGCACTGGTAGGATTCTATAAATTACTGTCGCAAATCTAATCAGCTGATCTTTTCGAATATGCCAGTAACTCGAATCATGCCCAGCTGTCTTTCTTCTCATAAAGTAATGTTTAAATACGCTTTTATTGAGTGCAGAGATGACAAGTAGATATAATACTGTCAGAGCGAATTGATTCGATTGAAAGACACTAGAATAGGCACACAGCTAAGCTGCGTTCAACACATGCAAAGGCTGATACAATGCATCACAATGTAAACACATGAATCATCCAAATCCTGACAGTCAAATATGAATTAAATAATACCATTAGTAAGAATCTTCTCATATCTGCTTAAATACACTTATATTGGGTGCAGAGATGACAAGTAGATATAATATTGTCGGAACAATCTGTTTCGTTTGAAATACACTAGAATTTGGAAAAGTAAGCCTGCCACGCAATAGCAACTGATTGGCTAGGAAATATGGTTCAGGATTGCAAGTGAATGAAATGAATTTATAAAGGCAAAAGGAGTGTTAAGTTAACAGCTAAGCTACTTTTCACACATGCAAAGGCTGATACAATGCATCACAAAGTAAATACATGAATCTTCCAAATCCTGACAGTCAAATATGAATTAAATAATACCATTGGCAAGTATCCAATCATGGGCGTTTAGCTCCAAAAGAATATTCCAAGTAAAGAGAGGGAGAGTTCAAGTCAAATGTGTTATTCTCAGATTGACCATATACGATGGCTCTAGAACAACGACTATATACGATGGCCCTAGAGCAGTTCCGTAAACACCGTCACCAAGCTTTCTACTGAATGGTTATTCCTACATGAAAAGGTAACGTCACTAGCTTTGGCAATACGTAAACCTAGCAAGTGAGTTACTCAGAAACATCAACCCCTCTGGTTTTGCAGCCATATACCCAACTCTCAGTCCACAACAGTAAGATAATCTGCTCTAAATGATGTACACATCTAGCCTCATATCTTGCAGCATATAACACGAACACCTCATTTCACTACTCACTTCCCTCTTTTTACAAGGAGGATCTTGTCAGAGAAACCAACCTATCATCAAGCTAAACAAAAAATTTTCTCTCATCACTCTGTTAATAGGCATTGAGAGTCTATTCCATAGTATCAAGGTTCAATAAATCTATTAGTTATTGCAAAAGACAGTTCCTCAACGAAAACCAATCAGGTTAGCTACTACATTCAGCTGAGCACAGGCAAGTCGCGAATTTTTGTCACCGGGCAAACTTCTGTCGATACCGGGACACCGAAGAGCTAGTTCAACTTCATTCTAGTTCAGCTAAAATCATACCCCGGCCATTGAAATAGCTGAAGATAGCTAAAACAACAACGGCTGCGAAGTTCACCTTATCTCTCGTTCCAGCCGTCACGCCAGACGTCCTGACCCGATCCTCCACGTACCAACCGGCGGGCAGCCAATCCGGCGTCTCCGCCAACACCACCCGGGTCTTCCGCCGGCTCGAAGGGTCGTCGGCGGAGGAGGCGTTCTCCGGCGTCGGGGGCACCGCCTCCGCCCCGTTCGAGCTCGGCCTCTGCGGGGTCGCGGCCCCGTCAACGGAGACCGCCGGGGCCCGGCTCGAGATCGCGGTCGCCTCGGCGGCCGCGGAGCCGTTGGAGCTCCGGCCGCTCCGGCCCGCCCGGCCTCCGGAGGCTAGGGTTTCGCCATCGGTGGCGGCGGCGGGATCGATGAAGCGGCCGGACTGGAGGAGCGGGTCCTGCGGCGCGGCTCCCGCGAGGCGATCGGGCTGGGGGTGGCGGGGTTCGGGACCCGGCCGGGCGATTCGGGGGCCGCCGTCGACATGGGGCGGGGCGGGGCGGGCGCGCGGCGGCGGCGGCGGCGGAGGAGATCTCGGCGGAGGAGGTGAGGCGAGGGGAGGCGACAGCCGTCGGATATTCTTGACTAAAGCGGGGAGCAGCAGCGATTTTCAGTTTCAAGTACGAGAGTGTCCCTCCGGCCGGACTCGGACCGCATCATCGTCTTTCGTTATAACTACTCGGGTGAGGCCATCTGGTCTTTTTTTTTTTTTTGCCAAATCCGGGCTGGTCGACTGGTCTCATTATCCACTTGGCGGTATTGGCATGGCCAATTATGGAAAGAAAGATCCTCATCCGTTTTCTTCTTTCTTTTTCTCAACATTTTTTTTTTTTTTTTCGAATTTTTCCCGAGACTCAGGTCGATGGCAAGCAAAACCGGATATGTCGAGAGACGTCGTGTTCAAAAGGCGAGCTCCGATGAGCCAAATAAGTTATTCAGGTCTATGATCTGCTTTTGATAATTGATAATTAAAAAATTTGGCGAGCTCCGATGAGCCAAATAAGTTATTCAGGTCTATGATCTGCTTTTGATAATTGATAATTAAAAAATTTGGCGAGTTCAAGAGAAAAATCAAATACGCTCGAAATGGTAGGTAGGCAAATGAAACATAGAAATCAGGGTCTCCCTCCCCATTTTTTTTTATCATTTTCATTTTATTTTTTAATCTAGAAGTTTATTCGCATGGCATATCCTTCTGCTAGACATCTGAATTGACTTCATTTTCATTTGACTCTTTACCTTCAGTGCTTGAAATGTGTGTACTACTCAAAACTGCACACAGACAACTTCTTTAAAAAAATATGTACTCATTTCGACCAAAAATATATATTTATAATTATATATTTTAATTCCAAGGCCGCGCAAAAAGCATTTCTTGATACTTTATCTATTTTTGAGCGCAGAGAATATCTCCAAACGCACAAAATCCAAGAATCTGTAACGACCCGAAAAAACGGATCGGCGATTGGGCCGGGTGGGCCGGAGCCCGGTGAACAGGAGCGGCAGTCACCTAAGCCCGCCCAAGCCCATAACAGAGAAAGGCCCATAAAATCCTAAACCGCTCCTCCTCTTCCCTCGTCAGCCGGTCAGATTTTGAAGCTCCGCTTTGCCGCGAAGTCCGTCCGGTGATTCCTCTCCATCACAACCGAAACCGGCCACGTCCATTCCCAACTTATCGAGTCGCGAGCAAGCACCGGCTGGCAAAGCGGAGCTTCTACGCGTCGCGACGATTGTCGTCCCATCCCTTTCTTTCCTTTTCCTGGGACGGGTTAAATATAGGATCCGGCGCACGTATAGAAAGCGTTCGTGTTCCTACTTCCTATTCTTGACGAGGCGTTCGGTGTCCGCGTCGGTGTGATCTTAACGTCGGTGGGTGTTAGATGGCGGCACGCCTATGTACCGACTCGTTTAGCTTCGCGTTGTCTGGACGTTGGGGTTTTCCTGCATCGGGTTCTTGAATTCGGGGTCGAGATCTCAGCTGGGGTATAATTCGGTAGCTCCGAAAGCCGACTTCTCGGTTTGGTCTCCGACTTCTCCTTCGGTATCGTCACGGTCGCCGAGGAGTTGGAATCGGAAACGGGTGTTTGTAGTTTGTCTGTTTCGGTTATATCCGTAAGAGGGCTCCGTCTGCTTTTGAAGATGCCGGCCACCGCGGGAAGGGTTCGCATGCCCGCGAACAATAGGGTTCACAGCAGTGCAGCCCTTCAGACCCATGGTATATGGCAGAGTGCGATCGGGTATGATCCCTATGCCCCCAACAAGGATGATGCGAATTGCTCCGTTCCCGATAAGGTGGCTAATTCAGAGGTTGAGGCCGAGAATTCGTATACGAGCTTCCAAGATCTGCTCGCTCTCGCCCGTATTACTGGGTCGAATGCCGACGATGCCCGTGGCCGTGTTGGCCACCTGACGTTTCAGTGTAGAAACTTCCTGAATATGAAGGATGACAATAAGGAAAACGACATGGAGGCAGTGCGGGCTGCGATCGCGTCTTTTCCTGGGTTGGATTTGCTGAAGGGGAGTGCTAACAAGGCGAATGGTAAGACTGAAGCGGAAAGCGAGGAGGATAGCAAAGAGGAAGAAGACGAAAGTGAGACTTCGGATTCTGATGTTGACTTGGAGATTGAGAGGGTAATTGCCAAGCGTGAGGGAAGGAAGGTAATCACAAAGGGCAGTACAGAAAGTTTATCAAAGAAGAAGAGGAGGGATGGTTCAGAAGATGATGTCTCGGATGGTGACCTGGGGGAGAGAAAGAAGAGAGGGAGGTCGAAGAAGAGAAAGAGTGGAAGGAGACGAAGTAGTCTCTCTGAGGGTAATGAAGTTAGAAGAAAGAGAAGGAAGGGGAGGACGATGAAGAGGGACGAGTCCTCAGATGAGGAGGAGCATCAACGAAGGCATAGGAAGAGTAAGAAGGATGAAAGGGGGAGAAAGAGTCATAGACATGCAGATGATTCCTGCTCGGATGAATTAGGTGATTCTGACAGGAGGCGCAGGCAGAGGAGCCGGAAGGTAGCCGCGTCTTCTGATTCCCGAGCAAGTAGCTCAGACGACTCACGTGTTGGGAGGGATAGGAAGCGATCTGCCAAGAGTAGCAGGAGACACCGCCATGAAGAGGATGACTCTAACTAAGATATAGGTAAAGACTTGTACTCAGCTATTTAGTCAAATTACCGGGAGTGGGAATGTGCTGTGTAGCCACACCTGACGCCGAGTGGAAGACTTCTATGTTGTAGAATGTCTTACAATACTAGAACGTAACTGAAGTGCCAACTATAGATAGATGTGTTTCTATGTGAACGAGAAATGATGAGGTTATTTCGCTTCAAGAAAGCTACCTTTTTCATCCTTTCATTCTGTTAATGAAAGCTTACTAGAAGATCTGTCTATTAGCTATGTCAATATTTTGAATAACAAGATAGTGCCAGTTGGTGCAGATTGTTGCCTAATGAGTAGCTTTCTTCCCTCGCTATTGAGGGATTGGTATGTGTTTTTTTTATTTTTATAAAGGGTCATTGTTAGGTTCATTTATGGAGCCACGGTGGTGATTCTTGTCTCCTTAATAAATTTCATCATGGCATTTTGAATATAGGTAAGGGTGATACTCATTGTGGCCAGTTGATATAATATGTTGATAGCTGTTGCTGCTAAGATATTCTTAGGGACTCCTTAATCTGAAGAGTGCAGTCAAGGGGGGTAATAAGGTACTTGTTTGGTTCATGAGGCCAAAATCTAGTCATGCTTTGTGATAGATGGCTTGTGGAGGGAATAGCTGCATATATGTGATGCGTGTCTCCGATTCTGATGATATCTTTTGAACTTGCTGATTCCCAGAGAAAGGATATGGTGTCTTCTGTGTAATTCATTAAAGCTGATGAGCTGCATGACGATTGAGCAGCCCTGTCTGCAGCTTTTTAAATACTTTACTTAGGTCATTTTTTGGGGGAGGAAGAACTAGAGCATGGCGTCTTGAAAATGGAAAAGCCTTCTGAAGTACTTTAAACTAAGACACGATTTTTCACTTTCTGCTATCAACTGTTGAGTATCTGTTTTACGAAGGATGAATTAGCTTCCTAAAAGTTGTTGCCCTATTTTTAAGTCGAAAATTGCTTTCGTAAATGTGATTTGCTTTGTATGTTGTGATGGGGGACTCATGGACTTCAACTTCTTGTGCTGTTAAAAATAAATTGTTGAAGAACTTATGAGATGGCTTGAAAAGATTTTGCTTTTGCTTTTACCTTTTCTTCCCATGGAGTTCCATTGGAACCAGATAACAGCACAGATGATCTCTATGGAGTACCAGGATATACATCACTTTTGTATTGTGAGTTTCATTCTTGGTGGAATCGCTTCTAAAACAGAAGGAATTTCTATGTTTGATACTTCGATGTTTGAATTGCTAAATTAGCTGAGCATCATTTAAAGGATGAACAGTGTTAGTCTTCTATAAGAAAGATATGGAGCTCACCAAGTACATCCTAGCACTTGGATGCAGCAGGCCCTACATAAGACCAGCCTAATCCAAAGGTTCAGCATACACGCATTGCACCAGTAGCATATCCTGTTTGCTATCTTTGGTGTCAAACTTTCTTGAGCTGCATCTTGGATTATGTTGTGAAATGAACTCCTGCAGGGTTAGTTGTGCTGTTATCCTCAAATAAAGTGATTCGCCTCCAAGCATGCGTGGTTCATTATGTATCCAGCTTTGTGCTTGAAACTCTCTGAGAAGTATTTACACCTGCGCTGCTAGTGTGTAGAATAAGACCAATTGTCGGAAGTATGCAAGTACAGATGTCTCATGTGATTGTGAATGACATTTGGAGGTACATTTTCCATCAGGGACCTTCAAATGTGCAACTTCTTGTCGGCTTGATGCCTAGGAAAGGTTTCTCAATAGCACTAGTGTCAAGGTTGGAGGGGAACCAGGTCCAATATGAGCAAGTTCTTGCTGTGCTTTAAGATAGTTGTTTTTGCTGTCTCTTCACCTTTAAAGCTTCTTTGTATATAATGCTGCATATGGCTTTAGACATCTCGGACTTCCTCATGCTTGATGACATTAAGGGAATGACATTGGAGTTGATCATAATTGTAATGACTAAGAAGGCAGAGTGTGGCTTGGGTGATGACTGAACAGCCACTGGATTGGCACATGGGGTTAACCAGTAACTAGAATCTTAGTTATCTTCCTAATCCTGCCTCATGCGACGACCGAAGTTCGGGTAAATGGCTGGTCATGGAAGTCAAGAATGTTGCTCCTTAGGTGATTGCATGTTTGACGGTCGTCATGCTCCATCTTCAAGGATCTCAAATGCAGAATCATGTTTCACTCCTGTGCGGTTGCCATCACCACATTAGTTGTAAAGGTGATGAACCTGCATGGCAATCTGGACAGAGTCGCCGATTCAAAATGTCAACAAGGTTTCAATCATGACATCGATGATACTGCCTAACAAGGAAGGGGAGATCTGGCACCCTCCCGAGACTGTGATTGTGAGATGCATAAGATAATGCCAACTGGGAACATACTGTTTGTTTAGTTAGGGATCTGTGTTTCCAGATTAACCTTATCCTGTTCAAGTTAATCAATGCAAGCTTCCTTAAGCTTCCCTGCATCTGTGGCGTGTGGAAAAAGCAATTTCCTCGGTCAAAAGAAAGCTTTTTCCTTTTTGTTCTTGGGGTCTTGCTTTTCTGCATTCTGGAGTGCATGTTTTGTGGATCTGGTCTCCTGCTCATGCTGCTATGAGAGCCCATTTTGTTTTGCTTTTTCTTCTTTAACTGGATATTTGTGCCTGTCCTTGTATGGACAAGATGAGGTTTTGTGGGATGACTATAGCGAGATAATCGGTGAAAAGAGCCCTTGATCGTGCAATGATACCATGCGAAATTTCGAGAAATCACAACCACAATCTGAAAAATTTTAAATCATTAGATGAAAACATGATTTGATGTTTGTATACCGAAACATTTATCTTATCACCTGCTTAAATACTTTGAAGCGCACTATATAAGTAAATGAAATCACTCACTTACTGAGGTGATTATCACGCATCAACACCAATACTCTATTTAATTTTTTAGAGAATGAACAAGTTGAAAAATATGCCAAAAGATAATCGATTATATTATTTATAAAAATGAATGTATAAAAAATATTTAAACATAAATTCGATTTTCGATACTAACGTGCAGCTTCATCTTCCTTCAGGTCGGCAGGCGGGTGAGATATTTTATCATAAAGTATCCATAACGACAAAACGCAGCGAGCGGGAGGGAGTGGCGCAGAAAGCAACGACACCCGACAGACATCATCCTCATCACCATCATCTTCTTCCTCGTCCTCCTTCCGATCGTTCAAATCATTCCGCAGCGAGTTTTCTTGAGTTGGGAGGGGGAAGAAGATGCCGAGGAGCAGGTTCGGCGGGTCGGTCTCCGGCCCCAAGGTGGACGTCGCCATCGACTTGGGCAACCCCTTCCTCAACGTCACCCTCGATGGCTTCCTCAAGATCGGCACCGTACCTTCTTCCTCTCCATCTTCTCCTGGTTTTCTTGCTCCCATCTTTTTTCCCCTGAATCTGTCGGGTCGGAATTGACATTGGGTCGTTGAGCCTCTCGCAGGTCGCAGTCACCAGGGCAGCCGCAGAGGATGCCTATTTCATCGTCAAGAAAGGTCTCTCTCCCTTCTTTTTTTTTTTGGGTTTTCTTTGTTCTTTCGCTGCTGCTCTTTTCTCAGTCTGATTTACCTTCTCTTGAACTTGACGTCAGACGAGAAAATATCCGATAAAGGTTATAAATTTGTATGTGTCTGCCTGCTCTATGCTCCTACATCTGCAAAAGTTACCATTTTTTTTTTCTTTTTTTCTTTTTGGTGGTAGTGTGAATGGAGAAATGCGTATGTCGAGTATGTTCCTAGCGGGTTCTGCTGAAAATGGTTCGGCTGGTCGTTCGATCTCTCGCGGGTCGATTTTTGGCTGCAGCGCCGTGAAGGACTTGTCTCGTCCTGTAAACTTTCTTTAGTGGGGTCTTGGTTCTCAATTATCAGATTGACAGGTTGTTCCGTTGGCTGGAATGGTACTAATGTGCGGTGTGGCTTTTTGCAGGGAAATTTTCGGGTCACAGTTTTGAAGACACGGTGAGTGTTCTTGGACTATGCTGGTCGATTTTTATCTGTAATGCTGTGAGATATCCTCTTTTCTCACCAATGTAATGAACAGTTTGCATGATCAATCGGTATGAAGGTTCTAATCCATCCTTCATGAAATGCTTTCATTGGTTTACTCGAGTCCGAAATTATCTCAAAAGATTTTGCTTCTTGGAGTTGCTGGACTGTAGAATCTGGCAAGAGGGATTTCATTTGCATTGTGCAAGGTTGTAATAAGAGATAATTGCCATTTTTCCTGCTGATGTGATTACTTGGAAATTGCAGCTGAAGAAGATGTGCAAAGAAGGGGCATACTGGGGTAAGTGTTAATCAAGATACAATCTGCACATGTAAAGTTTCTCAAATTTGCGCAGGGAGTATCTAAAATTTCTTCTCTTTACAAGAGCTGCGATGATGTAAGGATTTATCCTATGTATGAACAGGGACGGTTGCTGGAGTCTATGCAGGAATGGAGTATGGGGTAGAGAGAATCCGTGGCACCAGAGACTGGGTAATGCTTGCTCTGCCTTGTGCGAAATTTCCATTTCTTCATGGGATTTGGCTTTCTTCGAGAAGGGTGCTTTCCATGTTCAAAAATTTTCTACAAGTCTCGGTAGTGGGAAGGATGATATCATTGCAATGTCTTGCGCTTCCTTGACCACGAGAAATGCAAGCTAAACTTTTACATGGATGGTCAGACATGACAGACTTCTTTAACTGTTGTATGCAAGTCTAGCTGGAAAATGCTACATTTTTGTTACTAAGCTTCCCGAGTTCAACTCCCTAGTTACTGATTTACCCAACACGCTAATATCTCTCTTATCGACAGAGCATTTGACCAAAACGCCTTCACTCTCTTTCAATATGTTGCAGAAAAATGCTATGATAGGGGGTGCTTTGACCGGCCTTACAATATCTGCAGCCAGCCAGAATAACAGAGACAGGGTTGTGATGGATGCCATCACAGGAGGTGCAATCGCTACTGCTGCAGATTTCCTTAATTATCTGACATGAATAATGGAACCACCTGTCCCCAATGCTTTCTTGCTTTTTAGGAAGAAACCATCTAGCATGCTTCTTCTGCTCATCGCCCCTCTCTTGTAAGCAAAACAACCAAAAGTTTGATGTCAAGAACCGAAGCATCATTTTCTCATTTGTAAACTAGCGCTATTAAGTTTATTGAGGCTTATGGAGCTATTTTTACGATGGAACTCTCTTCCTTGCACTCGAATTTTCTACAGAGCACTTTAACGTGAACCTTTTGTCCAAGTGATTATAGTTACCCTTTTTTCTTGATAGGACCATGCGGGATAAATTAGCTGAAACCTTCAATACAAATGCTTGTAAATCCATTCATAAGGTAGTGTAGAATAAATGCAATCTTCACATGTCAGTAACTAAAAAAGGTAGAGGTCCTGGTGCAGTTTTTCAACGGAAATTATCTCCTAAATGGAGAGCGCCATGACTGGATAATATTCATTGGCTCCACAGCTATTGATGGTGAGATATGGATGGTTTATTCAGAGT
Organism: Eucalyptus cloeziana; assembly: GCA_014182715.1. Taxonomy (NCBI): domain Eukaryota; kingdom Viridiplantae; phylum Streptophyta; class Magnoliopsida; order Myrtales; family Myrtaceae; genus Eucalyptus; species Eucalyptus cloeziana. The sequence goes on from CM024643.1 coordinate 25,921,958, forward strand.
CCAATAAGAGAAGAAGATTGTTCCTTTGGGGAAGCAGCAGGTCAGCAGTGGGTTCTGTGTGATTCCTTTAGCATTAAGCAGCAAGTATAGTTCTCTGGGTACCACCAACATGGTGGGCCTAGTGGTCAAGGGATTATTTGTCATTCTTGGTATAACGAATTTGATTTGTGGACAAACCTCTGAACGGCTAATGTTACGTTATAAACATGCATGCCTTATGTGAAGAGACTTTCTGATTTCTAGCATCTTAATGGGTTACAATGATGGTATCGTCAACCTTATATTTTCATCTTGTGGCTGATGTGGATTAACTATAACACAAACTTAACGAAGCTCCATTGAAAATACTCACAAGCAATTCCATTCCATGAGAGATGTCAGATCGAATTCCATAGGATTAGATAGATACGCACTAGTAGCAAACTTCATAATCATGCATTCAGTCTTCTCCTTCCCAAACGATAATACCCACAGCAAAGCATTTGAAATTACAAGCTATCACACAGCCTTAGAGCATCTTCAAAGCCCCGGAAAAAGGATCTGTAGATGCCATGGCTGCTTTATTTACTGGTTACATATGCTTCATTATAGATTTTACTTTCTATGGATAGGTCACCGAACCCGCGAGTCGATGCTTCTTAATAACAAAAAACGGGGTCTGCTTTGTGTGGGGGGACATCGTGCTGTTCATTAGCAATTGCAGGGATCGCATTTGCAGTTGCTTCCGCACTTGCAGCCACCGTTCTCTGCTCCGAAAGAGCTCTCGGACACTTCATGGTTCCTGAGAAAGACAGCAAGTTCTTACGTTACCCGCCAAGGACGATGACGTTGAGAAGAAAGTTAAATGACACTCTGCACAATCGGTAATTGGTGTTGAAATCACGTACATCTTTTCGGAGACAACTCTGTCGACGATGGTCGCACGGCCATTCTCGCCCACGTCAGGATACATACCGCATCTGCCCAAAATTTGACAAAAAAAGATGATAACGGAAACTTGTCAAGTCAGTTGGTGAACTAGGAATAGGATATCATCGGCTATTAGCAGCACTCGGATGCGTCAAAAGCTTTTCTCTGCGTATAACCCTGTGCCTAGAAGTACAGAAAGAATGACCATTGTCTCTTCTCTCCTAGTTGGACACTTTCAGGACTAGCAGGAGACTGAACCGATAATGGCGAAGGAGATTATCCACATGAAAACAATTGTACTCGCTAGAGTAAATGATGGAGATTGTTTTACCCGCCGCAGCCCTTGCCGCATTTGCATCCCGAGCCACATCCGCAGTTCCCGCCACAGCAAGACATGTTTATAAGTCTCTCGGATGATTTCTCTGGAACTTACTGAGCTTAGAGGATCGAGTTCTAGGATGAGTCTTCGATTTCTGGGATGAGTCTTCAGCTCATGAACCAGAGCCCTATTTATATTGTCGACGAGCAGACTGGCGTTGGACATCCGCCATACACGTGGACAAATCCCGAGGAACTAGAGCCTGACCAAAGAGAGATCTCTCTCTCTCTCTCTCTCTCTCTCTCTCTCTTTTTGCTTTTGCACAATTGTTTTGAATGATGACTTTTGTGTAGAACACAACTAGTTCAGGCAATAATTAATAATATCGTATACCATGGTTGGCGAATAATTAGCAGTAAAATATCATTAATGTGCTTCCATCATTGATTGCTTCCGGAATCATAGCTTGTCCGCTTGTTCTCCCTTTCCCACAAGTACAGCCAGGTGTGAAGGCATGAAGCATGGCTTTGCAAGGATAATTAGACCATTGCGAGGGCCAAATTCATCGGTTCTTCACGTGTAAAAGTTGACTGGTGACTGCAAGGACCGCCCAAAAGTAAATCAAAAGAAGCGGTAGGTGACTCACGGGGGAATCTATCTCATATGCATCCTTCTATGCAGGGCTTGCTACTAGTTTCATTGCACAATTCATTGGTGCTTCGATTTCATCAGAAGGAATTAACAGAGCTCCATCTCCTAACTGAATTAAATCATTCTGTTTTCTTTGCTCTGATGTCGAGAAGTTCCGTAATTCATCTGCAACAGAAAGCATCGCGAGAAGATAACTGGATCGACACCAGCAAAAGGGTAACAAAAATTCAGTCGTTAAGCTTTCCGTATACGCATTTGAGGGGTTGAAGTCGAGTGGCACAGACTCCACATTATCTGGTGCAACCCGGAGTGGACGAACGGCTCCCAAGATATGGAATCCGAATCGCATAATCGCTTTCTATACAGAAAGGGAAAAAAAAAAAAAAAACAGCAAAAGAAGGGCTCTCAAATGGTGGGTGGGTCAGCAACTCCCCACGTCCCCTGATTGTGGAGTTCGCTTTAATCGTGGCTCCTCGCCTTTTTGCTTGTGGTCCTTAAAGAGAATGATATTCAAACAGTAAAACATTTTGCATTGATTCCTGTTGTCTCGAAGAACACTGAAAAGCATCTGCCAGCAAGTCGAAGAGACTCTCGATATAATTACAAAGGGTTTGTTTCTGCACATCAAAGAAAAACCATCTCAATTCTGCAACCGATTTTAATCCCAGGAAGTCCAATTCTTTCAGCATCACTGACGAACCGGCATGGCACAAAAAAAGCTCCGTTGCCATTTTTCTCGACGTGAGCAAAACATACTGCAGGGTTTGAACTTCATGAAGCTGTTCAGTGCCCACAGCAATGACTCGCGAACCTCGACACTCATCGAGATAGAATGGTAAATGAATCAACCGTCGCTGCCCATTTGCATCCATTCCACAACGCACAAAGCGCTCGAGCTATTTTGGGACGAGCGTGATGAGGAAACACATTAAAAACTAAAGTAAATGATGGAAGTAGCCAGATATATAAATGTCAATCAGAAAAGAGAAAGTCCTCAATCAGGCCAATGACCCAGAAATTCTCATTGCACTCACGAAGATTCCATCTTGACAACCATGAGTCCTTGACAACTTTCAAACGGAAGAAAGAAAGCATCTTCCTTTCTCCTTCTGATCCAGCTTTGTTAATTGACCCACTTCAAGACTTATAAAACGATACTTTTCTTCTACTCATAAAAGAAAAGGCAAAATGAAGAGAGCCGTGAACGATTGACCAATCAGTAATTGGCATTGCTAAACGCTGGAATCACATCTAACTGAGAGATTTACAGCTGGGTTTATCATCACACCTAGAGCAAGAACCAGACCCATCATCTCCAGAACCACAAATCCAGATCCACAAACCCTAAGACACAAACCGAAACAAACGTCCTAAGCCCTCTCGCCCCTGATCCTCCTGGCGAGCTGGATGTCCTTGGGCATGATGGTGACCCTCTTCGCGTGGATGGCGCAGAGGTTCGTGTCCTCGAAGAGGCCGACGAGGTACGCCTCCGCCGCCTCCTGGAGGGCCGCGACGGCGCTGCTCTGGAACCGGAGGTCGGTCTTGAAGTCCTGGGCGATCTCCCGGACCAGCCGCTGGAACGGGAGCTTCCTGATCAGCAGCTCCGTGCTCTTCTGGTACTTCCTGATCTCCCGCAGCGCCACCGTCCCGGGCCTGAACCTGTGCGGCTTCTTCACGCCGCCGGTCGCCGGGGCCGACTTCCGGGCGGCCTTCGTCGCCAGCTGCTTCCTCGGGGCCTTCCCGCCGGTGGACTTCCGCGCCGTCTGCTTCGTACGAGCCATTTCCGGTCGCGAAATTAGGGTGCTTTTGTGCTCTGGTTTTCGCGAAGGAGGTATGGAAGGAAGGAATGGCGATGGTGGGAAAGGAGAAGTCGCGAGCGTCGTATTTAAATTGGTGTTTTTTTTTTCTTTTCGGAGGAGGCGGGAGATTTTCGAAAATTTCGAGGAGTTTCCGAGGAGGAGGTGGCGCGAGGAATCTGGACGGTCGGTGTGCAGAAGAATCGACGACGGAGAACGAGTGTGCTGGCGAGACGGGGATCGCGATCCGCGTCGCCCGAACGACAGCCAATAGGATTTCAAAACCTCCTAAAACATGTTTTCAGCTCTCATGTGGCAGAGGGAACCTAAGAAAAAAGCTCTAGCATTGGAGAAACTTCAATCTCAATTCCATTCAATTAGTCAAACATAAATTACAGAGAATGGAAAAAAAAAAAAAATACAGAGAATGGTGAAGCTAATGAACTCTCTCCATCGCACGCACTAATCCAACTGATCAAAAATATCATAACGAATCTACCAACATTCAATGAATAACTTTCGGATTCCTCATGACCAGTATCAACATATATACAGAAAAGAAAAGAAAAATCTTCATTGTCTTGCCTCGTTATCAACCCGATTGCCATTAAGATGCAAAATAGACCGTGCCGTATAAAAATCGACTCTAAAATCCTGAAGTTCTTCTGGCCCTTGCTAACAAATGATCTAGGATCCCTTGAGAAGACATCTCAGTCTCAAGACATGCAGCACAAAACCACCATATCATGAACAAAACTTGGCGTGCAAGAAAGCGAAGACGGTCATGCGGACATCTTACTTCTACCTGCCAACTTGCTCACTCTCAAGGACTTCGTCTAAGAGATCGTCAAGGATCCAATCCTCCAATTCGAGCGCCACACACTCCCCTTCCCACTGGAGGTTCAACCAACCATCTCCCCTCGCCATATCTCGAGCCATCACTTCATCGAATGTCTGGTCCTGCTCTGGCCCCGTGCGATGCCAGTTCACTCTTTTCCAGACCTCCTCGAGCATGTGCTGACCCTTCGGGATCAGTCTGCCATTGGTAGCATAGGAGAAGGCTTTGGGGAAGAAAGCCGATGACCGCTCAAAGATCTCGACCAGTGCTTCATTGACTAAATCAAACAGAAGCTGGTGGTCGCTGCAAGTACCGGCAACCTCATCCAAGCATCCTAGCTCGTGGCCTGCTGCGCAATCCTCTAAATCGTCTAATAACTTGGGGTTCAGCAGTTGGTCTGCGGTTTGCCACTGTTCAAATTGCTCACGTTCGAAGATACCGGATAGGTTGAGCAAGTGACTTACATAGTTAAAGTCTGCCTCATCCCTTTTATCCAAATGCAAAGGCTTTAAGAAATGGTCTACAATGTTCTTTTTCATCCCAGTCTCCGCATCATTTAAAGCTTCGCAAGATACCATCGAAGCTTCCAGGCCAGAGCTGCTGGGCAGGTTTGCATGAGAACCCGGCTCCTCCAGATGAATGCAACCTGAAGCAACAGTGGATCAATTTGTCACAACCAACTCTTGCACATGAGAAATAAAGTAGCAGACTGATGAATGGTAAAATGTATTCCGATAGCAGGTCTGATTATGAACTTGGATTGACTAGGATAAGACGTCACATATAACAATTTAAAGAGGATATGAATTGTAAGATCTGCATTCAAGGACACGTCTGATCTTAATATGCTTAAAAAATGCCATTTCTGTCGCACTCTTGACAGTAAAAACCAGGTAATTCCAGGCGAATGATGCGGAAATGGAACTTGGCTTTGAGATGTAGTTGATACCATTTGAGGGCAAAAACTCCCCTGCCGTAGCTTCGTCATCCTTTGGAGTGGGTTTGGGACTACAAACTGAACTTAGTTCATCTACTTGACCAACACCTTCCCATGTGATAGACATCTCCCGTTCATGCAGGGCACTGTTATCCTCCCCTGTCGATTCAACAACATTGTCACTATATTCAACAGTTTTCTGATCAAAAGCTACAACTGCGCTGGAGTGCAGTTCAGTACTAGTCTCTGCATCATCACCATCACCGCCTTCTTCTTTATCTTCTTCTTTTTCTTGAATATCCTCAAGGAACTTGACCTCCGAAGAATCTTGTAGTGGAGCACTACCATCAGGATTTGAAGGAATAGCTGAAGAATTTAATCTGCTGCCCGAATCACACTCAGCTTTCACACGGAGATCGCCATCCTTCGTCGCTCGCATGTCTGAACAAAGAGCATCTAAAGACACCACACCAAAGAGGAAAGATAGGCTTTCAGGATCTGGAAGGGAGAGTCTCCTTCTGAAAGATTTACGCGAATGCCCACCCGAGGAATTCCTGTCTTCATCTGTCAACTTTAGGCTCTTGGAATGATGCAGGATAGGCTCCCTCCCATAAGCGTTCTCGAATAACTGAGCATATCTATCCAGTGACTCATGTACAGAGGAAGTTCTTTCCATCTGGTGTGGTTTACTCACGGCGGTCCAGTTTTCGCCATCCTGGTACTGGGAATTTTCAGAAATCTCTTTCGTGTTGGCAGGAGAACTAGATCCATGAGAAATTCTGTCAAGGATAGCATCAGCTGGCACCTTTTCTTTTCTTTCTTCTTTAAATGCACGCCTTATTCTACGCTTGATTCGTTTTATCTGATTCATGACTGTCTGATTCCATCTGTGCACGTTATTCAGGTGGGATTTGCCTGAGGAAGAACCCCTATCTTCCTGCTTCATGGCACTGCTTTGCACTGATTGTATGTCATGATTTTGTAGCGAGTTGGATGAGGTGAGGCTTAGCCCCAGAGTGATTGTTGTCGGCTTTTCACCCTTTGGGAAAGACCACATTTCACTTTGCTTGTGCTCAAGAGTGCTTGGCCTATGAGATTTAGCGCCTGATGCATCGGCCACTGGAAATGATTGAGACTTTGTGAAGCTTGCTTTTCTAAGGGATGTCTGCTGGCTGTTGTATTGTTTCACAATACCCGCATGTGAATCTTGCTGTTGGGTGACATTGGGTAGGGAATCCTTGTTTACGTTGAGACTCTCCATCTCGGCCTTATCTTTGTCATGTCGCTGCAAATATTTCTTGCCCTGCCCAAAGTCCATCAGCTTTCGCTTCACTTCTCCACCTCTCTCGGAGAGGTGGGCTCTTTTTCCAGCACCAACCTCCTCCCCTGTCCTCATTGAATAAAGGTCCTGCAATGTGGGGATCGGAGGGTCGGCTCTGTCATGAAGGATTATAATAGGATCTGTCCATTCGGCTTTTATTTCATCAAGGATGGAATCGCTGTGGTGATTTCGACGTAAAAGAAAATTCAAAATCCAATCTTGATGGATCTTTTCCTCAGGCGCATCTTTTGCAAGTACTTCTCTGGTGCTACTCGCAGGAACATTGTTGAGAGAATTAGCTTCTATGCTAGGCCGTTCCTGCTGAAAGTTTCAGAATCAAAAGATATTCAAATTCATTGTTACACGTGTGCCAGCAAAAGCATTCTGATTAAAGATTGTGGTGATTGAAATCAGAATTTTCCAATAGAGCAGGCAATTCAATGGTATAAATTGAGAGGTGTACACTGAAATTCAGAGTTAAAAACACGAATTTACCAGTAGATGCTCTGCTTCATCTTGGCCTTCACCAGTCTCCCAGCTGAAGGAAAATGTTTTTGGTGTAGCGCAACCTGAAACCAGAGGAAAATAAACTCGGATGAGAACTGTGAGAGATAGAACAGGAATGTGAGATCCAAAGCTGTCATAGTTGATGCAATACCATAAAATGTCACAGCACTGATACCTGCAGTTAATGCGGTATTTCAGAAAAGGAATGTGATATCTACAGCCACCTAAGCAATTTGATATTCCGGTTGGTAGCATAATCTAAAGTTATCCTGTTCATTGATTAATTCAAGCGAAAAAATTCCTCACGGTGCTAGACATTTTCCATTATCGAAGTTTGCCATGGACAAGAAAAGCTGGGTAATCGGATCATCGGTGTCAGGAAACAGGATATCTGGAAGAGTACTTAGTCATTGCCAAAAGAGTAGGCCCATATCAACATAGGAAACAGTCTCTTGGACATAGGAGCAACCATTTGGAATTGAAAAGGTTTTTACTTCCCTCTTTTTCATTATTATAGTGGATAAATGCAAAAGGCAATAAAACTAGTGACAAGGGAGGATGAGGCAATACTGACATGGCTTACGTATGCGGCGTTTTCTTCCTCGACCCTCTTCTCCGTGAAGCGCTTTCCTGACGTGACGCCAGTAATGATAGTCGAGGATGTGAAGTAACCCCCACCAGCGACCCTGATGACTGTTCTGCAGTTGGAGGTCGTGATCTCTCCACTGGACGTCCCCTTCCATCTGTGAGAGTTCGAAGCGCAAGAGCGCACCTAAAGTCTTGAATGGCGCTTTAGCTATTTACCGAAAGTAATTGTCGCGAGACCTGACTTTATCACTGGAACCTGAATCAACATAGGATTGCCCTATATGAGCGAAGTTCGCATTTTTCAGAGTTCTACACGGACAAGCCATACCCAAAGTACAGTTCAAAGCACCAAAGATTCCTGTGACCTTGTTATCATCGACATCAAGCACCAAACAAGTTCAGTTTTATAATGAACCCAATGACAGAGCACAACCCTCGGCAACACGAGAACCACTTTTGACTCTCCTTCCCAAAGATATGAAACGCTCTAGAATCGCATGCCCAATTCATTCTTAGCCTTCTAATTAGACGATCCTGCACCGGACTACAGACTTCAATGGACAGTGACCTACTTCCCTCTTTTAACTACCGATCGAAAGATTGTGTTTTGAACATGTCCAACTGCAGATTTTCTGTACTTCAAAAAGGAACGAAAGATAGGCGTTCGGGTTACTACGGTTTGCTATACAGAAAGGCAAGGCTCACAGTTGCATGCAGAGTTAAGGCAGCAAAGTGAATAACAGAGGTGCAAATTAGGCGACAGAAGTCAAAATTAAAAGAGACGGAAAGGGTTTGTTCAACTCCTCGCCTCGTCCCTCAGCAAAAACGATCATACCCCCCAGAAGCGAAACTAAGAAGAAACTGGGCATACAAAACAAGCTCTCGACGTTTGAATCAGCAGCAGAATTGAAGACAACAGACCTCGGAGTTTGCTCCCTTCCAAGATTCGATGCTCCTTCCTATGGAGTTGAGACAGGGCAAGGCTCGGTCTGATTAAGCGTGGACTGCTCTTAAGAAAGGTCAGAAAGGGTGTCTGAACAGATGGCAATCGAGAATTGCAAGAATCAAACTCTCGTAAAACCAAAAAGGTTTGTGTGGAACGGCAAAAATGGTTGATTTTTACGAGAGGAAAGAGGAGGAGGAGGGAGGAGTCGTTAGCGGTGGTTGTCCGGGAAGGCAAAATGGCTGACCAGCACCCACAAAAAGCCACAGGTTTTTTGGCGCGCTAGATACGCTAAGGTAGTAAGAAAACTCCCAAGACTGGTCCACTCTCTCGCTCCGCCTTGGTTTGGCCCGGTCCAAATTGCAACAACCGCGAAGTCAACCAAATCAAGTCAACGAAGTAAAGCTCCATGACGTTTCTTGCTCGTTAGCACCAATAAAAGAAAGATGATCAGAAAGGGGAAGAGAGGAGGAAGCCATGGGGTTGGTTAAAGGAGAAAGTTCAGTTGACCAACCCGAGATCATCACCTTGAAATGAATAAATTCTCTGTTCAGTGTGGGTCATGAGGAGTTGGTGAACTTGCAGGTACGTCTGGCGATCATGGAGAGAGAGATATAGACCTCTGTATCGAGGGTGCAAGTACGTTTTTTTTTTTTTAGGGCATTTGTTGAACTGAAAAGGAGTTATAAACTTTCTTAATTACTCAAAACTAATATCCTTGACAGTTATATAGGCGTCAATATACTATTATAAGACAGGTTTGGATCGATGGAATGCGTTGAACAGTTGTGTTATTCAGCTCTCGGCTCGATTCCGTATTTGTTTTGGTAAGAAAAATTGCAAAAACACGATGTCATGCTTGCAAGAATTAGAATTTGGTAATCATAAAAGTCTTCTTGAATCACGTCACGTCTCTATATCTCCAACGCCATGCTGACATGCTGTTAATTCAACCCGAAACAAAGCATGTCGCGCTATTCATCGGTTCGTAATCATCCCCGTAAGATCCGTTCATAGACTCGCGCATCAGTCAACCCCCCCGGCCTTACTCCAAAGCGGTAGTGGTCTCTTTCGCAGACTTCGGAAGATGGAGGTCAGGTGTAAAACACAAGCTTTCACATTGGACGTTTCGAAGTTTCAAAGCCTGTGTCGGACCGGAATTCACCTCGTATGTTTTCAACGTAGGACTTTTGATCGGCGGGGACGACGTCGCGGGTACGACTTTGTCAGACGTTGCTCGGACGTATCGTACAAATCCATAATCCCACGAAAACGCGATCAAATGGAGACGGCGGAGACTAGTCAAAAGGGTTGCGCACGTTTCCGCAACATCATACGACTCCACTGCCACAAGACACGACACTTGAAGACGACAGCAGAGGAATAACAAGACTCGGGATTCCAGTTGGCCCATGTTGACGTTGGACTGCTTGCTTGACTTCTTTGAACTGGCTGAGGGGAAGCCGTGTGGCCTTCGCGCGTGTGATTTCGATGGGCTTTTCTGGCCTCTTCTCTAGATGGGTCTGCAAGGTAAACCGATTTAGGGTGCTTCGATGGGCCCTGTTTGAGCCTCGACCGAAGAGGGTCGCGAATGTCTCCCGATGAGTTTCGTGTCCGAGCGCCAGTACACGCCTCACCGGAAAACCCGAGCTCAGCAAGCGAGCTCGTCGTCGAGTGGGCCATTGAAGTGGTAGACTGTTATTGACGAGTCAAACCAGCAGATCGGTTAGGACCCTTTTATCCATATTGACTTTCCGTGCTGCTGGCATTGAGAGCGATCCCCAATCATCATGATTGAGCTAGCAAAACTAAAAATTTACGCATCCTTGAAAAGAAACTCAAATGAACGAGATGAAATTATATCCGGAAATCGGATTTCGAAAGCCCTTTTATCCATATGGTCATTGTTTACAAGTTATTTCGCTTCATAAAGCCTAACCTAGAGCTCCATAAAAAGATTTGGGTGGGTTGGACAACCAATACAGTTGAATTATCTAAAAGAATAAAATCAATCCGATATAAAGAGTACAAGGACCGAACTAAAAATCATTAAAAGTTCAACCATCGGATTAGGTTTTAGCCAAGAGCGCAAGGACCATTCTCGACATTGTGCCTGTGATATTAACTACATTTTGGCACGTAATATTTTCTCCCAGAACATCTGCAGAACTTGCTTCAAACCCTGATCAGCTCAAGACCAGGATGGCAGGAATCGTGCTGAGTCTTGCCGCGTACATCCCCATCACGCGAATCCTATCGGATTTCTTCATCTCGTTCCCATGATTGAGAGGTACCAAAGGCTGAGATAAAAAAAGAACAGCATCTCTGCAACAAAATAAGTTTGTTTAATGGAAGGATTAGCAGGTGCAAAAACCAGGGGCATGATTGCCGGTGATGGGACATCATGATCGGCAACGGGGGGAGCAGCATCATGAAGCATGAGCATGAGATGCAATGATGCGCCATGAGAGTGCGTGTTCGCCTTTCTTTTTTCCCTCCTCCCCTCCTTATTTCTCAGCATCATACCCACATTATATCAGATCTCTGCCCCAGCTTTGCAACTTTAATTAAGCAAAAAGGGCTTTCCCCTTAACAATTAATTTGCGCATGTACAAAACACAGAACACATGCAGTACGAAGCGCGATCCCAGAGAATGCTGGGTTAGGCAGATCCTGTTTCGGCCATTAGCTTGAATGTTTTTCAATTCCTCGTTTGATTGATCCCTTTAGCATTGGAGAAATTATCTTTCGCTCGGATTTTGAAGAAAATTATCTGATACCTCGCTTCTCAATATGGTTTTGTCCAAACTAGACCCGTCAAACGGATGAGTCGGGTAGAAAATGGTTCGACCCAAAATAACTTGTTTTCATACCCAACCCAACTTATATTACTAAAATACTTATGTTTTTAATCAAATATAAGAAAACTCATACCCAAACTGACGTGAAAACATGGAATAGATGACCGCGAGATTGAGTAAGTTCGATTGAGACAATTATAAAGATGGGCTGGGTCTAAATAAATTATTAATCAATTTAATATCCATATTAACCTATTTACTGAATATAATAAACTCATATAATCACCAGCTCATCAAATACGGGTTAAAAAATAAGTTTATGATCCATTTTGACAGATCTAATCTAAATCAATCAAGCTTTCATTTCAGCAGATTAATAAGGTTGTGCATGGAGTTAGAGAGGTATTTCGTGAATCAAAAATTTACTAGAGCACTTGAAATGTGCGCCCTGATTTGTGCCGACCCTAGAAAAGAATTCCTCTCGCAGCACTGCGATTAGATATGAAGCAGCCCCTCCAATGCTTATGTAAAGCAAAAAGAAAAGTACGTTCCCTGTCAACGCAAAAGAGCCAGCACGTGGAGTGTTCATGCTAGTGCTGCAGCGATCTACATGATGGGAAAAGCAGCTTATACCCCCATCCGGATCTAATTGCTAATTGCTGGTTGATGAGTAGCGTAGATTTGTAGAGTATGGACTGATCAACAGCAATCGTTAGCATGTAAAAGCGTAAAGCCGCCGAAGTGGTCCTCTCCACACACACACACACACCCCCTCATCATGTCTACGATGCGGTGAAATCCAAGCAATCCTCTCTCTCTCTCTCTCTCTCTGTAAGAGGATGATTAGAGGTTTTCGACCTTTGATCGAGTCAATCCGAAGTCGATGAGCTCCATCTCGAGAGGGTTGGTTTAGCTCAGATCTGTGCGGTGGAGAGAGAGAGGGGGCGTGTTCGATGTCAAGATTAGAGAAATTCGCGACGACATATGTACGCAAGAGTTGGCTCTCCCAACTAATAGCAGGCTAACCCTAGTTCTATAAAAAAAAAAATATTAAGAAAGCGTATATAGTTTTGTGACAAAGTTGACTAGCATGGATGGATGGACCTCACGGCTTGTCAGCCAGGGCATGCCATGCTCCTCACCATCTCCCTCGTTGGTCCTCACCAGTGGACCTCAGTTCCGGCATAATAGATCAATCCCACATTCCCCTTTTTCATCATTTCGATTGATGAGGCTATAATCATTCAAAAGCCAGTATAATTATTCAAACTCGAGTAGAAGCTCACCAAACCTCGACTCGATCCATTTTCAGCGAGGAATCCTAGGGCAAAATGGTGCCACCAAAGCCTCGTCATGCGAAGTGCAGAAAACAAAGCAAGACCCGGGAAAGCAATGAAGAAAAGGTTTGACATTATTCGCACCACAATCATGCAAAGATTGACCGCGAGCAGCCTTCAATAATAGCTTCTTGCATTGGGGAGACTCATGATTCGTTGTCTGAAAGACTATTCTCCTTATGAACCGAAAACCCTTGCCTGCATATGATTATGTTCAACACACCTAGTGATGGGGAATTGTTATGTTGTGCTCAAGATGGGTTTTGACATGTGTGTTGACTAATCATCTTGGGTTTGAAAATATACATGTTTGCCATCAATCCGACACTTGCTTACGCATAGGAGCAATTTCTTCCACTAACCACTTATGGATCTTTGAATATTTTTTATCTTTTTCTCACTAATTTGCCCTCTAGAGCCAAAAATATTAAAAAGAGAAAGAGAAGTACGACATGCTCATTTTACAAGGAAAATTACGAAAAAGACCATAAACCTATACTAAACTTTCGATTTGGCCATTTTTGTCATAAATCTTTTGACAATTGTTAGTGTATCCTTCCAACAATTATTGCAGGCAATCACTAATATGAGTGATAGCTATCTAACGTGGCATAACCAACATTGATATGGATAATTTTTTAAATTTTCATGAACTATTAATTTTTTTCTTTTTTTTTCTTTTTCCTTTTTTCTCAGTCAATCATGGCTGGTGACCGGCCATAAGCAAAGGCCAAACCAATGAAAGTCGACCTCACAGAGGCTAGCAAGGTTGAGCGTCGCCACTCTTGTCGAATCTAGCTAGAGTTGACCTCACCTACCCTTACTTTTGTTAATAATCAGCAGAGAAGGAAGAGAAAAAGAAAAGAAAAGAAAAGGAAAAAATTCTTAATCATTTTAAAATTTTCAAAAATTATTTGTGTTAGTAATTGTCAGCCAAAATCAGCGAGCATAACTATATTGACAAATCATTAGAAAGGTTTTTAACTAAATTAGCCAAATTAAAATATCCATGACTAAATTGACATTCGTAAAATAAATTTAAAAACTTCTAGTGATTTTCTCGATTTCGTGCACTATGGAATTTTCTTAATTTCAAATGTGGACATGCGTATTTTTTCTAGAGCTACACATGTAGACAAAGCCTCGCCCATCCGCATGCAACGAGAATCGTGAGTACACTTCCAAATTAAATCCGATTCACATTAGAAACAAAATCAACATGTTCTGGCCGAGCCATCGATCGAGGCCATGGCTATTGTGTCTAAACCAGCAAGATATTAAAAAAAAAAAAAAAAAAACTGACGTTGATCAATCTCTTGTGCCCACCTCCCTTGGTGAATTATAGATAGCTAAAGAGCTTGACGTGGGCATACATAGCGACGAGTATAGGAAAGACGATGCATGCTAAAATGGACGAATTATTAACTTAAATAATACGAAGAGCCACTCTCTATATGCTAAACGATCACCCTTTTCGCAGGCATTTTAGGCCGGCTACAGTATGGTACGGTAGATTAGATATGATAGACTTATGGTTTATTTTGGTTTTTTTTTTTTTAAAAAAAATTTGGGATAATGGACCATCCCCTATTGCCGTCCAAGACCTTAATTAGAAAGTATCGCCAAAAGTAGTATGCATGCAAACTTTAGAGGTCAAACTTTCTATAATATTTTGCTTAAAAGTTACTTACCGGCAATCTCACATAACCATGTAAATTCTACACGTATGAATGAAAAAACTACTGTGAAAACGCATTGTACGTAACAGAATGGAAAAAAATCTAAATTCGACTAGTAGAATGACGTATGGAATGAAACTCGGAATTCACGATGCTCATACATTAATATAAAACTTTTGAGATGTTTAGAGCGACAAGGAATATACTCGGGAAAAAGGGGCATTAAGATTGCTGATTAACGTACTTATCTTTTCGCATTATATTATGTTAACAGCTGCGGATTAGTTCGATGAGAACAGATGGTTTTCCCCTGTAGCGAAGCACGTGCAGCATGCCTCAAAAAGTTACTCAGAAAGCCATGTAAAAGATGTAAGAAAAAGCAATCCCTCCCTCCCGCTTCAAGGAGATCTTTTATAGGTTTTTTCTTTAAGCTTCTTGTGTCTGACCCGATTCAGCTCTCTCTTCTTTTTTCTCAGTTCCTTGTTTAACGTGGGTGTCGCCACATATTTGTTGCATCGGATCCTTCGCCGAAGTGGGTTGAGACATTAGAAATTCTATCCCTCCCCCACCCCCACCCTCTCTCTCTCTCTCTCTCTCTCTCTCTCTCTCTCTCTCTCTCATATGATCCAAAGCTTCCTCGCAGCTAAAATCCAAAGAATCTTGCAAAAAGAATTCGCTAATTAAAGACCCAGAAGAAAAAAAAATTAAGTGGTTTCTTTTGGTTAAGATGCAGCCTACTCATATATTACAACTTTACCGTGTATTCGGCGTACGATTTTGACTATATAACCATTTCAAACTTTTCAACTCAACTAATTTCACGGGGGTCGCTGCATTATATGTTAAATTAGACTTTACTTACAAAATGATGATGATTAGTTAGGTGCGAGATACCGTGATTGAACGGTAAAATCCCCGGCATCCCAAGTCGAGTGTTTGATTTAAGATTCAGCCGGTCTCTTTTAAGGTTTAAACTTGGTTTAAACATGGGATTCTTACTGAACATGCATGTATAAATTGAGAAGTCGGGCTATTATATTAATAACCACCTGCCTTCATTGTTTCCTAGACTTCTCCGTCTCTAGCCCGAACCAAACCACTTCTTCCTCTCCTTCTCACTTCTTGTCACTTTGCTTCAAGCCAAGCTCAACTGCATTTGCCCCCACGCACTCTCGTTCCTACAAACCCTCGGTTCTTGTTTCCGACTTAGTTGTAGCTCGTAATCTTTCATGGGTACGGCGAGTTCTGAAGCTATCTTCATACCGAAGAGAGATCTCGACGCCATGGAAGACCTCGACAGCTTCTCGTCCAGGAAGACCTCGCCGGAATTTCAAGAAGTTGGTGCCCAAGAACGGAGCGAGCGAGTTGTAGAATTGCCATCTCCAGGAGAACTCAGCAGCGTCGAAGAAGACGATGATGGTTTCAAGACCCCGACCCCAAGGACGACAACTTCGTCAGGCCGGGAAGCAGAAGTCCCGGCGGCAGCTCAGTGCCCGCCGGCGCCGAGGAAGCCCCGAGCGGTCCCGTCAGCGAAGAGGAAAGACCGCAGCGCGGGAGTTGCCTTGCTTGACCTGACGGACGAGATCGATTCCCTGTTCCCGCCGGCGATCCGGAGACACTTATACAGTAAGATCAAGAAAGTGAAGTTGGAAAGCAACGCGACGGCATTGTGTTGAAGATCTGACTTTGTAAAATTAGTCTTTCGATGTGGAACTGATTATTCTGCTGATGTTTTTAACAAGAGATCCTTCGTAAGCTGTTGTCGTTGCGCTGTTCTGTCTCAACGAGAATAGAAACTCTCTCCTCGGACTTCATTTCCTTTCTTTTCTCTCTTTAGTAATCTCGTTATTTGGTTGAACACTGCATTTCCCTCGCGTTCATCATGAACGAACCGCTTTCCTTTTTGAAGTCGAAACCGCGATGCTCGACTCCGACATGATCAAGCTTGAATTTTCACGCTCAAGTTAGGTTATCGAAATCGCCTGTGCTGCTTATGAGGGAATTGAAGTTGAGTCAAACTCGAACTGAATTACAGATGTCGAATTGAAGTATGAAAGTGTAATCAACACTGAGGTCTATTTCACATGCTCACTGGTAAGTTGATCATCTGGTACTGCTTACAAGCAAACGGGGATGATCTCCCGATTCGACTCGAGACAACAGCAGAAAAGTTCGATCGATGCACTTAGCGAATAACTTAACAAGTTCGATGTGCGTGTGGTTTAGGCGTACAATAACATGCTCAAATCCTCATGCTATGGAAGTCCATAATTTCTATCCTCATGCTATGGAAGTCCATAATTTCGTTAAGGTAATGTTCTCCCCAATCTTCAATTTCCTCTAACTGAACATCTGATTGATGGGTTACAAACATGGATATCGTTTACTTTTAATTTGAGTTAACTTTACAAATGGACGATGTCCATAACTCAAAACTCGCCAATCAAAGATGTGGTTGGAGGAACGAAAGGTCGTGGAGGCACGGCATATTAAATGGCAATGGCAATTAACACCTCGGATTCAGATGGGATCCTGGGAATCCTGGGATAACGTGAGTGGATGTCACAAACCCAAGAACATGTCATCCACAATGTCTGCATCGGATTCCCCTCATTCCCGGCGCCACATGCAATCTCTCTCTCTCTCTCTCTCTCTCTCTCTCTCTCTCTCTCTCTCTCCACTCTCTCTCTCTCTCGCCAAAGTCAATGCTGAACAAGAAGAGAGAGAGAGAGAGAGAGAGAGAGAGAGAGAGATGCAGATTGCAGACATGCTCCATTTGTTTTTTCCATTGTATCTTTCTCTGTTCTTGAACCCTAATGCATACGGAAGGGATCTTCGTGTGCCCTCAAGATGGCACGCCGCCCATTCCCAAAGGGGTCTTTAAATGCTGCACCAGTTGCCACCTCCCAGGTTTCCCTTTTTCTCTGCGAGCCTTGATTCTCGTCTCATCTCGTCTCGATAATCTTTAATGTTTTAACCCCGGTTAGCCGGCACTGGCCATTCTTTATTGCTGCTTCTGGAAAAGAAGTAAAGAGGAAAGAGAAGGATTTATTTATGGAAACGATCATGGGGAGACGATACATGTATTGGAACCCGATACCATCGATATCATTTTCCTTTCTTTCCCTCGACTCGACCTTCCCTTTCTCCGCATGTATTGTTTATACGATCGTCAGATTGATTTTTTTTTTCTTTTGTTTATGCAAGAAAGCTTTTGGTTGCTCCGATGGGATGGCCGATCCATCATATCTCAACTGCTTTTCTGTGTATAAATAATGTGAAACGACGAGTTGGCCTTTAGTTCTATGGTAGGGGCCTTCTTTGGTCAGATGACCTCAACTTGAGACGAGTTCATTTACTTCGTTTACCATATCAAACTTAGTACACCGTTTTCTCCATTAGAAAGTTTGGATTTATTCTGTAGTAAAGTGTAGTTATTATTAGTAACCTCTTTATATAAAGAGAGTCTATTTGACAAAGAAAATTATCGGTTCATAATAAATTTTACCATAAACAAATCATATTCATCATGAATAGATTATACCTATCAAAAATAACTTGTACATGTCAAGTAAGATGTTTACATTTGTTTGTATATACGATAAACAAATTGTATTTATTAGGAACTGCCAAAAGTAAACCTTATTCACTCATAGTAAATTAGTCATTTTACCACAAACAGCATGCATGTATCTCGAACAACTTCTATTTACCAAGAACAAATTACATGCATCAAGAATAACCTGCATTTACCAGGAAGAAGTTATGGTTGTGATAAGCAATAGTAAACTTTATTGTTTTTCCATGGTAAAACCCAAATTGGTGAACCTCATTCAACATTTTCACCATGAAAGAATGAGATCGTTTTTCACCATCGTAAGTCATTAGTTCGTGGAAAAAATTAGGGGTGAGCAAGACGGACTGATTGAACTGGGAATCACTCAAACTAAATCTAACCAGTCGGTTCGGTCCAACTCCTAGTTTCTAGAAGTGGAACTGGTGTTCGGGCAATCTAGTTGCTAGGGGTGTGCAAAATACCTGGGAACCGCCCGGACTGCCCGAAACCAAACTAGAACCGCCCGAAACCGGCGGTTCTTGAGGGAAACGGTTCAGTTCCCGGTTCCAATTTATGGGAACTGATGGGTACCGGTCCGATTCCCGATTGCATAGGCGGATCCACCCGCCCGCCCACCCGAACCGGATCGGAACCTTTTAATATTAAAAAAAAATTACTAAAAGAAACCCTAAATCTCATCTCACTCCCTTCGTCTTCAGCTCCTAATCCTATCGCCATTTCGTTGCATTTACTTCTCTCGCCGTCCGCATCTCCACGTACTTAAATTTGGTTTTTCTTTCTTTAGCTTACTTTGATGTCACGTAGTCATTCTATGTTGAAAACCAAAATTGTTTCGCGTCAAGATCGGTCCCATGGATCCACCCAGGAACCGGACCGGACTGACGGTCCAATTCCCGGGTGAACCCATGCAACAAACGGGTGGATCCCGGTTCCTATTTTTCGGAACCAGTCATTAGCGGGCGGTTCCCGGTTCTAGGTCGGAAACCGCCCGCCCATACCATGCACACCCCTACTAGTTGCCAATCCCAAGGGGGAATTGGACTGAACTAGACTGCTTGGACAGATTTTTTATTTTTATTTTTTAAATGTCTCATGTCTGCCTCATCTCCTCTTTTGGTCTTTCACTTTCACCTCACAATCAGTTCCACTTGATTGCCAGGGACCTCCAATCTGATTCCCAATTTTGGGATAGGATCGAACCAGAGCAGGAACCGATCACCCCTAATGAAGATCACTTGTCCTTTGTAAATATGTGAAAAAGATTTACCGGGAATGTATAAGGTTTACCACAAACAAATGACGGGATCTATTGACGGTTAATTGAGATGGCGATGCACATATTTCGTGTGGCATTATCTCTTTAATTTTTTTCTTGCAGAAAGTCAAATGATAATGTTGTAAAGTATGAGTTTGGGGAATATAAAGTCATGTGCAGCAGGTATAGCCCGGAGGAATTAAAGTAAAAAAGATTCATTAGCGCTTGGCTGGTTAGCTACGGAACATGCAAGAACCAACAACGCATTTAAAAGTTCGTAGCACTTTTTGACTTTTCTAGTAGCGCCAATTAATATATTCACTAGCCGAATCAAAAAGCTAGGGTCTTGATCTATGTTATCTTTGCAAGAGAATATCCAATTGTTTCGATGACGATTGAACAGATTATTTAAGGTGAGACTTTTCATGAATGTCAAAAAGAAAAAAAAAGAAAAAAGAATCGCTAGTAGAAAAAATATGGACCACTGAGCCATGAAACTTTCATTTCATGCATTAAAGTCTTTAAACTTGTCGCGGTAGTTCATATTAGCTCTGTAGGAATTTAGTCAACAGAAAATCTACGTGACTTTCTTTTTCCATTAACAGCGATGTAAGATTGAAAGATAATTTTAAAAAGTTGCGTGGCAATTTTTGTTTGCTTAAAAACCAACAAACTTAATGAAAAGCCTAGAGGGTACTTGCAATTATAAGTTTTATGGCTCAATTGCGATAAATTTTTGGATTTTACTATGTGATCGTCCTGAAGAAATGCATGTCAAAGTGCGAATTGGGCCGCCAAAAGAGGACGTGCGATTGTGGTTTTCATGGACGAGCTTACTTGTAATCAGGCCCGTTCGTGGTTCGGGCTAACGAAATAATAGCACAGACGATTGGGCCAGGACGGGCCCAGGAAGCCCAACCTGCCATACGCAAGCCGGCCCACGACTTCAAAAAGGGCCGAAGAGTCTCACCGGAGCAAGTGTTGGGTCGGGCCGGGTTGGTTTTGGGTCACATCTCTAAATCACTTATATGCGGTCCATGCAAAAGAAAACCATCACAAGATTTCAATACTGTTAGATAAGCTGAGTGGCTCTTAGCAAAGATAGTCTCTTGAAATTTTATAAGGCTCACATAACGTTAATCAACTCTAAGATAACCATAGAAAGACGCAAAAGCTCCTTAGAAATAACATACTTATTCCATCACTTACTTTTATTGGAATTTCTCATTTTAAATTTTTTTTCCCAACTAACTTATATCCTCAATCTAGATCTTGAGTTTGAGCATCCAAATTTTTCTTGGTGTAACATTCAAATAGTATTTTGAATCAATTCTCTTGTACCAAATTAGTTCACAACCAGTCCAATCATATATGGCCGATCCAAATCAAGGTTGAAAGATTTGTAAATGAATTACTCCCGTGCAATCTGATCAGAAGTAATCGCATTAAGTAAGAATTGAAGCCAGGATCCCACGCTTTTACAAACTATAATATCCTAATCGTTTCGCGAGTGGATAAAACCGGAACGGTGTCGTGAGTCACGACATCGGAGGCAAATGTTTGTGGAGAATCAGCTTTAGGACAAAGGACAAAGAAAAAAAGAATGGCTAGTAGAAAAAATATGGACCATCGAGCCATGAAACTTTCATTTCATGCATTAAAGTCTTTAAACTTGTCGCGGTAGTTCATATTAGCTCCGTAGGAATTTAGTCAACAGAAAATCTACGTGACTTTCTTTTTCCATTAACAGCGACGTAAGATTGAAAGATAATTTTAAAAAGTTGCGTGGCAATTTTTATTTGCTTAAAAACCAACAAACTTAATGAAAAGCCTAGGCTCAATTGCGATAAATTTTTGGATTTTGCTATATGATCGTCCTGAAAAAATGCATGTCAAAGTGCGAATTGGGCCGCCAAAAGAGGACGTGCGATTGTGGTTTTCATGGACGAGCTTACTTGTAATCAGGCCCGTTCGTAGTTCGGGCTAACGAAATAATAGCACAGACGATTGGGCCAGGACGGGCCCAGTAAGCCCAACCTGCCATATGCAAGCCGGCCCACGACTTCAAAAAGGGCCGAAGAGTCTCACCGGAGCAAGTGTTGGGTCGGGCCGGGTTGGTTTTGGGTCACATCTCTAAATCACTTATATGCGGTCCATGCAAAAGAAAACCATCACAAGATTTCAATACTGTTAGATAAGCTGAGTGGTCTTCGCAAAGATAGTCTCTTGAAATTTTATAAGGCTCACATAACGTTAATCAACTCTAAGATAACTATAGAAAAACACAAAAGCTCCTTAGAAATAACATACTTATTCCATCACTTACTTTTATTGGGATATCTCATTTTTAATTTTTTTTTTATTTTCCAACTAACTTAGATCCTCGATCTGGGTCTCGAGTTTGAGCATACAAATTTTTCTTGGCGTAACAGTCAAATGGTATTTTGAATCAATTCTCTTGTACCAAATTAGTTCACAACCAGTCCAGTCATATATGGCCGATCCAAATCAAGGTTGAAAGATTTGTAAATGAATTACTCCCGTGCAATCTGATCAGAAGTAATCGTATTAAGTAAGAATTGAAGCCAGGATCCCACGCTTTTACAAACTATAATATCCTAATCGTGTCGTGAGTCACGACATCGGAGGCAAATGTTTGTGGAGAATCAGCTTTAGGACAAAGGAGGGGAGTTGCAGGGTATGGATAAACTTATTTTCTGCAATCTTCGAGGCGGGAGCAAAAGAATATGCAGAATCCCTCTCCCGCACTAATCTAAGAACACGAGCCCCGACCGTTACGACACTGCTCGGTGTTGGCGGAACACGTTTGTCGTATTGTGGAGGACACCTGCTTCCGAAGACTGAAACCTAAATTCCCTGTTCTCTCCTGCGATTTTTCTACTCCGAAAGGCGGACAATGATTCTGTTCCTGCTTTCTTTTTCCTGGTCAACAAGGCCATCGTAAAGAGCACAGGAAAAAGAGCGCACCCAAATCATCAGTCCTCCGACTCGACTTCTCTCCCTACTTTTTGACCCCCGTCTCTGTCTCTCTCTCTGGGTGGCGGATCCAGTTGTTCCCTCCTCTCTCTGTATATAGCCCACCATCTTGGATGATCGATCAGCCTTGCCCTGTTCTTTTCTAGAGGGAACGACGGTGGAGGAAATGCCTCGCGTCTCGCCTCGGGCGAGGGCTTGAAACTGCGAGAAGAAGGCAGTCGAGACATAGTGCGCCCTAAGGACATGGCTCAGCAGGTACCCGTTCTCGCCCTTTCTTTTTGTTTCGTTTCTTTTCGTTCTGGGTCTAGATTCTTGGGATAACGAATGTGCTTTACCAACTCGACACGCCAAAGATGGTACATTACGTTTGTTCCTGCAATGTCCTTTCGAAACAGCGTGTTCTGTTTCTGGCGAACGGTCTGATCCTGATCTACCTTGTTTTGCAGAGAGAGGGATGGCCCCTGGGGCTGCAGCCGGTGAACGTGAGGGTCGGGTTGGGGAGGAACGGCAGGGAGCACTCGACCGGTTCCATATCTTTCAACACTCTGCTCACCGGCTCTCCCACTTCTTCCACAGACTCTTCATCAGATTTAGACACCGAGGTCAGTGAAATATTTGCAGAGCAAATTGCCAGAAAATGGCCATGAGCGCATTCCTTGTAGAACCAAAGATGCCATTTTGAAAAGTAACGTAAAGTAGAAAGGTAAAGGCAATGATGAGATTATAAATGGGCTGTCATGCAAAACTTAGTTGGACTGAAAGATCCCATCTGCAATGAACAGAGTATTTAGTTTCTGTAGAAGCATTTTGTGGGGACAAAATTAGAAGACTTCGCAAACATCCATAATGCCGATCGATTCATCCGGGCTTCGATAAATCGGCTAAGTCTAGTCAAATTCATGTGAATGAAGGATTTGCAATTTCGTGATTTCATGCAAAACTGGACTAGTGAACCCCTGTCGATTTCTCTAACCGAAACCGTGTCTCGTCATTCAGTCCACAGGATCGTTCTTCCACGATAGGAGCATCACCCTCGGGAGCCTGATAGGCGCTTCAACCATGTTGGAGCTCTCTCGGAGATCGACGAGGATCCGAAAACCCGAGGCCGTCAAGAACAAGAAAAGCTGCCGGCCCAGAATCTGGTTCTTCTCCCTCTGCTCGGGAGTGAGCACCGACGTGGAGAACATGGACAATGCCGCCGCCGCCGCCGCCGCTCAGTCGCTCGGCCATTTCCTCGCGGTGGAGAGGAAAGCCGCCGACGATTGCAGGAGGACCGGCGGCCAGAGCCCGATCGCGTACGGGCCCGACGAGATCGTCATAGCGCAGCGGGAGAGCGGGGCGTCGAACTCGCTGTTCGTCGACGGCCGGGTCGCCCCGCCTAGAGCGGCGAGCCCGGGAGCGGAGGAGGGCGATGGGTACGGAGTGTCCCTGATTCTTTGCTGTGCGTGCGGGAACGGCTCTCGCTGAACGGTCTCTTGACCTTGGCGAGTGGAATTTGTCTGTGGGGATATTTTTCTATGCCGCTAGGCCTTGTCGATAGTTTTTTTTTTTTTTTTACTTCTCCTGCTTTTCACTTTTACTGTTCTTTTACCCCACCAACGCACCGAAAGTAGAAACGGACCAGAATTGCTCGTGAGAGCTTATGAAGATTCACTTTGTTTCGATCCTCGTAGAGCGAAAAAAAAAAAAATTGGGAAAAATTTATGATGCGTTTGAAGGTAAATGGCCCCGCCGGCTTTGCAGGATGTCCGAACCGGCCTATTTTGGATGGGATTATGTCGGGAAGGGCTTTCAACTTCAATTTGTTGCGAGGGTCACGTACCAATATGACAAGTGGTGAAATATTATTGGCACTCTGAAAATCTTGCATGCGCCTCGTGAGTCAATTCATCTCGGTTATTAAATCATGTGGCGCATATAATCATTTTTGGATCGCTGTGAAAATAATAGTAGCTTCTTATGGTAAGTCACGAATTTTTAAGTGAGTGTACCCCACTTCTAGTCATATTTATAATGATTCCATCACGAATTGTTTCCTAGGACGGAGAGCGATAAGGGTTATCTATGTAAAAGGACTTATAATTGCAAAACACTGTAGGGGGTAAATTGAAGTGTCTATCCATACGACTGTCCGAATATATTAACATCGCGAGACATGTGGGTGCTCCGGATTTGATAAAAGGTTAAGAGAAAGATACAGAGACGGTGTAGAAAAACAAAACAAAAAATAAAGAAAAAAAATTATTATCATGTCTCCTTAGAGTGCGTTTAATAATGTTTTTGTTCAAAAATTGTTCCAAGGAACAGAAATAGAAAAATCTATTTCTATTCTGGAGAACAATTTTTAACAGTAAGAACGCATTTGTAAGCTTGTATAATTTTTTTTTTGTTTCTTTTAATTTTTTAATATTTTTATTTTTATTTTTCCTTTTTTCTTTTTTCTTTTTCCTTCCTTTTGGCCAGTGGCCGACCTCGCCAGCCAGCACGAGGTTGGCCTCGCCTTGGCTAGGCAAGCTCAGCCTCGCCGAGGGCCGGCAACGCTCGGTGAGGTCGCCGGCCCTCGACGGCGTCGCCTGCCATGGCCGAGGCCGACGACCGGCCAAAGAAAAAAGAAGAAGAAAAGAAAGAGAAAAAAAAAAGGAAAGAGAAAAATTATTTCGGAAGTGTTAGGAGAACAAAAATAAGTCTTTTTATTTCTTTGTTTTACAAATTTTGTTTTAACAAAAACGTAAATAAACGCGTTTATTCTTTTTTCGTTAGAACAAAAAAAACAAGAATTGTGTTCATGAACAAAAAATAAAACACAAACAAACACTCCCTTAACGTCTCCTTCTCCTATTTCTCTTATTTGTCAGTAAAAGGGAAATTCGCTTTTGAAAGCATCAATTATTTGTTGTGAAAACGGTCGATTAGACGATAGCGAGAAAGTTACGCGACTTTTGCCTTTGATTTGATTGGGACGGGGCCTCTTCTTATGCTATTCATTGGGACATTTGGCCAAAAAATGTGGTTCATGTCGAAGATGTTAATAGTCATGTTCGACATTGACAAGTCAATTTCAATGACTTTAGGAGCGCATACGACGAATTTGGCTCTTCGCTAACTTTCGACGACTTCGCCTTCGACTTTGCCGTAGCCATCATACTCTCGTAGACAAAAGGTTAAAATCATTAGAAATGGGAGATATGTGCAATTCATGATGCATTTAGGACGCACTTTTTTCGGTGAAAATCTTATGATAAATAAATATATTACTCGTTGAAATCATTTCCATAAAGAATAGTTTGTTTCATTTATTTAATAGTTCAAAGAAAGTGATTTCCTTCTTACTAAAAAGGAAAGTCGTTTTCTCCCGATATAAATTTGTTTTCAATTCATGGAAAACGTTTTTTCGTACATCGATTAATTTTCTATAATCTAAATTTCGAAAAATAGTAAAATAATTTCTTCGAAGTAGGTTTTCTTCCAACGAAAGGGCTTTCATCTTAAATTAATTTTCTCCTAACAAAGAATTTATAAACCGATATCCTTAATTCAAATCTCTCCATTGGAATTCCGTCCAATCATGGATTTTCCTCATTGAATTTATTATTCTCAATGTCTTAATTTTCTTGAAATTGTTTGTCACGTGCGTTAGCACGTATGCATTTTAACAACATATTGAACACATACTTGATAGGCTAGATACGAGTCAAGGGAGCTTGGGATTTATTCGAGACAAGAGTTAATTTGGTGTAAACAGGTCATGGGGTTGTTTCCAATCTGAGATTTTTCATATTATCAACCTTTTGTAATATGCTTATGTTGTGATGCTCAATGGTAATTTTGAGATTCGTACTTAACTTTAGATTCACTGTCATGTATGCTTTTATCCTCGCTCTAGGTTTAGAACTTTTAACGTGAAACAACTCTGTCAATTGGAATGGTTTTAGCATTGGACCATGATTGACATCTTGAGCTCTTCGTTTGCAAGAAGAATAGGAGTAAAATGATATAAATGGACCGTACATGTGGTCTCATTCGGTTCAATGTTCAATGCGATTCTCGAATTTTTAAACATTTTCATATAATTTAGAAGTTATATTGAATATTAAAAGTATAACGACAACATTATATAATACCAAAATTCATAAATCACATTACACAAATTAAAAGTACATATACGACATTACTTATTAGATCACAATTTAGGGATTATTTGTGCTACTATCCCAAAAAAAAAAAACGAGAAATCTCCATTTTGCTAGACGATCCCGGCAAGTAAAAAGCAGCAGGATTGTCGGTCTCGACAATTCTTTTGCCTTCCTTTTTCGCCCCTTTCTTTTCATTGAAGGGGAACTTCTAGACCTTGACAAGATTTGTGGAGCATTACCAGGCCGAACCGAACTCCTTTCCTCCATGGAATTTACTTCCGATCCAAAGTCGCTTGGCCCAAAAGTACCTGAAGATGGGCCTGCTTTATGGAGCAAACAGAGTTTCATCTCGTGTCGGCTTAAGGTTTTACATTCAAAGTACATTTTTCCTTTGGAGTTCCGATCATCCGATCGGTGTCATTCCACCCTCGCGTGTCGTCGTCCCCTTGGCCAGTTGATGCGTGCGCAGGTGAGTGATTTCAGGAATGGGGATTTTTTGGTTAAGGATATAGGGATTTTCTAGGAATGATTTGTAAGAAAATAAAAGATATAGATGATTCACCATCGAAACGTAAAGGCACGAGCTACTAGTCTCAAATGAAAAACTGGTATAGATGGCAACTCACCCCACCAAGGCATAAAGGATTGCACCGCTAGCCAAGTATAAGGAATTGTTTGATTCACCACCAACATCCTTGGATAAAAATGATAGATTAAATATTCATTCACTTAAGGAATTCTCATAAATTCCTGAAAATGGTCTGCCTTACAATTGAGGACTCTCATTTATTTATAGAGGGAATACAACATAAGATATACAGACATATATTAAAGAGACATGGGAACAACTTTGACTCTTCAGCCTTGCAATATATTTCCAAAATTCGTCCACCAATCTTGACCGGAAATTGCTCAAAATAACTTTTCATGAATATGTTGTTAATTAGCTTTGAAATCGACGACTAAGTCAGTGAAATGGAACTTTATCGACAAAGTTAAAAATCAACTACTCCTTATTCAATGGCTTGGTAGTCAACCAGCAATTCATATCGATAATTTGATCAATAGTTTTTATATCGACACCTTCATTCTAAACCCATCGAAGTAAGTTAGATCGAATGATCATTGATTGTGCAAGGCTCATCGACAGAATCGCGTTGCAACTTACGGATCGTTTCATAGAATCGGATGCTCTCGCATTATTAATTATCGAGCCGCCATTGACACTCGAAATCCTGTTGCCATAACAAACCCAGTCTTCCTTCCGATAACACGTATAATGATCCGCACCTTTCGATCTTTCCGAGACATTTTTGCAAGTAGGGGGCTTCGCTTCGACATCACGTTTCATCTTTTGTCTCCCAATCCGACGCAATCCGATCTCGTGGGACGAACGGGCCCGCAAGAGCCGCGTCGTCCGTCCTCACCAGCAACCGCGGGCGGCCAACCTTTTGGAATCTATCTCTTTCGGTTTCACCCCCCGACAACGATGATAAAACTCCATGATTAGAGCGCAAATGGACTCGATGGCCGGTGGGCGGTGGGGGATCCATGCAAAGAGGACAGGTTGGACGCCATCGACGGAGACGAGAGAGGCCCTTTGCTGGGCAAAAAAAAGTGATCGGGTCGGATCGGGTCGGGTCACCGGCGGGTGACGATGATCTCCCTGGCTAGCATTACCTGCCCCCGCCAGATTAAAGTAATCGCCATCGCCGTCGAGCTAGCCGAGCACCGAACTTTCCAGTCGTTTTCCTTTTAGTTTTTAGAGCACCGAGCAATGCATCTGAGCTGTCTTCTTGCGGGCGCATCACATGCTAATACCGTCGCTAGCTAATCCCTCCCCCCGTGGGCCCCCCCCGGCGGCCTCTCTGCCCGGAATCGTACGTCCCGACGTTGTGGCTTTTTGTGGCATCCATTTAATTCCTTAGTAACTATCCTTTCCATGCGAGAAAAGAAACAATGTTAAAATATTTTTTTTTTTCAATTAATTGGCGGTGCTTTTTTTTTTAGCAAAAAGTTTTTCTCGGAATGTTTTCGGGATCATACGTAACCTTCGAGTTTAGAGAAGGGTTTCGGTGGGAACGAGGAAAAGAGTCCGGCCGGACGAGAGTTTGCATCGACGGTGGGGACATGACATCTCGTTTCTGTTCTCGTCTTTTTCTCTGAACTTCCCATTTCCGGCTCGGGACGGGAACCTGCGCAAACATCTTGGGCTCCCCCCCGAACGGACGGTGCCGATTCCTCCGCCAACTCCGAGACCGGATCGTGCCACGCTGGACACGACAACTATCATCATCGCCCTCGCACGTCCGGCCATGTGCGCCCGCCGCGCTTCACTCGCCTGTCCCCTTTTTTTTAATTAATACTTATTTCTGCTTTTTGGCCGAATCTCTCTCGCTTGTCCGGGAAATCGCGTGAAACAACCACGGCGTGGGGCCCACCTCCTTTCTTTCTTTCCTTCTTTCTTTTAAATTGCGTGAAGCAATGCACGTTCCACATTTTCAGTGAGAAATGCTCCAGCGCTCCGATCGACACGGGAGGTCGGCTTCGACCTCCGCTCGAAACATGAGCGTGTTCATTTTTGCCATTTCGATTTCGAGATATACAAAATTAGTTCATTTCCCTGTCGGCGAGTACTTTTGACACACGTTAGATAATGAAAATATATATAGAATCTGCAATTTGGGCGGATGGAAAATTTTCTCAAAAACCTTTTGTTAATATTAATATCATAAAAAATTCGAAAATAGTAATTATTCCAAACAAATTGTTTGATTATCAAAAAATTTAAACTAAGACGTATGTGATAAATTTATTCCAACTATCATTAAAAACCTCAAATCGATATATTTGTACGTTAATTTTCATTAAATTAAATTAATACCACGAAAAATCATAAACCGATACGTGTGTGGTAAAAAAAAAGTAAAACTCAATTAATTTAAATTTGACTAATATCATGAAAAACTATAAACCTATTTACATGTGACAAATAGAGAGTAAAAATCGTAAATCGATACATTCGTCAACTGTCATGTGTTATTTAATTAAACAATTTAATCGTCAAAATTAATAGAACCTACCTAAGGCTAAAATTGTTATAAATATATTAATTTAGGGCCTTTTATGGTTAAAAAATTCGATTTGATAAATTTATTATAAATGTGTCGTACCGTAGTTTTTTGTTATATTATTTCTTTTTTAATCGAGAGTTGAGGTGGGGACCAATAAGAAAATAACGTGGACCCACGCGCTCCTCTATCTCCCTTTACAGTCCTCGACACTCGGCTGTCTGGAATCGGACGGCTGGGAGCCAGGCAACCGGGACAGATCCCGGATTGGAGCCAACGTTGGTGTCGGCTCGAGCCGATGGAGATGGAAGTCGCTATCGGCTCGGCAGAAATTGACGGTCGTCTATCTTTCAGCGAGCACGCCAGCCGAGACCAGCCCCACGTGACTGGTGGGCCACGTGTATCTCCGGGTCTGATCCGGCGTGGTCTATTCCCTGTGGTCCAAGCAGGGATGGACGGCTATCGTCAACTCCGATGACACGCGTAGGGCGTGGATTAAATGAAGACGTGTCCAGAGTCAAGCCAAGCTCCTTATCTGGACCGGAGTTGGAATTCGGGAAGATGCAGATTATTGGTCCCCGTGCACCTTAGGACTGGTCGGCATTTCCTGCGTGCCGCTTCGCCAGCACAAAGCCCTCATCGACAAACTCTCCAGACATCTTGTCCGAGGAACGGGTAAAATAATTAGTATTCAGATCCATCAAATCGGATTCATTTCAGTCATCGATCATGTTGATCCGTAAATTTGATTAGCGAAATTAAAAAAATCCGATAAAATTTTTTCTATAATACCGATAAGATAATGTAATCTCACATAATTACTTTATGTTTTATAACGATATAATTACAAGTCCTCCGTCGTACAAAAATTAGGTGATTCAAATGTGAAAAACTCAAGGTCATCTTGACTCCACAGATCATAAAGCTCAAATACATGAATAAGGCCAGCTTTTAGATAGAATAAGGTTCGACAGTTGACTTGAGCTCGATGAACTTTGAATTTCCAAGTTCCATGCACTGGATGGCACCTCCGGAAAACAACTAAAAAGCAAGGGCCAATCGTGCCGCCACCGTATCCACAACCTATTGAAATTGACTAGGTTGTCGTTACCGATGATTGAAAGCATGGCAAGATAGATTTTGCCCCATTCTCTTCATCTCTTTCGTGGCCCACGAGAATCCATCATGCATAAATGCTGCAACTGGTTGAGGCAGTTGGATCAACGTCGTTTCCACGTTGATGTTTCATTCCCTCTTCCTGTCCAAACGTCGACATCCAGCACTCAAAAGGCTAATCTGGTCCCAACTCGTATCCTTCCAAGTTCCAACCTGGTCATGGCCTATGCATATGCATAATGCAGGTTTAGACGGATCGAGCTAAACCACTAATTTAGCGCATATGCCTAGGGTCTACGTCGGAATAAATTTAATTATTGCCTCGCAGAGTGTAAAGAAAAGGGTTTAAACCAAAAAAAAATAAAATTGAGGATTGATTTACACGTGTCATTATAGGCATTGGAGTAAGTAGTGGTTTTGCAAGAGCCAGTGACAAAGCAATCATGGATGGGGCTGATCATGACGTACTGCATTGATTGTTTGACCGACTGGTCGCATAGGACTGATGTTTTGGTGGGAAATGTTCGGAGAATGGCTGCATCTAGTGCCGAACCCATGATTTGGACAACGATGTGCATGATCGACGATTCGACAGCATATAAAAGATGGAAACCTTGAGACCTTAAAATCTTTTGGTGAAGCAATTCTTGAGTGAAATCCATCTCATACTATTGCCACTAAATTTGACTATAGATTTGGCAACCCTTGCCCTTGCTCGAGTCACAAAGGTTTCGAAGCCCTCTTTGGGCTGGCCTAGGCAAATGCCTATAGTCAGCCATTTCATCTGGGGCTTGAGCTAGGCGTTCTCAATCCATAAATTTATTATATACTTTTTTTTTAGATGAATATACAAAAATTTTCAAAATTTGCGACGAAATTATAATAAAAGTTCAAAACTCGCAAAAGTGGAATTTGATCTAAAAATTTATGCAATTGATTCAATTAAGTATTACCACCGTTTTCATGTAATTTGAGTGACCAAAAATGCTTAGAGTGGCATTTTAAAATATGTCTTGAGCACTCGTGGCGCTGATGTGCCATCAGGTATGGAAAAAGTAATGCCGAAAGTTATAAAAAGAAGGAAAACGCACGAAAAAAAAGGGCCAAAAATGGCAAGAAAAAGAAAAGAGGGATTATCCAAAAAAAAAAAGGTTTCCTTAATTGTCTAATTGAGCAGCTTTTACGGAAGCACAATCCAATAGCATCTTTATGCTATGCAACCCCCGCTAACATCAAGTGAAATTATTGCCTAAAATGTCATACGCATTAAAAAGCTGAATCTAAGCTCCATTTATTTTGAAAAAATTGAATAATTTTAAATATGTTTTTCCTAAATGATCAT
Organism: Eucalyptus cloeziana; assembly: GCA_014182715.1. Classification (NCBI taxonomy): domain Eukaryota; kingdom Viridiplantae; phylum Streptophyta; class Magnoliopsida; order Myrtales; family Myrtaceae; genus Eucalyptus; species Eucalyptus cloeziana. Next base: position 25,954,075 of record CM024643.1, read on the forward strand.
GTGATTACTTATAAAATATTTTCATCTTCTTTAAAATTATGTAAACATAATTTTATCGATAACTAATATAAATAATTATTTTTATAAATATATTTTATAAATAACTCCTTTTTTATGAAACAAACTCATCCTAAATAATTAAAATTGGTGAACCTCACCTACGGTCGACATAAATCTCATGTCGACTTAGCACTAGGTCCACGCCGAGCTGAGTCTCAATCGCGTGTGCGTTTGACTTCAACCACTTACAAAGAAGTCCATCATGCCAAAGCGCGCAAGAACGAAGACGAAGCCGAAGCCGAAGCCGAAGCCGAAGCTGAGTCAAGCCAAGCCGCCGCAGCCATGCCCAGCCTCAATCTCAATCTCCTCAGTCCTCATCGTTTCTCCTAAGAAAACAAAGGACAGCAGAAATGAAGAAATATAGCAAAATCATTATATATAATCCACTTCCTTTTTAAAAAAAAAAAAAAAATATCGACTGTAATTCACAGAATCGCTAAACGCGTATATTTAATGTTATAAACATATAAAAATCCTCAAATATAAAAAAAAAAAAAAAATGATCGAATGATAGTTTTTAATAAATTATAAAAAAAAATATAAAAATAATTATTAATAATTATACGATCTACTCCTTTAAGAATTTATGTAAAGTCGCTCAAGCTCTCCCTGCCATGTCATTCGACTCGCGCGGTGAATCTCGTTACGTCGGTAACGGTAATATAATTAAGGGAACTTCCTCATATTTCAAACCGACTGTACTTTTTCGTAAATAATGCGAAATCATCGCGTCACAGTTTCGCGCAAAGCAGATATAAAAATACACTCTCTCCCTCTCTTTGCTCGTCTCTCTCTCTCTCTCTCTCTCACATGGAGTGCACTCTCGCCATGGCGACCTCCTCCTCCCCGCGGATCAGCGCGCGGACCGCCGGCTGCTGATCGACGGAGAAGCCTCGCCTCGAGACGGACGCCGGCCGGCCGACCATGGAGGCGGACAGCGGGGGGGCGGCGGCGGCGGCGGCGGCGCTCGCGGAGGGCCTCATCGCGACGGTCGGCGAGATCGCCTCCATCTGCGACTACCGGTGCGCGGTGAAGAGGCAGTACTGCAACCTCGCCCGGCGGCTGAAGCTCCTGGTCCCGATGTTCGAGGAGGTCCGGGAGTCGAGGCTGCCGGTCGGCGAGGGGGCGGCGGCGGCCCTGGCGGCGCTGAGGGAGGCGCTGGAGGCGGCCAGGGATCTGCTCCGGTTCGGAAGCGAGGGGAGCAAGATTTACATGGTTTGTACGTGGCTTTTTATTCTTCTTCTTCTTCTTCTTCATCTTCTTGTTTCCGCTCCGATGCTGCGCTGCAATCAATGCGCTTTCCTTAGTAAGTTCTCGGAGTCGTTTCTGTTGATTTTTACTCGATTTGGAATCGAGGCGAGCGCTGAATCTGGTGATGCTGTAGCTGGCGCTAGTGCTTGCAGCTAGATTCACGCATCTGCTGATTTACTTGTCGAGAGCCCGCGAGCAACTGAATCGCGTCGCTCGTGGTCCGGATTTCGAAGCAATCTCGTGACTGCAGGCAACCGATGGAAATAGTTGCAGTTGATCCAAATTTCTGGCTCCTCCTTCTTTTCCGAGCTGTGGAGCTGTACAGAATGGATTTTCTGATTTCCGATTTCTGAGCATCCATTTCAAGTAATATAAATCGGGGACTAAAGGGTTGCTCACCGTTTTCAAACTGAGGGAGACTGGATTGCTTTCTTCGAATCATCATCTATCATCAACTATTTTACGTTGGAAAGATTTCTGAGAGAGGAAAGGGGAAATTTACGTACAGGAAATTGAACCAACTGCTTTGATCAACACACTCCGCCTCTATAAACTTCGGTCTCCAAGCTTGAGTTGGACTTTTGTACTCCTGACCCTCGATCCATTTAATATTGTTTTGTTGACAAAGTCTACTTCATGATTTCATTGCTGCGACTTTGTTCTTGAATCTGTCGGTCCGGTTATAGCATAATCATTCCAATTTACAGTGTTATAGCATAATCATTCCAATTTACAGTGTTCTATGATTATCGTGAGCTCTTGGTCTTTCATTACGGTCTTACTGAGCTCTGCTCATTGGGTTGTTGCTGTTATTCAGCTTTGATCTTTCGTATTTTACAGGTCCTAGAGAGGGAGCAACTAATGAGCAAGTTCGATGAGGTGACGGAGCAGATAGAACGAGCTCTAAGTGCGATTCCCTATGAAGAACTTGATATATCTGACGAAGTTCAGGAGCAGGTAGTTTTCCGTTCACGCAAGTTTTCGTTGCTTGTGGTGTGGGACATCGTCAACTAGCAGTGCAATTTAGACCTAATCTTCCTTTCATCTACTATCATCAATTTCTTGAGTTTCAACAGTTCATAAGTCCCTGAGTTCTCTTTTTACGCTGTCTTGCCTTATTATGACGCTCGATGTCACAAATATGCACCTTATAGAGCTCATCAGATATGGCCAACCATTCAAACCAACGATCATCTTCTGCTGATTTTCAGCTAGGAAATGCTTCAGTGGAGCTCGGGTTGTCTCTTAATGTGATTATTTTCATGTTGATATCTTTGTCCAGGTTGAGCTTGTTCTTGCACAGTTCAGAAGAGCCAAAGGACGGACTGATCCACCGGACATGGAACTATATCAAGATCTACTGTCTCTTTATGAGGGAAATGACTCAGCTGCAGATCCAACTATCCTAAGGAGATTGACTGAGAAGCTGCAATTGATGGAAATAACTGACCTTACACAGGAATCTCTTGCTCTATATGAGATGGTTTCTGCTAGCGGTGAAGATCCAGGGAAGAGCATTGAGAACATGTCGATGCTGTTGAAGAAAATTAAAGATTTTGTTCAGACAGAGAACCCTGATATGGATCCTCCTGCAAAAGTAGAAGGTTCACAGCTGCGTCCAGCTGGAGAAGCATCCGCTGATGGAAACCACAAAGCCCCCGTTATACCGGATGATTTCCGCTGTCCAATATCATTAGAGTTGATGAAGGATCCGGTCATTGTTTCGACAGGACAGGTAAAAGGATGCACGATCTTTCTCTCTATAATGCCCTAAAATTTATTTGCATGATTGTGGAGCACAAACTTATGATTTAGAATCTCAATTGCTGGTCTAACCCTCTTTCATCCTGTTCAAGTGAGACCATAAATAACAAGCATTCGAGTTGGCTCATAACATTCGCATTTTGCGTTCTTCCTGAGGTCCTGCCATTAGATGAGCATATCAGAAACTCTTGCTTCCTCATGTCATTTCATTGCAGTTGCTTAGAGTAACCTGATATATTTCAAGATATACCAGAACAGAATTCATCATCTTTTCTGTCTTTAATTCAAAATATGTAAGATACATCCAATCATTTTACAAGGGAGACGCACTCTTCTCTCTCTCTCTCTCTCTCTCTCTCTCTCTCTCTCTCTCGCAACTAGTAAGAGTCATTTGACTTAATGCCTATTTGTATTTCTGAAATAGCATATCCACTACATGCTACTCTGTACATAGAATGATCCTCTTTTTGCCAATGCAGACCTATGAACGCTCTTGCATTGAGAAATGGCTGGAAGAAGGGCATGGAACTTGCCCAAAGACACAACAAACCCTCGCCAACACCACCCTGACCTCGAACTACGTCTTGCGCAGCCTCATAGCTCAGTGGTGCGAAGCAAATGGCATCGAGCCGCCTAAACGTCCTGCGAGCTCTTGCCCTAATAAAGTTACTTCCGCCTTCTCACCTGCAGATCGTACAAAGATTGAAGTTCTTCTCCGTAAACTAATCTCTGGCATCCCCGAAGAGCAGCACTCTGCTGCAGGTGAGGTCCGCCTTCTTGCGAAGCGCAACGCAGATAATCGCGTTGCCATCGCTGAAGCCGGCGCGATTCCTCTCCTAGTAAGTCTCCTCTCAACACCCGACTCTCGCACACAGGAGCATGCCGTAACAGCTCTTTTAAACTTATCCATATGCGAAAACAACAAGGGAACCATCGTCTCTTCGGGAGCAGTTCCTGGTATAGTTCATGTTCTGAAGAAGGGAAGCATGGAGGCGCGGGAAAATGCGGCAGCTTCCCTTTTCAGCCTTTCAGTCGTGGATGAATACAAAGTCACCATTGGCGCTTCGGGCGCGATCCCAGCACTAGTAGCGCTTCTAAGTGAAGGTACCCAAAGGGGGAAGAAAGATGCTGCAACAGCACTTTTCAATTTGTGTATATACCAGGGCAACAAAGGAAAGGCCGTGAGGGCCAGTATCGTGCCCACGCTAATGCGACTGCTCACCGAACCTGAGGCTACTATGGTGGACGAGGCCTTGGCCATATTAGCGATACTCGCCAGTCACTCCGAAGGAAAGGCAGCCATCGGAGCTGCTGAGGCAGTGCCCGTTCTCGTTGAGTTCATTGGCCGTGGTTCTCCGCGAAACAGAGAGAATGCAGCTGCGATTCTGGCGCATCTCTGCTCTGCGGATCAGAGGCACCTAGTAAAGGCACATGAACTCGGAGTGATGGGTCCGCTCGTAGATTTGGCACAAAACGGGACAGATAGAGGGAAGAGAAAGGCGGCACAATTACTCGAGCGAATAAGCCGGTATGTCGAGCAGAAGAAGCAGGCTCAGGCGCAAACTGAAGCCGATAAACAGATTCACCATGAGCAGCCGCTCTCCGAAAGAGATAGCTAACTGTTTATACAAATTTTCGTTCTTCTCTCTTCTTGGGGAAATGTTTCGGGAAGCTGTTTTTCATTGTTTGTCGCAGGTGGAAAATCACCTGGCCATGTAAGTTAAATTCTTTTGCTGGCCCGTGGCAAGGAGGGACTGCATCATTGTCAACAGTTCGTCGGAAGAAACGCTGCGAAAGGAGGTGGGGCGGAGGGAGATCAAGGAAGGGCTAAGTTATTTCTGACGTCAGTTTACAATGTATACGAGCAAAATGTACCATCGTCGTCTTCAAAGTTTTTTAATGGAAGAGATGTCTGTTTACAGAACAATCCATTCGACTCGCAAATGTGTCCTGTCCCATGTCGTGTCGACAGCAAAAGTTCTGTTCCAAATGTCGTACTTCCTAAATATAAGCTACAACCAGTTTTCCAACGTCCATCTATCGGTTAACTTCTCAACCTACTTAAAATTAAGACCATCAAATGGATGAATTGAATCGGATTTGAATCGAGTTAAAAATAATCTAACCCATTTAAACCATTTTCATGCCATTTAAATTTAATGATCCATACTCAACCCGTATTATCAAAATACATTAATATTTTAGGAAAATCATTTTCTAAGAAAATAACAATATTTTTCAATATACAGCTAAAATCTAAAAGTAAACTAGAAGATATTTTCCATCAATAGTAAGGAAAATCTTTTACTCATGCACCCCTTTCAATAAATTTTTCATTATTATATATTTTTGAAAATGGATTTTTTTAAATTATTTTTATAAATTTTTACTATTATATTTAATTAAAATTGGTTTTGAATTATTATTATTTTTTATTCCTTTTTTTTTTTTTTTAATTTTTTTTTTCTTTTTCTTCCTCATTGGCCGATCGTTGGCTGTTGCCATAGACCGACCAGCAAGGCTCAAGCTCACCGAGGTTGAGTCTTGCCAACCTCTCGGCAAGGCCCGAGCTCGCCAATGTCAGGGGAGCTTAGGCCTCGCCCAAGTTAGCGACTTGGGTGACGCTCAAGCCTCGCTTGAGGTCACCAGAGCTTCGCCAATGTCTAGCGACCTCCAGCAAGTCTCAAGTCTCGCCTAGCTCGTTGAATCTGGTGAGGCAAAGCTTGCCCACAGCAACGCTTTGGCGAGCTCGGGCAGGACTGGAGCTCATCGACGTCAAGCGAGCTCAAGCCTCGCCTGTGGCCAAGTCCCCTGGCTGCCACCATAGTCGGCAAATGAAGAAGAAAATGAAAATGAAAAGAAAACTGAAAAATAGTGCATGAGTAGTCATAAATGAATCCATTTATGACCCATTTTTCAATTGGGCTCTATTTTAATGAACCCATTTCAAATCCATATTAAAGCTTTAGTTAATCCATTTTCTTATCAGTTCATAAAATGTGAGTTAAAATATAGGTCATTGACCCATTTTGCCATCCCTACTTAAAACCGTCTCTCTAGGACATGGTTGGACTAGAGTTGTGGTAGATATCACATCCCCACAAAAATGAATAGCAAGTTCAAGAATATACACTCCAGCTGTTATGAAACCTCTTACGGTCATTATTTAAAAAAGAATTCTACCACAGGTTGATGAACTGCTACGTGAGTAGAACTTGCAATCTAAACAGCAAAAGAACCCGAACCACTCGAGTAGAACTTCAACGCTGATAATGAAAAACTCCTGTTAAACTATTGAGTTTCCTAAAATAGAAACTTAAACCAAGTGAAAAGAACCAAGTTCCAAAAATTTGTAAATGAGGGAACAGACAAGGACTTGCCGAAATGTTCAGACTCAGCACGGAATCATCTTCTGCTAGGCCTCTTCAATTGGAAACTCTTTATCAATTTCAACCAGCCGCTCTACACAGCTGAACTACTTCCTTCCCCTGTTAAGCCTCTGCAGATGATAATTAATGCTTCCCCCAGCCGTTCTGTTTCTTCCACTCTGAATCAAACAAGAACCAAAAACAGAAGGGGGTTTTGTTTAAACGTGTGTTCATACAGATATTGGGCTCACACTCGTGCACACAAAGGAGAGAAAGAGAAAGATGGTACCGACGGATAGGCAAAGAAAATGCAAAACCAACCTGAGCATCCATGCAAGCACTCAAAAGTTCTTTTTGCCGGACGCATTTATCATCATTGTTCTGGCTTAGTGCCAAGCAGTTGAGAAATGATATCATTTCCTTCATGCATGGCTTTTGAAGCGAACCGAATTTTTTGGGGTTGATGTACAGTGCGCCTGCTTTTCGGCCCATTGTACTTTATATCTCACTGCATGTATGCAAACAGTCATTATCAGACAAATCAAAGATGAAAGACCTTTGAAGATGGTAAGGTTAACCAGCAGAGAAACAGTGAACCGGATCTCCTGTAGCAACTTCCATTGCAACAGTTCAATGAACACTTTCAGGCAGATACACTATGAGCAACTGCCTAAGCCTTCCTAATATATTCAAAGAACCCACACTATTTGTATGAAGCAAGCATCACAGCACTGCAGACCGAGAGAGAGAGAGAGGAAAACCGGCATATGGCATTGATTTAGGAACCAACCAAAAAGGGCCTTGACCACAGCTCTATAACTAAATTGCATTCTGAAGCCTAGTACATGATTATGACACCTGGTGACCACAATCTGAAGCCAGTACATGATTATGACGCCGAATGACCACAATTTTGCCAAGAGAACATAGATACCCCAAATTGAACAGAGCAATTTGAGTGGACATTGGTGTCATCCAGAAAAGTCCAACCACCAAAACAGCAAAACCTAAACCCAAACCCAAAAAGAACATGTTCACAGAATCCATCTCACTCCTTTTGAAAGGGAAGAAAGTTCTATCCGAATATCCTGCAAATGAGAAAAAGCTAGCTAAGACCCTAACATCCAACTCTCCATTCAATTGGAAAACCAAATCAAAGCACTGAGAATCTCTGCACCAACATTTTATTACCAACAGTACCGCATTCTATTCTCTGCCAGTTTGATGTGATGCTCATACTTTCATAAACAACATATTGACAGATAATCCAGAAAAAAAAACATAATGCATCATTGAGCAATGACTTCTCATTATACATGATCTCCACTTCACTTCCACGCTCAGCAATATTTCAACTCCACACTGAGCCATTGACATGAAATAACTTAACTAGAGAAAAACTTTAAACATCAGGATAAATCAATTTCTATTCACAGGGATGTACAAAGTGAAGCAGAACATATGTAAACGTTTCCTAAATATCAAGCTCCTTAAACCTTAACTAGTCACCATCAATGGTGCTCACAGAAGCTAAAGGTCTTACTCAGATCTACTCTAGTATTGTGTACAAGACCCTACCAAGTGGCAAACAGCAAAATTCGTTCAGATGAATTAACAGTTCCAAAAAAGTATTATACGATTCAGTTTGCTCATGCAGCATAGTGTCGAACAAATCCACGCAATCTCTGACTCGCCCAACAATCTCCAGTATCATCGAGGTTCAGATCAAAAGAACCTTAACCGGTACATACACAATAGCACTCAAGGCACTTGACTTTTCACGTTTATGCATTCCGCTCTGCTAATAGTTTCTTTCCTTTTTTTCCCATAAAACATCCCACTTTGAACATAACTTGCAACACTTCCTCCATTCAAACAAAGAGCAGCCCAACTTGACAAGTGGTTCACCAGGTTTCCCGGTAAAAATTGCTCAGCAGTGGCACCGTGTGAGCTATATTAACTTATAAAATTCAAGGGTGCATCATCCAACAGAGAAAGCAAAGCAAATTCGATTCTCAAGAAAGATCAGGCTATTGAGTCAATCCGCATTTCACTCGGTTAAAAACACTAGAACGAACAAAAATCCCCACCCTGATTCCAACAGGACATCTTTCAACAGGAACCCAGGAAAAATTCGGCAAAATCCGGCAAAATCTTTACTTTCCCACTCATCGAGAACGCCGCAGAAGATCGAGCGGGCATGATCCTAAAGCAGAAGACAACCGTTTCAGCAATATCTAATCTCGCCATATCCCCCCCGAGGAACTTCCAGATTCGAAAGCAAAAAAAGAAGCGCGCTTCGCAGTAGAACTCGGTTCGATACAGAGTTCGTTCTCGCGCTCGAACCTCTGCTCAATCACGACGAAAAGGAACGAACTTTAGCAGCTCGGATCGACGGAACGCACCTGCGCCGGAACCGATTTCGCGCCCAGGTAGCAGAGTCGCCGTCTTGAGGTCTTGCTGCTTCGAGGAGGTCGAGGATTCGGGAGGGCCGTCCGAGAAAAATCGGCGAATGGGGAGATCGGGCTCGACCGGAGCGGACCGGGCGAGCTGCAGTGTTTCCGGTCCGACCGCCGCTCGAACATTCCGGCCCAGCCCGAGTCCACCCGGGGTCGTGGCACATCGGATCCTAGCGGGAGAACAGACAAAGGAGAAATGAACCCACCGGAAGGGCACCGTACGGGCCGGGCTTTTCAGCATTTAGGCCCAAATAAAGCAGACCGGGCCTGAGACTTCTAGGTCCGAATGAGAAGCCCGTACCAGATTAATTTAAGTTTTTTAAAATCTAAAACCTATTATATTTTGCAGCCCGATTGTAGAATTTACCCAGAAGCCTTTATTTTATTTTTTTTGTTCCTTTTCTTAGACTATAAAAAGTAGGATTTTTAGACTTTATAAAACCAGTTTCAAATTTGGTTCGATCCAGCTCCTGTGTAGCACCAATTTAGTTGCACAACTCTAGTATGAAGCCTGAATTTTACCAAATTATCTCTTTTCCTTTTTCAACTAGAAATATGTTATTGATTTTGAATTGATAAATTTATTCCATCAGTCAAGATTAGCATATAATGAGAATATACCTCAAGTTCATATGATAAACGAGTGCGTTGAATCATGTACCCAATGTATAGGATACTTTATTGACTCAAGGGCTTATAATCTAGGTTCATTTGTCCTTTACATTTTGGGTTCTTTAGTATATTAAACTAACTCAGTGACACTTGGGCAAATTAACTTAATCATGAAACTTATATTTAAGAATTTCAATTTGGCTAGACAAGTTTCTTATGTTGGAATTCAAGAATGAACTGAAAATATTAATATTTTACACCAATATAACCAAACAATCAATCAATCTTAAAATTTGACTCAAGTCAATTAGGTTTTTTTTTTTTTAAATGAATCTTGTCGGCACATGAGTGGATTTCACGCCTCTTACCAGTGGGATGAAATTAAGTTGTATTTAGAAAATTCTATGAAACTCAAAAACTCATTGGATGAGAATTTCGTGAATGTTCCAACATCCAAACTCAACTAGTCAAATTACTAAAGTGCATTTATTTTTGTGCTACGCATGATATTGTCTGTCATGGTGCACTTCTAACAGAAAAAACAGTGCAATTATGGTCATGGAGTGAAATTGCAAGAGTGGCTAATGCAAAAAATTGAGACGACGAAATTGCCGATAGAATATATAATGTCAATTTTTACTATATTTTTATTATTCTTTCTAGTGAGATGTAAATAGAAATATCATCCTATCCGCTAAATGTGACCTCTCATTTTCAAATAAATTTGAACTCAGAATCTCAATCGCTCTTCGCCACTAGAGGCGCGAGCGCGAATCGACTAGTACGATTAATAATAATCTGAAAATCTGAAAAGGCTGCATTAATTGTTACAAAATAGAAAGGGAAGAGGGGGGGAGAAAGGCTTTCTGCACCGCACGAGCGGTGGATTGGTCCGTATGTTCTTATCACCAACATCACATGCAATCGCCCAAGACAGCTCAACCCCTCCCTCTCTACCCCACCTCTCTCTCTCTCTCTCTAACGTGGGCAAAGACACTGTCTTTTGCAAAGATTAGCAAAGCATCTCCAGCAATCAATTAGGAAACGACAGACCACAAATTCGGCGAGCTTGCTTGTAAGCTACCATCGCAGTGCGGGGACGCTTCCGGTTTTTGCCTTCTTGAAGAAGATTCTCAGCGTAACATAACCGCCACCGTCCGTGGCCAAAGGAGCAAGACCTCCCCGGCCAGGACGGGAGTTTGGCACACCGGCCAGCGATCGTTCGAAATTTCAAGAGCACGTCGCCACGGCATTCACAGAACAGAGTCCGTGCAAACGTGTTCGTTTTGCTCCCGAAGTTCCGAACGGGGAGAGAGACCCGGAAGAGAGGAGGGCGGGGTGGCGGATCTGAAAATAAAATGGAAGATGGGACCGGTCGTTTTTCAGAGTTTTAAATGCCATGGGGGCCGCTCTCACATGGAGACATGTTTTGCTGCCCAAGCGGCTGTCGTGTCTCTGACTATTGACACTTAACAACGTTTCCATGCCGGATTTATCTATGCAAACCCACCACTATCACCACCTTAAACCCATACTAAAATGATGCCCAAAAAAGAAAAAAACACAAAGAGTTTGATTTCGAAAGATCGCTTTTTTACCCTTTCTTAAAAAATGATCGATATCATGTTATCGTGCCGTGCCATGCGTCCTTGACTGGGTTCGTTCTTACCCTTATCTTTTCCTTTTAATGCACAGCCGAAACCAATAGACGAGTGCAAGGATATGAATCGAAGATTCGACGGCTGGGCACAAAACCATTATGGTGGGGTTCACTGAGCACACGTAGCTCATGGCATTTTCATCAATGGAAAAAAGGTGTTATTTTTCGGCCCCCAACCCGCATTTTTCATTAATCAATCTCAGGACTTTTTCGGTACTTTGGAAAGGCGCCATCTTTCTTGATGGGCACTTGCCTGGTGGGCTCTCGTTCACTCTTTCAAAATCTCTTTTTTATTTCGAAAAAAGGTGGGGATTGCAAAGGGAATTTGATGCTCGAGAGAGGCAGAGAGGCAGAGAGGGAAGAGTACGTGTGGGGGCAAAAGCTTTCGGCCGGATCGCGTGAACGACAGTGACGTTTTCTTGTTGTTTTGGTAAACGCGAATGGTCTCTATTTTCTCTGGTCTTTTTTTCCATTTTTTCTCCCGACGAGACTTGCTCTCCAGGTAACACCCCCGTTCGAAATGGACCTCTCCCCCAACCTCCACTTTCAAATTTCACGACCATGTGCTGGACATTTTTTTCCCTTTTAGCCTCCTTTTTCACGGTCCCTTTATTTCTTCCCGACATTTCTCGCGTAATTTTGTGTTAAACAAGTCGATCGATCGAGTCGTTAAAAAGGGTCGCTCGAACGAGATGACCAGGGGGGACTAATCCCTTCCTCGCCCCAGGCTTTGAATTCTAGTCGTTGCATTCCCGCGTTAGCTCGAGAATAGCCCAATTGCGAGAGCTCGGTTAATGGAATTGGGCAAAGACCACCACTGGCTAAAGAAAAGTCCGAACCTTTCATTGACTTTAGAACACGAGGATGACTTTGCGGTGGCGTGGAGTTGGAAAATTCTCCAACCTTTTCACCTTTTTTTTTTTCCAAACGGTGGTGATCGAGCTTTGGCCAGGAGGACAATCAATTAGCTGGACGCCATGATGCGTTCCGACGCGTGACTCGCGAAATCCCTTTTCACATCCTTTTGGTTTTTTTTTTGGGACAAAGTAGGTATTATGGAAGCATCACATCTTTAACCTTATTCATATGCTCCCTACGACAAGCATATGAACTGACCGATAACATAAAAATTTTGCAGACGATAAGGATGATGATCCGACCCTTTTGTGGTTTTTTCCTTTCTCTGGGGTCTGCCTGGTGCAGCCCCACCTCCACGAAGATAATGACTTGTCTTGTGTCCATGAAAATAAAAATAAAAAAGAGAGGACGAAAAAACAAGAAGATAAAGACTTGTCTGCACGATGACTAAAGTGGTTTGCGGCACCATTTTTGTTCCTTTTTCTTTAAGCATATGTACCCAGGAATCAGATTTTGAGAAACAGAGAGAATCGGCAACTAGAAGAAAAGTGATTCGGAACCGCTTTAAAGTGAACGGATTTTACAGTGTTTTTTGTTCTTCTGGTATCGGCTCGAAGCCAGCCAAAGGAGAATCTTTTTCTTTTTCCGACAGCAACATTTTCACACACTCTCGCTTGGAAAAACTAAAGAAAAACTATACGATCTCGCAAGTGCTGAGAAGGCTCCAGCGGCAGCCCCCATACACCTGTCTTCCTTGCTCTGTTTTTTCTTTTCTTTCTTTCTTTTTTTCCCCTGTTCAATCTTCGCCTGTCTTGTCCGAAGCCTTCCTGGACGTTTGAATGATTTGAGATACTGGTGAATTCGGGTCGGGAGTCCCCACCTGAGCTTTGACATGACCTCGCCACGATTTTGCATTTCGATGACCTCGCATTAATTGCGCGAGGCAAACTCTCATGCGTCTTCTGGTGCCTTCATGACTCCCGACGACCAAGACACTACTGAGCACTACTACTAACAGGCCTCTTACCCGAATCCCCACATAACGGAAACGGCTAATGACTCGGAAGGAATCGAGTGCCCTTTTGGATTCAAATGGAATTTGACATGGTAAGCAATCGCATCCCAACAAACCAAAAAAATTTAAAAAGAAAGAATGAACAAGGGATGAACAAGGGATGAACAAGGGACCCTTTAAGGCAGAGTTCATGGAGATCAATGAACGATGGAGTCCTTGTCCAGGGGTCTGAAAGCTGTTGGGGATGATGCCAGCGGGAGTACCTGGGAAGTGCTTGAAGGAAAATGCGGAATCACGTTCTGAGTAACCTCCCTTTTCTCCCCATTCTTGCCCACGATGGTCCTCACGAGAGGGCCTTCTTTAATGTCCGCATCGCCGTCGCAGGGCTTTGCAAAGCCACATTCTTGACCACCTGCTCTTTTGGCAGCCTCCTCCTTGAGTCTCCTGCACAGTTTCTCCTCTGCATCCCTGAGGAACTTGAACTTCGGCGGCGGCGACGACCACGGCCGAGCCCACTCGAGCTCCGCCGAGGACTCGAACAGGGGGTTGTTGAACCCGTTCTTGCCGTAACCCTCGAGGGGGTTGAGGGATGATGACGACTTGACTGTTGGTGATGCCAGAGGCGTGAGGAACGGGGTCTGGTCCAGGGCCAAGATTATGTCACTCAAGCTCCTGGTCCTTGAGCCTTTCCTGCTCCTATCGCCCCTCGACCTCCCATCCTCAGACTCCAGATCCTCCCTAGTCTCTTCCTTGATCGTGAAGAGGAACCTCGGTGGGCCATGGAGGTTGTGGAGCCTCATGAGCTCCGATTCCACGCTCTCTTGATCTCCGAGGCTCTTCGACTGCAAGTCCTTGCCGTTTCCGACTTCAAGGTCCGACATTTCATGCCCGTTGGCACCTAAATCCTTCGCATTGGCTGAATTTGCGCCGCTGTTTTTGGCGTTGGTGGGGTGTTGGATTGAAGAGGGCCTTTTCCAGCAGATGAGTTGGAGTAATTCTTTTGCGTATTTGGTGTAGTCTTCTTCTTCCGGGACGTCCGCGACACTACTCGAGGCTACTCTTCTCCTCTTCCACCAGAACACGTAGCACACTTCCGCTACGAAAGCCAAGAAGAGGCAACCGAAGACTATGCTCAGAACAAGACCCAGACCACAGGAAGCTGCCATCTTTCTCACTCCAATTTCACATTCCCAAGCAACCGAAAAGTTTGCTCATATAATTCAAACCTGTCAGCTCTGATTATGACTTCCTAGTGAGTACTGAAAAATACCCAGACCGTGAAACTTCACTCTCAACAAAAACACACAGCAGAAGCAACAATCAAACTTCCAAAACTCGCCCCCAGAATTCAACCACGGAGCAGAGACTTCCTCACAGGAAAAAGCAGGAAAGACCCCACTCGCTATCTACTCCTGGAAAGCCACAATCCACGAAGCAACCTCCGGAATTGCCAAAGCTTCGGAACTTCTCGCTCACGACCCGCGAGATCCAAACTTCGGAGTCACCTCGCAAGCCTCGAACCTCCCTTCCCGTGGAAAAAACAAAAACAGAGCCGTTGCAGAGAAGAGAAAAAACACACAAAAAAAACACACTCGCCCACCAGCCCAAATTCTCAACCACTTCAAGCCAGAGACAGATCGAGACGGAGACGACGGAGGAAGAGAGGACGCACGGGACCCGGAAATTTGCTTAGGAAAAAATAAAAATGAAACAGGGCGAAGGAGAGAATAGCTTTGTTTATAAAGGGGCGGGGGGGTGGGTGTGGGGCGAACGTTTGTGGAGGGTAGGCTGTAAAAAGATGTGGGGCAGAGCGTGGAAATACAGTTGGAAAAAAATCGGCCTCGCACTCACATGCCTTCGCTAAAGTTCGTGCACCATTAAAGCCAGAGAGAGAGAGTGAGAGAGACAGTTTTTCTTGTGTAAAATCTCGGAATGGAATGGGATTTCGCATTAAAAAGAAGGAGAGAATCGAGTGGTTGGCGATGGCAGGAAAAAGCTTCGATCTTTCTCGTCGGGAACGCGACGAAAAGCAGAGCCAGCGGGAGGAGGAACGTCGCAACAACGGTCGGCCTGCGGAAATCTAGCTGTATGTCATCCGCGCGCGTTTGAACGCGAGACGACCGGGACCGAAATCCCTTCCCCCGCATGTTCGACCGTCGCTTTTGCGGACGATGTCGTCGTGGGCGACAGTTCAAAAGTAAGTCGCTCGTATTTCCCCTGGTCAAACGTGCAATAGGGATGCTCCGTCCGCGTGGGGACGAGGGACGGAGGCCCGATATCTCTGTCCCGGAAGATCACCAAGAGAGAGATTGAATCCCGACCCCTGCCCCGACCCCTACGGCATATCCTTAATTGGATATCGACAATTCAAACCGACGAGTTATGATTGAATTAGGGCGCATTAACCGTTCCGCGTTGTTATTGCTCTCTCATATGTGAGTCAATTGCTTTGGGCTCGATCTGCACCAACGTTAATCTTAACTCGAGAATCTCTGTCTTGGCTCGGTCAAGTTCGGCGGATATTGGTCGGGAAAATATCTATCTTTTAGACTTCAACTCTTTTGCCTTGGCCCAACTGAGCTTGGTAGAAAGTTGGAGGACCCCATTTGGCACCGTGATTAGAGAGTCACGTCCGAAATTTCTTTCTCTCTCAAGATATTCACCAACTGCCAATGCATCTCGAGTGCGAGTCGTCAGTCAAGCATCAGCTCTAATACCAATTGTTGTGGAATAACGTGGAAATCCACAAATCTCGTAATTCCTTATCAAACGGGAGAGAACGCAATTACCAAAGACATCAACATGGAATGATGAGGAATCCATAAACTTATGTGATTCGATCCAATAATCAGCAATTGCTTCTAGATTTTTAAACTCCACGCATGAAGATTTGGCATATGTATAAATAAGGATGCACAGCATCAGTACGCGACTAGGGTTTTCGCTCCTATTGTATGCATAGAATCTCCACTCTACGGGTCAGTTCCCTGTGATTTTTCTTGACGAGAGTACTGCAAGATATCGCGAATAATCAAGGGGGGAATCTCTTATGTATAGTACATGATTAGGTGTAATTTCTTGTGGCCGGCTCTCTCCGTGGAGCAGCTCACAACATTCTAGCCGAGCCTGTAGATCTTCAGCGCCTTTATCGAGCATTGGTTGACTTACCTAGCAATTCCTTTCTCTTGTTTCCGATGATAAATGCAAGACAAATCGGTTCTCGACATTACTTATGCAAAAGGGATTTCAAAATCCTAACTAGATCCGAAGCAATCAATACCACTGTTCAATGCAATTATTAAAATAAAAAAAGGATATCCTGACTTGCATTATTAATGGAGGCCCAGTGGGCCAGATCATCAGTTATGGCATTAGGCCGGAAACTGAGGGCCGTTGATGAGATAAATTAGGAGGGGCCCGCTTCGGTTCCGGAAAAGCTGGACAACGGGCCCACTAGAATCGACGCATCCATGATCATCACGAGACTCGACTATGACCAGCCCGTGATTTCGGTTGTCGCCGGAAAACTTGACCCGGATCCAGATCACCCGTAGGGCCGGCGTCCGAAGTCGAGCTAGGCTAGGACCATGGACGAGACAGCCATTTATATTCAATTTATATTATATTAATTAACTCGATGTTGATTTAAATTAGGGTTGTTCTTCTGGATTATCAAAAGTCTAAAGTAAACGTTTTCACTTTCTCCGTCGATATATCACTGTAGAGAGATGCTAGCAAACGTCTCTGTTGTCTTCGAGGAATAACGGAAACTCCACACGCGACCATTCAAAATTTGAGATTTGACGGCCAGGACTGACTTTTGAACAGTGGTCGAGAAATAAACATCGTACCATGAATACAAATGTCAGTCACCAAAGTCCAAAAGTTATTGGAGATCTTTCTAGTACGAGACAAAAACATGTGAAAAGTTCAAACTCTACGTGAAGAGGCAGCTGCAATGAAATTTCTAGGTAATTTCCCTTCCGTGTGCTTCACATAAATTCAAGTACTTTGCTAGAAATCTCGAAGGTGAATTTATGTGGAAGCACGAAAAGTGGGCTATTTCTTTGAACCTCGTGGACATACTTGCAGCATTGGAGAAATAACATGTTTCTCAAAAAGTATGAGAATGTTCGATTTGAGTAGTAAATATTATCGATTAAGATTGCGAAAGCTTAAGGTTGATAAATATGTAATGCAATCCTCGTGACAAAAAAAAAAGAATACCTAGAAAAACCTATTGAAGCAATATTTTAGTTTGATAGATTATTAAGATTTCAGTGGGTGGGATAAGTCTCAATCCTGCCCAAGCCCCTTTTAGGGAGAAAAATGACTATTAAAACTACGTTGACATGTAATTGATTGCTTTTCGTTTATGGTTATTTAATTTTTTATTTTCGATCTTTAATCTATTTTTGCGGTACTAATATTCGTTTCAAGTAAGGTCACAGCCTCACAACCCCCAATCTTCTTTGCGATCGAATAGGCAAATCATCTAGTTTCCGAGAAATAATTTTTGCAATTAAAATCAGTCCATCACTTTTTTAGATTAACGGGACTGTTCTCTTCTCATTTTCCTTTGAACGATTCCCCTAATTTTATTTTTTTCAATACTTATCTATTTCCTCACGTTGTTTTTTCGTTCTTCATTTTTAAGGAACCTCGCTTAGGGGAAATTTGATAATCCCCCTATGCGATTACCATTCTCGAGTTCGATTCGACTGGTGTTTGCTTGGTGCTTGAAACTCCTACTCAAGCATTGAAAATTTGTTTGAGATTGAGTCTCGTGGTTCTTGATGTTTGTTACAATAGGGCAATTGTGAAGGGTTGGCGATTGGAGTGGATTGAACAAAACCTCAAGGCAATGGTGTTTGGCGAGAAGACTACGATCAACGGGCCCGTTTGGTTCGGGCTTTTGGAGAATGTATTTGCCAAAATGCAAATACCTTTGGATAAATGGGGTTTTAGAAAATGCAAATATTCTTTGGTAAAATTTGCATTGAGATACAACTTTGGCCAAAATACCGTTTGGTAAAATTTGCATTTATAAATGACTTTTATTAAATTTAAAAAACAAAAAAAAATTCTTTTTTTTTTTGAAGTCCGACCATTGTCGGATCGGCGGCTAGATGGCGGATTTGGCCGCTTAGGTCGCACGACCTAAGCGTCACCTGAGATCCGACGACAGTCGCCGGGGTCGGGCGACCCTTAGCCGGTAGTTGCCAGCGCACGTGACCCCTTTGCCGACAGTCGTCGACCTCTAATCGGCTTCTCACCGGAGAGATGAACAGTACTGGAAGTTGCATTCCCAAAATGCAACTTCCCAATAGACCTCTACCCCCTCCATTCCCCCAAAGCCCTTTCAACCCCCTTGGAGATGCAATTGCATCTCCCCAAAGTCCCCAAAAAATGGAACCTAACACCATAGCATTTGGCCAAACCCCTTTAAAGCCCCAAAGAGCATTCCAAATGTTGAACCAAACAAGGCCAGTGTATATGGCCACTCGTCTTCTTGAAAGATAAATGTATACCTTCTTTGAAACGTCGGCCGAATGATGGATGCCGGATGGAGAGCTAGTTGAGCTCAAAGCCAAACGAGAATCGATTAGCACCAAGTTAGGAGTGTGTTCAGGTAAGTTTTTCCAATACAAATCTCGACATCACATCGTTCGTACTGCGCATACTTACAAAGGAGTGTATTGCTACGGTAACGGTCTCTGTAATCTTTTGAAGATAGAGACCCTGTCAACCGCTTATTTCTTTCGCAAGTCCATGGCAGCCGGCCAGACTTGTGGAGGAATCGAAATGTATATTCTATGAACCTTGCTTATGTTAATTCAATAATGGAAGCACAAAAATGCACTGCTTGTTTTGCATGTGAAACATATTCTGATGGCTTATGAAGTGCTTTCTATGGGCGTCTTTTGATTTGGTGATGCAATTTATGTTTAATATAGATTATATTAATTAATTCATATGTTGATTTAAATTAGGGTTTTCACTTTCTAGATTATTAAAAGTCAAAGGCAACCGTTTTCACTTTCTCCCACTGTAGAGAGATGCTAGTGACACGGTCCAGAGAATCCCGTGAACCATTGGGAATGAAATTTGGGGTTATCAAGTGAAGAGCGAGGGCGTAGAGATGATGAACACAATTTATCTGTGGGAGTGACGTCAGGACGGTTGGTGTTAGGAGTTTTAGAATAGAAGGATAATATTACTTAGAAGCTTTGAAGGCGGGGTTGGTCTCTCGTGTACAAACTGGTTGGGAGCTGATGCCGCTTTCCTTATAAGGCCATAACTGGCCGAAACCAGTTGTTGAGTCTAAAGTGAGCTGTTGTCTTGTTTGATAGACTAAACGCCCTGGCCAAGCCATATGTGGTAAGATCTCGTATGAAAAAAGCTATTCGCCGTATTGTTCATTGAAACAATTATAGAATGAAGGTTAGCCCAATGAATTTCGTTCCCCAAGCGCCGCATGGGTTAATCCACGGCCAATGAAATTATCAACCCGTGACACTGGCATATGTCTTTATTGTCTTCGAGGAATAACGGAAACTTCGCATGCGAACATTCAAAATTTATGAGATTGACAGCTGGGACTAACTTTTGAGCAGAGGTCGAGAAATAACCCTCGTACTACGAATACTTATGTCAGTCATAAAAGTCCAAAAGCTATTGGAAGATCTATCCAATACAAGACAAAAGCACGTGAAAAATTCAAACTCTACATAAGAGCAGCTGTAACGAAATTTCTAAATAATTTCCATCCGTGTACTTCACATGAATTGAAGAACTCTGCTAGAAATCTCGAAGGTGAATTTATGCGAAGCACAAAAAGAGGGCTATTACTTTGAACCTCATAGACATGCTTATTGCATTAAAGAAATACCATGTTTCTTGGAAAGTACAAGAATGTTCGATTTGAGTAATATATATTATCGATTAAGATTGCAAAAGCTTGAGATTGACGAATATGTAATGCAATCCTCACGACAAAAAAAATGAATATCCGGAAAAACGAGATAAGTACACTATCAGTGCCAAAAATTATGTACGGCACTCACTTTGGTGCCAAAAGTTTTTGTCGGATCATGTAAGTGTCTAAATCGGAGGAAAAATGATCACTTTGGTGCCACCTGCAAGAGATTTTAGCCAAAATGATAACGTGGCTTTTATATTTTTAAAAAAAAATCGACATGTGTTATAAACGACGTCGTTTTCTGTCCTCTTTAAAAAAACGATGATGGCCTCGCAAAAAAACGACGCGCGCAACTCATTTGGGAAATTTTTATTTTATTTTTTATTTGGGATTGAAATTTGGGTTTTTGTCCGATCCTCACCCAACACCGACCTAGCTCACTCGGCCGCCGTCGCTCGGCGACGTGAGGTTCACACTTGAGCGAGATCACAGCCTTCGACTTGGCCGTTGAGTGGTTGTCGTCGGGTCGAGGTCAGGGTCGGGGTCAGGGTTAGAGCCGCGGCCGCCGAGCATGGGAGCCATTAAGGATAGCGACTAGCCCATCGCCGGCAAAGGCGAAGGCGAGGGATGTAGGCGGTTGAAGAGGGAGGAGGAGGGAAAACCATTGTAATTTTTAAAACAACACCAGGGAGTAGCCGAGATTATTCGGTAGGTCGAACCAAAATCGGTTGTCGTTGATGAAAATGGCATCCAAATCCTTGTTGAAGAGCTCTTGTGGGATCGACCCGTCGAACTCGTTGAACCGGAGGTCCAAGAACTTGAGCACCGAGAGCTCCAGCACGACTCTCAGGAACTTCTTGACGAACCGGTTGTTGCTAAGATCCAGCTCGAAAAGCCGCTTCAGGTTCTAGAACTTCTACAGCACACTGCCATAGAAGCGGTTGGAGTTGAGGTGGAAGAGCGCGAGGTCGGCGAGCAGGCTGAGCTCCTGGGGAGGGACCCGACGATGTTGCCATGGTTGAGGTTGACGTCGGCGACGGTGCGGACATTGGGGTGGTCGGGGGTGGGGAGTAGAAGACGTTGGAGTAGCCACAAATGTCGAGGCCGACCCAATTGGCAGTGAAGTTGTTGGGGTTAGAGAGGATGGCTTGCTTCAAGGCCTGGAGGGCGACGTAGGCATTGTGGAGGCGCGGGTTCTCGAAGGAGGCGGAGGGGTTGACGGCGACTTGCTCGCCGCGGTTGCTGAACTCGTCGAGGTAGTGGAGGAGGTGGCGGTGCTTAGTGGCGCCACGGACGGTGGCAAAGAGGATGGCAAGGGAGGAGAAGAGGACGAAGAGGACGGTGGTGGCCGAGATTATCCGGTAGATTTAGTGTTTAAGGTTTTGAATTGGGGGAGAGACACCAAACAGTGTCGTTTTGTTGTTTAAATGTTGACTGTATTCTCCGACGAGTCACATCAGCTTCAAAAATTAATAAAAAAGTGCAACATCGGATTTTCAACCAACCAGATCGGCGTTGGCACTGAAATGATCGTTTTTCAAAAGTTTTGACACTTAAGTGATCCGATTTAAACTTTTGACATCAAAGTAAGCGCTGTACACAAGTTTTGGCACTGATGGTGTTATTTACCCCGGAAAAACCTATTGAAACAATATTTTAGTTTGACAAATTATTAAGATTTTATCATTTTAGTGGACAGGATAGGTCTCAATCCTGCCCAAGCCCCCACATTGACATGTAATTGATTGCTTTTCGTTTATGGTTATTTAATTATTATTTTTTCAATCTTTAATCTCTTTTTATGGTACTGATATTCGTTTCATGGAAGGTCACGGCCTCACAACCGCCAATCTTCTTTGCAATCGGATAGGCAAATCATCTAGTTTCCGAGGAATAATCTTGCAATTAAAATGGGTTCATCACTATTTTAGATTGACAGGACCGTCCTCTTCTCATTTTCCGTCGAACGATTCCCCTAATTTTTATTTTTTTTAACAATTATCTATTTCCTCACGTTGTTTTCGTTCTTCATTTTTAAGGAACCTCACTTGGGGGAAATTTGATAATCCCATAAGTGAGAGCTTTCAATTCCAAGTGGTTATTTGGTTGTTTGATTAATACCTTGAGCAAGACATCGTGCCTCCAAATCACTTTTGATTGTGACTAAACATATTTAATAAGACACCAATTAACTATAGAAGTAAATATTGTCCTGTCACCAAATAAGACAAATTAGGGTATTTGAACTTGCGTGCTTTTCTCGTATGATTTTAGACAAATTGTCGGAACACGGCTTTCAACAAAAATCCAACATTTCTAAAAGCGGGGAAGCCGACACGACCTCGTGGCGGGGCTGGAAGCATTATCCGCTAGCGCCAATGAGTTTGTCGACCTCGGGACTGATGCATGCAGCAGCTCCCCGTGCATCTCAAGACGTCGTCGTTCTCACGCCACTTCTCAAACGGGAATCGCTCGGAGGATCTATCTATGTGCTGGCCTGGCCTCCATTTCGCCGTGCCAATCGGTTCTGAACTTGCAGATCAGGTCAGCCACCGCCGCCTCCACTTTAGTTTCGTGAAATCGAAAAGGTTGATAGCAAAGTTCGACATTCGCCTTGTTTGGAACGCTTTTGAATTGAACACACAATCGTTTGTTCCTATAGATTCAAATTGCTATAGAGATTGGGTATGCGGTTGGCTTGTTCCGGAAATTCGAACAGTTATACCTAGGTGCATAATATGTTTCATGGCATGACAAATTCGCATGACAATTAATGACGAAGGTTTTATCTTTAGAGACAGAAATTCGGTAATGCTAATTGCATTGTGGAAGAGCCTCCCGACGTGTTGATTTTTGGTTTTCGTATTTGTTTTCTTCTCTGGGCATCGCTAACCTCGATCGATGGTAGTTAGCTAGCGAGATTCACAGTTTGGAAAGGAAAAAATGGCGTCAAACATCAATGCTTGTCCAAAAGAGATTGCATGGAATCTTCAGTGTAGCAGGGATTGTCCTTGTAGACAAAGTAGGAAAAGACAAAAGGGGTAACTTTGTCCGCGTATTTCATATTTGAACTTGTTTCGTGGTGACGGTATCTGGGGGCGCCAGAAATCACTGACTTGAAGATTCCGGATCTTTTTGGATCGAGTCTTTCTCCGGTTCAAATAATAGACAAAAAACAAAAACGCATAATAGTTTTGAATCGAATCGGGTAAGGTACTTGACTTGAACCGAAACACGTTAAAGAATACACTCTATTGCTAGAGCACGTGAATCCCTCCGAGAACGTTTCATTCTCCGTCGTCATCTGCACCTCGATCAACAAGAACACGACTCTCGACTCGACTCCTTTCCTCGTCTGCAACTCGATCACAATTTTGGTCTCCCTCTTCGTTTGGCTGCCGCTTCTCTAGTCCTCGCGCAATGTCCTCAGCCCTCTGTGCCTTCCATCGCCCGTCCCCATCTGCAGTGACCTCGAATGCGTCTCTTTGTCTACTTGCACCCACGAGATGCTACGTGACCAAAGCCTTCCCTCGTTAACAAGGTTAAAAGGCGACGACAACATGCCGAGATATAGGGCATGCCTCTGATGAAGCTTTGACTGGGCTTCGAATCATGGTCAATCCTATGTCGAGGGCTCGAATCAGCCCCGGTCTTAGGTCGAAAGGAAAAGAGTGATGCAGGAGCATCGGGCTCTATCGATCAACTAGCAAGTTCAACTCACACCTCATCGATTAATAGAATTCAATTTTTACTATTCAAAGCAAAGCGAAATTTCAACTATAATCTCATTTGATGGATCCAAGTTTGAAGATGTCAATTCTACATACCAGTTGTGGACTCGCAAGAATAGTTGTTGATTTCATGATTGTCGATTGACTCTCTAGATGTTTAGTTATAAGTTTGTTGTCAACACCAAGGCTACTAAGGATGCGCATGATAATCATTCTATTTTTGTTCCAAAACAATTTTTTTATTCCAAATTTGTTTTTTGAATAAAATTCATTTGGTAAAACTATTTCATTTTTTTTAATAGATTTTACTTCAGAAATATGTTTAAAATAAAAATCAAAAGATTTTTTTCTTCTCTTTATTTGAAACAACGATAAGAAATAAAAATTATTTTCATCGTTTGTCCTTACTACTAGCCAGCTATCCATCTATCGCCACCGGCCACCATCTACCGTTTGCCCTAATTGTAGTTTGTCAATCGTTGTCCACTGCCTGCTGTCCGCCAACCGCCGTTCGGAATGAATAAATTTTGTGTCGTTATCAAAAAATTTATATTCCGAGAATAGAAATTATGTATTATTATCAAATGTGTATTTTTACTTAGAAACTCAGTCAAGAATAAAAATAGAAAAATCTATTTCTCTTTCAAAAATTAATTTTTGGCCATTAGAACGCGCGTAATAACTATTTTGTTTATTAATTTCTTTGTTTTTTATTCCTTGGAATAGGTTTGGAATAAAAATTCATTTGGTAAAACGATTTCATTTTTCTATTTTCATAATAGATTTATACTCTAGAAGTAAATTTAGACTAGAAATCAAAAGTTAAAATTTTTAGCTTATATATTTCCATAACATAAGTGAGAAATGAAAGCTTTTCTTATCGTTCACTCTCGTCACCGCCCATCGCCCACCCGTGGCCTATGAGACATCGAACGCCAGATGCTGAACGTTGACCATCAACCACTGATTGCCGGACATCGAACGCCAACCACTAGCCCCCGAACATCGGTCGTTGGCGTTAATAGCTAGCCACTAGCCACCGCTGGTTGCCCACTAGCCGCTAGACACCATATGCCTCCCACCACCACTCCAGATGGAAATTTTTTATCTACTTGAGGAACATAAATTTTAGAAGGTTATCAAACTCGTATTTTTGCTCAAAAACTTGTCCAATAAATAAAAATAGAAAAATCAATTTCTAGCCAAAAATTGATTTTTAGAATAAAATGGTTATCATGCGCGCAGCAATTAAAGGCTATTTTGATCGATTTACATCTTTATCGGTCAATCTTCAAAGGTGTCTATTAGTCTACCCATGCCAGGGAATGAATAATATAGAGTATAATTTTAATTACTTTGCATCTTGTCAAATATATTTAGCCCTATAATTTTATGAATATGAAGTTTGTTGTAGGTTTCAAGAGTTTAAGTTCAAGTGTCTATGCGTTTTAAATGCAATTTCTAGTTCCTAGAATTTTATTATGTTTTCTAATTCCCATGTCTTTGATATTTGGGTAGTTTCCTTGTCTTTAATATTTGGCTAGTTTCCATGTCTTAGTCCCCAATAAACAGAGGTATAATCTCATTTGTAGAGAAAGCTTGACTATTGATAATACTTGAGATTTTCTCCTGTGTGAGTTAATAATTAGACTAGCTCTTTATCCTCAAAAAGTGAATTCTTTCCTGATGATGAATGAAGAAGCCTTTTATCCTTGGTCGATAATTTTCCTTTAGGTTTTGGTAATGAGCTTCTCCTATTACGAAATCGTTTATTCTTGTCGGGTGGCTTGTCTTCTAAATCTCGATAATTAAATTTGTTAATCACAATCTTTATCCTTAATCAGTGGCGCCTCATTTATGCCTCGATGATGATTGTAATCCATCCCCCTATCACTCAAAACGCAATCGCCCACCTCACACCCGCATCAAAGAAGATAGAGAGAGAGGTGATATCGAGTGGATCTAGGTGGCTCGGTTCTTACTGTCGAGCTCAAAGGTGGGACACAGGGTTCCCTCTAACATTGGGATTGGGGGAAAATGGCCAGTAGAGGATAAAGAAGAAGGAAGGAGAGAGAAAATGAGATAGTTACATAGAGTGAACTACACGAAGACAAAAATAAAAACATTGGCCCAATACAAACAATATCGACCAGAGTCGTCTCATTTTCAATTTGGGTGCCATGCAGTTCGGGTTGCATAAACATACAGCGATCATGTTGGAGTCAAGTTAAGTCTGAATGTAAACTCAATTCTATCCAAAATGTTTGGCATTGCTGATGTTATCTGAAGGGTTTTACTAACATAAAAAATTTTGAGATACCGTAAATATAATAATCTATTATAAATAATAAATTATTGAAGAAGTGAGTTTTTCAATAATTTATAATTATATCCGGAATAGACTATCGTTTTCACGATGTATCAAACACTTTCGGTCAATCATTTCCCTTTATTCGAATCACTCGAGATAAACGTTGTCCGGATGGAGCCAATAACGACAAGGGGGCGTCCGTCGACTAGACATAAAAAAGGCTCCACCTCTCCAAAAGAAGAGCAGCGGAGGTGAGGGGCAAACGAGTCATTCCGCCACTCCATCAGGACCGAAGAACTCCTTCCCCGCCTATAAAATCTCACTTCCCCTCCACCCTTTCCCTCTCACACTGGGCCAGTTGCCTCTCTCTCTCTCTGTCAAAATGGCTCGCTCCGCCGCCTCGCTCCTCTTCGCCACCGCCGCCGTCCTCCTCCTCCTCGCCCTCCGCGCCCCGTCCCCGTCCCAGGCGCTCACCCTGACCCTGGTCAACAACTGCCCCTTCACGGTGTGGCCCGCCATCCAGCCCAACGCCGGCCACCCCGTCCTCGAGCGCGGCGGCTTCCCCCTCCCCACCCTCACCCACCGCTCCTTCCCCGCCCCCGACGCCCCCTGGTCCGGCCGCGTCTGGGCCCGCACTGACTGCTCCCACGGCCACGGCGGCCGCTTCTCCTGCGCCACCGGCGACTGCGGCGGCCGCCTCGAGTGCGGGGGCCTCGGCGGCGCCACCCCCGCCACCCTCGCCCAGTTCACCCTCCACCACGGCCACGCCGACTTCTCCTCCTACGGCGTCAGCCTCGTGGACGGCTTCAACGTCCCCATGACGGTGACCCCGCACGAGGGGAAGGGCGTGTGCCCCGTCGTGGGCTGCCGGGCCAACCTGCTCGCCACGTGCCCGCCGCAGCTGCAGATGCGGTCCCCGGTGGGGCACGGCCCCGTGGTGGCGTGCAAGAGCGGGTGCGAGGCCTTCCGCACCGACGAGCTGTGCTGCAGGAACCACTTCAACAGCAAGGACACGTGCCGGCCGTCGAGCTACTCGGACTTCTTCAAGCACGCGTGCCCCGCCACGTTCACGTACGCCCACGACAGCCCCTCGCTTATGCACGAGTGCTCCTCCCCGCGCGAGCTCAAGGTCATCTTCTGCCACTGACCCGCAGCGCGCGAGAGCCCGACCACCACGTCCAAGTCCAGCGTAGTGGAGTGTAGCTTTAGTTCCTAGGTTTCTCGAAATAAACAGACGTTGGTCTTTCTAGGAAAGACCGGCACGTTGTGAGTGTGTGGAGCTTGAAGATGATGTGAAGATTTCGATGTGCATTACTTTCTTCATGTTTGAAATGGGCACGAAATGCGTTGGCTTCGTTGTGAGTGTGTGGAGCTCGTTTTCTGTAATGAAAAAGGTACATCTTTCAGAACTACTACCCATGAGGGGCTGCATGCCAAGCGAGTCGATCTTAAAGTTAAAAAAAGCTTGAAGGTAAAAGAAGATAAAGATCGCTTTCTCTTTTTTTTAGGCATGCCAGGAGTGGTGGGTCGGTGGGCAAGGCGACATTTGTAGCGACGAGGGGCGCAGAATCTGTGTCATCTGCGTCTGAGGAAAGCTGTCTGACTGGGACAGCAGGCTGGTCTTCTTTCTTGCTCGCTCTCGAGATTTCCAATTTGGCACGCACTGTCACGTGCAAGGCTGATTTGTGCACGTAGGATGTTCATCTAAGTTTTCCCTTTTCTAACTCCAACGTGCTCCGACCCCAAAAAGTTAAAAAAAAAAAAAAAATACTCCAACGCGCATATCCTGAACGTGACTTGTCTTCTCAATTTTTCGGGGTACGTGCATGGTATCGCGGATCAAAATCGAATCTGCGAGCATGGCCCCCGAAATAGAGTAATGGAATACGCTATACCGAGATGATTTACTTTTTCATTTTGGGAGACGGGAGTGGGGAGAAAATATTGTGCATATCTTGTGTGCTATCATGACAAACAAAAAAGGGATGTGACGATGCGACACGTACTGCGTGTGGGGGCTCAAATTGTTAAGTCACTTTAAACTGTCCTCTTTCTTCTCTCTCCCCTCTCCGAGATGCTCATAGCCTCATATCTTGTGTGCTATCGTGACAAACAAAAATGGATGTGACGATGCGACACGTATTGCGTGTGGGGCTCAAATTGTTAAAGTCACTTTAAACTGTCATCTTTGTTCTCTCTCCCCTCTCTCCGAGATGCTCTCTCTCCCGTCGAGCCCTTGTCCAACTAATGAACCACCGCATCCCTCCTCCGGCTCAGGTGTCCCTTGCGCTCTCGGCCGGGTCGCCTCCCCTCTTCCTCGCTGGCAAGAACCTCTCCGGCTACATCCCCTCTGAGCTCGGCCTCCTCAGCTCACTCGGACGGCTTAACCTTGCCGGCAACGACTTCTCGAAGCCCATTCTTTCCTGCCTCTTCAGTGCGACCTCACTCATCTCTCTCAACCTCTCCTGAAACTCGCTCTTCAGTCCGATCCTGACCCTAATCGAGAACCTCTGCAACCTCACCCGCTTGAACCTATCCTCCAACTTGCTCAATGGATCGCTCCCTAGAGTGCTCGCAAAGCTTGGGAGCCTCTATGGGATGTTGAACTTGTTATATAATGAAGCTACGTTTGGTCGTCCGGATTTCTAATCAAAATAGGACCGGATAAGATACGATATGAAATTCTAGAATTTTTTTATATCTTATCAATTATTTAGGGAATCACAGTATTAAAGTCGGATATATTCACATTATATTATGTATATTTTTTTTATATAAACGGTATATCATTATAAATGAACCTAAATATTCATAAACAGAGATGATAAAAATTTCTCATAACACTATTTCTTAATTTATTTTAATTTTAATTTATTTTAATTTCTCTTTTTTATATTATTTTCTTTATTATTTTGTTTCCCCTTTCATCATTCTTTAATAAAATTTTATTAAATATTAAATTGTACTAACATACCTAAATATATAATAAATATAAATATTTAATTTATAGATTAAATATTTATTATAAGATAGAATTAAAGTTGAATATATAAATTAAAATAAAATTAATTAAAAATAATTTTTAATTTTTAATTTCTTAAATTAGAATTCCAATATTATTTATATTGAAATATAATTTCAATTTTGTCAATTTAATAATTTTGTTATTCGAGAAAAATAATTTTCCTATTATGGACATTATAAATCCTATTCACCTTTATCCCACCTCATTTATGGGATAGTTTTATCCGCCTATATCATCTTTATATCCGACTTTATCTTATCTTAAGCGCGTACCAAACGTAGGATAGGATAAATCATATTCTATTTCGAATTTTATCCCGACTGCCAAACGCAACCTGAGTTCTTCGGAGAGGTCCTGGCTATACCATCTCTCCCCCCCTTTGAGTCACAACTGAGCCCTTGTCCAATGAACCATTATATAGCCTCCGCCTCTACCTTGAAAGGTTTGCCTCCGCCGTCGCAAAGTTCATCAGTCGGGTGTGATAGTTCATTGATTGGCCGAGAGCTCAAGAAGAGAGAGAGAGAGAGAATTCAAAATGGCCTAACCACTTACGCCCCACTTGGACACGTGTTGTGTTATCACACCCATTCTTGTTTGCCACGCTGGCACATAAGATACACCCACTATTTTCTCGAGGATTGAAATTTGAAATTTGTAATTTTCTCTTCTCGTTAACCATTGTTCCTACATCATTTTTATTAGAAAAATGACAATTGTGATTTAATATGTAATGTGATCCCTACACTTTTTTTTTTATGACCCTGGAACCACCGTACAGCTGGCAGCACAAATCAGGGGGAGTACTAGCGCGAGGGCCCACCTCCCACGGCACTCCACTTAAGTCGCACAATGGGGGCGCGGAGTTTCGAACCCCTCCCCTCCCTGGATGAGGGGCAGGATGCGAACCAACGCGTCCACCGCGGGGTGTGTCTTACACTTTTAATTTGTTCACTACTAACTAATTTAATCCCTCAACTATACGAACACATTCATTGTTGCTCCTAAAGTCGAATTAATAGAATGACGACATTAAACATTTTCACATAAATCACTGATTAAATTGAACATATACTAAAAGTCTAGAGATCACATTGAACGAATTAAAAATTTATGGACCACATCAAATAAATTAAAAATTTTAAGATCATATTATATATTGGATTAATATTTAATGACCATTATGTCATTATCGCTTTGTATAATGTGAACATTTATAGTATAATGCGATGTTTGTAATTAGATTGAGATTTTTAAAAATGATTTTCCTTTCATTTGCCCAAACTATGAACTTTTACCTCTTGAAAAAATAAGGTCAAATTCCCTTAAACGTTCTAAGTCTCTTTTTACTACGAATTTATTATTATTATTATTATGAATTATTATTATTATTATTATTATTATTATTATTATTATTTGGAAAAAAATATATGTTTATCTAATTAAAGTAAATACATCAAATGTCCAAAAGTCTGTTTTGGTCTAATATATCAGATATTACATTAACTTGATTATTGATAATCAGTTGCAAAAGTCTGAGAGTGAGTGTTAGAGTATGATTAGCATAGGACTAACAAAAAAAAAAACTAATTATGTTTTACATTTTCTGGTTATTATTATATATAAATTTAGTTTAGTTAAAACGATGAGATTGGGATCTTTATTCCTTTCGATTCCATCTCTTTCCGTTTCATCCTCGTTCCATTTAATTCTATCGCGCTTAACGCAGCATCGATAATTGGGGCTCGCTATGTTTTGACTTCAAAACAAGCAAACCCTTTTCTCCATTTTGTACGCATGATAATTTAAAAAAAAAAACTAATGTAAGTGTCCTTGAGAATTAATATTTCTAATAAGAACAATTGGTTTAGAGTTTATCATAACCGAATTCTTATGCATATAAGGGCGTGTTTGGTAAGGATTCTGTTTCTAGAATAATTTTTTACTATAAATTATTATTTTTATTTTATTTTCGAGAACAACTTCCGAGCAAAAGAACGTGCTTAGTAATTGTCCAAAATTTATATTCCCAATATAAAAATGCATTTTGTAGAATTCTTAAAATTTTTTAAATAATTTTATTATATTTTTCTCTTTTTCTCTCATTCTTTGTAGTCGATCGCCAATCACGACAGTAATTGGCGATTGGCTGGATGAGGTCTGGCAAGCCTCGACCTTTGCTTGTTCATTGGCAAGGCTCGACCTCGCCCAAGCGGCACAAGGTTGGCCTCACTTTGGCCTAGTAAGGTCGAGCCTCGCGCCGGCCAACAAGGCCAACCTCACCCAGATCTAGCGAGGCCAAGCTTGCCAAGCCACCAACGAGACGCAACCTTGCCATGCCACTGCCAGGCGACGCCAACTTGGAGGTGGCCCGGCAAAGCCGAGCCTTGCCCAACCACGATGAGGCTCGAGCCAATGAACCTCACCATAGCTCGACATTGCCGAGGGCCCGATGCCCAACGAGGATGCCCAACGTTGGCTAGGTCAGGCCCAACTAGTCAAAAGGAAAAAAAAAAAAAAAAAAAAGAAAGGGGAAGAGAAGAAGAGAAAATAGAAGACAAATAAAAAATTGGAATCGATTCTAGAAATTGTTTCCATGAAGAATAAGTTATTGGGAATAAGAAATAATTTTTTTCTACTTCTTAATTATGTTCTAATCTATTCCCGATAAAAAAAAATGATTTCTGTTTATGAGAACCAAAATTTTACCAAACAAATTTTTTTTCTTTTATTTTTTGCTCTCGAAAATAAAACAATAGAATCAGTTGTTCTCAAGAGTGTTACAAAATAAGGCCTAACTTATCCAATGGTGTGGTGAGAAATGAAAGGACATATTTAATAAAATCGAAAAACTTAGGGGATTTGTAAGTTCCTTTTCACTAGCTTTAAAGCTCTTATTAATTTGTTGATAATCTTTTTATCCGCAGCAAAAGAGTCTCGTGAGGCATGTCCTTCTACGCTACACATAAGATGGATTTAGTACTCGGTTTGTCGACGTCAAAAAAATAAGACAATAAATAACACTTTCATCATTGGATAGACAAGTTATGTACATAGCGATAGTTATGAAGCCGACTCCATCCACACGTGGATTATCCAATAGTTCAAGTGTAATTTATTCCTTATAGTGGCAATGGATATATTAAATATACATGCATATATTACGATAATATCCTCGTCACAAAAAAAAGTTTTGGCGTCTTTTTCCCCCACAAAAGTAGCAAATCACATATGCACTAATCGTAACTCGTTGATGACGAAGAAACTTATATATTTTCAATTTTAGCATGGTCGCCTAAATTTAGAGATATTATAATATCTACGATATGCGATGTTTTATATTATGTCCGTGAAACTTTATTTTTTATACTGACTAGTTGTTTTGTGTTTTGATAATTTAGTTTTTGTGTACCGGTACGCTAAAATAGTGATGAATATACTTCAAGAAAAAATTTAATGATACTTGTGTGTGACGATCCGTGTAGCGGGAGAAGGCCAAAAAACGCAGTTAGGAAAATCGGACATGGCTCACGTATGCCTCTCGCTGGGATGGGCCTAGCTGACCTTCTCTTGATTTTTGTGGTGATAACCCAAATAATGAAAATAGCAATTTTCAGATTCTGTCCACTAAACAAATTGGCCGACACGTTGTTTACGAAATTAATAAATCTCTTGACAGATATAATACTACCTTCCATAATCTTGAGGACTATTGTATTTTCATCTAAATAATTCGATCCTATAACTACATTCAATAAATTACAAAAATATTCATAACCTTGGCTACCAACCATAGAAATGCAATTGAAAATGTCTCGACATCCAAAATTAATTTTATGTTTGATTTTCCTAACGTGCTTCATCATGTTCATGAGCAAAGCAACATACATTGGAGGTTAGGATCCAAACCACCGTTAGGATTTCTCCTGACCTACAGTTACCCCTGTAGCTATAGGCCCCTCGTTTCCAGGGTTATTTTTCTTCCCCCTGGAAAGGAATATAGGGCAAGCGGGGCTCCCACCCCAGGGCAGTTCTTCCGCCTGTTATCCCTTTAAGCAGTTTAAGGACCTGCTCAGGTCCATATACTTATAAGTTGAGATAAAGACAATTGTATCATAATTTTTATACGGTACTCACTTTAGTATCAAAACTTTTTGTGCGATAACTTGAGCATCATAGTTGTTAAAAATCAATCGTTTAAGTGCCATTAACAATTTGTCTCGCTGAAAATTCCGATGTCTCGTCAATTTATTACATAATATGCAACATGGCTCACAATGAAATATAGTCAGCAAGTAAGCCTTCAAATGACCTAGGGATCTATTTGCCCTAACTGAAGGAATTGGGGACAAATTCAAGGTGTTCTGGAAAAACCCTAGCTCAATTCCTCGAATTGGAGCAAAATCAACTTATCAAATTTGCAATGAAGAATGGGATTGAGAGAAACAGCTCATGATCGTGTCAAGAGAGCCATGACGAAGTTCAATAGTTTGCTATCGTGAGTCGAGAAAGAGTTCGAATGGTTCCATGACTCCTCGCAGGCAAGACAATCGACTTACTCGGGGTTGGTGGAGATATTCGAATCAATCATGGGGAGAGGAGAGATTCACAATTGGAAATTGTTCAAACCTTGTTCTTGATGCGATTTTAACGCGAAGTATTGCCTTCGATCCTCCACTCATGGCCTCGTCTTCATTGCAAGGCCTCCGCTTCCTTCTCCAAGCCCGAAGGCTAGTTCCATATTCACTCGTTCTTCGGGTTTTGTCGTCTTGAGCCGCGTCGAACGAGTACTGAAGCATCATGAAGGCGAATGAGAGGCCAGGACAAAAGGCTCTGTGGCTGCATTTGGCAACTTGCCAGATAATAACGATTTATGTTCTTTTGTTTCCAGAAATAGATTTGGAACATAAATTCGTTTAGTAAAATTTTTATTTCTTGAAACAAACTTCTATATTTTTTGTTTTCGAAAGTAGATTTGAAACAAAATCGATAAATAAAAACAAGTTGATTCTTTATTTCTGGGAACAATTCAAAAGTCAAGTCAACC
Organism: Eucalyptus cloeziana; assembly: GCA_014182715.1. NCBI lineage: Eukaryota > Viridiplantae > Streptophyta > Magnoliopsida > Myrtales > Myrtaceae > Eucalyptus > Eucalyptus cloeziana. The sequence goes on from CM024643.1 coordinate 25,988,155, forward strand.
ATTTTTTTTTTCTCTTATTTCTTCTTGTTCTTCTTCCCTCTCTTTTCTTCTTCAATTGCCACCGCCCACCATCCTTGGTCGTGGGCAATCGGCGAGGCTGAGCCTCGCCAGATCTAGCGAGGCTAAGCCTCACCGATGGCTAGGCAAGCCTCCCTCGGCCACCGGTGAGGCTTGGCCAAGCCTTGCCTTATTGCCGGCGACGTTCCAACGAGGTTGTCGACCCTCATTTGGCCAGTCGTTGGTCATCCCAAGATTGGTGACCAGAGAAAGAAAAGAAAAGAAGAAAAAGGATAAAAAAAAATGATTTGGATTATAAATTTCCAGATGAATATAAAATGCAATTCTATTTTAGGAATAAAAATTTTGAACATTTACCAAACGATTTAAAATACTTAAAAATTATTCCATTGAACAGAATAAAAAATAATAACTTATGATAATAAATTATTCTCGGGAGTGAAATTGTTACCAAACGGGCCATATATCTTCGTCAAGAAAACAAAGCCTTGCCCATTCAGCTCAGAGATAGAGAGTTTTCCCCAACTTCCAATGAAGCGTGGCCCTCTTATTCATTTTGCCACATTGGATGAACAATTTTCCATGTTGGAATCAAAATCAATTTTAAAAAGTCTAGTAAAATGAATCATCAGAAGTTGTTACGGGAGACATTTAGGTGATTATTTTTCCACAAACGCCATTCTCAAATAATTGCTCTAATATCTTTTTTTTTCCTTTTAAACCGGTATGATTTTTTTGGATGTTAATTGATTTTACTTCCTATTCTCATCAAATTTGTCCACATTTATTTATGTCTTTTTTATATATATATATATATATATATATTTGTAGCAGATTGCTTGACAATATTATCAGCTAAATAATACTATTCAAGCTGATTAAAGTCGATACATTTAAAACGAAAAAAGCGCGGGTCTAGCAAGAGGCCGAAAAAAATTAAAAAAGCGGCAGCCTTGTATTTAGATAATCCCGCCAAAGGAGAAGCACACGTCCCGCGGCCCGGTAATCCGAATCTGGCTCAAGCCCATCTCTCGACCGTGGATATTTCCCCATCAACGACCCAGATTCGACATCTCGAAGTCACGCGGATCACTAACCACAGCCGTCGATGAGCTCCCGATCCGACGCCTCACATCCGCCCCCCACTTATCCCCGCGCTCCCTCCAACCACACCTTATAAGTCCCCCGGTTCTGCTCCGTCACTTCAAAAACGAAAACCAGAAAATCCTCCTTTTGCTGCTTCGTCTTCATCTTCTTCGAATCTTCTGCAGCTTCGAGCGCAAGAAAAATGTCGGGCCGTGGGAAGGGAGGCAAGGGGCTTGGCAAGGGCGGCGCGAAGAGGCACAGGAAGGTCCTGCGCGACAACATCCAGGGCATCACGAAGCCGGCGATCCGGCGTCTGGCCCGCCGTGGCGGGGTGAAGCGGATCAGCGGGCTGATCTACGAGGAGACCCGCGGCGTGCTGAAGATCTTCCTGGAGAACGTGATCCGCGACGCCGTGACCTACACGGAGCACGCGCGCCGGAAGACGGTGACCGCCATGGACGTCGTGTACGCGCTCAAGAGGCAGGGCAGGACCCTGTACGGCTTCGGCGGCTGAGGACACTGTTTTCCTCTGCTGTTCGAGGGTTCTTAGATTTAGTTTGTGATGTAGTTGTAGTGCGTTTTTGTGCTTCAGATGAAATGAACTTGTGGGTTTAGTTTCTGGTTCTATGTAAGAATTGGATCTATATTTGAGTGAATAGAATTTCAGCTTTAAAAAGATATTTTGCCAAGAATGATGGTCGATGGTGTTTGATTTTTTCCTTTTCTTTGAAGTAAATTGGGTTCCATAGCAATTTGGGCATGAAAGAATGGAGAGTAACTGAATAGAGAATTAAACTCGTGAATAAAAAATGCACGAAGCAAATTTGTAGAAAAAATTTGATAATTGTGATTAATCGTGGTTTTTTTAACAATTAGCTGTTGTCGGCTTTATATAATCTCACCAAGTGTAATCGTCAAGAACAGTTATCATTAGAATTACAAATTCTAAATTTTAAACTTCAGCTTTGATCTGTTTATAACTGTGCTTTTTTATCCGTAGCCGTAGGCGGTCACAATTCAAGCTCCGTCTTTGTTTCTGCAGCTTTTGTCGATCCAGTAATCGCTTGTTACCTTTCTATGGTTTGTCGACTTTTGGTCCTTACTGATTCATTCTCATTCTCATCAAATGGCGGTCACTTAAATTAGTCGCAGATTTGCATTGGTAGCCCGTAGCTGTCCTGTCGACAACCCACCATGCACCTCTACCGATCCCTCAAAGACTAGAGTTATGTTCGGGTGTCGGACACGTTCTATCTGATTTCATTCGTGCGGTTCTTGTGTTTCTGGGTTTGGCGTTCAAGCAGAGTCGGATGCAAAGAACAGGTTTGTGAGCTGCAACTCGTAACTCCAAGCAAAAGGGTCGAGTAAATAAGGCCTGATTAAAAAGAGCGAAGTGGTGTCGTGGTGTAGTTGGTTATCACGTCAGTCTAACACACTGAAGGTCTCCGGTTCGAACCCGGGCGACGCCATCTTCGTTCACTTTTGGACATTTTGCATCGTGGAGCTCGTGGAGCTGCCGATCGATCTTACTCAAGCTGGAGAAGTTGCAGCAAACAAAAATAAATGCCAAAAGGTAGAAACCAGAAAGGGCCCAACCGGGTTCGAACCGGTGACATCTTGATCTGCAGTCAAATGCTCTACCACTGAGCTATGGACCTTTGATGATAAGAAGCCGGACATTAATAAGTATAACTATTAAAACTTTTCTGTCCATTTAACCATCATCGAAGTCAATAGAGTTTGAACTAGTGAACAATCCAATCTGGCAAAACTGCGGGGACATGATCATCGGTTAAAATCAAGCAGGCATTTAACCAAAAACCGAAAGGGGACAGTGAGTTGATACGCATTTGGACAATTGAGCAAATTATACTCATGAACACGCATCTTTGATCGAAACGGAGTATTGTGCCCAATAAAGGGAAGATCTTTGTACTTCGATCCCAAGAACACCCAACTAGTCATCACAAAAGAGTACACGACCAAAAAAATAAAAAAGAAACGAGTGGACCTGCTAGAGCAGCAACTGTAAAGTTTGAGTGAAATCCCAATTTTCTCACGAACCAAGCTCTCTCCCAAACTTCATTACAAATAGATCCAAGTGACAAGTTCAAGAGAGGTCTAGTTTCTGCATTATCAAGTCCCCTCCAGATATAGCTAACCACTACCTAAGCCAACAAGGAACCTGCGAAATCAACAATTTTCAACTGCATCCATCAACCTGCTCGAATCAAATGATCTATCGCAATGCCAAATACTTCAACCACAGTACACTTTGGCAAGCAATCGGCCTTGCAATCTGATTAACTAGATAACCCTCCCCTAATCCCCCAAATACTCGAGACTTTCAGAACAGTCGCATCATAACCCACCCATGGTTTTATGTATTGTGATCATGCTATAACAAATATCCTTCGATTCCATTAACATTCATAAAGCTCAAAGACCCCGTAGAACATCCGTCCACAAGACAAGGACATGAACCAGCTCAAGAAAACAGGGCGCCAATAAAGAGATAATCGCATGAGAAACTCAAAGCTTGGCAGTTTGAACCCGACAATCACAGTACTAAGCAACAAATATGAATCAATTTGCAGGGAGAATTAGTACAACATATACTTCATTCAAAAGTAAAACCATCATTGCTTCAATGAAGTCGCTTCTTTACATCACACGAGTCAGTGACCCACTACCACTAAAATCCCAAACCATCGCCACTTATCTAAAGACAGCATAGTCCCCCCTCAAAAAAAGAGAAAAAAATCAATTTCCTCGTATCTGCACGAAGACCCACGACATCACAGACACTCTAGGAGCTAGTGAACTTGGTCACGGCCTTGGTGCCCTCGGAGACGGCGTGCTTGGCGAGCTCACCGGGGAGGACGAGCCTGACGGCGGTCTGGATCTCCCGGGAGGTGATGGTGGGCTTCTTGTTGTAGCGGGCGAGGCGGGAGGACTCCTGGGCGAGCTTCTCGAAGATGTCGTTGATGAAGGAGTTCATGATGCCCATGGCCTTGCTGGAGATCCCGATGTCCGGGTGCACTTGCTTCAGCACCTTGAAGATGTAGATCTTGTACGTCTCCACGCTCTTCTTGTTCCTCTTCTTCTTCTTGTCGCCGGAGGCGGCGCCGGCCTCCTTGGGGAGCTTCTTCCCGGCCTTGGGCTTCTTCTCCGCCGGGCCCTTCTCGGCGACGGCGGCGGATTTCTTCTCCTCCACTGGCTTCTCGGCGGCCGGCTTCTTCTCGGCGGGCTTCTTCTCTGCTTTGGGCGCCATTGGAATCGCTAGGATTAGAGAGAGAGAGAGAGGGAGAGTTTGAAATTTCTCGGGTAAAGATGGAGGGAGGATTGGTGAGAAGAAAGGAGATCGAGGTTTGGCTTTTATAGGTGGGAGTGATGCGTTTTGATTGGTCGGAGGAGGAGAGACGCGGATCGGTGACGTGGCGAGGCGCCCATCATGCGCGCGGGCCTTTGGAGGGAAGTTCGAAAAGAAGGGCGGATTTTCAGTGGGAGAAAATCCGCGTGTTTCGGATTTTCAATTCGGACATCCCCCCGCCGCGCGCGGAATGAAACTTTTTATCATGGGACAAATCATTTTCTTGATTTATAGAATTCGACACGAGCAAATAATTACGGCATGAAAACTCATTTATTACAAGTGCCAACGAAGAAAAATTCTGGAGACATTTCATCAACAATTTTAAATCAATGGATTAAGCAAATTAGCTATAAATTTAGGCCGCCGATTATTTCCACCTCATTTGTTTCTAATAATTAGTCAAAATACCCTTCTTTATTTGATCGTGGCCAGATTTCACTCTCCCTCCTTTATTAAGTCGATTTTTTTAGTTGTGACTTTAAGTATTTTATTTCTTGGCTTGATCGAGCTGAACAAAAAGGTGCACCACAAAAAATGTTACTTCTTGTTGGTATTGCTTCCAATGACAATATCGCTATCCACCGCGTGAAGACCACAGCTAGATTCCACCACCACCACTCTTCATTTCTATACCGTCCTTACGCGTGCTCCTTTTTCTCTCTATTTGTGTGGTTGGTGATGGCCATAACCTCGAATCAACATTGATTCGAGCCTGCAAAAGCCCCTAGTTCAATTTGGGGCTTCGATTGGTCTCTTGAGTTGAGGTTCCGGCGGCACGGGCTTGGAGTTAGATGTAGGGAGGAGCATGGCCAAGGGCCAATGCGTCGACGCGACGATGGAGAGAGAGAGTAGGATTAGAGAGAGAAGAGAGATGGTCGTGCTATGACTATGAGTGTAGAGGAGAACGATTAAAGATTGAGGCCTAAAATTAGCACTTAGTGTTTGCTAGGATTGGTGGCATGTCGTTTGGGAGTTCACGTAGGGTAGGGGTGGGGGTGTGTCCCTTCGAAGCTTTGAGGAATCAAGAGAGTCCGATAATTGTTTTAAGAGATAATAAAATTGATAAAACTTTCTTTCTGGTGAATTGGCACTATCTTAGTTGTGAAAAAAAAAATGCTTCGAGTAGCAGCAAAAGCATCGACTTATCAAAATAAAGACCCAACACAAAAACATGAGGGAGAGAAAGTGAGATCTTGTCATGAGGAGAGGAATGGGTAATTAAAAGGAGGAGTTTTTAATTCTAATGTAATTTTGGTCAAACTATTTACAAATAGTAATTTTTACAACAAATGGAATGGAAATGGCAATTGGCTAAATTTTAGTGTATGATTATTGGGATTTGGTACATAACAAAAAGAACAATTGATATCGCCCCCTCGCAATTATAGACTTCTTATAAATTTAAATGTAGTACGTGCATCATTGAGATTTCAAGCTAAGCTTTCTAAATTGATCAAATTACAAATGTTGAAATATAAGAACGAGAGACACACACAAAGGAAGAAGAGTTGTTTGCTTAAGTATAAATTAAACCGACACCATAACCTTTATATAGGTTTTGCACCAATAGGTTGCTACCCATAGCACAATAAATTAACATGTGCAGCAACAATCCCATAGAATAGGAGTACCGCTCAACAAACTACTAACACGTGAAAAACAAATTAAAAAGGAAATAGAATCATTTAACATTCCCTCCCTTAAACTGATGTTGCAAACAATCAGTTTAAAGGATCTTCTCTCAATTTGGAATATCCAACAAGCAGACGCCTTCTCAGTTTCTAAAACGTGGGCAACTTTAGAGGCTCGATGAATCTATCGTCCACTAGATCTTCACTTCTACAGAAACCTAGCTCAATTACTTTATCCTCTGTAAGATCCCTTAAGAAGTGATACTTCATATCTATATGCTTGCTCCTCCCATGTGGAATCGGATTTTTGGAGAGTTTGATGGCTGAGCTGTTGTCACAATAGATTGTAGTTGCTTCTTGTTGTTTGAATTGAAGTTCTCCAAGAATCTTTTGTAACCATATGGCTTGACAAGCGCATGAAGTTGCAGCTACAAATTTTGCTTCAGTTGTTGATAAAGTGACAATTGATTGCTTCTTTGAAGACCATGGAACTGCCCTTAAACCAAGCGTGAAGACATACTGTGAAGTACTTCTTCTATCATCAACATCTCCAGCATAATCACTATTTGTAAATCTAAACAAATCTGACTTTTCACATTTTTTATAAAACAGCCCAAAATTCTTAGTTCCTCGCAAATAGCGAAATTCCCTTTTCGTAGCTTGCAAATGTAACACTATCGGGTGCTCCATACACCAGCTTATAAGGCTCATAGCATGCATGATATTTTGCCTTGTCCCCGTCAAATACCTTAGGCTTCCAACAATTTCCTTGTAGAGAATGCTATCCACTTTGCTTCCATCAGGGTCCTTCAAGAGCTTCAATCCAAATTCAATCGGAGTAGTCACAGGGTTGCAATCATTCATTTGAAACTTGTCCCAAATCTCTTGAGCATACTTTTGTGGACATAAAGATTCCAGTTGCCGATCGAATCACTTGTATGCCTATAAAATAATGCCTCAATCCAAGATCAGTCTTTTTAAATTCATCCATCGTAGACTTCTTGAATTTGTCAAACACAGCATTATCATTTCTAGTAAAAATAAGATCATCCACGTATAAGCATACAAGAAGCTACTTTCCACCATCACCAATTTTAATAAATAGTGTATGCTCATATGGACATTTTCTAAATCCAACCTTCAAAAAATAGGCATCAATACGACTATACCAAGCTCAGAGAGCTTGTTTTAAGCCATATGGTGCCTTTTTTTTCAATTTATACCCTTTATGTTCACTGCCAAGCTTCACATAACCCAAAGGTTAATCAACAAATACCTTTTCTTGGAGGTCACCATGCAAGAATGTTGACTTCACATCAAGTTGGAAGATAGCCATGAATTCTATGCTGCTAATGTAATCACCAATATAACTGTGTCAAGTCTTGCTACAAGTGTAAATACATATTTGTAGTCCACTCTAGCCTTCGCCATCAAGCGCACCTTGTACTTGTCAACTTCACCATTCTTGTTCAATTTTGTCTTGTACACCCACTTGAGCACTATTTTTTTGTGTCTTTTTGGAAGGTCTGTCGAGTCCCAAGTGTTATTCCTCTCAATAGCTGCAATTTCTTCATCCATTGCTATCCTCCAATTTTCTTTTGTACTGCGTCATCAAAGGTTCTTGGATCACAATATGAAAACAAAGCAAAATGGTAAAGTGATCCACTGCGGGGCTTTGGTAGCTCTAAGCTTCTTCCGGTGTCAAATCATGAACAGCTAGAGCGGGAATTCTGTTCAAAATATGAATGCTCCAATTGATTGCTTTGGGCTAGAAACTCTTTGGAATTCCACTGCTCCTCAAGAAACTTCGCACCATATTCAGAATGGTACAATTCTTCCTCTCATATACGCCATTTTGTTGTGGTGTATAGGCTGTTGTAAATTGTCTCTTGATACCATGCTTCACACAAATATTTATAAACTCGAGTGAGTTGTGCTCTCCACCATGATCCATGCGGAGGACCTTTATTTGATTTTCTCCATCTTTTTTCAACAAGTGCTTTGAAGTTCTTGAAGGCTATAAAAACTTAAGATTTTTCCTATAAGAGATACACCCAAATCTTTCGGCTAAAATCATTAACGAAGGTAATGATATACCATTTACCTCCATCGGAAATTGAAGATATTGTTCCACAGATATTCGAATGGATTAACACCAGCAAGTTCTTTGCTTCCATGATTTTCCTTGTAGAAATTGAGCACGGTGTTGCTTGCCAATAACACAATCTTCACAGATTTCCAAAGGAGCAGAGATCGGAGGAAGACCTTCCACCTTGTTCTTATTCTTATTCTTTTATGTAGTGTTTGCAACCCGTCGAAATTGAGATACCCATAGTAGAAATGCCATAGCCAAGCTTCTTCCTTCAATATTGCAGAGAAAGATGAATTTGTAGTGTTGTGGAGATACAACGGAAGCATAAAATTGCCGTCATTTTAACTTGGGCTATTAAACCTAATTTCTCATCTTGGATTTTGCAAATTCCACTTTTGATAGAGATTTTATATCCCTTCTCTTGCAGCTGACCAGCATTGAGCAGATTAGTCTTCAATCCAGGGACATACATTACATTTGAGATGGTCTGTATCGATCCATACATTACATTTAAGATGGTCTGTATCGAAGTCCCTTTTGGATGAATTGTCACCATTCCTTTCCCCATCACAAACACAATAGAATTGTTTCCAAACTTCACGATATTGTGGTACGACTCGTCTAGATCAAAAAACATCTTCTTGTCTCCACACATGTGGTTGTTACGGCTAGTGTCAAGATACCACGTGTTTTGTTGAGTTTCTTCATTCTCATGGCACACCGTCGACAAACACACTTCTTCTTCTTTTTCTACAAAGTTAATTCTTTTCACGCTTTGTCTATTCAAATTAGTTTGACATTCGAATTTTTAATGCCCATACTCGTGGCATCTGAAACACTCCACTTTGGATTTGTTTGATGATCTTGGTCTAAAACCAATTGAATGTCGTCCTCCACGACCTCTTCCTCTCCCTTGAGGATCACGATAGGAATGGCTTTCAAGCTTTTGATCAAAGCTGAAGCTGCTGTGATTGTTGTTCCCTCTTCCTTTGCCTCTTCCTTTATTCGCCGTTGCTGCCAATAAAGAATGACACTAATTGAGGCTTTCAAAGCTTGCTCTTCTGTCTCTTGTTGTAGGAATTTTTGTTCATGAACTAACAAGAATCTTTGCAACTCATCAATGGAGAGTTCTTCGATATCCTTGGCGTCTTCTATGGAACAAAAAACAAAGTTGAACTTTGGTGTCGAAGATTGAAGATTCTTTTCAATGATGGTGACATCCTCCATCTTGTTGCTATGAATCTGCATCTTATTGACAATTGCCATTGTTTAGGAGAAGAAATCTATGATTGTCTCTCCCGACTTCATTTGTAGCATTTCAAACTCCGAACAAAGTGTTTGAAGCTACTGCCTTTTTGCTCTTGCTGAGCCTTGATACTTCCTATTCATGGAATCCCATATTTGCTTGAAGGTATCCTTGCAAAGAATTATATCCAAAATGGATATGTCAATTGCTTGAAAAAGGTTGTTTTGGCCTTTAGATCCTTCAATTTTGATGCATCCAAAGCTGTTCTTTGTGCTGCTGTTAACGCAACTCCTTCTTTAGGTTCGACAACTCCTAAGGTAACAACATCCTAATACTCCTTGGACTCGAGAAAATTCTGCATTAACATGCTTCATTGATCATAGTGACCATCGAATTGTGGAATAGCTTGGTTGTATGAATGTTTCTAAGGCCATTACTACTGCTTCAAAAATGGAAATACTACTGAAGTAACTTGCTTCTGCTACCAATGAAAAATAGCTTGCTGCAAGACTCTTTTTATTGCTACAAATGGAAGTGCTTGTTGCAAAAAACTTTCTTTTAATTCTCACTTTTTACGACACTAAAACACACACTTTTCCTCCTAACCTTGCTCGAATACCACCGTTGAAATATAAGAACAAGAGACACACAAAGGAAGAAGAGGTCTCTGCTTAAGTATTTATTAAATAGACACCATAGCCTTTATTTAAGCTTTACACCAACAACTAACTACCCACAAACTACAAACTTAATATGCGTAGCAACAACCCCATAGAATAGGAGTACTACTCAATAGATTACTAACACGTGAAAAACAAATTAAAAAGGAGATTGACTCATTCAATAACGAAACCTACTCATCATTCAGGGGTTTTGGTTCATTGATCTAATTGAGGCACACTCAAGTCTTCTTTAGCGTTTATACGAAATTAAGAAAACTAGTGATGTTGTCCCATTATAATTCAATAATTTTATAGACAAAAGCGAACTGAATTGCTTCAAAAAAGGATTGTTCGTAATTCGGGAGAAAGGAAATTAAGAAAAAAATTAAATGGGAAATAATAATGAAATAATAACGAAATAACATAAGACTACAACATAAACAATACATTAAAGAGAAATATATTATAGTGCGTTGAATAAAATAAAAGTAACTAGATCTAACGAATCGTTATAGTTTCACCGAAATATCACATTATCCCTTAAAGTGCAAAATAAAAGGGAAGAAATTTAATTGGCGCTTTCAAACTAAATTAAAAAATAAAAGATGATTTGGATAGTTATGATAGGAACAAAAAAGGGTAAGGGAGTGATATAAAAAATATTTTTAGTAAAATTAGATCAGGAAAAGAGAAAACAAGAGAAAAGGAGGGAGGTACTAAAAGAAAAAATAAAAAAGATAAGTCACACAATATAATACAAATTAAAAAAGAAAGAAAGAAAACACTATGACTCTTTTTTTTTTGAAAAATAAATGATTTAAAAAATCTAATTGTGTCACTTGAAATAATAGTCCACAAAAATATTTTGGTACATATTCGATATAGTCATTGAATTATATATAAAAGTTCAATGTTATCAATAAACTTGAAGTTTCATATAATTTAGAGATTAAATTAAACACATGACTACATTGAACAAATTAAAAATTTAAATATCGCATTGCATATTAGGTTAAATTTTAGGAGCCGTGTTGAATAAATTAAAATTATAAGGATCGCGTTGCATGTTGGACCAAAATTAATAAATCATATGGGTCGTTCTCCCATAAATAAAATCTAGAGATAATCATATAGCTTTTGGGGGCCTTTTCTCCTCCCGATTGGGCCACTGCGAACGTCGTACAGACCAAGAAATTGGGCTCAGTTTCAAAGCCCACGAATCCGTTTTCGCTTCGGCTTCGATCTTCTTCTTCCGCCGCACCTGCACAACACACGAGCGAATCCTCAGAGCTCCGCCGTGCAGCTCCGTCGCCGCCGCCCCCATTAATGGCTCGCGCTCTTCGTTCCATCGGCGCGACAAAATGAAGCTCGCTCGCTCGCGAAAACCCTTCATCAGCCGCCGCTTCCGGGCTCTGTCGCGGCCCTTCTGCGACGGAGCCTTCGCCGGCCCCGGCGACGAGGAGGAGGACTCGCGGTTCGTGGCGACCCTCTCGAGCATCGTCCGGGGGAAGAAGAGCTGGAGGGATGCGTTCGACAACCCGTTCGTCGCGAGCTCCCTGACGCCCCGTCGCGTCGAGAAGGTGCTGATCGGGACCTTGGACGACTGCAGGTTAGCCCTCCGGTTCTTCAATTTCCTGGGCCTCCACCGGGGCTTCGTCCATTCCCCCGCGTCGTTCTGCATCTTGGTCCACGCCCTCGCCCGGGGCGGCCTCTTCTGGCCCGCGTCCTCGCTGCTGCAGACGCTGCTGCTCCGCGAGCTGAGCCCGAGGGACGTCTTCGGGGAGCTCTTGAAGTGCTACGAGGAATGCGGGTTCGCTTCGAGCCTGGGTTTTGATCTGTTGATTCAGGGCTATGTGCAGAAAGGAAGGGTCTTTGATGCCTGTGCGGTTTTCGAGCTCGCGGCGGAGCACAAGTTGCTGCCGGAGACGAGGACTTTGAGCGCCCTTTTGAGCGGGCTTGTGAAAGTTAGGCAATTTCCAATGGTAGTGGAATTGTTCGATTTTATTCTGAGCTTAGGCGTCTCGCTGGATGTTTACATGTATACGATGATAATCAGGAGCCTGTGCGAGACAAAGGATTTCGTGAGAGCCAAAGAGGTAATCAGTTTGATGGAGCACTCCGGGTGTCAGTTGAACGTGGTACCTTACAATGTGTTGATTAATGGGCTTTGCAAGAATCAGAGGATTGGGGATGCGGTTGCGATCAAGAATTCTCTCGGAAGAGGTGGACTGCGAGCGGACGTTGTGACATACTGTACATTAGTGCTCGGGCTTTGCAGAGCACAAGAGTATGAGGTTGCATTGGAGTATATGAACGAAATGCTTGAGTTGGGACTTTGTCCGACCGAAGCGGTTCTTTCTGGCCTTATGGAGGGGCTGAGGAGGAAGGATAAGATCATGGATGCTTATTATTGGGTTGATAGAGTGGGGAAGCTTGGAGTGTTGCCTAACTTGTTTGTTTGTAATGGTTTAATAAGTTCTCTGTGCAAAATCGGCAAGTTGGATCAAGCTAAGTTGCTTCTTGATAAGATGAGGAAGGACGGTCCATCTCCGAATGATGTTACATACACCATTTTTATCGATTTCTTCTGCAAGAAAGCAGAGTTGGAAAGTGCTCTCCATTTTCTCGATGATATGGGCAAGGCAGGAATAAGAGCTACTGTTTATACCTACAATTCTTTAATAGGTGGACACTGCAGGCTAGGAAATTTGTCCACTGCCAAGTCTATCTTTCGCGAGATGACTGAGAAGAGATTAACACCAACCGTAATAACTTACTCATTATTAGTTGATGGATACTGCAAAGAAGGAGAAATGCACGAGGCATTCAGGCTCTACCATGAAATGACCGGGAAGGGTATAGCACCTAATACATACACCTTTACTGCGCTCATTTCTGGTCTCTGTCGTGTAAATATGGTTGATGAAGCCTGTAAATTATTTGATGAAATGGTGGAAAAGAATGTCATCCCAAATGAGGTAACGTACAATGTTATGATTGATGGGTATAGCAAGGTAGGCAACGTAGTTAGATCCTTTGAATTGTTTAATGAAATGCAAAGGAGGGGCCTTGTGCCTGACACATACACATATAGGTCCTTAATCGGTGGCCTTTGTTTAATTGGTAAAGTAACCGAGGCCAAAGATTTTTTGGATAACCTATGCCAGCAGCATATTAAGTTAAATGAGATGTGCTATGGTACACTTTTACATGGATTTTGCAAAGAAGGAAGATTAGAGGAGGCAATGACAACTGTTTCTGAGATGGTTGAAAGAGGTATAAATGTGGATCTTCTGTGTTATGCTGTACTTATATACGGAATTCTCAAAAAGCATGACATAAAAAGGTTATTTTGTGTCCTAAAAGAGATGCAGGATCTTGGTTTAAGGCCTGATAGCGTAATATATACCAACATGATTGATGCTTATGGCAAAGCAGGGAAGTTGAAAGAGGCATTTGGTTTTTGGGATGTGATGATTACTGAAGGCTGTAGCCCGAATGTGGTGACATACACTGTCCTAATAGATTGCTTATGTAAGGCGGGATTCATAGATAAAGCTGAGCTTCTTCTAAAGGAAATGCTAGTTACCAATTGCCTCCCGAACCATGTAACGTATGGTTGCTTTCTTGACCACTTGACCTTAACAGGTGATATGGAAAATGCTGTCAAGCTGCATAAAGCAATGCTTAAAGGGTTTTTGGCGAACTCCACCACTTACAATATGTTGATCCGTGGTTTCTGCAGATTGGCTAAAATTCAAGAGGCTTCTGAACTTCTAGTTGAGATGACTGCAAATGGCATCTTTCCAGATTGTATATCTTATTCAACTTTGATTTACAACTATTGTAGAACGGGTCATCTACAGGAAGCAGTCAAATTATGGGAAAATATGCTCAATAAGGGTCTGAAGCCAGATACAATAGCATATAATTTCTTAATTTATGGTTGTTGTGTGACTGGAAACCTTAAGAAAGCTTTTGAATTGCGGGATGATATGATAAGAAGGGGTGTGACGCCAAATCAGGTTACATATAGTAATCTCAGCCATGGAGCTTCTTTTAATATTTTACCATAAGATGAAGTAGATCAAACTATTCAATGTTGAATGAACCCAAGATGGAATACTTTGTGAGCTTTGGCTGTGAAGTTATTATGTGCGGCACTCTACTGTACTTGGATCAGAACCATAGGGGTCCAGGTAAGCACTGCTCTTTCTTGGTTTTGGCATAACAATCGAGTTTGCGGTCAAGTAACTAGTTTTCTACTTTTCCCTTTCTTCTTTTTAGGATTGACTAATCCTGTATACTAACAGGCAAGAAAAAGATGAATTTTAGAATTCGAGGATGATGGTTATCCTATGGCTATGGTTATTAGGGTTATTTTATCTGATGGTAGATGTTCCCACATGAAATGCGTGCCGACTTTACCTGCCTGAATTTATTAATTCATATGGCTTGTACATTCAATTGTGAACCTCAAACATCCATTATGCATATAACGGCAGTTTGTGGTTCTCTGGGCCATCACATTTGTGAGTGCTTGATCACCTGCATGTCTTTCTTATTTTTACTTGTGATTGTACATGTAGTCACTTACCTGTAATCTCAGGATTGAGCAAATGGCACAACACAATGGCGTTAACTGCTATGGCGAAATCTTTACATCTCTCTGTCCAAATGTGCAGGTGAGTTTTTGCATTTCATATTTTCTTTCCCAGTTTGGATCAGTGACTGTCAAGACTTGCAGATTGCATGGATGTTGAGTTTCTTCTGGATTTATTCCCTCATAAGTAGCGTTTATAGAGTTTCAAAGCATATGCCTACCTCTCATCATCATTTTAGATATTATATTCCTCACTGCTGTTTATTTATTTATCAGACAAATGCGGCTAAGCACAGAAAAGGAGTTGGCATAATACGGCTATAAAATTTGAGGGATTGAGGCATAAAGAAAAGCAAGCTTTTCCAATTTTGAATTCATTTTCTCATAATGATGTGAGATTGGTTGAAATGTCATTTGCCTTTATCATAGTGGAATGATATGTGGATTTCCAACCATGGAACCAAGACATGGGTCGGGAACTAAAGGTATGTACAGATCCTGTTAATTTAGAATAATTCAGCTATTTTTTAAGTAGGTTTGACTAGTTATCATTCGTAGCTTGGTCCATTTTGGGGATTTGTTGTTTACAAGTCAAAGGTCAGCTCACATGATTTATAAGGCCTTGAATAGCAGGGAATTTTTCTCTTCTTCCTTTTCAATGCTATTGAATGATATGTCTGTTTTCAGTTGAGAGATATTTTGTTAGTCGGTACCAGCTGCTGGATAGTTCCTCTTGGAGTGGTTTATCTTACAAAGATGAATGCAAGTATGGTCTTTTCTGTATATGAAATTTCCAGGTCTCTGGAATTTTTGAATATCAAAACATTATATAAAATGTCTTAGGTCTGTGATAAATGACCTTTTTTTTCAAGTATATGCTTTGAATGACTGGTTGGGCTTGTATCTGGACTAATACTTCTTCTGTGGAATAGGTGCATACAACATAATGTTTGCCGTACAAGAGGTGATCTTGTCATTATATCAGTGATTTTTTCCTCAGGAAGCTGAAATTGCTCTATGATTTAATACAACCTACACGGTTATCTCGGTTATTCTATGAAGAGGGTTCTAGCAAGATTGTCATGCAGCATCTTTTACTTCATGCTTATCTGGGAGCAAAAGTGTTGATACTCCAAGCAGATCGTGGAGGGAAGCTGATATTGTTATTGGAATCTGCGAATGTCAGAGGGCGTAAAACACCCACTGCACTTGATGATTGTTCTCTAGAAGGCATGGCATCAAATTGGAGTGCGTAGGAATCTGTTTCATACAGATTTAGATTAGGATGGGATGACTGAAGTGACTAGTGATTATTATAGTCGTGATGAGGTGCAGCTGGCCTATGATGCCCCTAGATTCCTTAAAGTGATTGTGAGATGTTGTGGTCATGAGGATGCTATTGTGAGGTTTTCGTGTTTGTCTATGACCTTGTGGAAGTTAAAAATACTGTAGTTGCTGTGAAGAATTGGTACAAACCACGTTCTTACTGTGGTTATGTTCTCCATGTTCACACATTCAATGACCGTCCAGGGAAAACCTGGTGTAGGAATGATTTGAAGTAAAGAGTTGCCAATGTAAAGCTCTTCTTTAGTATAAAATTGTTGGTATTCCCTATATTGTGGGGAAGAAAAATACACATACAACTAGAGGGTACAGGGCGTGCTTCAAGAGAACAACTTCGTTGCAATTTCACGAAGTTATATAGATGGAGCCGCTTCGATCACAAAGATTGAGATTGAGGATGAATTTCATTCGTTTCATTATCGACACTCAGTTACTGTCTTAAGAACCAGAGAACAACTTCGTTGCAATTTCAGAAAGTTATATGGGTGGCGCCGCTTTGATCTCAAAGATTGAGATTAAGGATGGATTTCATTTGTTTCGGTATTGACACTCTCGATCACTGTGTTAAGAACGAGAGAACTTTCATGACGCAAAAGAAATGCAGCAAGAAACACGAAAAGGTTTTGCGAAACACTGCTGTACAGATAACAGGCTTCTCATGTATTGCACCAGGAACATCATGGAGGGATATCAAGAAAACAACGGGTCATGGTGTTACAATCATGTAGCCTTTGAAATTTTTCCTGGATGACCTTGAATTAAACCCCCTGCTCCCGCATTTCCTGGGTTTCCTAGAGGCCTCCTTCCACATCGATTCTCCCAATATTAAGAGGAGGAGGAGGAGGTTCCCATGAAATCCATCTTGGAGTTAGAAAGTGGTCTCCTTTGCTTCTTCGAACTACAGTATCAGATTTACAATCATGCAGCCTTTGAAAGTTTGAGATTAATCCCTCAGTAATTTCTCCACAACACCAAATAACCCATCAAGCAATTCCCCAGCAGATGAAGCAACTGGATCTGGTGTTGTAAGCGCCATCACTATTCCAACTCCGGAATCATCTTGTCTTCAAGATCACCCAATCTGGATATTGAAATTCCACATGCAAAATGAATGTCATATAGGATGCATAGGGGGAGGGCAAACCTGCCCAGCAATCAAATTCTTAGTGGTATATTGACATCTTCATTTCTCTTAAAAATAACATTGTGACAATACCAAAATGAGATTTTTCATTTCAGTTTTTCTCATTTTTTTAATTAAATAAATGATCGAATAAAATTATATTCATTTGAGAGAAGCCGGTAAAGATTTAACGAAATATTCAAGAATTAAAATAGTCGAAAGTTTTGAGATCGACGATGTAACGAGAGTTTGGTGAAATCTATGAAAGTATTATGATAGCCTTTTATTAAGTCTCTGATTATTTCATGAAAGACTAATGAGATTAGAAAAAGAGTTTAGGAAGAGATTGTTCTAGAGAATTGGTTTAATTTTCGCATGCTTTAACGGCGGAAAGTGAGCAAAAACAAAACGAACGTGGTAGTTCCTTCAACGGGTGGAAAAAACAGAACTTGTCTCAGAAATACTGCAAATTTCAAGGAGTCGCTTCGATAGGCTCTGAAGGGTACGTACGATGATGCGGGGTCTGGGTGCTCGCATCACCCGTCGCTCACCCGCCTCTCCGCTCGCCGGAGGGATATTCTCTCGCGGTTCTTGCACCAAATTGTTCGTGGGAGGTATCGCCCTCTTATCTTTTCTTGATTCCTCGTCTGGGTTTTCTTTAAATTTCCTCTTCTGCATCCGTTCTGAATAGATTCCGTCCTGATCTTTATGTTCCCTCTGTTTCTTCTTTTCGATTGTGATTGGAAGTGAATGTTCCATTTGAGAACTAATGCTATGGCGAGTTTGACCGGTGTTTATGCTTGAGCTTACTGCTGGTGATGGGGAGAATGCTACTTTTAGAGTTCGAACCGGTTGTGGGTTACTGGGTTTACTGTGGAATGTGCTCCGTTGAGCGCGAACGTCGAAGCATAATTAATAGGTATGAGTTGGGCTGAATGTACCTATGCTTGAATAGCTGTGTTTCTTCCCCATGTTCGTGATTGTCACGTGAAACTTGGGACTGTTTTCGCATATATAAGCTAAACAAGGATTGGACATGCATAAAGCCGCAGAACCTGGAAATCTGAAGATACGTCACATATCTTCGAATAACTTCCTTCTTTTGTTTGAGAATCGGCGAGTGCTTTATTCTTCTTCCTAGTGCCGGTCATGTCTGGATGACTGTGGAACATGTGAACGCGAAGGCTCAGCCAAGTTGTTAGAATCCTTTACTGGTAGATGAATTAAGTGCGTGCATGGCAAAATATTCTACGGACAGTCTTTGAGCTTTGTCAGTCTTTGTTCTCTTAATATAAGTGTTGTTCGAGCTGCAGGACTTTCTTATGATACTAATGAACCTGTTCTGAAGGATGCTTTTTGCCAATTTGGTGATATAATTGAAGGTATGTCAGAAGAGAGGTTTGAACACCTTGTGTTCTCTTCTCATGGTGGCTTAAATTTTGTTGAGGTGACTAAATCAACGATTTTGGCAGTTAAGGTGATATGTGATCACGTGAGTGGAAAATCCAAAGGATATGGGTTTGTGCAGTTCGAATCTGAAGCTGCGGCCAGCACAGCTCTGAATGAAATGGATGGTAAGGTAAGTTATTTCTAACTTACTTTGTCATTCAATGTACAAAACCAGTACTTAAATTCTCTCATGGCAGTCATTGGACGGAAGGGACATTCGTGTACACTATGCGCAGAAGAGAAATGGCGGACTATGATGATCTTTGTATTGACATAGGTAAGTTTCTTTCACTTCCTTACACTGCTATTTGGCTGATGATGTTTTGTTTGTAATGGACTGAATGTTCCATAAAACCACACTTTATCAAACCTGTGAAAGCAAATTGGATGGCTGTACAGGAATTATAGGTGGCCTCTTCTATTTTCTCATGTGTTAGCACAATTTACCAGTCTAAAATTTTCTTTCAATCAAGCAAGTAATAACCCTCGCACTCTCACTCTCCCCTTCCCTTTTTCCCAATAAACATATGAACAGTGAATTTAGGCAGGATACTTCATAGTAGCAGATGGCTGCTTCCTCATGTTATAGCAGGTTGCTTACATCCTTTGAATTACTACTTTACATTCTTGTCCTAGATTAATGATATTTGTGTTCAAAGTATAGGGATGCTGGGATTGCATGTTGATTCCGTAAAAGCTATTTCAAATGCACTATTGCTTCAGGAGCTGATCTCATTCATGCTACAATACAAGAAATTGGTTTTCATTCGCTGTGCACAACAATTAATGTACCTATCTTTATGTTAAAACTGTTAGGTAATATCAAACGAGAGCAGTATTGCATTCTTTTACTCTGGAGGTCTCAAGTAAAATGCATAAGGTGGTGAGGCTTCTAAGACCATCGTCGATTGTGGGTCTTAAGGAAAAGGCTTTGGAGATTTACTAAGTTATTTCGTGCTTTTGATGGCTGATTCAATCCAGTGTTAGAGCAAATACTAGAGGCATTGATGTTTTCCAGTTTCATATGTTCCTCATTCGTGGTGATTAGGAAACAAACATTGAAGTAAAGAAGGAAAGTTGCAGATTCTGAGTCTGATTACTGTCATTCTTTCTTCATAAGCACAGTGCAGTCATTTGTTCTTGTGGGTGGGATTTGAAATAAATGAATGATTCAGTTTTAATAAATCTAGTGAGAGTAGTTCCTCGTGCATCCACCAGCTGCTCCATTCCGGGCGGCTGGCTCTAGAAGGTTCATAAAGCTTGACCACTTGGAACTCTCACTCGTGCTATGCTGGTGTATGCAGTCCCCATCCCGGTTTAAGATATCATTTCAATTTTAAGGAAGTGCTCCATAGATGCGAAAATACATGAATGCGGGAGCTTCTTATGAGGGAGAAACACAGCAATCTGGACTGCTAGCATCAATCCAAGCACTACATTCAGGACGCGTTCATCCCAGGCTCAATGAAGTATCTTTTCTAAGTCTCTAAATTTGAAGAATGCAGCAACTGTGCATCTTCACCGTCACAGGTAGCGAGCAAGGTCTTATTACGCATTCTAGATTATTTGGTGGTGCAACTCCTGCTTCTTGTTAAAGGAAAAATTGTACTCCCATACAAGACATCGTTGTTTTGGAACAATGTCTATGAACAAGAGCAATGTCATCTTGGTTATTCTGGAGGGTTGTGAGGATCTCTGTGTTTTGCACGAAAGGCACACTACTTTTACCAATAACTGAACTGCCTTTCTAGTTATCAGTCGAGTTCCGAAGAAAAGATTGAAAATGTTTTCTTTGAAGACCTCTTATAAATGTCCACAAACAAGAAGATAAGCATGCGTTGAATTGATAAACAAGATAAAGACGTGGTCCAAAAAAGGATTTGCAAACAAAGAACGGTCTATTTAGTAAATGGTATAATTGATTTTGAGTTCGTACTCCTTGGATGAAATATGACACTCTATAACACCAACTGAGATTGCAAATTAGACATAATGATGTCCTTATGGAGGAATGGGTGTGCGAGCCTGCCCCCGTGGTTAGACCCGGTACGAGTGTGTTACATCTGTAACTTGCAGTGGAAGATAAGACAGATTGCACTTGTTTAGAGACTCTCTTCGTGAAGATGCTGCAGGGCAAGAGTGCTGGATCCAATTGAGGATATCCATACGATGTCTGAGAAACAGTCGATGAATTTTCTTCTCGATCCTCCATAAAGAGCTGCTATAAGCTTTTGGGTTAAGAATTGCCGTTGCAGCTAGTGTACTAACCCTTGCGAGGGGCAAATAGGAGTATCTCCGGAAACTGAAGGCTAGTTAGGTCGGCAATCCTTAGTTATCAATTCAAATGGCCTGGAATAGATACTCTAAATTTTAGAATTTCCAACAGCCCAAACGAAACTACATTGCACAAAATGGGAGAAAACACTAGTTGCATCGAGGGGAGTACACTCAACGTACACGTCCTTAGAACATGTAGGACCTATGCCCTCTAAATCCAAGGACGGAGGGTGTATTGGGTGCACCCTACGCATTGCACCTTAAAAACTCTCAAGAAATAGGGGCGAGCACTGCCCAACTTGCTGAGCCAAGCACTGAACACGCCCTTCCAATACGCAAGGTGAATTGCTATTCAGATGATTCAGAGAACTCGGAAGGCGGAACAGATATCTGCAAGGCTCAAATTCTGAACTTTAAAGCAGAACCGAGAACGCTAGCTCAACTGGCAAAATCCTGGTCTCTTAGACGAGGATATCAATTTGGGTCATCTTCTGAACTAACGGGATCATAGAGAAAATTCATTGATTGTTTTTGTTGGTGCGTCAACATTGCTTTGGCATATTCTTGTTTCTTGAGTAATGGGAATTTTCATTCGGTTGAAAGGAGGAAAGCGAAATCATTCTTAAAGAAATAATACACATCGCAATCAAGTTTTGCCTTGGAAACCGGAGAACCTGACTGCAGTGAATAAGTCCCATTGAAGGTGGAAGTAACCATCAGCATCAGATCCTAATCCTTTCATATGTAACCATCAGCATCAGATCCTGATTACTTGGCTGTTATTAGCACTTATGGAAACTCTGCTGGAGATGTATGCAAAAAGGATCCACAATTCCATTTTCCTATTCCTCTTCAACCGATATTATCCGATGCATCTTCTCGAGAATCAGCAGCCTTTTTAGGCCCTCTAGTTTGTGCAAATTCCACAAAGATCAGCCTTCCATCAACAATCTGCATACAATATCAGCACGACTCATTAAGCTGAAGCTCTCACAAGTGCATACTCAGTCCTGCCCAGCAAAGGGGAGAGAGTATCATTGAATTCTTGATTCCCCAACAGAAGGACGTTGATGTTTCAGCTACTTTAATTTCTTACAGACAATGACTAAGAAATTAAAGTACAAGCAGAACTTAATAAGAGGAGTACATTACATCCTGCGAATGATGGACGAAAGCAACTTCACCCATAATACAATAGAGCCAACCTAAATCACAAAATCCATAATAATATTCGAGCACTCTGCATAATTTCATTATAAGGAGTCACGACCATCAGAACATTTGCTGGATATTGGATACATGAGTAGGGCGTAATAAGCAGTTATGACACTTCACATCGCAAATGTGACACGATTCAATATGAAGAACAATGCCTGCTCAATCGATGAGGCAATTTATTCCCATTCCTTCAAACTTGAAACAATTCATTTACTATATGACTTAAAATACCTAGTAAGACTTTAACTAGAGTTCCTATATCATAATTCTTTCTTTACCCAGCATCGCCATATTGGGGAAGAAGAGTTTCATAGAACTGCAGCCTTATCGATCATAAACTCCTTAGAAAAGGAGAAGTTCTGGCTCCTAGCATCTAAACATTCATGAAAACCCATCTTACTAGAGAACACATTTGAAATACATGACCGCCTGAATTAATCCAAACTGAATTATATAGGAGTAAGGTCATTTTAGCTTCCCGACAACATATGATCACAGAGATGACAATGCGACCGCCCCTCCATTGATCAACCATTTGCAGGCACAAAGCTACCAACAGAGTCCAAGACTCCAACTCATGACATTCCCACCTCGCCATGATCAAATTCATTCCAGGCACAAGCTCCGACAGGTCAGCCATAACAGACCTGGGAAAGGCTTCCCAACATGTTTCAACGAGCCCAAGGTTTCCAGAGACCCCGATAACTTCACAAGCTTGTTATAGTTCCACCAACTACAGTTTCTGAGGGATAAATCACTTTTAGACAAACCATCAAGCACACGGTGTCCGTAAATTCGATCAGTGTCCAATGCCATAGAAAAGGGAGGAAGAAGAAGAAGAGTACCCTTCCGTTCAAGGCCTTCAATGCTCTATCCGCTTCGACCTCCGACTCGTAAGCAACAAAGCCGAAACCTTTGGGCCTTTGAGTACTTGGGTCTTTAATCAACCTGACTGCAAACACCAGCCAATGTAAGTTAAACGAAGTTGTGCTGCTCTCTGATAAGGATCGAGCCGGACTCACCTTCCTTAATTGAACCGAATGGTGAAAACAGTCTTCTCAATCCTTCCTCCGTGGTGTAGAATGACAATTCTAAAAAAAAATTGAAAAGGGAAGAAAGAAAACGAATCAGAGACAAATCAGAACTGAACGGAAATAAACGGTGGCTAACTCGGGAGGATGAGGAGCTTTACTGCTGACGAATAGCTCGGAGCAGACTCGCTTTGCCATGTTGCGATGATGGTTATGATGGTCTTCTCGAGCGAGACAGAGAGACGGGGGTTGCAAGAAGAGCACGACCGTTGGGAGTTGGGAGTTGGGAGTTGGGAGTTTTGACGACAGGCGGAGATAACGAGCACTTTACTACAGAAATTGGAGAAGTACGAGAGGATTGTCCTGAGGCTATACTTTGACTAGCCTGATAAATGGAAAGAATAGGCCATCAGGATTTTACCACTTGTACTTACGTCTAAGCTCCTAAATTAGGGGACGTGCTTTGAGATGATGAGGACACGTTGTAATTACTTCAGAAGTTCGACAAGTTATATCTACTTTCTTCACGCATGTGACAACGTTTGAGTCCCAATCATATATAGATTTCACAATCATAAATTTTCTCGTTAGAGCGTCCACACATACCGGTCGCATCTATCTGAAACAGCTCTCAACCGCCCCGCGGCCAAGAACCAAAAGACACTGTTTGGATCACTAGAAACGTCGCCCTTAAGTTGCTGAAAACGTAACCATAGTTGGCGAGTCTTTTTCCTACTTTTTTCCCTTTTGAGGATCGAACGCCAAAATTAGATCACATGAATCAATCCAAAACTCAGATATAACCCCCCTCGTCATGAAAGCAATAGCAACGTAAATCACCTTCAAAGCATCAAGGACGCGAGCGAACGACCACCGATGGCAAGATATCCTTCCTCCATAGCTGCTGCTGCTGCTGCTTCTGCTTCTCCCTCCATCCAACATGAACGCGCCCTCGGGCCACATCAAACGTCAGTCCCTTCTTTGAAAAGTGCAACGAACGGGCATCAAACACATCATAACAGTTGAACCCTTTTGGCCTTCAATTCTCCAAAAACGACTGGAGCAACTTTCACACCAGCTGCTGCCCCTCAACTTCGCAGTAACAGCAGAGTCACTACATCACAGTTTGGATCTTAAAAGACATAACTTTCATCAAACACAGACCTTTTAAAGCCCCATCAGTCGCATGAACAAGCAACTCCCAAAAATTCCATACTTGTTTTATATCCACCTTCCCAAAGCAAAAAATAGACAAGATGCCCACCAAACATTGCACCAGTCCTTTGCCTAAAAGCATAAGAACTGCTTAGTTAGGACTTGCCTTTCTTCGCCAGAGTTCAAGGACTTGTTTCGAACAAGCTCTCAAGTACTAGAGCACTGTTTCGAGAATTTGGACAAACTGCATACCTCAACTCAATGCAGTCGAAGGATTACGACAAGGCTTTAATGGTTTCAAGACAGGCCGAAAGAATCGCTTCACTCCAATTAAGGCACCAACCCTTACAATCCCTCAGCCACCACCTTAAAAAGGACCGAAATTCACACCAATTTTCGTGACAACCTTGAACGCAAAGATGAGAAATTGCAACCTTCATTTCGCAAATTCACACTTCAAAGAGTTAGAGAGCGTGAAGCAGCAACAAAAGTCGAGAGTCGAGAGCAATCCAACAAGGTAAGAGGGGTTGTAACGGATCTATCATCATTCATTCATTCGCCATCCACGGCAGAATCTAAAACAGGAACCGAACTTCACATAGTGCTTAATAAACACGCAAATACATTTCAAGAAGAATCGAAACCCTACCAAGCTAAAAAGTTAAAGCCTATCTACCAAACCCCAACCCCGATCCACAGATCCATCGACACGGGAACACATAACTTCCTCCTCGCTCACGAGCTGGTGAACTTGGTCACGGCCTTGGTCCCCTCGGAGACGGCGTGCTTGGCTAGCTCCCCGGGGAGCACGAGCCTGACCGCGGTCTGGATCTCCCGGGAGGTGATGGTGGGCTTCTTGTTGTACCTGGCTAGCCTCGAGGCCTCCTGGGCGAGCTTCTCGAAGATATCGTTGATGAAGGAGTTCATGATGCCCATGGCCTTGCTGGAGATCCCGATGTCCGGGTGCACCTGCTTCAGCACCTTGAAGATGTAGATCTTGTACGTCTCCACGCTCTTCTTCACCCGCTTCTTCTTCTTGTCCGCCGCGCCGGCGGCGCCGCCCTCCTTGGGGAGCTTCTTGCCGGCCTTGGGCTTCTTCTCGGCGGGCGCCTTCTCCGCCACCGCGGACTTCTTCTCCTCCGCGGGCTTCTTCTCCGCGGGCTTCTTCTCCGCCTTCGGTGCCATCAGGTATCGACCAGGGAGAAACGAATCGGAACGGCGGATATAAAAGATGGAGAATTTTTGGAGGAGACGATAGCAGAAGAATCGATCGGAGTTTGCAGGATGATGATACGCCCACGGTTGCGCAGAGGTTATATAGGGGCAAGAGACGAGACCTGATTGGATCCGAGGGGAGCTCGCGGATAGTTGACCTGGCGGCGTCTGGAGCGTCGGATCGAGGCGGACTTGACTTTTCCGCGGAGGGCTCGGATTCCGTTTTAGACGTAAGTGAGGGCGCTCGGATTGAGGGGAAGTGTCGTTTTTGCCCACGAGGCGGGAACCAGATGTTCTATAGGCTAGCGTCCGCGCGATAATTTTTTGGGCGCCCCACACTTACGTCTTCGAAATTTCAAAAGATTATGAAAGTTATGTGTAATTTTAATTTTTAATTCAAGTGCAATTATAAGTATATTTTATGAACATTAGGTGTTTCGCATTAGTTTGAATCGCGAGAGTGGCAAGCTCTGCAAACGGGATAAAAGTTAAAGGTCCTTATGACGTTCGCAATTTGTCTTTTATTTGACATTAAAATTTGAGATATTTAGAGAAAATATAAACACCACGGTGAAAATGTACTTTAAGATTTTTTTTTTGTATTTTATAAAGAAAGTATATACTTTTGTGGTTTTCATATCTTGGAAAAGAGTAAATACGTGATATGATGGGCTTATCAATTTACAAAATTAGCAAATTAAGTGATTTGACAAGCTCTAATTAGAAATATCACCGATAATTTTGATATGCAAATTTTAATTTCTCAAGTGATTTAAATTACCGTTTTATAAACTAGTTGTCCTATCATTAAATTAAGTGAAAGTGAGTTGATGTTAATATATCCTATCAAATTCCTCCCCAAGTTGATTCATCGTGCTATTGTCATAGGTCGGCAGTTTCTTGAACACAAAATAATTACTGATGGACTAGACACCCAAGCTAAGTCGGGCACGGTATAATCTCATATAAGCAAGTTATTCGTCGTATTATTTTTTGAAATAACTGTAGAAGAAAGGCTGGCCTGGCGAAGCTCAAGTGTCTAGTCTATCGAGCGAGTCAGCAAATCTCTTTACGCTCAACAATTAGTTTCGACTTGCCATGACCTCATTAAAAGAGTGACATCAACTTTTGACTAGTTTGTGCACAAGAGGCCAATCCCACCTTCAAACCTCTTAAATAATATAATCTTCTATCCTAAAACTCATAGTACTAATCATCTTAATGACACTCCCATGGACCAATTATGTTCATCATCTCCGTATCTTCACTCCACTCAAGAAGCCCAAGCTTGGATTCACGAGTATGAGAGAATTATGAACCATGACAAACTCTCCTACTTAATTTCACAACGCCCTCGCTGCAGGCTATTTTGCTGTGTTTCCCTAACCATCAATGCCACTCCCTGGGACTTACACAAGCGGCAACACTCGCCCAACAAAATAGGCTACTCCACTCCATTAATTGCTCCCCCTGATCAAAGTCGTTTGTGAATCTTTGGTCACTTGTGCTCACTAACAAGTGTGGCACCCCTAGCCAATTGTGTTCCTTTTGGCAACACCTTTTTTCGCCTACTAAACTCCTCTTGATCTCTGCAAGCCAACGGAGGGTCCCCTTTGTTGTAAACGTGCTTTCAAACCTCCTCTTAAGATTTTCCCATTGATACAAGAACATTATTTCCATTCAGCAAGTAATTTGGTTATTTCCTATGCCCTAATCGCCATCCTTGAAGCTAGATAAGAGTCGCACATTGTTCGAGCCTCCCTGGCCCAAGCAATTACTCTCCACCCTCATAGGATCGGAAAGACCACAAGCTTTCCCTCGAATGACTCACTTACTAGAGGGATCCCTACTCTAATATCATTTGTCATGGGTCAACAATTCTTTGGTTGTGGAATATGACCTGTGCAGCGTTTGGCGAGCGAAATTTGTCAAGCCAGTCTTTTTTCTATAGTTATTTCAGAAAATAATACGACAAATAACTTTTTTATACGAGATTGTACTATACCCAATTTAGCTCGGACATCTAGTTTATCGAGTAAGATAGCAAATCTCTTTAGATTCAACAATTAGTTTCAGCCTGCTATGGCCTCATTAGAAAGGCGGCATCAGTTTCCAATTAGTTTGTGCACAAAAAGTCAATCCTGCCTTTAGAATTCCTAAGTAATATAATCATTTTATCCGAAAATATCTAGCACCAACTATGCTAATGTCACTTCAAGGACCACTAGTGTTCATCCTCTCTACATCCTCACTATTCACTCAATAAACCCAAACTTTGCTCCCAAGGGTTCACTAATACCAAAGAATCACCAACCATAACACTATCATATATCTAAATGAGATTTTTATGTTGGGTTCATATAGAAGAATATCAACATCTTTGACAAAAAGAGATAAAAAAAACGTTGTTCTTCTTCTTTGAGACTTACCTATAATATTGTCTTTGAACTCTTCTCTCACATTTTTTTTTTAATCGTAAAGACTTTTTCCAAAAATTATATCATACTAAAAACGGTGCTTGGGGATAAGAAAAGAACGTTGGCGAGCAAACAGGCAGAGATTACATTTTACAAAGGTCTTTCGACTCTCGTTCATATCAATGATGGTTTCACCACTTAACTCTTCAGGTAAATAAAAGGCATCACCATACATCAAGAGACCCTATTTGACGGAAAAAATAAAAGGTTTAAAGGCAAGGCACAGGACGCATGCTTTTGCTAAGTCAACTCAATAGGTGTGATGTAATCAATTAAATAGAAGTTATTTTACAGTTTGCGCCGTAATTAGTCTATCTATATATGTGTTATGCAATTTACTAGGTCAACTTCCTCATGCTTTTTTACCAAATAGAGATATGATAAGATTTGCACGTCGCCAACTGATTGTCAAATCATCAATCCAAAGAGACAAAAACCATCAAATTGAAGGGTGGGACTTGATCCCACCATGGAATCGTGAGACAAGATTTGATATCCAATATAACATATCTACATCATCGGATTAGTCGAGACGATGATTGAATCTCTCTACCACGACCAGAAATGAATTCCCACCATTAGATTGAGAGGCCATGTTAGCTTCTAAGAATAGATCTCTATGATAATGAGAGATAAGACGAACGGTTGTAATTAGAAAGACTCTAATATAAATAAGGAACCCTCTACCCATTGGTATCATCAAAAATTTGAACAATAAAAATACACTCACTTCCAGAATTTCCCTCTAAACGCTTTACGATTTCATAAAGCTCGAGGATTCTTCTTTTTGGATTCCTTTTTCATAAATGTGAACGCTCAACGGGCAAAAATATGTGAACGAGCAAGAAGATAAGCACGGCCAGAAGCAAGGCGTGGTCCAGAAGAGGATCCCGAAGCAACGGACTGCTCGTACGGTAGTAGAATCCGAAGCAAAGAACTGCTTGTTAATAAGTAATAGGACTGTTTCGAGTTCATGCTCTTCGGACATATTACAGCATGCTATAAAGCTTAAACACCAACGGAGTTGCAGAATATACGGAGAAAACTCATTCCCACACGTGAGGTATACATTGCAATCAAGTTTCTTGAATTCGAAGAAGCTAACCACCGAAATGAATGAGTGCATGGAATGTGCATATCTATCATTGATCAGACTGAAAACTGTGCTCTTGTTATGTCAAACACTTTGACCAAACTCCACTGGAGATATATGCGAAATGGCTCAACTTCCGTTTTGCGTTTGGTGCGTTGGAAGAATACTCTTTAAAAGAGATTAGCTTCAAGCATTTTCTCAAGAGTCGGCAGCTCTCAGCTTCTATCAAACAATCTCCATACAAGCTTAAATTTCTCACAACTACCTATTCAAAAAGGGGGAGAGAATGTTATCAGAATCTTGATTGCCAAACAGAAGCATGTCGACGTTTCAGCTTCTTTTAAAGAAAAAACTCCCAAGGGAACATGTCTAAGCTCATAGGAGGAAAGAAAATAACAGAGTAGAAGCAGAAAGGCCGTACTGAATAACAGAAGTATATTGATAACATTCTGTCCTGTGAATGGGAGAGCAAAGCAACCTCAAATAAATTACAATAGAACCATCCTAAATCGCATCCTAAATAAATTGGCACTCCGTATGGTATCATCATAAGCAGTCATGGATATGAGGACATCTGTTGAATCATGGAATATGAGAGTAGGACACCCTCCCTGCCACCTATACGGCATGTTCAAATTAACAGAAAAATGCATCCTCCACAAATGAGGCAATTTCTTCTCAGTCTTTCAAACTTGACACTATTCAGTAATTGCACAACCTCCAATACCAACTCAAGACTTCAACCAGAATTTCAATTCTTTTTCTTTCTTTAACTGATGTAAGCAGCCTATGGATCACAAACTACCTTGATAGAGAACAAATTCAAATACATAGCCAATAAATTAATCTAGAGGAATGATATAGAAATAGATAATCAGGCCATTACAGCTTCCCAACAAACCAATCACCAAGACAATATGGCAATCACACCTCTATCGAGAAAGCATTTGTAGAGACAAGGTATTGCCCGAGACTTACAATCATGAAATATCACACCCAAGCATCAAGTACATCCCATTCTCATGCACCAGCAGGTCATCCATAGCTGCCTAAGGAAGGTTTACCATGATAGTTTCAACATGAATTGAGTATTCCATAGACCTGGAAACTACACATATTTATTTTACCCAGAAAAATTTCTGCACATTTCATTTTTCTTCAGATAAATCACTCCTCCACCATCTACCTAAAACATTGGTGACCCAAGGAACCAAGATTTTCATAGAAAACAATCACATCCAATGGCACCCAAAAGCAAGAAGATAAGAAGAGTACCCTCCTGCTTGAGGGCTACTGCGACCTCTGGCTGGTAAGCAGCAAAACCGAAACCTTTCAGCCTCCCAGTACTTGGATACTTGATCAGCCTGACCACAAAGACCAGATATCAAGGTCAATAACACCTCAAAGTTGTGCTCTCTAATAATGATCGAGCCAGACGTACCAAGCCAAATGGTGAAAACAATCTTCTCAGTCCTTTCTCCAAGGTGTAGCAACAAAATCCTAAATAATTTAATAGAAAAAACATACAGGAAATAAAGAAGTAAGGCAGACCATGATATGCATGAGACTTAACTCAGGAGAAGCGAATTGGAGAAACAGAGAGAGCGAGGTACTTTTACTACTAACAAATAGCTCGTAGCAGGGTAGTTTGGCCATGTGTGGTGATGATGAACTTCATAAGCAAGCGGCTTTAGATTACTTAAAACAATAGGGGTCAGAGTTTTCCAACTGTTACTACAAACTCAGCAGCCAAGCCAGGTGACAATGCTCACTTGTTCTAAAATGAAAGATCTGGCCAAATAAAATGGAGCTTTGACCGAGTCCATACTGCAAGCCATTACTTTAGTTTCTTATGTCTCCAGAAGAGAATAATTCACACTTACTTTCCTCAGTTACATCGCAAGTTTAGGGTTTAAGACGAAAATTTAGATCATATTCCTAGCACATGCTTTTACAGCTACAGCCAGGTTATTTTAAAATCCATCCCAAATTCAGATTCCCCCGTAAAAACATAAATCGCCCTCCTAAAAACCCCTTTTGTTTTGGTTTGGCTTGGTGAGGGCATCAGCAAAACATCCTTTCTTTACAGCTACTTACCCCTCCAAGCACTCCATAAAATTCCTCGTCATGAAAGCACCTCAGAAAGTCGTTAGTCTCTTCAAACGGTGCAACACAGAAGGCATCAAGGACCAAATAAGAGACACACCTTTCGTTCCAAAAGAAGAATATATGCTGCTCCCAACTTTGCAGCAACAGCACATCCACTACATGACAGTCTCAACCTTTGATGACATGTCTTTCGCCCAACTTAGCCCTAGCCAATGGAAGAAATCATCCAATCAAATTCCCAAGGGAAACCCATTAGCTGAATAATGATTCGGCAAGCAGCTTCCCTTACTTCTTTACTCGACCTATCACATCATGCAATCCAGCAAAAATGATGGCGTACATGAATTGGAGACGCAGTTTAAGAACTCGGGTGGTAATTATCATTTAAAAGGATGCCTACAAGACAACCTCCTATCCTGTAAGACTCAGAAATTCAAACCCATTTTCATGACAACCTTCAACAAAAAGATAAAAAAAAAAAAAATTGCAACTTTAATCGATCATTTCACAATTCAAAGAGATAAAGGAAATGCAACGAAAATCAAGCCGAAGAGTAATTCATAAATCAAGGTGTTGTAACAGATCTATCATCGACCAGACCAATCGTTCATACGTCACTCACAGCAGGATCCAAACTACATATGACGTTTTATAAAAACGAAAAAAAGCTTTAAAAGAAAAAAAGAAAAAGGAACGGCCAAACTAAATCCTAAACCCTAATCCGCTAAAAATTAAGCCTATCTACCGAACGCCGCCGCAATCCACAGACGATCCACCGCCACGGAGCTTCCCACCTCCGCTTCAAGAGCTGGTGAACTTGGTCACGGCCTTGGTGCCCTCGGAGACGGCGTGCTTGGCGAGCTCACCGGGGAGGACAAGCCTGACGGCGGTCTGGATCTCCCGGGAGGTGATGGTGGGCTTCTTGTTGTAGCGGGCGAGGCGGGAGGATTCCTGGGCGAGCTTCTCGAAGATGTCGTTGATGAAGGAGTTCATGATGCCCATGGCCTTGCTGGAGATCCCGATGTCCGGGTGCACCTGCTTCAGCACCTTGAAGATGTAGATCTTGTACGTCTCCACGCTCTTCTTGGTCCTCTTCTTCTTCTTGTCCGACCCGCCCTCCTTGGGGAGCTTCTTGCCGGCCTTGGGCTTCTTCTCGGCGGGGGCCTTCTCCGCCACTGCGGACTTCTTCTCCTCCGCCGGCTTCTTCTCCGCGGGCTTCTTCTCCGCCTTCGGTGCCATCGGGAATCGAACAGGGGAAAAAGGAATCGGGACGAGGGATTAAAGGAGACGGCAGAGAAATTCGAGAACCGTGTGCGGTGGTGACCTTGAGATGAATGAAAAAGAGGGGTTCTGTCGAGAGTTTATATAAGGGTGGGAGATTGCATTTGATTGGTTGCAAGGGGAGCTCGCGGATCTGTGACTTGGCGGCTTTAGGAACGTCCGATTGAGATGGAGGTACTTTTGTGTGTAGGGCTGGGATTTGATTTAGACTATGAGTTAGACGAGGATCGGTTGATTTGTCGTTGGGCGGGAACCGAACTTTAGCATCAGAGCCAAATATTTGGGCGAACTTTTTTAAATTTTCCTTCGAGAGTTTAAAAAAAAGGTCTTAGATTTTAATAAAAATTTCACACGTCACTGACTTCCTGCCGTATATATAATATATTATATATGCATATCTAAAATTAAGATATTTGATTATTGAATAATATTTTAATCATGAGAGTATGCAAAATTCTTATTACTTTAGACCCGCTAAGTACAAGGTGTTTGGATGATATGAGTTTGGTCATGACCTGTAGATTCTCTGTGGCTAAATATATAACAAATTTGGCTTACATTTTCAAGCATACCAAACATGACACGTACTCTTACAACACACAAAAATAATAATAAAAAATTCTCTAAGACTATGTTTGATCGACTTAACATATTATGTGAATAGAATAAGAAAATGATGAGATTCCAAATATCCCATCTAATAAGGGTGTGCAACCGGACCGGATATACTCGGTTCTCGAACTGGCCCACTCGGAAAATAGGGTAACCGGTTCCCGTTGAAACCAGTCCGAGAATCAGTTCCCAAAATTCGAAACCGATTTAAACCGTTCTGGGAATAGGTTTCGAGTGATTACCCACCCGAAAACCGGTTCCTGGATCGGTTTTGTAAGTAGAGATCTAAAACCTTTTTTTTTCCCCCAATTTCTATTCTTACTCCGTAATCACACGATATTTTTCCTCTGTCATTTCTCTTCCTCACTTGCTTCCCTCCCTCGCCGGCTCCCTCTCGCACCGTCAGATGGACGAACGGTGTTCATCGCCGCCAAATTCTTGTGTATTATATGGATTGGATCGCTTAATTTCTCTTTTGTAGGAGGAGTTATGCTTACATGAATTAGTAGCTTCATGTAATAGTTGTGGGAATAAGACTAATATTATATCCATGTTTGTTGCTAATTATTTGCCTTATGATTTTATTTATTATAATTAACCTTGTGGATTCTTAATTTTTCGTTTAGTCAAAAAGTTAATGTATTTATTTATTACAAGTGCTTAATGTTTTAATACAAATTAGGATGATTACTTTATTTTCTCGCATATTAATATAAAATTCAAAGTCATATAAGATATCGGAAAATTGCAAAACAAGTTCCAATGAAAACAGGGTTGACCTTGGAATCGAATCGGAAAAACATGGTGAGTCAGGTACAAGGTTAGATACAAACATAGTCGAGTATAAGGTCCAGAAAATGGAAACCGATTATAATATAGGTTGCACCGACACGAACACGCGACACGCGACACGACACGCCGACACGTCATTTCTCAAAAGTAGAGAATTTTAACACGTTCCGACATGTTATATATTAAATATAAATGCATAAATAACTAAATAATAATTATAAAAAGAGCCTAGAATTAATATATACTAAAAACATTAATCCTACATTTGTCAATGTCATTCATTATTTTAATTTAACAAATTCAACTACATTTCATTATAATAATCTATAAAACTTAGAGGAAAAAACAAGTAATCCGTGTTCCATTATTAAATTTAAAATTTAACAATAAGAAAAAAATAATCAACATTCCATCATCAAATATAACAAAAAATCATTCATCCACATTATCCACTTATTCTGGAAAAAAAAAAAAAAACATACTCCATCTCCGACTCATCAAGTGAAAAATCTGTAATTTCAAGCATCTCAACATCTTTAAACAATACCGACCAAAAAACATCTTCAAACGATTATTGAAAATTTGTTTTAGCTTTTATTTTTTATTTTTTTTTCATATATTTATATTTAGACCCGGAAGTTTTGGAAATTTGTAAAAATAACATCATGCGTGTCGGAGTCACATGTCGGAATTTCTTATGAGCGTGTCGAAGGCAGTTGACCACGTGTCGGAGTGTGTCAGAGCATGTCGGACACGACACAAAGAGTCTTGGAGAGTGTCCGTGCAACCTAGGTTATAATAGGGTCGGGTATAGGGTCTAGGTCTAGACCCTACCTGCCCTGGACCCGATCACCCCTACCATCTAACATTTATTAATGTCCAGATATAATATGAATTCAAATGATTATTATCTAAATAAGCATTTGTAAATAATAACTATGGAAGTTGTTTCAAAATGCCGACAAATTCTGCTCCACTCTATCTCCAACTTCACCATGCCCCAAGCTCAAGTTCACCATCTGCGGCAAAGCTACCCTCTTCTTCTTCATTCAAGCACGATCTCTCCATCTTCCCTCTCCTACACATGCTATTCACCTTCGATATAGTTTCTTCTCTCTTCGAATCCAAAAGAACTGATACAAGGATCATGGCAAATCTCAATTTAGCATCCGACAACGGAGGCAATACGGACGAGAGTGGATTTATGGATCAGAGACTAGTAGGCAAAGTTCCTCAAGGTGTCATGGGGCCCGCCGAGACGATGGTTCGTGAACAAGCAGCTCCTTCTGTCCAACTCGCTCTGAGCGATGCGATTGAGGAGTCTGTCGCCATGACTACCGCCTTCGGTGGATCATCTTCTCCGCAAAGGAGTTGCCAGGCTCTAATTAAGATCATGAGTTTCCCCACCAAGATGGAGTTGAGCAACATAATTTTTCCTAGTAGTCAGAGGCGAGAAGTATGTCATGCCTTACTTTCTAGGGGAAAGAACGCATTTTTATTTTATTTTATAGTTTTTGAAATTTCATATGCCCTATATGGGTCTATCCCACTCTCTTTATCCCGACTATATCTGAGCTATATCCGAATTTCATGCCATTCCAAACATCAAATTGAATAAAAGTTGTCCTATTAAGAGTTTTATCTAGCTCACTAAATGTAGCCTAAAAATACGGAAAATGACATTATCTTCGATCTTTTTAAATGGGCTTATGATTAACATCTATTTTGGTTGCTCCTAAATCGGAGAAGAGAGATGAAACAGCATTTAAGGTTTAGTATCAAAACTCTTATGACTAATGATAGAGTTCGATTATGGTTTTGATCTCAAGCCATAACCCCCAAAAAAAAAAAAATCGACAATGCTATTAAATGGCTCGTGGCCCTTAGTATTGCACTCAATCAATCTCAACGTGAATGCAATCTTGAATATTTTCAGACCTGTAGAGTGCTGAAAAAACTAAAATTTTAGATTCTTGCCTAATTTGCATCCAAATTGTGAAACTGTAACTCAATTAGTTTGAGCTTGCCAAAGAAAAAACGACGTCGTTTCCTCTCTATTGAGCTTGTCAATAATGAATTTTTTTTTCATTGATTAATTATTCCAAGCAATATAAGTGATTGTATTTTAAGAAAATATTTTTAAATCATTTATTTTTTCATAAAATAGACGGAATATAATATCGCACAAGATCTCCCCTTGCTAGATACATTCAACCTCTAAACGATGTTTTTCTTCACCTTTGTCTTCCGCAAGAATGGTATGGACTATGACCATGCTGGTGCAATGAGCAGTCAGGAGGAGATAGGAGGGAGGGAGAGAGAGAGCCTGCCCTACCCCTTCTTCTATCTCACTTAGTTAAACAAAAAAGGAAATGACACAAATGATTCATAAAGTTTGACCCAATATATAACGCGATCCCTTAATTTTTTGTTCAATGTGGCTGAATTGTAACTCAATGTATAATGCGGTTCATGAACTTTCAATTTGTTCGATGTGATCCTTGCACTTTTGGTACATAATCAATAAAATCCCCGACTTATATGAGAACATGTAATGTTAACCCTAAACTTGCCTTAATGGAATGACAACATTTAATACTTTCGTATTGTTTGGAGACTAAGTCTAGCATATATCAAAAGTTGAGTAATTACATTGAATAAATTAAAAGTTTAGGGATCATATTGCACGTTAAGTTAAAGTTCGAGAACTAAAATAAACAAATTAATAGTTCGAGCATTATATTACACATTTGGTCAAAATTCAACAACTATTTGTGTCATTGTCCCCAGACAAAAACACCAACTTTTATAAAATGCTAAATGGCTTAATAAAAACCAAAAAAATGAGAAAACATGTTTTTATCAATCCTCGATTAAAGGAAAATCTTGTAATTGATGAGATACAGAGATGAATCTCGCGCATGTTTATATTTGGTTAAATTTGATTGTGAGTATTGTTCATAACTTGTAACTCGTTAATCAGTGACGTAATTTGAGGAAGTTTTCTCGATGAGAGATGGAGGATAATATAGCATAGAGAAAGAACGGTTTATGACGATAGGAATGACGATAATGACTCATATCATTCATCACGCTTTCCAAATGAAACATCTTTGGTGCTACCAAAAATAAATTAAGAAAAACATTTTGTCTAATATCAGCAATTTCTGCCTCTTAGGTTACGTTTAGCGATTATGATAAAATTCATGATAGGATAAGATTTATCATGATAGGATAAGATTGCATTTGGTTC
Source organism: Eucalyptus cloeziana (assembly GCA_014182715.1). NCBI lineage: Eukaryota > Viridiplantae > Streptophyta > Magnoliopsida > Myrtales > Myrtaceae > Eucalyptus > Eucalyptus cloeziana. The sequence goes on from CM024643.1 coordinate 26,025,298, forward strand.
TTATTTAAGATAGGAAAAAGCTGGATAAGATTATCCATGAGGGAGATAGGATAAATGTGGATATAATTTTTAATATCGATAATAAGAAAGTTATTTTTCTCAAATAACAAACTTCTTAAATGAACAAAACTAAAATGATATTTCAATATAAATAATATTTGAATTATAATATAAGAAATTCAAAATAACAAAAAATATCAATTTAGTTTTTAATCTTTTTATTTATATATTTGAACTTAATTATATCTTACGATATAAATTCAATACGTAAATATATATTTATTTGCATATTTTGTGTTTTAGTATTTTAGGTATATTAGTATAATTTTATATTTAACAAAATTTTATTTGAGAATGATGGAAGGGGAAGAAATAAATAAATAAAATTCATTAAAAAATAGAGTAAAATTCATTAAAAATAAAATCAAAATAAAGTAGACAAAAGCGTCACGAGAGATTTTTGTCATCTTCATTAAAAAATTCATGGTTCATTTATATTGATATGATACGAATATATTCGACTTTATTGCTATAATTACAAAACAATAAATAGCAAAATATCATAAATTTTATATCATATTTTTACCACTCCTATTTTGATTAGAAATCTACACAACCAAACTTAACCTTAGGGTCATCCTTTTGGCTCATACAATCGCTAGACCTAATCACGAGCCTAACCGTCACAGGTCTACCAAGGCCATTCAAGGCTAGAATGGGCCGAAGACCCCTTTTAGATGGGTTTGGACTAAACATTTTACTTTTAAACATGGCTTGAAAGGTTAAATTGAATTTATATGCGATGAGAGGATATGGGCTTTAAGTTAGACTCAGCCTCAACTCTCCGTCCTAACCGAAGCCTCCCTTGATCATTTCCGGTGAAGGTCGGGGCTACATTTTTGGTCGATCGGGAGGAAAAACGCTTGGCACATTTTATCATTTCCTTCTAATGCCCACCAACCATGCACTTGTGCAAGTTCAATACATTGATCACCAAGTTGTAGTTCTTGCTGTAGGTGTGCATAGAGGCTATTCTTGAGATGATCGATTTCAAGGTGGGTCGAATTCTCAACCCATGAAACTAGCTTAGTCCACCTTTAGATTGGTCTGGTTATTGGGTTGTCTCGCGAACTGACGGTATTATATTTTAATGGTTTTTGCTATATATATATGGTCATTACCATTCCTTTCTTGGAATCTATAACTAATCAGAATCAGTCAGTCCAGTTCTTCGGTTGAACCAAAACCGATGCACATCGTTATGCTTATCACGAGTACTAAGTAGGACATAGGCTCTTTCATTTCCTTGCACCTTTTTTTAAAAACTTCATACCCTTTGCCCTATCAAGTCTCGTTGGCTCGTGGTAATCGAATCCTACTGTCATGACTACCAATTAAACTAATCTATGATAGGAAATACAAGAAAAGAGGAGGAAATTGTTTGTATATTCATTGATTTGTATACAAGCACATTAATACATTTATAGTGTAGGAATGGAAGAGAATAAAAAGGAAATAATATACAGAGAATTATAAATTTCCTATTTACTAAAACTATCACATATTCACTAAATTAGTCAATCCACAATTAGAATCAATCCACGATCACAATCTTCAGCTGTATCTCCAACACTCCCCGTCAAGTTGATGGCTTATATATATCGAGGACACCCAACTTGCTCAAAAGGTAGGTATGTTGTCTCTGACATAATGGCTTAGTGAAGATGTCTATAGATTGATCTATCATTCCAATACCCTTTGCTACGAGGACTCCTTCTTTGATCTTGTCTCGTGTGAAGTGGCAATTAACTTCTTTATATTTCGTCCTTTCATGAAAAGATAGATTTGCTACCAATTTAAGTGCAGCATCGTTGTCACAAAATAATTCAGTTGGTCCACTAACCTGTAACCCGAGATTTGAGAGTAACTCTTGAATCCAAACCACTTTGCAAGTAGTTTTTGCCATGGCTCGATACTCTAATTTGGCCGATGATAATGACACAGTTGATTGCTTCTTCGTCTTCAACGAGATTAATGACTTTCCTAACTTGATGCAAAAACCGTAATTGATCTTCTGGTCATTGAACAAGTAGCATAATCCGTATCACAGAAAGCTGTCATCTTCATATTGCAGTCATGGGATAAGAAAATTTCAAGTCTTGGACATCCCTTTAAGCATTTCACAACTTTTAGGGTTGCATTCATATGAGATCGTTTTGGATTATGCATGAATTGACTAAGTATCTGCACTACATAATATATATCGGGTCTTGTCATAGTAAGATATATTAATTCACCAACAAGTCACTGATATCCTGACGGATCTTTGAGCAGTGAGTCCTCAATAGATGAAGAAGAGTTCAAATCATATTCATGGGTAGTCAACTTGGCATTCTGCTTAGCTGGTTTGCATCCGGATAATCCAGCTTTAGAAACAATTTCGAGGATGAACTTCCTCTGACCGAGATTGATACCTTTATCGGATCGAGCAATTTCAATCCCAATAAAATATTTGGGCGGTCCCAAATCCTTGATATGGAAAGTAGAATGCAATTATTTTTTAAATTTTGCAACATGAGAGTCATTGTTTTCTATAATAAGTATATCATCAACATATATCAACAAATATATTGATGAATTACCTTTATTCCATGTAAACAAGGCATAATCATGCTTAGAATGCCGAAATCCTACATCAGTCAGCGCATAGTGAACTTGGCGTACCATTGCCTAGATGCCTGTTTCCATCCATACAGGTATTTGTGTAGACGATGTACCCGAGACTCCCCCTGTCTGCGTAATCCCTGTGGAAGCTCCATATAGATCTCTTTATCTAGATCGATGTGAAGGAAGGCATTATTAACATCCATCTGATGTAATGACCAATTTCTGATGGCTACAATGGATAAGAAGGATTATATTATATGTTGAGTTAAAGTTCGAGAACTACAATAAACAAAGTAATAGTTGGGGCATTATATTGCACGTTTGGTCAAAGTTCAACTACTATTTGTGTCATTGTCCCCAAGCAAAAACACCAACTTTTATAAAATGCTAAATGGCTTAATAAAAACCAAAAAAAAACGAGAAAACATGTTTTTACCAATCCTCAAATGAAGGAAAATATTGTAATTGATGAGATATAAAGATGAATCTCGCGCATGTTTATATTTGGTTAAATTTGATTGTGAGATTTGTTTATAATTTGTAACTCATTAATCAGTGACGTGATTTGAGGGAGTTTTCTCAACGAGAGATGGAGGATAATATAGCATAGAGAAAGAATGGTTTACGATGATAGGAATGATGATAAGGACTCATATCATTCATCACACTTTCCAAATGAAACATCTCCGATGCTACAAAAAATAAATTAAGAAAAATATTTTGTCTAATATCAGTAATTTCTGCCTCCTAAGTTACGTTTAGCGACTATGATAAAATTCATGCTAGGATAAGATTTATCCTATCTTGCGTTTGGTTCCTATTCAAGACAGGAAAAAGCCAGATAAAATTATCCCACGAGGGAGGTGAGATAAATGTGAATAGAACTTCTAATATTGATAATAAGAAAGTTATTTTTCTCAAATAACAAACTTCTTAAATAAACAAAACCAAAATTATATTTCAATATAAATAATATTTGAATTATAATATAAGAAATTCAAAATAACAAAAATAACAATTTAGTTTTTAATATTTTTATTTATACATTTGGATATAATTATATATTACAATATAAATTCAATATATATATATATATATTTATTGCATATTATATGTGTTTTAGTATTTTAGGTATATTATTATAATTTTCTATTTAATAAAATTTTATTTGAGAACGATGGAAGGGGAAGAAAGAAATAAAAAAAGAAAATAATTTAAAAATAGAGTAAAATACAATAAAAAAGAAAATAAAAATAAATGAGACAAAAGTGTCGCGAGAGATTTCTATTATCTCCGTTTAGAAATTCGTGGTTCATATATATTGATATAATATGAATATATTCGACTTTATTATCAGTAATCACAAAACAAGTAAATAGTAAAATATCATAAATTTTATATCATATTTTTTCCACTCCTATCCTGATTATAAATTTACACAACCAAACTTAACCTTAGGGTTATCATTTCGGCTCATATAATCGCTCGACCTAATCACGAGCCTAATTGTCATGGGTCTACCAAGGCCATTCAGGGCTAGAATGGGCCGAAGACCCCTTTTAGATGGGCTTGGACTAAACATTTTACTTTTAAACATGGCCTGAAAAGTTAAATTGAATTTATATGTGATGAGAGGATCCGGGCTTTAAGTTAGAATCGGCCTCAACTCTCCGTCCTAATCAAAGCCTCCCTTGATCATTTCCAGTGAAGGCCGGGGCTACACTTCTGGTCGATCGGGAGGAAAAACACTCAGCACATTTTATCATTTCCTTATAATGTCGACAAGCCATACACCTGTGCAAGTTCAATACATTGATCACCAAGTTGTAGTTCTTGGTGCAAGTGTGCATAGAGGCTATTCTCGAGATGATCGATTTCAAGGTGGGTCGAATTCTTAACTCATGAAACTAGCTTAGTCCACCTTTAGACTAGTTTGATTATTGGGTTGTCCCGTGAACTGACGGTATTATATTTTAATGGTTTTTGCTGTATCTATGGTCATTATAGTTCCTTTCTTGGAATCTAAAACTAATCAGAATCAGTTAATATAGTTCTCCAGTTGAGACAGAACTTATGCACACCCTTGTGGTTATCACAAGTATTAAGTAGTACATAGGCTCTTTCATTTCCTTGCACCTCTTTTTAAAACCTCATACCCTTCGCCCTATCGAGCCTTGTTGGCTCGTGGTAATCGAATCCTACTGTCACGACTACCGATTAAACTAATCTAAGTCCCCATTTGCTCGGGACGGCGCACGATATTTCACCATGTTTTAAAGTGCCAAAGGATGTCCTAATTTTCGACCAAAAAAAAAAAAAAGGATGTCCTAATTCACGGCTCTCTGTGGGCCGTACCGAGAGAGAAACAGCGAAGCACTGGCGAGGGAAAGAAAAGAGCGGGAACCGAACAAGACCTGACCAACGGATTAGGCCCACCACGTAACACCTTAGGCAAGGCGAATAAAAGCTTTAAAATAACGAGCAAATCGGAACACAATCCAAAGGAGCAGCTAACGATATTACATTCAACCTGCGAATATTACACCCGTGTCGGAGGAAAGAACGAATTCGAACATGATCGGTCCTGACGCCTTACCCGATGCGTTTTCCTTTGTCACGACTCGCGGGTTGATAAACTGCTCTTTCGTAATCCATAGTGAAAAACCCACCAAGATATAAGAGCTTGGGAGAGAAGAAAAGAGACGTGGCCGAACCGGACCGGCCTCCTGATAACAAATTTGCCGATACACTAATGCCAAAGGGACCCCAGTTGCCCAAAACCACAAACGCCTAATACAGAGCTACTAGCATTCTTTCACAAAAGCAAACGTCCTCCGCCGTCAGCCGTCGTGGCCATTGATGGACAGCGCCAGGATCGCTTCTCCCCGGAGGCGCAGGCTAGAGCAATGGACTTCGGGATGTGGGAATGGAGGCCGCTGGGAAAGGGGATTCCCAGGGCTCAGAGGGAGTGGCAACAATGGCAGTTCCTCAGATTTAAAAGGGAAATGAAAGGCCAAAAGAGAGAGAGAGAGAGAAGGGTATCTTCCGAAGCATATGCTTGAAGCATTACTAATCCGATTGGATTGCTGACCCATCTCTGTCCTCCAATCGCCTTTCCGTTTTGTTAAACTTTCCTTTTGTGAACTCGTGATTAGGATCGATGGTGAAACGGTGGGTTCTCTCTGGAAAGTTGTGGCAGCCTCCCTGCCACCACCCGCATTTCGGGTTTGATTACCTCGTTTTCGGATCCTATTCGAACCCATTATCGGGTTTATGCTCTTCTTTTCAGAATGTGCATCATTTTTATGTCTACTTTAATCCGACACCGGGAGAGGTAACGACCTTTGGGGGCGGCCAAGGGTCGAGTCGCAAGCCGTTGATAATTCTCGGCAGAAAAGATTCAACAAAAGAATTCATCAAAAAAAAAAAAGTTTTTTTGTCACGTTTATGAATTGAGACGCGATCACTTTGTTTCTTAGATTATATAGTGTATGCGAAATTCACAAATTAAGCCGAATTTTTTCTTATGTAAATATGCACGTCTTCTTAATAAAGCACGGTCAAGCATATATTTTACATGCTTTTTTTAACGCTCGTTGTCCATCACAAAAGACCTGGTTTTACATGCCTATCAAACTTTTTTTGTATGCGTGTGGAGTAGAAGAATGGACGAATGTGTGAAACTTGAGTAAGCAATTATTTATTTATTTGAAAAAGGGCATTTTTTTACTCAGATAAAATAAAAAAAGTCCCATCAAAATTTGTAATGTACTCAGAATCCGAAAGTTATGAAAAGTTATATACAAATCTACATATTAACATCTTAAAATTGTAAAAAAGTCCAATTGTGTCATCCGCGAAAATTAAATTGAAGAGTTAAATGATCAAGTTCGAGCAAATTTGTGTTCCATGGTGTTCCATATGGTTGGTTGGAAAACCATTAGCATATCTATAATAAAGCGCTGGTCATTTTTATGGTAACACTTTCATTGTAACTACACATATCAATGTAGGATCATGCGTGTTTGTTCTATAAATAGGCATATGCTTTTACTCAATCATCTCGAAACCTTTTGTTTGGAGTAGACTTTTTATATTGTGACTCCTACAACTGTAGAAGAGAAAGACTTCCTCTCTACACTTATATCTCGAGGTTCTTTGTTAGTTTTGTTTGAACAGACCATTTGTCGTTTCTTTTTATAAGTCTGGAAAAGTTCTACTCTGAAAAAAGGATTATGGGGTGAGTCGAGTGAAGGTAGATGCCTATCTATAAAACAATGCGCGTGCTTGTACAGTGATATCTATGTAATTACGGTAAAAAAAAAAGAGGGTCAGTGAACAGTAATTGGACGTGCTGTTGTAGTGTGCTTGATTTTGGTATACTAATTGAACGATGTTTTGTCTGCTGCGTTGTGCTACAGTACCGTGCTGCTGTAGTTTTGACAGACCATTTGCTCCAGGTGATTTTATTTTTTTCATCATTTGATAAGTTGATTCCACAACGGTCGTCTTCATTTTGTATTACCGCTATGGTGCAATCGGCTGGAACTACTGTCGCAGCCTCTGATTTCTAACAGGATTGGTTCCATGACTGCAACATCATCATCTCGTGATTTTGTGACCGTCAGCTGTGTAGTAATATGCGTGTATGTATGTGTATGTGTATATAAATATATATAATGAATTTGAGAAAAGCAGGCAATAATAGGCCAATCAGCATGCTTTATGCAAAGAAAATACACCGATCGTAGTTTTGAACAGAAGATCACTCTGCACTTGAGCCCTGCATGATCCAATCATTTCACATGGAGCATGGGATTTTTTATTCACCGTGTTATTTTATTTCTCCAGAATAAAGAAATGGCAAAGCCGCTCGCCTCTCTTTATAATTGGATCGAAAGGTGTCGTGTCACCCTATTGTTGGGTTCTGCCATCATGCTTCTTACCTGCTGGAGGGAGTCAACTGGTGCATTGATGAAGGAGAAACAAAACGAGAAAGAGAATCGACGGAAGGAGGCCGGATGCAATGTTCGAGCATTCGAGGAGCCCTAGTGGATGAAAAAATTAACCAAAAGTTGCATGAAAAGTTGATACGATGCAATTTATAATAAATCAATTGAGAAGTTAATCGCATAATTTGGATGCGACCTATTCTATATTTGAATTATAGCACCTCGTGAACATCGGTTAGGCCATGCCCACGCATTGATTAGTCAAATTTTACCCAAAATGTATATAGATGGTGCGATTTACAAGCGTTCGCGAGAATTAATTGATTCAAAGGTTCGAATACTCCGCGCTATAAAAGGGAAAACAAATGGATAGTAGATGCTAAACACTATTTGCTTGGGTAATTATTCAAAAAGTCTTAATACTATTTTATAATAGTTAATTTAGTCATAAATTTTTTAATTACGTCAATTTGGTCATAAACTTTTTGACAATTTGCGAATCTAGTCAATATGGCAAATTTCGGTTGGTGATCGCTAATATAAATATCAATCGTTTTATGGGATGTGATTGGTGTCGATGTATACAATTTTTGCAATTTTATTTTCCCCCACCCCCATTAAGAGCAAATGGGCCCTTGCCGGTTGTTGGTCGAGGCCCAATGCCCTTGACCATTGAGTGAAGGTTGCGAACCTTACCAAATTTGGGCAAGGATCGTGATGCCCTCATCCATGGTCGGCAAGGTAGGTGGGTGATGCTCTCGCCTTCGGCTAGTGGAGGGAAATAGGAAAAAATAACGAAAAGAAAAGAAAATGAAAAAATCGATAAAAATTCCCAGATAATACAAAAATCACAAAAACTATCTATGTCATTCATATCACATAAGATGATAGGCGTTTACGTCGATGATTTTCATGTAAAATTGACCAAGAAAACTAAATTGATAAATCATCTAAATGTTTAGAAGTAAATTGGTATAATTAAAAGATATAAAACTGAATCAACCGGTTTAGATCATGATTGAAACTTTTTAGACAATTTTTCTCTATTCGCTGCAGTAATTGTCCACCTATTGGCTCTCGCTCGGTTTCTCTTTCTCCAGATTAATTTGTTTGTATCCGATTGCCAATGTGCAAAATGGATCAGTACCAACACTTGGATTTTTTAGGTGCACATAAGCTCATTATCTACTCGTTGAATTTTATGGACTCGACACATGTTCCGGTTGATCCAATGATTGAGGCTAGCTAGTCCCATTGGGCCCACGTACTAATTTTTAGAGATAATGGCACAGCTAATCATCAATTTTTTTTTCAATTTGCTGAATCTCATCTTTATGCTTTTTTTTTTAGTCAAGGTGGTGCCCAAACTATGTTTTTTTTTTTCTTGTTCTAGTTGTTGGTTCCTTGAAAAAAGGTATGAGATGGCCATTCGATTGTGATGTGGTGCCAACATGGCATCCTACGGACGTTTTAATTTTTTTTTTTTAAAACATACAAAACAAAAATAAATGCATTTAAAACAAAAAAGAAGTTTGAAATCAGTAAAAAAGAGAGAGACGACCAACCCTAGCAAGCACCAGTGCCACTTATTGGGGCCAATAGCCACAGTCTAGTGATCGTCGACAACAACCCCGGCAAAGGCCGACCAAGATTGCTCGGCCTCGCTTCAAACGGCCTTGATGGCCATCACTTCTCTCTCTAGCTTTGTCTCTCGACTTCGTCCTTGTTTGCTCATGTGATTCAATTGGAGATGGTAATGGCCTCATGGTGGTCGGCTGGAGGCTAGCAAGTACGCAACGGTCCTCATCAATGCTTGGGCAAAGTTGTTGTAGTTTCATGTTTGAGTTTTTATCTTTTGTTTCTCTCTAAAAAAGTCTAATAATTTAACTCACTTAGTATCTAACATGGCCCTCAAATAGGTGGGTTGAGGCAAATTTGATCAAACTCAAATAAACTCATTTACATATAATGCAAATTTAATAACTCATACCTAACTAGCCATAATCCATATTGCTAAAACATTTTCATATCCAACCCATTTTGCAGAAACTCATACCAAAATTGAAGTGATGATGTAGATCGAGATTGGGCAAGAAAAAATGAGAAGAGAATAAGGCAGATTGGGTTTAAGTAAGTTGTAAACTCATTTACTAAATATAATAAATCCATGTAATAATTCAGTCCATTATATATGAGTTAAGAAATGAGTCTATGAGATCTGCGCTCATTCTCCTTTGCATTTGTACTAGAAGGCTAGCTCAAAAGCGGATACAAAAAAACTCAGGAATAATAATGCAGGAACGAGATTGAATAAAAATTGAAGGTCACCACCGCACTAACGGCGCCGTTACGTCCCTAGTCGACGACCGGTACCGACGAGGAGACAGCGTCATGGTCTGAGAAGCACGTGCGGTCTGGTCCGGTGGAAGTTGACCTGGCTCTCTCCTACCGAGGAAACGGTAAAACGACACGGCTGTCACGAAGAGAGACGGACTCACAGGCCCTTGACCTAAAGGAAAAGAAAAAAGAGCGAAAAAGCCCAGGCCCACACGCAGGCGGTCGCAGCATGCGCTCCGCGACCATTTCAAATTTCGGTATTCGGCCTTCGTCCAGAGCTTTAAACAAAAGACTATTTCAATGCACAACCCGGCTTGGATCATGCGCGCGGTCCACCAAATGCGTGCCGCTGTCCATAAAAAATACAATCTATCCCGATCATTTCCGGATTGCTTCATCCGCCACGCCAAAAAGGAGGAAAAAAAAAACTAATCTGAAATTCTCGAATGTCCAATTAATTTACATAAGTGGTGGAGATTTTGTCCACGTTGAGAAAAGGGTTGAGGTGATTTGACCTAACATGCGGGATTGCGAAGGAGTGATGTCGAGTCGATTTTTTTGGAAAAAAAATTAGGGGATTGAATTGTGCAATACGGCTTCAATACGATAAATACCATATGAAAAATTTGTTGCTATTTTAATTTTTATACTCCTAATGAGCATCTATTTTGGTGGCACATGGTGTCGACTTAGTTGATAATAATTGATAGCATAAAAAAAAAAGAAAAAGCTTAGCTGATAATTGGGGTGGGGGGAGAGAGAAGAACCGGATTGGTGGGGCGGCCCGAGTTGCTAGGGTGCGCAGGTGGGTGACCTGCGCATCCCGCGAGTTAGGCAGGACAGGAAAAGGAAAGCGGACGGGGTAAAAAACAGAAATAATTTTTTTTTTGTCTTTCTATTTCCCCAGATAGAAGGGAAAATCGATTATAATTAGGAGGAGTTGGCAGGAAAAGAAAAGAAAAGAAAAAGAAGAAAAAAAGAGGAGAAAGAAAGAAGAGGAAACGAACGCTAGGGGGGTGCGCAGTTTAGCCAACCCACCATTGTCGGAGCAGCTTCGCTTGCGCCTTGCGGGTGGTGAACCGATCAAGGTTGTTCCCCTATTTCGGTCCCCACCCTTCTCCTCTCTCTCTCTCTCTCTCTCTAAATCTGCATGGACCTCCATTTCTGACACTCGGAGACCTTCGCTCTCCCTCTCGCCCTCTCTCTCTCTCTCCCTCCCTCTCTCTCTCTCTCTCTCTGTGGAATCTCTCTTCCTCTCTGATCTGGTCTCTCTCTCTCTCTTCGGCGATTTGATTTTGTGTGTGCCGATTCGCCTGTGACCTCGTCTTGACGCGGCGGTGGCCGGATTCTCTCCTCGCGCAGGTTGCCTGGGAATTGGAATGGCGGCTCCACCGGCGAGGGCACGAGCCGATTACGATTACCTCATCAAGCTCCTCTTGATTGGCGATAGCGGTAAAACTCTCTCTCTCTCTCTCTCTCTCTCGATAGGGCTAAAAATCTGGGGGATCCGCAGCCTTAGATCTCCGATTCTGCGCTGCCTGATTTTGATTCTTCGATGCGGAGATGTTTCGCGCGGCTTGATCCCGTGAAGGCAGGTCTTAGCTCGGTCCGTCTTTACTTTTTTCTTTTTTGATTTTTTGATTTTTTTTTGGTTTTGGGTGAGGTGAATAGGAAAGAGGGTCGTGCAACTCCGTGCTTTGGCATGGATCTGTTGATATTTGGGGATTCGACGTGAGGAAGTGCCGACATTAATGAAATTGCTGATGAAGCATTTGTTTTCCGAATGACATTAAATGAATTTGGCCCTAGTCTAGACGCGGATGATCATCACTAGCTCACATTGTTTGGTGGGATACGTCACGCATCTAGTTGTACAGTAGAGGGAGTCCAGGCATTTGTCTTCTGCCATTGTGCTTATTTTACTGGCTGCGTTGTTGGATTCCGGACATTGCGAGCTCTGAGAAAATTATGGTTGCAACACAGTGGGAAGGCGGTATTATTCGATATTTGCCATTTAACAGGGACTTCCATCGCCTCAGGCAGTTGGGAGCTGGCCTTCATGGTGTTTGGGAGGATGGGAGTGGGGTTTGGGGGTTGTGAGGGAATTTCGGCAGTCGGGCTGAAGTTGCTATGAAGTTTACAGCTGGTATAATGAATATGGCGTGTTATCATTGCTATAGTGAGTTGTCGATTGGAACGAGTCGTGATTCTAGCAAGATTTACAATGACTGTGAATTTGGAACTTACTGTTGCTATCGTTATCCTTGGTGCTTCAATTGCTCTGTGGTTAGAAATCGTATGAGTGCAACCTCATCTTTGAGATCTGTAACCATTCTGCTAACGTGGGATCCTGATTATGATTTTTTTGCTCCAAATGGGTAACATTCTCACATGTTGGTATATACCTTGGCCAGGTGTGGGAAAGAGTTGTTTACTATTGCGATTCTCAGATGGTTCGTTCACAACAAGTTTTATCACCACGATTGGGTGAGTATTCTTTGAACTTAGTTTCTTTCTCCCATAAGGTTTTCACTGATCTTCACATGCCATTTGTACCTAATGCAGCATAGATTTTAAGATAAGAACTATAGACCTTGATGGAAAAAGAATCAAGCTTCAAATATGGGATACTGCTGGTCAGGAGCGATTCCGTACAATCACCACTGGTAAGGTTTTGCAAATATTGGCAAGTGGACTCCACTATAGAAGATCAAGATAGCTCTAAAAGCTGGCCAAAGCCAAAACACTCTTTGTGTTGAATACTGCAATCCTTGCAATCATACAGACTACGATAACAAGTTTGATTCTTCTTAAAATGGTAGACAAAATTTTGGTTGGCTGCATCTTCTAGATAAATTATGCAAAGAAAAAAAGACACTTCCAATGCAAAGTTGGCCTTATTGTATAGTAGATCTTGTTGGAAAGAATGTCCAGGTGAAGTGTGGACATTTTTAGCCTCTTTTCTTGGAAAGTTAGTATATCTCTGGGAGAGATCCTGTTACTGTTAAAACATATAGAGCACAATTCCAGCTTTAGTGCAGCTAAAAGGTAATCACAGAAAAATTGACCTTGTTGGCTGCCAGCTCAGTCTGTAATTTGATTATGGGATGTATTGCTCCCAGGTCTACATGTTGCATGGTTTAAGCTTTTGCAGCTCTCTTTGAGCATAGGGGCTGGGTTTTTCTGGCCGAGCTCTTGCTATTTCATAAAACAACAATCAAGGCATGGTTCATTGATGTCTTGGTCAAGATTTGGCCTTTGAGATGTCATTTGATTTAGTCACCTAGTGGTAAATGTGTTCTAGTCTATAATTAGTGGTTGGGTATTAGGACATTGGACACATGGCACTACAGTCCTGTATTTGCTCTTTGCAGAATGTTTCCTTATCAGGAAGCAATGAGGTTCGATTCCTTATAAATTGGTTTGATATAAGCTGTGTCACTGGTATTAAGTTGTGGACGTGGTGGTGCTAGATCCTTGTATGCACTAGTTCTGCAATTATTTGATTTATTACTCATATTTTTAGCCTCACTATTGACTGCTTCTGCACTAATTAAGTTCTCTCTCTTTTTTTTTTTTTATGTTACCAATATTTGAAGTTTGCACTCATATATGCTACATTTGTTTCCTCTACCTTCAGCTTACTATCGAGGAGCCATGGGTATTTTGCTGGTTTACGATGTGACTGATGAATCATCTTTCAACAGTAACTTTCTTTACCTCCCTCTTAGTAACGAACTTTGCATGTAGGTGTTAAGTCTGTTTGTGTCTTTCTTTCTGTGTTTACTGCTTTGATTGGATGTGAATTAAGTTGGTGCATGCAGCTTTAAACTTTCTGTAGCGTTTGAAATTTTTTTGGGAACTTGCATCCCATAATAGACATGGCATTATGTCATTTTTCAGACATAAGGAACTGGATTCGCAATATCGAACAGCATGCATCCGACAATGTTAATAAGATACTGGTTGGGAACAAAGCTGACATGGACGAAAGCAAAAGGGTATGTTGCATCTTACGCTTATCATCTCTCAAAATCTCTTTGTTAATGACACAAAGATAAGGGTGCTTTTGCCACAAGTTCAATAGAAAACACAACTGCCTTTGTGCTGGTGATGCTTCTCTGATAAATCTATCGTCCATGTCTAGCTATCATGCTTGATAACAAGCTCTCTGATATTTCTTCAGAAAAAAGAAAAGAATAGGAAAAGAAGGATAGGGATTTTTTAAATCCACCCACTTGCTCATCATCTTCATGATATTTCTGTTCATGTTTAGGCTGTGCCTACCGCCAAGGGCCAAGCACTTGCTGATGAGTATGGAATTAAGTTCTTCGAGACCGTAAGTAGCAGCTTGCTGATGGCTTGATCTAATTGGAAGTCCCATTTATAAACTGAAACATATTTTCCTGCAGAGTGCTAAAACAAATCTTAATGTGGAACAAGTGTTCTTTTCAATAGCGAGGGATATAAAGCAGAGGCTCTCAGACACAGATTCTAAGGCTGAGGTATCTTCATTCACCACTCTACTCAGGAAACTTATTCCAAACTAAATCCGGCATCTATGTCTTTTAATTCCTTCCTCTGGTTCTGTAATTACAGCATCCTTCAACTATTAAAATTAACCAACCGGACCAAGCATCTGGAGCTGGTCAGGCTGCATCGAGATCTGCTTGCTGTGGCTCGTAAGATGCAAGACGTGGGAGCTTGTGTTGGCCTCGATGCTGGCTTGAAAAGGGAGAAAAGGGCAAGGGGAGAAACTAATCGTGATGACAAGATCACAGTGTTTGTAATTTCCTAATTGTGATTCTTTCCAGATGGATTTATAGTGTGTGGAAAGTAGGTTCTCGAATTCTAAACATTTTTTACCTTGTGGCGGCAGACAGACGTGTTTATTCTATATAGCCGACATTCCCTCCTCTCTTGTTCTCTCTGCTTCGGTCCTGTCTCGGAATGAAACAGGGTTTTTGTGCGTGTCAAATATGAAATATGAGGCTGATGCCGATACAAAATACGAGGGTTTCAGAGGGTTTTGCTCTTAACCCTCCCATGTTGAACAAACGCTGATGTATAATCGACAGATGAAATTTGATGTAGTCACTTTTTGTCGCTTCGGAGGGAAAGAAGTATCCAACAACGAGCCGATGGCTTGTGATTTCCCCAAATAAAAGCCAGTGAAATCGTGTTCTAGAGGAATCTCTGTCCGACACTGTCATCGGCTAAGGTACTCTGGAGAAACGAAGCCGTGAACCAGAACAAAGGAGTGAGCTTTTAACGGTCGCCAGTCGCAGCTCGACAAAATGGGAGCACCACCCAAAGGGGTGTCAAATGCGGAAATTGAACCTCGACTTCCAATGTTCGGCGGTCCTTCCTCCCGATCCATGCGAACAGCTCACAATTGACCTCTGCCGGATCCATCGCCCATGGTCGTTCAACTCTTCAAGCAATCCAGATCTCAATTCATCCACGGACTTCCCGATCGACAGAGCTGCGTCCAAGGTTTTGCCGATGGGTGTTCAAATTTCTGCTCAGGCCATGGCTTCTTCCAGAGAGCTTGCCATCAATCCAACCGAAAATGGTGAAACTGCGCAGTTGAATTCAGACCCAGCCATTAAGAGTGCTAAATCTGCAACAAAGATGGTTGCATGGCTTATGAGTGTCGAAAGATTTGTTGTTACATAAGCATGTCATGTGAAGAGAAATTTTTCCGGGGCTTTATCTGAACCAAACGGGAACCCACGCCGTTGGCTACGATCTGATTGTGCAGGCACCATTGAAAGCAATCAAATGCCTGAAAACTCTTCCCTCCTCCCCACCCCCCCACGCGCTCTTCAGTATATCATGAAACGTTCTCATCAGTTTCCTGCGCACGAGTTAGAACACGAACGAGAAGGGAACCGAGTTATAGATATAAGACCAAAATCAAAAGAGAGCGTAATAAGTCCACACGTTGGGTGGCGTCTCCAGTCCAGAATTAGACCTCGAATAGCTGCTGCTCTCCTCCAATTTCTACCGCAGAGCTTCTTAGCTCAAAGCTTTTTCACGAGACAAATTCTCACCCCGGTACCACCTTCTCTTCACATCCATCATCACCCTCGCGTAGAGGAAAACCCGTATGCGATGGCCCTCATCGTCGTGCATCTCCTTGAGCTGGCGACACGGTCACTCTCTCGTGATGTCCTGCGCTTCGTCGAAGGAAATGGTCGAAGAAGCTCAGCTTGTCCCACATCGCAAACAGTCGCGGATTAAAAAGAGTTGATAAGCCTCGCGCACGTGAGAGGAGATCGCCGAGCTCAGTAGCTAGAGCTTGTAACCCGAGCGGAGGCATCAAGGTGGTGGGACGTGGGCCCGAATCCTTTGGGCCGGGTCTGCAGAGGCTTCTTTCTGGCCCGCCCGTTCCAAGCCGAGAGTTTATCCATGTGGTTCGGGCGAAGGCTCGGGCCACGTGTATCCTAAAGCGGAGGGCACAGCGTGAGGCTGGTTTCACAGAGCAGCGATAACCTCCCGCTCCCGGCAGTGGAAGGATAACGGGCCGGTGCCAATCAGCACCCGCTATGGTCCAATGGGCCGAGTCCTACTGGACCACCACCTTTTTCCTATTTTTTTGGACTTATTTTCTGAATCTTCTTTAAGTTGCATGACTCGATTTTTATATTTAAATTGTCTTTGTAAGTAAATCTAGGTTCTTTGTTCAACATGATTTTTTATAAAAAAAAATTATTTAAATTAAAACTGAGAATCAGCACCCGCTATGGTCCAATGGGCCAAGTCCTACTGGACCACTACCTTTTTCCTTTTTTTTGGACTTATTTTCTGAATCTTCTTTAAGTTGCATGACTCGAATTTTATATTTAAATTGTCTTTGTTAGTAAATCTAGGTTCTTTGTTCAACATGATTTTTTATAAAAAAAATTATTTAAATTAAAACTGATTTGATTTGTATGACATTGGCGTGTTATATAGAGACGTGTTAGCTAAATTTTTAAAAAATGACGTTACCTTTACATGAACGCGTGGCGACGATCGGTTCTTTTCCATGATGCCATCTACTGGAAGAAACAACTGAACCATTGCTGATAGAATTGAATCCGTGATTTTACTCATGATGGGATTTTTTGTGCACATTAGACAGTAAGAATGAAGTATATAGTCAATGCAAATTTCAATGGGACCTTTTGCATTGCTTCTAGATCTCGCTCATTATAATTCAAAGCCGAAAATCCATGGTGCGACCCTTTTCATAAATGATGGTTACATGAAACGTGATTAAATAATAGACCCATCAAATGGGTGGGTCTGGTAGAAAATAATCCGATCCAAATTGACCTATTTATTAGTAATACAAATTGTAGAGACTTGGAATCGACCTAACTTAAATTTGACCCAACCCAAGCTCTATCTTTAGCAATTTTTCTCACTAAATTTACTTTGAAGTAGACACATCAAATGTGTGGGTCGGGTCAGGTTGAAAATGATCCGACTCATATTGACCCATATTCATATAGTGTAGATTTAGTGATCTATACCCGACCTAACCCGTACCCAAACCGACTCGTATTGCTAAAACTCATTAATATTCTAGAAAAACACACACTCACTTTAAGCTCTATGCTAATTAGATAAAAACTTCAAATAAAAAAAGAAAATAAAAGAAAATAAAAAAGTAAATAGAATAAAAAATATAAGAAACCTATAAATTGAAATATTCATAAAGAACCTGACCAACAATATATATATAATATATATATATATATATATATATTATATATATATATATTTCTAAAAAAACTTAGAGTGGATAAATCCATTTTGCAACTTGGATTTAATGAGCTCAATTTCATGTGGGTAGTTATTTTATTTTTAGATGGTTTACAAATGAGTTAAGAAAAAATAAAACTCAAAAAAATAGATTATTAGTAACCAATAATTTAACCCATTTTTCAAAACCAACACCCACTCACGATGTGGTCTAATTCTACGAACATTTTGGAGGTCTTCAGGGATCAAATTGATCTTCATAAGATCCTATGAAAAGCTATTGTATGCAAGTGCATGAGATTAGGGGCAAGCGCAAAGAATAAGACCTTGAATTCAAACACAATACATGTGGAATTAGAATAGTACATGATATATTTAATGAAATCTTGAACTTCTAAAACTAAAGCACAATACAAAGCAGAAGAAATCTAGATTGGGGGAAGCTACTTGCTCTGCTATGCGAAAAGCAGAACACCAACAATTACAAAGCTTTAACATCGTAGGCGTTTGGCAGCAAAACAGGAAATCTATCGAGAAAGGTTTCAGTTACGTGCATAAAACACAAAAAATCAAAACCCACGTTTGGTGCAAAACAGCACAAAAGTCTACTGAACAAGAAACCAGTGGATTACCTCAAGAAATTACCTAACCTTCAAAGAGTGAATGACACGCGGGGAGAGAGTATCGTTGTAAGCAAGTGAAGGCCGGAATCACACTAGAGCTCGACATTGGATCAAGAAGACTCTACAAGAACCGTGAACTAACGAAATTTAGGGAGATGACGACGACAACAGGATGTCGAAGACTCTACAAGAACCGCGAACTAACGAAATTTAGGGAGATGACGACGACAACAAGATGATGCATGAGGGTCGATCACACGCTCAGCTTTGACTACGCTGTTTAGGCAAATATCACCCGGGAGCTAGATTTTCGCGGGGTGAGGCCAAAGCTCATCGACCTTTTGGGAGCAGAGGCAGCTCGGAGGCTAGTCGCAGAGACAGCTTGGAGGCAAGTGGCGGAGGCGAGCGGTGGAGGCGAGCAAAGGAGGCAAACAGTCGAGGTAGGCAAGTGTCACGGGCCGATCGATTGGGATCGTGACCGCGCGCCAAGCCTTGCTCGATCCCTAAGCCAAGCCTTGCTCGATCAGTGGCACATTCACTTGTTCACCCGGATCGTAGATAGAGAACATTTCTCAGAAAAGATGCATTTGTATTGCTGAAATGGTTGGATGGTTACAAATGAGGGGGAGGCACCCCTTTTTATATTAGAGACTCTCAGATTACATCCATTGATCGACTTCGGCCAAACCTACCAACTACCGATAAGAGTTCTAGACTTCGACTCAATTACTGTATCGCCCTTGGAATGTTCTAGAAGTCTTCTTGTCGGGAATCCTAGCGATTGCAGGAGGTCCTCCTCGGAAAGGCACGGCTCTTTAGCTACAGAAATCTCTTGGTCGTGACATAAGTATAGATTACCTATTTGGGTAACTTAATGTCGAAAACGCGTAAAAAATGAGTTGATGTTCCAACCCATTTTCCACCAATATAAATTCAGTTTAAAATTTATTGGACCCATTTTAACTGGGCCTCTATATTTCTATAATCCACGTACAATCCATTAACACAAACTATGAGTCGGAAAGTGGATTTTAGACCATTTTACGACTCCTGCTTTGAAGAATGAATGACTCCGTGTACCAACTTATGAGTCAATGGGGTGCTCAAGCATCAAGTTATGGACGAAAGCATGAAAATGTCGATGATGCAAAGGCTATTTATCATTTAATAAGACCTCTCTCGATACTATAATGTCTCATTGTATTACTTTAAGACATTGCAGTTTTAGATCACGCGTTACCAAATTCATGCACAAGTCACAAAGACGATGATTCTAAGAAAATTAATGGGCCAATTTCATAGAAAAGCACAAACTTTAAATATTGTTCCAAATCTAGTCCGAACTTTATTTTGTCTAAAAAAAAAAGCACAAACTTTCACTCGTGTCCCAAATTTGGCCCTCCGTTAACCCTCATTCCACAAACATCCGACGTGTCATTTCCACTCAAAGTCTATTTGAAGATGAATGAGGTAAGTCTATTACAAATAGGCTTCACATCTCTATTTAACTACAGACTTTGAACACAGCTTTCCAATTGTTAATTGATCTAACGGCCCTAGCTATGTGCCTCGTCCCCTGAAATTGAAGCTGCTAAATTGTTTTTCCCATGAGAATTATCTGTAAAGTTCATCTCATTAGAGGATAAACTTAAATTTAACACTTCCTCCAAACACTCAAATATAGCATGTTTTGCACCTCAACAAATTTGGACCTTTTCACAATCGATCCATAGGGTAGATAGGAGGAAAGTTTGTGTTTTTTTTTTTTTAGACAAAATAAAGTTCGGGCCAGATTTGGGATAACATCTAAAGTTCGTGCTTTTTTTTTTAGACAAAATAAAGTTCGGGCAGATTTGGGACAATATCTAAAGTTTGTGCTCTTTTTTTTAGATAAAATAAAGTTCAGGTCAAATTTAGAACAACACCTAAAGTTCGTGCTTTTTTATGAAATTGGCCCCAAAATTGATTACAAAGGCGTCCAGCTTTCATTGAATTTTCAGCATGTCATGCCGAATTTGAATGAATTATGTAAAGTAATTTAGTCGTAGATCTAATGAGAACCTCTCTAGCTGCTTTCAACTTAAGCCCGTACCGTACCAAGTACCGCCCGCAGCAGTTCGACAATGAAGGTGACGCCCTTCCAGAAAATCGACGGTACCTTCCAAAGTATATTCCACGACGCCCGTAGAACACGTTCACAGATTTTCCTGCGTTTCCATTAGTCAGGATTTTGACAAGACCATTGTAGTTAACGAGATTTTTGTACTGCAAAAAGAACAGTAGCGTGTGATAAGATTGACAGAAACAAATATAGCAAATTCCGTGCTGATCGATCAAGTACCATTCCGAAAGATGCCTTATGAACCTTCAAATGTTTGGCAATGGATCACCTGTAGTGCGACAAGCCCCAGCCTCGTTCAAATTGGGCAGACCTATCAAGTAGTGAACATAGCTGCTCGACAGTTTCCGCACAAGCTGATGTCATCATTAATTTGCAGAAATGAAAGGTTACACCATAAAGACTTGTCCAAAGGTTTTCGTTATCAAAACAATTTACATACCTTCACTTTCAAGTAGCTTAATGTCGTTTCACAACAGAAGAAGCTAATATTTATACAATCTACAAATTGAAAAGAAAAGGGGAAACTAATGGAGAAAAATAACCAAAAAGGCACAGAATTACTGAAGATTGACATACTTTATGCACAAGGGCCGCATCCAGATTGCACTATATTACAAGTAGACTTCCTCGAGACTCACATAGGAGTCTCCTTTCGCAGTTTCAACTCTTCCTTCCCATAAATTCGTTGAAGCTCACGAGTTGCGGCTTGGTAAGATTCTGGAAAACAGAATAATGAACTTATCGGAAGGTACAATTCGCCAGAACAACAAAAATTCTTCAACTTGACATAAAAACTTGTGGTGTCTTAATGAGAAGTTTCCATGGTAAAGAATGGCAAAACTACCCAATTTTCAAAGAAGTTAAGAAAAAGCAAACTTGTAGTTATTGAATAGAGTGCCTCCATCCTGAGATTGTCAGGAAAGATAAGGAGAATATTACACAAGCGAGGGGAGATACTCATATCATCCAGGTAAAAGGTCGGACATTATCTATAAAATTCATCTGCTTATCCACATTACCAATTCCAGAATTTCTACA
The DNA here is from genome assembly GCA_014182715.1 of Eucalyptus cloeziana. Lineage (NCBI taxonomy): Eukaryota > Viridiplantae > Streptophyta > Magnoliopsida > Myrtales > Myrtaceae > Eucalyptus > Eucalyptus cloeziana. Next base: position 26,046,792 of record CM024643.1, read on the forward strand.
ACATATCTCTATGACCTGAACGGAAGCAATAATTTTCTCGACTTTACACCTGACCAGTCACAAAAAATTATCATTCTGCTAGGCAAAAAACGGAGTGTTACCACTCATTCACATAACATATTATAGGATAGGAGACGTAAGGAAGAAAGGAGTTGTTCCATAATTTCTGACATGAAAATAACATGCAAATCCTCATATATAATACGTAGGGTTGAAGGACATTTTGCGGTAATAAATACAGATCAAAGGATTCCTTGAACATGTGTCAGGAGGTGATTTTATTATTTCTTGACCTTGTTGGTAAATGCTCTCCACATATAAGTAAAACTCCTGATTTCTTGAATGATTAACGATTAGAGATATCTAGCAGATGCACAATCACCTTTTAGTCTGAGTTCGAGATGCATGGATTTATTTGCACATCCACATTATCAATGTGTGCACAAATTCTTGGATTCATGTTTGTGTGTATGTGTGTGCATGTGCATGCGTGTGTGGTGGGTGGAGAGAGAGAGAGAGAGAGAGAGAGAGAGAGAGAGAGATGAATGATCTTTCTCCAATAAACTGCATATAATACCGAGAAACATATCTATTTTACCTTTCCAAATGCGAAAAGATTTCTGATTGATTGTTGCACCAAACACAGTCTGAATTGTATCAAACAGCATGCTCTCAGGAGTGCTCCGTAGTTCTTGAACTATTTGATAAATGGTCTTCCCATTCTCAAAGTATATATGATTGTTTGGATGCTTTGTCTTGCAACCGGCATGTTGCTCGAATTCATACGCATTAAGCACCTTACAGCAAAAATTGACAAAGTATAAGCTCTCTATAGAACATGACTCCGCCACGATCTCCTTATGCAGCAGTAAAAGGTCTTACCTTCGAATAATTGCATGATTGACAGCCACAAAGATAGCCAGAACCCTTTATGATTCCCCGAAGCTCCTTATTGGAGTATTATGACTATAAGTCACTCAGCAGCAATGAATGGAAAGGAATGAATGGAAACAATCTAAGGCAGGTTACCTCACATGACACAGAAACATACTTTACTGGGATGCCGTCAAGCATGCCAGTAGATATCAGGCTTCTGACATTTGAAGGGAAGCTATTGGGGGCTTCTTTTCTAGATGGTTTTGACTCTGGCTTATTCTTGGAAACAAAATCACTTCTAGACTTGACCACCCTCATGACATTCACATTTGAAGTGGCCACCTGCTTCCTACCATCTTCTTTTGATATTTGAAGTGAAGACTGACTGTCTGACTCATCTAAGCCACCAACTGATCTTCCTACAGGGATAATGTCCCGTTCATCATTAAAACCATCAAAGGAGATAATGTTGCCTTCCTCCTTATATGCATCAGCTATGGAGACAGCAGTAGGATCTTCCTTGTAATATGCAAAGTCCCTTGATTTGATTTGACCACATTCCTCATATGCGTGCCTCATTAAATTGACATTCTCGATGTTCTTATTGTAGTCCTGTCCCGCTGGTATAATGACCATCTCGTTTTGTCTGTCATAAGCCAGAGCACTATGCATATCAATATGATTTTCCCTGTCAAAGCTATTCATCTTCAGGCTGTAGATTCCAGTTTCAGAATCCTTAACCCGATTAGCCTTAACTTGTCCAATTCCATTGTAGCTGAGACACATCTCTGGGTCCTCCGTGGATTGAGATATGGACAAACCTACAGATATGTCATCCTCATACTGATCCTCTGAATCCTTTTCACTCAAATTTGCCCCACCTGCTTCTACAAGAGAAATACTCCTTTCAGTGAAGTCAACAGGCCTCGTAGTTTCGGATCCAAACAACCTGTCAACAAATTGGTTGGATGTAGGCTGAAAACTGGCTAGACTCTCCCATGCAGGAAAGTTGGAATGTGAAATTCTGGAAATTGACTGGGCACTTGGAGATTGTACTGCATGCTTCTTGCTAGAGAAAAAATCCGCCTCGCCAGAATCTGCTAACCATCGATGAGTCCGTTTTGTTTCAATTCTGGAGGGGTTATCAAATGTTGGACCTCTTTCAGCACCTTTGGCCATCCATAAACTCTTATCCTGAAATGATCAGCCAAACAATACAATCACCGATGACGGTTTAATCTTAAAGTTTTAATATGCCTTCACATTCCCTTGCAAGTATGGGTGGCGAGAGATGAGAAAGGATGGCAATCTTCAGCTTTCATGACTGAGTGAACACATAGGCACATGGCACGAATCCAAAAGCTAAAGCCAGCACAATTTCTAATAGGTTACACCAACTGATGCCTATAGCCTCTAACAGGAAATACAATCATGTGCTAGCTCCCTCTTTAATCTAAATGACACTAAAAAGAAAGTATATAAACACTAGAAATGCGCCTCCCTCCCTCTCGGGGAAACTAATCAACACTCCCCCACTCTCCCCGACTCTCCCCCACACACAGAAAAAAAAGAAGTTAAAAAGAAAAGAAAAAAGAGAAGGAACAAACAAAAAAGAAAAAGCTTTCCATAGAAACTCTCATGCATTGGTTATCACTCATCATGTCTACATTCCATTCACCATGGCTTGATAAAACTCAAAAGATTGCTTATGCTTTGCTTCTTTCTAATATCCAATATCCCAATCGTTACCAATATTGCTATGAGTAACGAAGCTCTCATGTTTCTAGCTAAATAGCCATAGTTCAATTTGTACACAATACTTGAGATCTTCCTTGATCTTAACGAAACATTAGCACCTAACTATCTTTCTTACCAGTTGATATTCAATGCCAAACAGCAAATAGAAATGAGAAACCTAGCCAATGTTACCATTTCGCTTCTCCAAGTCTAATGAGGAAACAGCATCATGCGATACCACTCCAGCTGTCGTCCCCGCTGCTGCAAAGCCTTCCTTCCTTCCTTCTATCCACGAGTATGCGTGCGAACCGGTGACGTCCGAATCCACGTCAAAACCTCTGCAACGGCCCAAAAAGAAGCTCGTTCAGCGCACAGTAAACACATACAACAACCGACACGCATCGACCTGCAAACAAGCAATAAACCACCCCACTTCTGCACAAGCGCCACGCACGAAATCGATCCAACATTCCGCCAGAACAGCGAAAGAAATCCGATGCAAGCACCTCGTTCGCGGCCAATAGCACTTCTCAAGACGACGCAATACATTCTCAAAGTCATTCCTCGAGGTTTTCGGAAAATCGAAATCCGAGCCAAAAAAATGCCCTAGGCCTGCAGACACCACGGAACACGAAAATCGACGAGAGCCGTAGCTTACGGTGATCGTCGACGAAACGGAGACGACCGGAAACGCGATCGCTGGTCACGGAGTCGACTCGCTCGTCGCCGGCGACGGAACAGCCGGCGCCTGCTCGGAGGACATCATGGCGCTGTGTCGGAGAGAGAAGCGGTTGAAGTTGGAGTGGGCGAGTCACACTGGATTGTAGCTCGCGCGGAGGAGCATCGTAAGCAGGGTGCGCCCGCATGGCCACGGTGGCAGGCGATGCGCATCTCTACCGTACACGTCTCGTGTCAAGCTGTGGAAATGAATTCACGCCGTCCGCTGCAAATACTTGATATATTTATGTAGTTTCCTTCTTCTTCTTTTTTTTGGTCGGACCGTTTTTGGTTCTTACGTTATGCTTTTTCCTACACCTTTCCCTTCCTTCCAACTCTTTAAAAAGTTCCATAAAATATTTCAAATTATTCTACTTTTACCAAATTACTGAAATAATTTCCATGGCTTAAAAACGTTAATATTGATGTAATGTATTTTGGAAAAGTCGAGAGATTTAACACCAATGGTGCATTTGTTTAATTGAAAATGAACGATTAAGAAAAAAAAATATATTTTTAAATGATTGATTATATCGCTTACAAAAATGAATGAACAGAAAATATTTTCATACTTCACAAAAATGTGTACACATAAATTGTTATTGATAATGAAAATATTGTTTATTGACTTATCATTTTAAGTGATATAAGTGAATAATTTTTAAGAAAATATTTTCAAATCACTTATTTTTCGTGAAACAAATGAAGCTCAAATAAAAATTAAATTTCAAAAAATGAACATTATAGGGTATTATCTTGACATCTTGAGGCACAAATAAAATACCTAGATTGAGATCGGGTCCATTTAGTATCATTTATGACATGCGATGTGCCAAGTTTTGTCATTAAGGCCATTTTCACATCACAACACGAGTTGCATCCCTTGTGATATAACAATCAAGTCAGGTACTACATTGTGCTGATACTGAGTCTCCAAGATCTTACAATGATGGTGCGACGCACCTCATGCTTCCTTCGACCTTCCCCGGGATCGGCGTATGGTTGTCGCCTGGGTTTCGCAATGCCTCGAGTCCTGCCTTTTGTCGAGGTTCATTCTCCGGCAAGTGTTCAAAGACAGGCTACAAATGGGTAGTTGCTAACTTGCTGTTGAGTTTGCGCGCGCAAGCAGTCATTCGACTAACTCGAAAAGAAAGTTCCAGTTTTGGATAGTAACGTGACAACCAGTGATGAGGTTATGCAGATGCGATGTAGTTGTTTCTGATGCTTCTATATGCGATTCCAGCGAACGAGATACTCGCAAAGTTTCTTCACCAACAAACCGAGGCCCGAGTCTTTGGAGAGCTTGGTCGGTCTGGTCGGGACGTTCAGCAGCCGAAATAACGGGCAAGATGCTTGTGCTCAAAAGAGTTCAAGAGGAAAGAAAGTGAAGAACGGAAACATGTCCATTTGATAGCGCGAATATGTTCGGAAACTTGTATGAAGTTCAATCCCTTGTAGTAATATTGGTTGGTCTGAAAAAGAAGATGGAAGGCAGTGTGTTTGGACGCATTGCTTATTCAGACATGTTGCAAGTGGGTTGAAAGTTCTCTTCGTGCATCGCAGATCAGCTTGATATGGTTAGAAGTCGGTGCTATGGATTCAACAAGGCAAGTTCCAAATACCATCGTTTGCTTCACATTCGCCGTGTACCGTCGAAGAATGTGGAGCCGTTTTACTTTGCGAGCAGTGAACAATCATGGTCCTAGTCGAGAGAGCAAACAGCATTGAAGAAAGAATCGACGGCAAGAGCTACCTCTCGGAATGACTCTCAAAGCGCATTTAGTTAGCTCATTTACCTGGTGCGCTCTAATGAAATATGCAGCAACATTCTTCCCTTTGTTTTCCTCTGAAGGACTCCTCTTGACCCTGGATGCTCCCTTCGTGCTCGGTGAGCTCATCACCTCTCTTGCACAATGTACGGTAGTTCAACTGGGTTTACTTCAGTACAAGTTCTTGGACTGACAAAAAAACAATCATTCCGAGAGATGAAAACAGCGATCAATCAAGCATATATCTGATTTTATCTCCATAATGTCAGTTTAAAAGTGATCCTGCTTCTATCCTTCGAACTTACAATATCAAAACCAGGAACCAGCAACTTGGAACTAGGGGGAATCGGCCTCATGGATTGAGCTAAAAGATTTAAGGTGGAGGGCCTCCAGTCAGGTGAAGATAGAGTCTATCTCTCAGAGATGCACCTTTAATGTCGCCTACTCCACATGTTTGCTGGGGCCATCCTGACTCACAATGGTGAGACACTGTCGTCATGTCCTGAACTTTTCTTCCATTTCAATGACGATATTGTGAAGAAGGCAACAAACCAGAATAATCCTTGGCAACCTCTGTCTGTCGGGTCTCCACATGACTCCACGGATGATCCTCCAAGAGTCCTTCAACCTTGCGAGTGCGCTCTCTGCCACCCCTGCAGCTGCAATGAGCCGCCTGTTGAACTCGGATCTTGGTTCGGAAAATTCTTTCCCTTCATATGGCGTGATGAGATAAGGAAGTAACTGATAGCCTGAGCCCCCAACAACATATTCCCTCACCTTTGATCCATCCAAAAGCTCGAATGCGTTCCCATTCAATCTCTGTCCCTGGTTGCACAGTTGATAGAAGCCTGAATTCTGAAAGACTGACCATCTGTTCATTTTACCCCCTGGCCATCCAGTGACTATGTCTTGAAATCTCATATCTGGGTCCACTATCGCTTGCAAGACCATACTGTAACGCTTCTCGTGGTCAAGCCACAAGGTACTATTGGGGTCTGATGTGGACAAGTTCATCAAGATGTGAGTAAAAGCAATGGCACCGCAGCAATTAGGCAAGCCGCACATCTTCTCGAACTTGGCTTTTGTGTTTGCTATTTCCATTGTAGTGGAGGGCCAACGCAGATGATGACTTGCCCTCTCTTCCATGGCTTCAATAAAACGCCAAGTAGCTTGGGACACAGTTGAGTGGTTCAGGCCAAATGAATCTCCTACAGTTATGAGCGACTCTCCAGAGCTCAGCCTTCTCAAAGCTACAGCTACTTGGTCATGTAAAGATAAAGGGCTGCCATTTCTGAACACTAAGTTCGCCGGCTTGGCCGTAATATCTTCCTTTACAAGTGAACATATGTAATCAAAGGTTCTCTTGGAAATTCCAAAAATGGATTTGAACTCATCCAGTCCATTCTTTGAAGGAAGATGACCTGCAAAGAATTGGGTAAAAAAAGATACAGTTAAAACTGTCAAACCACATCAGGCTTTTATTCTGCTAATAGCATTAGTTTCACTGTTGCTGCAGCAAACATTATCAAAAGACAAGGATAAGATTGTGAAGCGAGAGGAAAGTTTCTTTATATATATACAATGGAAAAAGAGTATCTGAAAAGAAGGAAACAGGAGGTCCTTATTTCCTGTCAGGAAGATGAGACCAAATCCAGACAAATGTGCACCAAATTCAGAGATCAAGCAGTATACTTTTGTTTGCTACAAAACATGCTGACAGAAACTAAGAAATGCTTTCATTGACTATCAATCTCATTGAATTCGAGAGGGTGGTTTTGAGACGTATGTATGACCCCAGAAGCTCTAATCGATTTGATCTGACAAAATAACAGTATCAACATTTTTTATGGAACCTGATTTATACATTACCACCTCAAGCTGATGATGCCACTCTGTATACTTCACACATCAGACAGGGTCACATATCTCATTACAACGAAGACAACCCTTGTTTTATCATCCCCCAACATACTTTAGGGGATGGAGCAGGCGCTATTCAAGAAAATATGGAGATTTTGATGAATTTTTAATTGTCGGAACTACGATTTTCTTTCCATGCTACCATTTGACTAAATCATCATGTCTTTTTGAATGCTTTGTCCCAGTATAAAACATGAGCTGCTGCCAAAATCTTTTAAGAAAAACTGGCATCAAATCTTTTTTCATCATCGGGGTTCATATATAACCTAGGTTATCCTTAACCTTTACCCAATCAATTTCCAAAGAATACGAAATGTTTGTGAACCTCCAAGCTTATTTTTTCTTCTTTTTCTGCTGAGAAACATTTAGGCATTTTAAAGACAGAACTTAGCACGACTGTAAGCCTAACTGTAGTAGGAATGAGGTGATTCAAATAAGCTAAAGAAAATTATCCTGCTGAGTTACTTCCTAATCAATAACGATTTCAAAAATGAATGGGGAGCATTCTCGGGAAATATTAAGTGCCTAGACCAAGACTTGAGCCAAGAAATAGTACACAGCATATTAAAATTGAAGAGCTAATAATTGACTACTGAACCAAGCACAATGGAGGATGCGGAATCGTAAGTTAGGAAAAGATATAGTAGTATCTTGGTGAAAGTTTAAAAAACATTTACATCATATGCAAGGATGGCTACATGTGCAACACCATTCTTAATATATAGAAATCAAAAAGTGGAGCCGAAGCGAAGCACCCAAAACCAAATTCATGATTCATTTTGACAACTTCAAGCAAGATATCTCCAAGATGTCTTGATGCATACTTGAACAAAAGTTGAGTTTGGCCAGCTCTTTTTCTAGATCAATGGCAAAAATAGCTTCCCCAAGTCTTGTTTATCAAAGACAAATAGATGGATGACATTTCTGCTCAAACCAGCCAATGGCCAGTTATATTAAATTTTGAGAACTCGCATGGGATGAAAAAAGGACAGATTTAAGAGAAATAATCATGATGATGAAGAGCCCTACATTCTAATTCAATTGATATATTTGTGCATCAAACATAGGGATCTAAAAGCAGATATCCTAAAAAGAGTAAGAAGCAGCATGTCCCAGAGAGTGCAACATTCATTAATTGGCGAGAACCATAGGACAGTCTGTGCACTGTTTCTCTTTCTGTTTTTTGTCATGAAATTATAGACCTTTTATTCATTTGACAGCGAACTAGTGCTCATAAAACTACTGACCAAAACAGAAAATTTTCTATTAGATTATTCTTGGTTGGAGGTATCATTAAAGACCATGTAGAGCACTTGTTCAGCTCTGTGAAGTTCACACAGTTACTTTGTTTATAACAGGAAAAGAAAGGAGTTCTAAGCAACAGATATGAAATAACAACTGAGACTTTCTTCTTGAGTGAATATTTGACTTGCAGTTGACTCCAGAACACAACAAAATCAAATAATTTTACAAATGAAATGCAGAATTTTTCTTTGCATCATACTCTTATTCACTTTACCTTACACTCCCCCAGAGTTCACCTGAAAAGGATATGGAGATAGTAATAGGACTTCATTATGCTTAAATAAGCTGCTTCTGAATTTATGAACTCAGAACTGTCACATTTCTACAGACCCCCTATGTTCCCTCTCTTTTGCAGAGTGGCATCCGTATGTATGAATATGATGTAAAATTTCTCCACAGTCATCTTATTGTCTGACATTTTTTCAGACTTTTTCCCTTGTTTAAAGAAGTTAATTCAGACTTAATCAATGGCATTGCAGAAAAGGACGGCTCAGATTGCAATCCAATTCAATGCAGAGCCTGATCAGTGGTTTTTCTTGCATTTGAAAGATCAAGCATCTCACTTTCAGTCACGCGCAAATGTTCAAAAGAGATAGACTAGTCAAGCAGAAACGTCTGATGAAGAAAAAGGTTTTTTTTTTTTAATATTTTTTTTTTCCAAGATCAAGAAATGTAGCATTGACCGAGTTGGATACAATGACAGTCAATTCGTTAAATTGATTTCCACATAAAAGGAGCATGTCAATCCCATTACAAAATCTCTGCGAGCGCAGAATGAAGATATCATCATGCACAGGAACGAAACAAAGAAAACTAAAACAGCCAAAGGCATCGTCCTAGCAAACAATAACCGAAAAAAAAAGAAAAATCAGAAAGAAAGAAACAGCCAGAAGACACATGCGACGGAGCAATAACAGTAGATAGAGAATACCATTGCTTCTTCTGCAGAACTCGCCAAACCAATCTGCAGACTCCTCCTTCTGAGAAGACCCAGAAGCAGAAACATCCGCTTCACTCCTCCTCTTCTTCATACTCTCTCTCTTCCTCTTCTTCCTCAGGTTTCTGCCAGGACCCATGATCTGACAGACACCCAATTCAGCCCAAGACTCGAAATTTAATGACTTCCCAATAAATCATAATCATTGACGAAACAAAAGAGAGACTCATGTCACAGCACGACGAATACCCATCACACACGACACCAAGTGGGACTCAGAATCTATTACCTTTCAATGCACAAACTTCATGGGGCGACGGGGGCACTAACAGCGAGGCGCATCATGCAAGGGGAGGGAGCTTTTTTCTATGGTAATCAATGAGGCGCGAGTGCTTCGTGCCCGTGTTTGAAGCATGCAACAGTAGAGGGAGGGAGGAAACAAGGAAAAGAAAAACCAAAAAACGGAACTGAAGAGAGAAGAAAAGAAACAAAGAATGAGATAGAGATAGAGAGAGAGAGAGAGAGAGAGAGCTTTCTTATATATCGGGGCAACCGGGAGCAATCTAAGCAAAGCACGCACAGGTTGGTTCGCATTTGTTTAGGACAATGCGGCAAGAGCTTCTTTCCTGAAAATTAAAAAAGCGATCTTTAACGGTGACTTTCAGAAAAAGAATCGCTTTTTGTTGCCTATAAACTTTTTTCTACTGCGTATGAAAGGGGAGAAAAAAAAAGTGAAATACTCAACAAGACAAATCTGAGGAAAGCAAATTCCAAGCTTGCTTCAATTAATTAATTGAAAAAAGTATTAAAAAGCATACTCTTTTTTATTTCTTTTTCTCTCTGGTGAAAAAGCATACTTCGCTACTTACATATCTTTATTTCTTGCAAATATGACCGTGTTAACAACACGAGCGCCTCCTCAGCACCGGCTAAGCATAGTTAATGAGGGATTATTTAATTTTGAAAATACTGATTTTGTATATCACGAGAGCAGCACTGAAAATTGCAACATTTTCTTATTTGGCTGTTTATCAAGGGCTTCTATGCAAATACCATTCGCATACCCCTTAAAGGAACCCCCAACTGAAAAGACTGAATGAGCCCCCTCTTCAGGGTCCGGGCGATTGGGTTTTAAGGTGATTTTGAGTGTTTTGGATAGGTGTGACTGTTTAAGATTTTCAGAATTGACAATTTCGGCAAGAAAATTGTGTTTTTGTAAATAGGGCACGAAAATAATTGATGTGAAGGTGCAAATTGGTCTTCGAAGTTAAAACTGGGGTATGAAATTCTCGTTTTCAAAAATAGAGATACGCAAGTGATCCTCGAATGAAAGACAAGGCATGTTCTCCAATCAAATCGTCAAGATGGGCGATTTTCCTGAAGAAAATGTGACGAAATAATTTAGATTTCACCTTGGAGTAAATGATGAGATCCCGAAGGACTTTTGATACTAGAAGAACAAGAGAAGCTATACCCACAAAGAGATATACAGTGGTAAGAATACCTCGAGTCTCGATTCTTAATATATGATGACTTTGTGTTTGGGGAATAGGCTATTTATAATCGAGAATGCGTGTGCTACTTGAATAATTGTCTTTCCAGGCATTAATTGTATTACCAGCTTGTTGTTTGCCATTAATGGACATGTCAACTCCAAAGTTCTTTTTAGGTTGGATTGTGGAGTATATATGATTGGATCTATTTAATTTTTCAGATTTTTTCGACAATACCAATGCCATAATTGAAAATGACTGCCTTTTTCTTATTTTCATAAATGGGAAAACCGAATCGCACGAGACAAAAGAATAGAGACATATTTTTTAATGTAGTCCCCTCGGTTTGATTGTCCTTTCTATAAGAGTTTTTGAATAATCTTGTCAAGACGAAAATTTTTGTACGACGATTCATCTTTGAATCTTTGAAATAATTCACATGGACCTTGCTTTCTAATGTTCACGAATCTGGTCGTGACATTTCACTCTAGGACAATAACAGTGATGTAATTATGTCAGGCTTAAAGTGGTCAACAAAAGCAGCATTTGGTAATGAGATCGGTTCTTAGCCTCCATGTTCTTTCTGTTGAACTGATGAGCGCCAATGTAAATAAATAGAGCAAGGCCCGTACGCTCTCGAGCCTCTTCTTGGAGACTCCAGCTCTAGGTCAATATTGGGAACGTATTTGGGCTTGGGCTTAGGCTTGGGCCGATCCGTCAAGCCCATTATTAGTTCCGATATGCTATTGATAGACTCCGTTCACGTGAATCAAATCAGGTTAAGCAAGGATTTTACCTGATGTTTGGAGACAAAGGGGCTGTTTGTTAACGTTTCTTTTTTTTTTTTTTGTTTTTAAACAGATTTTGTGTTTTTTGTTCCAGGGAACAAAAAAAAAGAATGTAAACGCATTTGTTTGCGTTTTTGTTCCAAATCTATTTTTTATTAGGGAACACTTTTTGGAAAGAAAAGAAATAAAAAAAACTTTTTCTTGTTTTTGGAACAAAAATTAGAAACACATTTTTCTCTCCTCTCTTTTTCTTTTTTTCTTTTTTTTTTTCTTTGGCCGGTCACGGCCTCGGCCATGGCCGGTGGATCGGCCAAAAGAGGGCCGGCGACCTTGCGGGGTGTCGCCGGCCCCGGGCGAGGCTCGGCCTCGCCGGGCCACCTCCAGCCGGCGTCGCCGGCGATGGCTCCGCGAGGCCGAGCCTCGCCGGTGGCCGGGCGAGCTCGGGGCAAGGCCGGGCGAGGTCGGGCTCGCCCGGCCAAGGCGAGGCCGCCGGCCCTCGTCGGTCGGTCGCCGGCCATGGCCGGAGCCGGCGACCGGCCAAAAGAAGAAAAAAAAGAAAAAAGAAAAAGAAAGAAAACAAAACAAAAATAAAATTATTAAAAAATTAAAAGAAATAAAAAAAAGAATACAAATTTACCAAACGTGTTTTCGTTCATTTTTTATTCCTAGAACAAGTTTACCAAACGCGTTTTTGTTCAAAAATTGTTCCCGAACAGAAACACTTTTTCTATTTCCATTCTTAACAATTTTTAAACAGAAGTGTTATCAAACGCACCCAAAGTTAACGTGTTGGCTTTAGGCTTTAAATGGAGAGAAGCCGTTCTCTCTTTCCTTTGTTCTTTTGGGCAGCACGGTTAGGTGCTGTCTTGGCCAACTCGCGCAAATCTAGTACTATCCAAACCGACATTCGAAGGGGCACCGTGATGCATGGCTGGGAAGCCTAGTGCTTGAATCATGGAAGACTCGATTTGTATGCGTGAGCTTGGCTCGGCTATGCATTGTACGCTTTCCTGATCGAGTACATGACGAAGACAACCGTGAAAGCGCAATTTGGCGACAGAAGAAGAAGAAGAAGAAGCCAACCATATCGATTCACTTGATGCTTCTTATACGAAGTTATTCACTTGATAGTCGATGATTCCCCCTCTTCAAAGAGGATTGACAACCTGGTCAAAATCTCTACAGTTTTCCAAGAAAATGTATCTTTCTCGTTTGAATATGAGCATATAGTTAGAAACCAGAGGCGGTTATTGAACCCGACTCAACTCGGATAGCTAATCGAGCCTATCTTTAGTATCCAAACTCGTCCACATAAAAAAAATTCAAAAATTGAAAACAACATCGTAGAGTTCGTCTGCTGGGTTGGGCCGTGTTAAGAATGAGCGGGCTGAGCTTCAATGTAAGAATCTTGACCCTGCCACCGTGGGCCGAGCAAGATTGGGTGGGCTGAATGGTTCGCCCAGCTTAAAATCATCTCTATTAAGAAGTGCTTTGGGCGGCGGTTAGAACGCGAGGAGATTACACTTTACTCACGGCGATATTTTAAAAATGGAAGATGTAGATTACAAGATAGATCATATTTCCAAGATTATAAAATATAATGTGGCTCGATAAGTGCTCTAAGACCGTTTATCGATATTTCCTAAATTTGTAACGAAAAATCCCATATTAAGTTAACATATTTATTAATACGTTGAGACTCAATAAATAAGAATTTAAAATTTTCGATTTTGTGTGTGTGTGCGTTTTTAGTTAGCTTTGTAATTTTTTTAACTTTGAAGTAGCTTAATTTTCAAACGATCGGCTATCTTTAGCTGAATAAATACATTCGGCATGAATAAAGATGGGCCCAAAAATGGCCTTCATGCACGAGCAATTGATTCGGCCCATGGGCCGAGTAATCGCAGCTGGCGCTTCATAGTGCTGCTACTGAGTGGTTATAATACGGGGATATAAATCAAACACTCAAACATCTTTTCCTTTCTTAAAAGTAAGGACATCAGGGTGGGGAACTGAACATCCAAAGGCTCATGAAACATCTTGCAAACCCCATTAACTGATTTGGTTCGGGACTTTGGTTTGTGCAACTAGGTTTGACACGAAGTAGTTTGCACTCAATTTGTGGAATTTCAACGAGTGGCATTGATTTCCTCATCCCAGGCCAATCGCGCAGTTGGTACGTAGGGCTTGACAAGAGGTCGACATGTGAATATCTCGCACTCCAAATACGAATAATATATTTGGATGCGAAATTATTGTCCATGTAGGAGTAAAAGGTGCGGGGGACCTCAACTCTTTTCTCCTCCATCTTGGAAACCTCAAATTTATACTCTTATTCATATATAGTAGATACACTGCCAAGTTTATCACAATTTGAAATATTTTCTTTTTACCCTAAACTTGGGTTTAGTAGACTGAATTAATCACAACCAATGATTACGTTATTTTCATGTGGGCCCCTCTCATGGGTGTCATAAAACCAACTGCTGTAATTATATCTAATTCATGGATCTCAATTTAAATAATACTGTTTCCATGCTGTTCGACATGGTAATTAATAATTAGTGCGTTGGGGCGCAACTCCATAAAAATGCATTCCCTTTTGTCTCATCTCGCGACCAATCGAGATAACTTGCGACATACAAGAGGTTCTTTTTTGATCTATGGGACCGACGTTTCGGTTCAATTCTAATAAACAAAGAATGATTATCTCTCGCACGTCTCCTACTTCTTTAAGTTTCCAGCAGTATAAACTCAAATCACAAATGGTAAATTATTACCTATAAATCCTAAGGTTGACATAGTTGATCAGGCGTTGAATGCTTTCCACCTTAAGAAAGGGGGGTTACATGTTCGGATCCCACAAACTACGTGCAAACTGCTCTGCATCGAGCCACCAGCTTAGGCAAAAAATTTAAACTTAACCGATTCTTGAGGTTGATATCATGCTTCACGAATCTCCAAACAGGCCGATCTCCGTGCCCATTTCCCGAATTATAAAAGCGAAATTATAGCGACGGGTGGTCTTCACATGCTTGACAAATGTCGATAACAATGCCACATGATCTGGAAAAAAGCGAAAAAGGTCGAGCTCGAAGCTTCGTACCAACCGGGCTGGAACGAACCTTTTTACCGGCTCTTTTGAAACCAGTAAAGCGCTCTTTCCTCGCGCCCGCCAATCGCCGCCCTGCGTCCTCCCCTCCTGCCCAAGCAAAAGGCTCTCTCCCTAACGAGTCAAGTCAAAATTTCGTCCATCAAAATCTTACCGGATCTTTCTTCTTCTTCCTCTTCAGTGGCGTACAAGGAACAAACTTGGCTAAAGCCAAAAGCATAATGACAAACTAGACTGCTTTTCAGCCTACTTTTCTCATCCTGCCTTTTCACCCCTTTTTGCTAGGAATACGAAATGATGTCCGTCACTCATGGATTTCCCTATTGTTGTACTGTTTCTGGGACACTTTGTCAAACAATGAAGCGGTGAAATCAAGCTTTGATTTAACCCATAATAGTTTGCACGCAATTAGGGACTTTCAAATCCACGATCTTCGATTTTTGAGCTGAAAATTTTTGGAAGTCCAAATCAATTGTGCCAATCGAAGGGCTATAAACACTAAATACATAATTGTAAGGCCGATTTACCACGATTGTTTCACACGAATGTTGGTATGGATTCGGAAGTTGGTGTTTCAAACTAGTGCCTTCTCGCGGACATCCTCTCTATCCACCAGCCTTAGCATGTCAAGTTAGAATCAGGAATTGAGCACAGCGTGATCCGTAATTTGGATAGGGGATATGTTTTAACATCCTTGTGAAATGTCGGAAGGCAATGAATTATGCTAATTTGGTTGGTCAAGGACAGGTAATTTCACTAAATCTCGAGATTCTTCGAGCGTGTACCCATTGGTCTTTTTTCCTCTCTCTCGGAGACCTCAAATTTAAGCTCATCCTGTGCATGATCGAGACACTTCCAAGCCTCTCACAATTCGGAATTCTTCTTCACCGATTGGACACCTTTTCCTAGATTCAGTAGACTTGGATTAATCGTGAACATCAATCACACTATTCCCATGTGAGTCCCACGAAAGACCACGACTCGTGAATCCTGGTCCATACAATAATTTCCCCCCTCTCCATTTCGCTGGACAATTATTGCACAATGACGGAAAATCGACCATGAAAATCCAGATTCGAGGAATTCAACTCTCCGCGCACTTCTCCCCTCTAATCTCCTCTCTCGTGAGGTGAGTCGTGATAGACTCGCAACATCGAGAGGTCTCGCTCGGTCTATGAACCCACGGTTCGGTGCAATCCTAATAAGCATAAAATGGTCCTCTTGCGCATGATCCCTACTACTCTAAGGTGCATGATCCCTACTACTCTAACGTTCTAGAAGTAAAAACTAGAACTACATATTGTAACCTAAGAAGCACCGACACTTTCCGGAAGCCTTCGTGTCGTGTCCAATACGCTCCGACATACTCTGACACGTTCCGACACGCGGTCAATGAGTGTCGAAAAATCTGACACGTTGTCAACTCTTCCTGACACGCTCCGACATGCGAGTCAGAAATTCCGACACGCAATTCTGACACGGGGTCAATTTTAAAAATTTTCAATACTTGAGGGGTCAAAATGTAAATATATGAAAAAATAATGAAAAAACAAAAATAAAGGGGAAATAAGAAAATTCTTACTCTCAAGTTTCTCATTTATAAGTTTTAATCTTCCCGTGAGTGACAATGGAATGCCTCTCTTTTCGTCGGTGCCGTTCCGTTGTCCCCACATATTTGAAGTTATAGTTTTTTTTGCTTCTTTCCACCTCTTGCAAGCATTACTTGTGAGTTATCTTTTTTGGTTTATGTTATTGGCTTGTGAGTTATCTTTTACATTTTCCGTGGTGAATTTAATGATTTCATTTTCTTTTGGTCATACTTCAAGAGTTCTTGTCTTGAATTTTCATTTTTCTCGAACTTTGTTTTGCAGAGGAGCTCCAAGCTAGTATATATCATAAACGTCGAACTCTGTCTAGGATTATAAGAAATCTCACTAATCTCAAACGAGTATAAGAAAACATGACATGTTCCTTCAAATTTACTCTCTCATATTTGCAATTTTTGAATTTCTTTTTCAATTTCTGTCAAATTAAAACAATGAATGATATTAACAAATGTTGGATTAATATTTTTAGTATAAATTAATTTATGCTCTTTTATTATTATTATTATTTATATTTATATTTATATATAAAAATATATATTTAATATATAACATGTCGACATGTTATGTCGTGTCGTGTCGTGTGTCCGTGTCGGTGCTACATAGATGGTAACTTATTATTCCAAGGGTTGGTACGGTTGATTAGAGCATCGGCGGAGTTCCAGCTCAAGAAATGAATGTCACACACTCAAATCCTACGAATGCTTGCAAATTGCACTGGAATAAGGCCACCTACACTAGCCAAAGACACGATGAATTTAACCTAATTCATAGGGCTTGCACAACGTTTCATAGGCCTCAAGGTAACTAAACTCATTTTTCTGAGAGTGAGAGTTAGAATAGAAGTAGAGTAGGACTGACAAAAAAAAAAAAAAAAAAAGAGTAACTAAACTCCTTTGTCTTAGCGCCATGCATCCTCCATCCCAAGCGAGGCTGTCTCAACGGGTCTAAGTCAATTTCGTCCATCGAGTTCTTCCTGATCTTATCTGGTGGAGGAGAAAGAAACAAACTTTGACTTACCCAAAAAGCATAATGACAAATTGGACCGTTGATTCCGCTCTTTTCACCCTTACTTTCTCATCCTGCTTTTTATTTTAACCCATCTTTACTAGGATCGCAGCAATGACAATGATCCTCCATCGATTTCACTGTTGTTGTCTCGACCCTGAAACCCCCTCGTCAGAAAAGATCTTTATTAAGGCCGGATAAGATCAAGAGTAATCGGTGCTTCGTATATAAACGAAAAATGCGTTTGGCAATCCCCACTTGACTACTCGACGCATATAAAGAATGGCCGCGGTTTTCCAATATACCGCTTTTCTCGCGCTTACGTGATCGACAGTTGGAATTTCGAAACTTTCCCCATTATATATACTTGAGAGTGTCTCGATGCACATGATAACAACTTAGAAAAGTTATCCAACCAATTCTAGATTTATTAAAATTTTGAGTTTTGTTGATTAGAAATCTTTGTGCGAAATTTCAATGTAACCCCTTCCGATCAATTTTCTGCTGGGAATCATTGACATGACAATCCAGTCATCATTGGTTTTTCTACGTGACATCTTGCCAGGCCAACGATTTTCGGCGAAAGTTGATAAGATCATATCGAAATTTCATGTGAAGATTTAAAACTAAATTGACAAAAAGTGAAAAAATTTAAAACCGAACTGGCATCCATATAATAGATTTCGGATTGGTCGAGTCATTTTCTCCCTCGACAAGAAGCTTGGCATAATTCAATCGTCAGATGGCGTTCATCCTACGACCCCAACATTTCCACGCACTAAGCTCAATCTTGGCGGCGGCGAAAGGGGGACCAATTAGGGATTTAACAGCAAATTGGGCATTAAGAGTGGGGGGGTGATTAAACAAATAGGGGAAGGGGCCAAGCAGCATTACGAAAGATTTGCCGTGAATTGACCTACGGGAGATAAGGTCTCGCACTCTTGCGCACCATCTTAGTGCATGGGAGATAAGCTTACGTAGGCCTCTAGATAATGTCGCTCCACTGAGGGTTTTGAGAAGAAGAATATAAAAAAAAAAAAGGATCTCTGCAAATTTGTCGGATGCTCCTTTCAATGATCTCATCGTTGTGAGTTACGTCCCGGCGAGTTCTTTGAATCCTGAAATTAGTAAGTCTTATTTTAATCGAATTGGAAAGACAAGACTGAACCTTAAAAAACTTATATCAGTGATCTTGATTTTTGGAACAAAATTGGATTCTTTATTTTCAAACATTGGAAAAGAAATCTTCGAGTTCAAGTTTAGCCCCTCTCCTAATTTTTTTTGTTTTTGTTTTTTTTTTTTTTAATTCAGAAGTATAGGTGTGGAGACTCGACTATTTGGAAATCCATGAGTACCCTATAAGCCCATGAAACAATTAAATTTGGACATTTGGCCTTTGCAGTTTGGCTTAAACATAAAGTAATTTGCATGCAATTCATGAGATTCAAGCAAGTAACCTCTAGTTCCTGAGCTGGGAATCTCCCTGCTTCCCTCTCTTAATTTGGGTTCTGTCCTATAATATTTTCTCAAAACTTGTGCTTGGAATATGTTCATGGACTAGATTTTTCATTAGCTTGAAGATGGGAAACCTAATTTCTTTTATGATGAAATCTCATTTTATTTAGGGTAAGCTCGGGCATTCAAATTTTGTTTTATGACATTATCTCTTCAAGGTATGACATCTCCTTGCAGCATAACACTAAAGTTTCTAGAGGAGATTTTTAGGATCCCTGATGGGATTTCTTTCGCCTCCAATGGAATTTGGCATTGAAGCTTAATCACTCGAGACTTTTCATAACTTCATATTTTAGCTCATGAGTCGCTTGCTTGCACTTCGATTTCTTCACTCAAGCTTTTCTATTCGTTGCAAACGATCAGTCGAGTGCTCCCGAATTTCAGTGCTTTTAATATGTAATTCGAGAGTCATAATGAAATGAAGAGATAAATTCATGATATCAAATAGATTCATTGAGTCGATTTCATACCATTTCATGATTCGAGGACTCAAAATGGAACCCTGCCTCAAATCTCAATGGTCTCGAAGAAGAAACTCAAGACGTGGGGAGGGGGGAGTGTCGCCAGATTGCATAAGCTAATGCGCGTTTCATCCCCAATGATGTCCCTCCGCAATAGACTAGCAAGCACAACACCAGGGCGTGGACCGTGCAACAGCCTACGATCCGTACGTCCTTTTCGACGGCCATTGTTTAGTATTATCAGATTAGCTGGTAGAAGCTTCGTCCTTGGCCCTCTCGCCCCCGCCAAGCCGCACGTTAGCAAAGCACTTGGGATTCCTCCCCAACTAAAATTCTTCCCCCCTCGAAAGAGGAGCCCCCTCGCAGCATCGACATCCCGACCGCTAGTCTTTTCTTTTGGAGCACTTATCAGAGGAATCGGGCATAAGATGATGATCGCGACTTATCAAAGTCCATTCTCTAGAGCCACTAACTTTAACTTTAGCAAAAGGGGACGGGATCACTACCACGACTATATTATAAAGTAAATGATGAGGGGGCTCAGTGGAGCATGAGATAAGATATGGTGATAAGATGGGTGTGAACTATTGGGCGATTTTGTCTCCTCTGTGAAGACTTGCTTCCACACGCATGTTGCCCTCTAGCAGTTTGCCAGGTTACCCTTTTGCGTTTCGTTGGATGGAATAAGTCAAAAGTGGAATCATCCACGCTTCCTCCATTACGGAGGAAGGAGAAGAAGGAGGAAGAAGAAGACGACGAGAGTAAGAGTTTTCAATTGGGAAGCAAGCGAAACGAAGATCTGCATTGGCCCGAAAAAGAAAGTTATCTGATAAGAATCTATATGTACCGCCAAAAATGTTACATTTCTAGAAATTATCTTTCAGGAAATCATTTTTTCAAAAAAAAAAAAATGATAATATTCTTTGATATTTGGCTAAAATATGAGAAACAACTGAAAAATATTTGATATTATGTACAAAGGAATATCTGATTTGATTTTTTTTAATAGACGTACACTATTTGGGCACTAATGACTTGTGCACAAGTAGTCAAGGAACCAAACACGGGAAGTAAGATCTCAAGTCCAGGCTTGATGGACCCAAGTTCGGGCTAGTACTGGGGCCTCGAACTCGAGCAACGAGACTTGATCCCGCTCGTGCCTTGATGGACTTAGGCTTGACCACAAGGGATTTAAGCACTGATTGGCTTCTTGAGCTCGGGTGTCGGGACCCAGGCAAGGGCTAGGGTCACGGGCTCAGTCTCAATGCACCCAGGCTCAAGCGCATAGAATCTAAGCATGAGCATTATGATTTCGAGCTTGAGTGTCAAGCACCTGGGCATGGGCACCGAGGTTTCAAGCCCAATCTCAATGGATCTACGCCAAGTGCTTGAGACTCAAGCCTTGGCCTCAATGGATTTGAGCCTAGGCACGAGCACAAGCATTCGAGGCTTAGCCTCAATGTATTTGAGGTTACATGCTGGGGTCTGAGCATGAGATTTGGGAGCCATGACTGATTTTTGTGGATCTAAGCCTGCCTCAATGGATCAAGGTGTGAGCATCAGGAACCCAACCAACGGTACCAGAGTCCTAGGCTCGACCATTGTGGACATGAGGCTAGCGTCACGAGCCCCCACCTTTGTTGAATTGAGCTGGGCACTAGGGTTTCGAGCCCGACCTCTTTGGACTGAAGCTTAGCCTTGATGGACCTTAGTGAACTCAAACCCGACCCCAGCCTATAAATCCAAGCTTGCTATGAAGGGCTAGGAACGAGCCTTAGGGATCTCATGCCCAAGCATAGAGTTGAGTCTGAACGTTCATATCTAGTTATATATTTTGAAAAATGACTTTTGATTTTTATAAAAACAGAAAATCATTTTCTTGAATTTGAGTATAAGTTTTCCATTGACTAGGAAAACATTGTCTTTTGACTCATTTTCTTTAAACATCCAAACACTCAAAAATGAGGAAAATATTTTCCATAAAATCATCGGGCCCTCAATCGACCCTCCTCAATCTAATATTAGCTTATCTTGAACCAAGTGCGGTATGGACAACTCTAGATGGAAACATGAACATCCCCACGAACATTAGGAAAAAGATATAAGAGAGAGAGAGAAAGGAGAGATGAAGTAACATATCCAGTTCTTTTACAGATTTATAAAAGGTAACGGCAAAGGTTCTCCGCCAACATCGGCGATTTTTACGATGTCAAAAGTAAGTTGAGAGTCAGGATAACTGAACAGTTGAGCATGTCCATGTGATGAATGATGCTCGTACAGAAAGGACTTCCACCATCCCTATTCCCTAGTAGACCTACTAAAAATCAATGTCTGGTCCCTCCCTTTCCCCTCGAATCATTCCAAAACTCAAACCGCACGAATCACTCCAAGCCAAGAGGATCAGAATATTTCTTCACACCCTAAAAGCATGCCTCTGCGACCGTCCCACAAGTACGCTGGTACAACATTTTGGGCCGGTCTTCCTTTTCTTCACCACTTTATGATAGACTAATGTATTGATACTTCCATACTTTATGATAAAGACCATAACACACTTATCCAGCATCAACACGTGGAGCACAAGTGTAAAGGTACGAATACGCATGGATTCTGCATCGCCATCGAATGTGATGTACGCATATCTGCTCGATCCTCAAGGCCACGCGATCACCGACTCAACAGTAATTAGTGAGGTCCTACATGCTTGTGAATATTCTGCAGCGTAGTTTCCTACGCACAGGTGTGCACACAAAATGCATAACACGTACATAGATATATACATCTACGAATGGTATTTGGTTTCATGACCCCATGTGGCAATTTTTTATAAGTCCACTCATCACTTGCATCTGATCTATCCTGCAAATATACCTGTTTGTGCAATTTGATTTCACAGAATCAACAGAGCCACACAGACGGAGGGAGGGAGGGAGGGAAGAGAGAGAGAGAGAGAGAGAGAGAGGCTTACATATATTAAGCAGAGATAAAAATAAGTGGAGTGGCCAATAAACCAGTGGAATCCACGTCACGCGGGTTCCTCTTTTGGCAATTCTTTCAAAGCCTTCCACTCCACTTTCGAGAGCCCTGAAGCGAGGAGCCACCATCCCCCTTTCTTTGCCTTTCCCATAACCTTTTCTTTTCCATCGCTCATCGACCAATGCTGGATACAGTCCTGGCATTACCACCACACAAATTGTCGTCAGTATAAGAGAGGCATGTGGTGGCATATTTCACTTTACATTTTCCATTGCCATATAATATACAAAGCTCCCGCTATCTCCAGCTTTCAATGCACATCGTCAATTAAATATTAAAATAGCACAAAAGAAAAGGAGAACACGGAATGGACACGCCGCACTCTAATTGCATCACCACAGTATCGCGAGACAACGACACAGCTGTGCACATTCCTAAATAAATCTAAAACCCGGTACATGTTGTCACGTCATTTCAAGGACAATTCCAGAAGAATGAACCGAGACAACGCCGAGACCAAAATAAATTTGTAATATGAGCAAAGCAAGTGCAAAGGAAGCTTAATTTTAACTTAAAAATCAACACGAGCAGTTCTTTCTACTCTATCGGAGCGATATTTCATTACTGCACAAGTCGAAAGTACTTTGTGGATATTGAGAGAGCACAACATATGTCCGTTGAAGTAAGACTAGATCTTAATCACGAAAGGCAAAAGTGTAATCAAAACCAATTTTCAGGCTTTATAAGCATATCTATCTCATCACTGAGTTAAAAAAGTACTTCCCTCACCGACGAGGTATTAACTTAGATAGCGAGGGAGTTTGATTCTTTCCTCGTGATTTTAGCCTCAAGTTTTGTTGGGGGCACTTCAATAGTTAAATCTTAATGCATCGGGCCGATGCAGAGGAATGCACTCATAGTTCACCTGGGGAAGTGGACCAGTTGAGGTGCATGAAAGCCGGCCCTAGTACCACCGGACCGTTCAAAAACAAAAAGTCCTTTACTCAAAGTAGTTTAGAAACGTTGTTTTTCAAATTCTGCTCTAAACATCTACAACTACAATTGAATTTAAAACGCATGCATATCTTCACTCTTAACAAGTCTATAGTGACTCTAAAGCTCAGATAAAGCTTATCATAACCTTTCTAACACTTCATACGGTATAAACTAGAATATTCATTTAATTCAATGTTTTATTTAAGTAAGAAGAGTCCATAAGCACCTCTTGCCTCAAAAAGATGCTGGCATTACATAAAGTATGTCTCATATGTATTTGTACGATAAATCCATTTGGTCTTGAAATCCAAATGTAATGCAACGATCAAAGATTGAGGAAGAGAAGGAGAACTTGACAAATGGACATATAAAAAAAGCCAACTATCCACAATAAGCATACAATTACCTTTTCTGTTGTCAAGTTAACATAAATGGAAGTTCATCACTATCCACTTTTTTTATTTTTCGGAGTGGAGGTGGAGATTATGGAGGCAGTTTTTGCACAAACTTTACATACTAAATGGGAATTTTGATTAGTACCACTACCGATAGTAGTATAATGCAAATGAGTCCACCAGCCCAATAGAATCCACCTTTTCAGTGAATCTTCTAGGATATACAACGCAATTAGATTACCCTCCAATTAAATAAACTAATTGCAGCTTTCAGGGTTTTAAATTCTCTTCGACTGACTGAATGCCTCAGTAGCAAAGTAGCAATGAAACTCTAAATAATTTAGTCATTCATATGGCATATTTTACTAGCTTTGTGCAGCTTTAGTTATTTCGCATTAAGCATCTATAGAGAGCAGCAAAAGGCAATAAACATTTCTTGGTCCATGGCTCTTTCAAGTAGGAAGTTCACTTATTGTATGAGGACGGAGTCCAAAAAAATGACGCCCTCTTGTTACATGAACAGTCACCTAAGAGACACCTAAGCAGCGAAATCTTGCTTTGCAAAATTTGTCGTCTTCTATCTTGCCATTTATCATTTACTTCACTTGGCTGCTAACTAGTGGCCTTCACAGAAGTCAAGGGACGACGATCATTTTCCCATTTTGATTTGAAAGCAAAGAAGACCTAGTCCCTTTCAATTAGAATATTGGTTGCTAGTTCTCAGGTCATGCTAAACACTCGTTTTAATTCAGTCTGTTCACCTAAATTGTTACATGTCCTCTGTCTAAACTTTCACTCAAGAACCACAGATTTAGAAAAATAACTTCATTCCAGAACATCACATCTTCTTACAGGGTGCTTATAAAATGTCAACATTCATCTCAAAGGCATCTTTGGTTCAAACAACATTGATCAGACTCAAAAAGTAGCCAACTGTATTGTCAGTTAGAAAAGCAAAAATACATCCTCTGTGAACCTGAGGATTTCCACTATGAAAGCTACATCTACGTATCACTTGCTAGCCCTGGTTATATAAGCATAAATCTGACGTCACATGCATAAGGTGCCTATCAGAAAATAAAGTGCTTGCACCAGTGTATGAAGATGGAAATATGATAATGTAAAGAATAAGGGCTATCGCATAGAGATTCAACACTGGAACTTGCTAATATATATAGCTAGAGGATACCTAGATATCTCCATACAAAAGAATACCTAAAGCAGGTTTCCTTATCAGACATAAGTGAAAGAGACGAGATACAAGAGAAGATGGCGCAAGAAGAAATCCGGAAGGGTCCATGGACAGAACAGGAGGACTTCAAGCTGGTCTGCTTTGTGGGCTTGTTTGGAGATCGACGATGGGATTTTATAGCCAAGGTTTCAGGTTTGAAGGTGGCGGGAGACAATAATAGGTAGGCTTATCTTGAAGATAAAGGTTCTTGGAAGGGGCTACCACTGATAGCATGGTTTTGATGTAGGTTTGAACAGAACAGGGAAGAGTTGCAGGTTACGTTGGGTTAACTACCTCCACCCAGGTCTCAAGCGAGGGAAGATGACACCTCAAGAGGAGAAACTTGTGGTTGAACTTCACGCCAAATGGGGAAACAGGTCCTAAGACTTTGTTATCTATTCTTAGCTTCAATTTATCAGCCAGTATATTATACTGCTTTACAGTTCTTAATGCAATGAACAAATTCAAAATGTTGCTTATCTACTTCTTCTAAAGTACAGCACTTATGTGATGCAGATGGTCCAGAATTGCTCGTAAATTACCGGGACGCACAGATAACGAAATCAAAAACTACTGGAGAACTTATATGAGGAAAAAAGCTCAGGAAAGGAAACATCCCATTCCGCCATCATCATCATCATCATCTTCTAATTGCTATTCATCCACATCAAACAATCCTCCTGCTGATTCGTTACCCTTCCAAGAGACTGGAGAAGTAAGCTACTATGACACAGGTGGTCCAAATGTATCAGCTCCAACAAGAAAGAAGAGTGAAGAGAAAGAAGACCATGAAAAGGGGGACTCCATGGATGATATATGGAAAGATATTGCTGCTTCAGAGGAGACTAATGATATCACACAGTCTTACAACTGCTTTAGTGATGAGAGTTACAGTTTCACCTGTCCTCAAATGGCTTCACCAGCATGGGAATTATACTCTGACTCACTCTGGAAAATGGATGAAGAAGAAGGCGAGATGCTTCTCCCCATGAGCAATCATTACTCTTCCTGGTAAATACAGGAGTCAAGAGAGGGTCCTTTGTTGGTTGATCAGAATTTCATTAATTAATATTTCTCCAGTTAAGCAGTATCTTTATAAGGAAGCGCTAACCCGTATAGCATGGTTTAGTAGAAGATGTGAAGATAGGTCTCAGTCCACAGAAATGCCTGTCATTTCATGCATGCTGGAGTCCTTCATCCCTAGATAATGTTTTGTTATAAAGCAGGAAAAATAACCTCATTGATCTTCAATGAGGTAGTAATCCCATTGATGGGTTTCTTGTAATATAAATTTGCAACTCCTCTTATGTTCCTTAAGGGAATGGTAGCCTTCCTATTTTAGCCAATGCTTAACAAAAAATCGACACGCTTTAACATGACCAAATTCTGTCAAATATGCCTGAAATAATCACATCTAATTGATTTTCCAGGGCTAGTAGCTCAGGCATCATTACCACTATAACCAAATCCATGGTCCAGATAATGCTGGCAATAGCTGAAAGGTAAAACGACTAAGCAATTCCAACTAAAGAAGCTAGAGCAAAATGAATATGGCGGGATAAAGTAGAATATCCTACCATGAATAAAGAAATACATGACTCGACAAGATATCTCAAGATCCTTTATTTTAGCAGGCACATCCGTTAACAGACATACTTTATTTGGTGTTTCTGATGTAGAGTAAGTGTAAAACCATTTAAACCAAGCATCCCACCAATATTAACCATTTTTAGTGGATTTTGTACGTTTCACTGAGATATCATCAAAGTATATATTCAACTTAATAAAACATCATCACTTGTGAAGATGCTCAGGAAAAATCTCCCCTTTTACCCAGCCTGGTCTATGACAGGCTATGTGAAGACAACAATTACCACTCGATAGACAAAATAAGGAAAGAGAAATTTGAGAAGAACAAAGCCAAATATAAAGGAAAAGATATTTGCTACATTCAGTAACACCACCTCGACACTATTTAATATCTCTATGATCTATACCAGTAGCCATTTAGAACAAATAAATAAATAGGCATCTAAAACGGGAAAAGACTGCAGAATATAGATAATAAACCATATTATGACCTTTCATGTCTTCAAGGAGTATAAAAGTGCAAAGTACCTATTCAAGTTTTTCCCATGTAAAACCAAGACATGTTTAAATCTATTAGAGGTAAAATTTATTTTCAGGCGAATACGCCACTTATCATCAAGAAATGAATTATGCTGGTCTCATATGTTCATATAACACTAACTGTGTTTAAAATCTTGCATTGCCATTCATAAGTGGTGGTGGACCAAGAACTATCTCACCCTTGATGAATAGAATGAAGCATCTGGTGTTGCAACCAATTGTTTCCTTCAGAAAGGACCCATGGCGCTTTACCAAGGTACACAACTTAACTGTCAACACTGATCCAATATTACCCAATAATAATAACGTGAATTTCAGAAGAAAGATTAGGCATCTCTCGTAAGACAAGTTAGACTCCTTCATATTACATGTTCCCCTATTTGGATCTGGACTTCCCTTTAATCCTGTGTGACAGCAGTTTTATCGTCCATGGAAATTCACATATTACCAGGGAAGCAGGATGATAATACCCACTAAGAGATTAACATTTTAATCCGTTACATCATTAGACCAGTCGTGAATTCACCTAATGATCTTTGCAAAAACCTCAATTTACAATTGGAATTTCACTGTGATGATCTCTGACTTCAGTTTCATCTTATGGAGCACAGAAATTAGAGATCTACTTCAATGATTCACTCATTTGAGGAATCTTTGCAACCAAATTAGAGAAATAATTCTTCTGCTATTGATAAAGTATTTGCACATGTAAATAGGGACAGCCAGACTGGAAATACAAGAATGCTATTGCTTTATTTTGGCAGAACATCTAGTCGATCAAATGCTAATCCCAAGCCATACTTTTATCTTTTCCCAGCCTAATGGATTTTTAGCAAGAACTGAGGCAGTCTCATGCTCATATAGCCGTATCTAGTAAAATCAAAATTCACAGTGTAACTCGAATCTGCACCTATTAAGACTCCATCCTGTCTTCTCCATTACCAGCACAAAATTTATGCACTAAAACCTTGGTCGTTAGATATTCATCATTCATCAGAATCTAATCGGGAGTACAGTCTTCCTCCACCACTCAATCGGGCAGAATCCTCTCCACAATATCTGACTTCTGAACGCATCCTTTGCCCAAGAAAAGGTCAGATATACATCCACGCAAAATGGCACGCATAAAAAACTTTATCCTCTAGAAAGTTGATTCATATTCAGCACAATCAAGCCAGCAATGATAATCCAAACACGTCACCAGTCACTCTAAAATATGTCAACTGATCACAGAGACCTTATTCAGGAAGGGGCCCTCCTTCGACCCCTATCTGACATAAGATCTCCGCTGTTAACAACCAACTCCTCCATACAATTTGTACCAAATAGCACAGAGCCCTCGCTCACCCCTACCGATCGTGTCCTAATGCGAGCGCGCCACGAAACGAGTTACTCAATCGAGTTCATACGCGACACGGAATGACATGGACATACGTCCAGGAAGACGGTCGCTTAGGTCAGAAATAGAACCGCGGTTCCCCAGGAAAGGCTAACGCCCAACGGAGGACACGGGAGATAGAACTGAAACCGGCGACGAATCCAGCGATCGCGACGCACGCCCGTTCAAAGAAACGAGCCGTCAGGCGCAAACGCGCGCAGCGAACGACCGCCGTACCGACGGCCGAGCCGTAACCGAACGAGAAAGCAAGGAGAGATCGAATGGAGATTACCTCCGCGCGGTGTCCGGATCGAAAGCCCTAGGCCAGGGCGGTCCGGAGGGAACAAGAGGCGAAGCCATTTTCGCCGGAGCTACGCTCGCCGCTTGCGACTCCGAGGATCGGAACGGCGGAGCGGAGGGCGAGAACGGAGGAACGCTGTGACGGAAGGGAGTAGGCGATGGCCGTTGAGCTCTCGACAGTTCGGCTTTCGTCGCTCGTTTTGGCGGGCGTTCCGATCTCGGTTCGAGGCCTTCGCGCTCGGCCCAGATAGCCGTGGACCGGCCCAAATCCAATGATGAGCGGTCAGAATCGGATCCGACCCCGACCCGACCGGAGCAACCCTCGATAGGGGACGGGAAAAAGAGGATATTCGGACCGGTGCCGAATTTGATCCGCCGCTCCTAATCCTTTGGCATGCAAATACGACCGTTCTTAAAACATAGGAATCTTGCACCGGCCGTTATTTTGTGATTAGTGTTGATTGTGAAGTGACCGGCCATAATTACAGTCGAAGGAGATGATAGCGAGGGCGTGACAATCGGATATGATAATGAGTTGACTCATTTGCAACTTTCAATGATGCAAATTGCATCTCAACGATCCTAAATGTTATTAAGTTTCTCTAGGGAATTATGTCGGCTCCATGTCATTTTTCTCGCCCAATGTTGACTTCAAAATAGTTATCATGTTTCGTCTTTTTCTTTTCTTTTGGGAAATTTAAGACAAAAGAGGCAATGATGACATCCATAGAAAATGTACCCAAAATCGAGGGCTACCATTCAAATGTGAAATTGTAATGCGTTTCTGTCTTGACATCTCGATATTTTTGTTATCAATTTTGATGCGCATATGGTATCTCCGTCTTATATATACATATAATCGGATATCAAATAAGAACAATCCCCCAAAAAATATGTGAATTTTTCTATTTGGTGCAAATTTCTTTTTTTCATTTTTCTTGTTCAAAGCGTTTTTGGCCTGTCTACCATGGCAAGGTTACCTTACCATTAGGTGAAGGTAAATTTTCACAGCAACAAATTACCAAATTATCTATAGTAAACCACGTTCGTTAAGTTAAGTGGATTTCTTTCTCGTAAATCTATATTTTTTAGAATGAAATTTAGAATTTATTGCGTGATAATGAATGATTATTTTTAGTATCCTCATATATTTTGTGATATTCACTATCATCATTAGTTAACTTAGCCTATTTGGGGTAAACTAGTTTACTAGCGACAACCCTTATAGCGTCATGATCAATCTTCCTACTTTCGAAAGATAATTTCAACTATTAATGAAAAAGTGCATAAATTGACAGCAATTTCTTCTTTTTTAAATGAATATAAATTAGACTTTTTTCCTCAGTGAAGTAGAGTCATCATCAGTCTATTGTTTTGAAGGCCAAGGCTTGAATCCCATGTGAACGACTCTCAACTTGTTTGAGCTCTCTCCTTATCCCTTTGGTGATAGCTTGCCCTCTACCCAAAACCCTAATTTCCTAAACCCTAAATCTCTATCTTCATGGCAGAATCAGTGCCTGCTCCACTAGATCTAACATTTCATATCCTTATTCTTCTATGCGATCCATTTGGAATGAAAGAATCATCGCATCTCTTTCAATATCTTCCCTCGCGGCATAGCTAGATGCAATGAAGTTCCCTCAAGGCTAATTGAAGCTGGATCTAATCATCAATGGGAGAATCCTGCACTATTAATGTGACATCCCGATTTTTCCGATTTTATTTTTAGTAAATTGAGACGAGTATTTCATCTGCATGCATATAGTTCTTTTCCTTGAGTTGGCTACTCATGTGAAAACCAGTTTATCAGGTGAAGCCGGTAAGAGATTCTAATGTATCAGACTTGAGAATTTGACCAGGAAACGACATTTCGACCGAGCTAATCTGCAAGGGTCATTATGGCACAGTTAAAAATCGATCAGAAGCCGGAGATAGGTCGGCTCGACAGAGGCATGTGATCGAGTGTGGGTGATTCCACTAGGTCACACTGTTCTTGTCAGTCGGCACTAGACCGACTTTTCTGTCGATTGGGTCCCCTGTGTCCGTATTTGAAACCTTGAGATTTCCACGACAACCGAGGGTCGCCAATGTGTCAAAGATGTACATTGTGGCTTGAGATTGATTGACCACAGGTCGAATGTATAAAAATTTCTAAAAGCTACCCGATAGGTTAGGACGCGTTAATATCGTGCCAGAGTGAAATTAACCGTGAAATTGTGACTGAATTAAGAAATTGGAAGTCCTGGGGTGTCACATACCTTATGAAAAACATGTATTAATTTTATGGATTTTAATTGGACTCAATTGGAAGAGAATTGAGTGGAATTGAGAAATTTAAGGTACGAAATTTTATGCCTCGGCGGAAAATGAAATTGGACCTATTGAAGATTGTTGTGAGAGATAGTGGAAGATGATGTCATCTTAGGTCATGTGGGTCATTTTTGGTTGGATTAAAGAAAAAGAAAAGAAAAGAAAATGGCCCCCCCTTCTCTCTCCTTCCTCTTTCTTCTTCTTCTTCCCCGTTGGTCTTCCTCCATTTTTTTGCTCCTTGCTGCTTGGAAACCAGCAATCAAAGAAGCTTGGGGTCGGAACCAGCTAGCCATCACAGCTGCAGCCGGGGACGCCGCTCGCTGTCGCACCGGATCGCCCGTCGCCGTTCGTCGCCGCTCCGACCCAGCCCGTTGCGCCCAGCCACCCAGTCGTCGCGCCGTCCCTTCACCACCAGCTCGCTGCCACCCTCCTCCGCCGAACCGTGCCCGAGCCGCCCCCAATCCCCCTCCGTTCATCCTTGGATAGAGGCTGAAGTTCCAGCCCAGATCTGGAACTTTGAGGCCCATTTTGGCCGGCTTCCTGACCTCGGTTGCTCGGCCTGCCTTGAGGAAAGTTGATCCTCGCGTCGGCCTCGTCGTTTTGGCGCGCTCGGCTCACTAATCCTGTGAGTTTAGCTCACTAAATCTTGATTAGAGGGTTAATGATGTCCTAAGTGTGCTTAGTCTAAGTTAATTAGGTTTAGGTGGTTAGTTTAGTTTATTTAAGTGTGATTTGGATTAAGAGATTTAATTAGTTTTAAGTGTGTTTAGTTTAAAGTTAAGTGGGTTTATTTATTATAAGCTTTGATGTGACTTAATGGTTTTACTTTTGATTTATTTTAATGTTTCGAAATTCTGGAAAATGTAATAATATATTATATTTCGAAAATCATTAAAATATTAATAAAAAAAACTCGAAAAATTATTTTTGACCCAAATTGCTTAGAATTTCGTGCTGATCGTGGCTGTGTATTTAGAATTTGAATTTGATGAATGGATGTGGCAAATTGAGTGTTGATTGTGATAAATAGGGCTTTTAGCCATAAAAACCTAAGTGTTTGATTTTGATGCAGAAATTAGAATGTTAAGAATTATTATTATAATTGGAGTATGTGAATGAAATGTGGAGTGTCCGGAAGTCAATAATAATTTGTCGTGTGCTGGTTGATAGACTCGGTCTCAGTAGTGGCTAGGCCAACTGGACCTGTTCTCCTTGTGAATTGCTGTCATTGAGTGACGTGGCTTAGGTCGCAGTAGAGGCTAGGCCAACTGGACCCATGCTCCTTTGGGAATGCCGTCGACGTAGTGACGAAGCCGCGCTCCATGGGGGGGAGGCGATGCTTGACATGAGTGTCAGTAGATTACTGAAGTGCGAGTAGGTTATGCCTTTGTGTGGCAGTGAATAATTGGAGTGTGTGTTGAGTGCGATTGTGATTTATATGAAAGTGATGCCGTTCCAATTATTTAAATTCTTATTATTATCTGAGTTTGTGTGATATAAATTGTGCTAACTTGCATGGAGGATTTAAGACGAGGTAAGTCGTCTGTGTGAGGGGGCTAGGCCACCCTGGGTGTATTTTCTTTCTAATATGGGTTTAGGGGGTTGAACTTGCTGAGACGATGTTCTCACCCCGTTGTGGGCCAAAATTTTCAGGACCGTAGATGGAGGAATCACCGCCTTTGGAGACTGTCCAGTCTGAAGTGGGATCGAAGAACGAGTCCGACTAGTAGTCCTAGGACCGTCTATTCTTTTTGGTGAACTGATCCCTTTTTGTAAGCTAGCCCCTTTTTGGTATATATGTAAACCTTGGGAGGTTATTTGTTTATGGAAGTACGTTTGTTATGATTGTAATTATTTCCTGCTTTCCTATCTTGTGAGTTTTTGTCAGGGGTTAGACAACACGTTCCGCATGCGCATAATGAATTAATTGGGTCGTCGACACTATCTGGGATTGTCGCATTTGTATGACCATGGTGGGATGTTCACGTGTCTCGGGGTTCGGGGCGTGACATCCCCGTTTTTGTGGTATCAAAGCATGGTTTGTGTATGGAGTGATAAGGAGCAAATGAGTCATGGGATAGTTGGTAGGAAAGACTTTTAATATTGCTGGTACATGTGATTGATAGCTGCTTGTTAACTTGTTGGTGAGGTCACTCAGATTTTAATGTGGTATTGGAATTTGCAAACAGGTATCTATATTGAGCTTGTAGCATGAGTGATCGAGAATCGAGAGCTGCTAGGAAGAGAGCAGCAGGCCCCGTGTTTCGGGGTGGACCATCGATGAGAATTGGTGCCCGTGGTGCCCTTGGGAGAGTGCCGGCCAAGGCCAGCGCGAGTGGCGCAGCATCGCCTTCAGTCAATGTTGGGGTAGAAACCCCCGAGGATCCGAGGTTTGCTGGGATCATGAGGATGCTGGAGATGATGGGTGACGGGATGGATTAGCAGGCCGTCGCTACTGCCGCCGCTGTTAATGTTCGCCAACGCCACCAATGCAGCTGCTACTGCTGCAGCTGCCGTTGCTCCTACCGCCGCACCAGTTGATGAGCCCGAGGTAGCGTTTGAAGAGGTTCCACCTGGGAACGTGGCCGCTGGGAGGCCTATGCATAAACTGGTGGAGCAGTTCCTGAAGCTGGATTCGCCGACGTTCACGAGAGTGGGAGATCCTGAAGCTGCAGCACTGTGGGTTCAAGAGTTGGAGAATGCCTTTGATCTACTGATGTGCACCGAGACAGAGAAGGTTATTTTGGCAGCTTATCAGTTGAAGGGGATTGCAAGCACTTGGTGGAAGACTACAAAAGGGATGGTGTTCCCTGGAGGCGTGGTTCCAGAGTGGAACGCCTTTCTCGAGGACTTCTTAGAGAAGTACTTTACTGAGTGTGCTAGGGAGGTGAAGATGGCAGAGTTCCAATGCCTTCGCCAAGGTACCATGATGGTTGATTAGTATGAAGCGAAGTTTGCTAAACTGTTGCAGTATACCCCTGATTTAGTTCAGAGACTAGCAAATCGAGCCCGAAGGTTTAGAGATGGGCTCCGACAGGAGATAAAGAGCTTGGTGGTGCCACTAGATCTAAGAGACTACAATGCCATTTACAGGCGGGCCCAACTGATTGAGAAGAACCAGAATGAGAGAGCCGCCACATCTGGGTCACGGTTTAATTTGAACAAGGAAGGTAATCAGTTTGGGAAGAGGCCGATGTCTGGAGGAAGATACCATATTCCACCCAACAGGCAGGGTGGGATAGGAAAGCCAGTGCCGAGATCGAATGGCGTGTGTCGTCTATACGGCAGACGACATGGTACAGCCTCGTGCCCTCCTAGGACGTGTGCCTATTATGAGTGTGGCCAGCAGGGTCACATCGCGAGACAATGTCCCAGGAAACAGATGGGACAGCATCAGTTGCCGCCGCCGCTGCCACCATTGAGTCAGAATAGAGGGACCGCGCCGCAGACTATACTGCAGGGTGGATTGACCCGACCTTCAGCTCAGGGAATGGCGTATGCTATCACTAGAGGACAGGCGGAGGATGCGCCTGATGTGGTCACATGTACGGTCTTGCTGAACGACCAACCTGCTTATGCTTTATTTGATCCTGGAGCTACCCATTCGTTTATAGCTGAAAGATATGTTAAGTTAGTAGAATTAATTCCTGAGTTGTTGGAGTTAGTGATTAGCATATCTATGCCGTTGAAAAATAAAGTGTTAGCTTCAGTAGGTTGTCTTGGTTGCAAGTTAGTGATTGGTAAGCGAGAGGGGAGGATAGACTTGATAGTCCTGGCCATGTATGATTTTGATATGATAATTGGCATGGATTGGCTGGCTCACCAAGCAACAAGCTAAGTTGGATTATTATCACAAGGCGATTCAGTTTAACCCGTTAGGGGGTGAGAGCTTTGAATTTATTGGGAGTCGAGGAGGACCATTGATTTCCTTAATTTCATCGCTCGAGGCAACTCGTTTGCTAGACAGGGGTTGCCAAGGTTACTTAGCGACTGTCGTAGATACGACAGTGGAGGAATTAAAGATAGAAGATATCGCAGTGGTGCAAGAGTTCCCAGACGTGTTTCCGAAAGAGTTATCAGGTTTGCCACCAGAAAGAGAAGTAGAGTTTGTGATTGAGTTAGCTCCTGGGACCGAGCCGATCTCTAAAGCTCCTTACCGGATGGCTTTGTCAAAACTTAAAGAGCTGAAGGTGCAGATGCAGGAGTTGTTGGATAAGGGATTCATTCGTCCTAGTGCATCATCGTGTGGAGCACCAGTTCTGTTCGTGAAGAAGAAGGATGGTTCATTGCGCCTATGCATCGATTATCGACAACTCAATCAGGTGACAATCAAGAACAAGTATCCGTTGCCAAGGATCGATGATTTGTTTGATCAGCTTCAACAAGCGTCGATATTTTCTAAGATCGACTTGAGGACAGGGTATCATCAGTTAAGGATTAGGAAGGAAGATATATCGAAGTCGGCGTTTTGTACTCGATACTGTCACTATGAGTTCTTTGTGATCTTTGTTTGGGTTGACGAACGCCCGGTTTGCTTTCATGGACCCGATGAACCGTGTGTTCAGGGAGTACTTGGATCAGTTTGTAATTGTTTTTATCGACGACATCCTAGTATACTCAAAGAGTACTGAGGATCATGAAAGGCACTTAAGGGTGGTACTTTAGACTTTGAGGGATCATGAGCTATATGCCAAATTCAGCAAGTGTGAGTTTTTGTTAACTTGTGTGGCTTTCCTAGGTCACGTCATATCCGGGGAAGGAATCTCAGTGGATCCAGCCAAGATTGAAGCAGTAATTAACTGGCCGAGACCGACTACAGTGACAGAGATAAGAAGTTTTCTGGGTTTAGCCGGGTATTACAGACGGTTTGTAGAGGGGTTTTCAGTGTTGGCATCACCGTTGACAAAACTGCTGAAGAAGGAAGAGAAGTTTGTGTGGTCAGATAAGTGTGAGAGTAGTTTTCAAGAGCTTAAGCAGAAGTTGACTACCGCACCTGTGCTTACTATTCCATCTGGTCTAGGAGGATTCGAGATCTACAGTGATGCGTCGTTCAGAGGACTGGGTTGCGTGTTGATGCAGCATGGCAGGGTTGTTGCATATGCGTCCTGTCAGTTGAGAACTCATGAGTTGAATTATCCGACACATGACTAGAACTCGCAGCAATCATCTTTGCCTTGAAGATTTGGAGGCATTATCTGTGTGGAGAAAGATTCCAGATCTTCACTAACCATCAGAGTCTCAAGTACCTCTTCTCTCATAAGGAGTTGAATATGAGACAGCGCTGATGGATGGAGCTTCTGAAGGACTATGACTGTGAGATTTTGTATCACCCTGGAAAGGTGAACAAGGTCGCCGATGCACTGAGTAGGAAGTCTTCAGTTGCACAGTTGGTACTTAAGGAGTGGAGTCTACTTGAGAGAGCACGAGATTCGAGTTTCAAATTTGAGGTAGGCCACCTTTCAAATCTTATGGCCACCCTCAGAATTGAGCCAGAAGTGTAGGTCAGAATCAGAACGCTTCAGCAGACAGATCTAGATGTCCAGAAAATCGTGCAGGAAGATACAGAGAAAAGGAAAGCTGACTTTCAGATTTCTGAAGATGGAACATTGAGGTTTCGAGGGCGATTGGTTGTACCTGATGATGTGGAGCTCAGGGAAGAGATCTTATCAGAAGCGCATCGTAGCAGTTACAGCATTCATCCTGATAGCACTAAGATGTATCAGAATCTGCGTCAACACTATTGGTGGTCAGGTATGAAGGCGGACATCACCAAGCATGTGGCCAAGTGTTTGACATGTCAGCAGGTCAAAGCTCAACATTGTAAACCAGGAGGACTTCTGCAACCCCTCGAGATTCTTCAGTGGAAATGGGAGCACATCACGATGGACTTTGTGACGGGTTTACCGAGGAGCCAGAGAGGGAATGATTCGATTTGGGTAGTGGTCGATAGGCTGACAAAATTGGCTCACTTCATTGTAGTGTGAAAGGACTTGAGTTTAGATAGACATGCAGATCTGTATGTGCGCCATATAGTTCGTATGCGTGGAGTGCCGGTTACAATTACTTCAGACAGAGACCCGAGGTTCACCGCCGCCTTTTGGAAGAGCTTGCAGAGTGCCTTAGGTACCAAGTTGTAGTACAGCACGGCCTATCATCCTCAGACAAATGGCCAGTCTGAGAGGACTATTCAAACCCTCGAAGACATGCTGCGGGCTTGTGTTTTGGATTTCAAGGGAAGCTGGGAAGAACAGCTTCATCTAGTCGAGTTTGCCTACAACAATAGTTACCAGCAAAGTATTCAGATGGCTCCTTTTGAAGCGTTGTATGGCAGAGCGTGCAGAACACCAGTGTGTTGGGATGAAGTCGGGGAAAGAAAGATCACAGGCCCAGAGTTGGTTCAGTAGTCAGTGGAGGCAATTGCGGTTATCAGAAACAGGTTAAAGACCGCTCAGAGCCGTCAGAAGAGCTATGTAGATAAGCGTCGAAAGCCATTAGAGTTTCGAGTTGGTGATCACGTTTTCCTGAAGGTGTCACCAATGAGAGGTACTTCCCGCTTTGGTAGAAAGGGGAAACTGAGTCCGAGGTACGTAGGTCCCTTTGAGATTTTGGAAAGAATAGGGACTTTGGCGTATCGTCTTGCACTACCTCTGAGGTTGGCACAAGTGCATGACGTCTTTCACGTGTTGATGTTGAGGAAGTATGAGCCTGATTCGACACACGTTCTAAACTTCGAAGAAATAGATGTGGATGACAGGGTGTCGTACGTTGAAAGCCCGGTTTAGATAGTGGATCGCAAGGAGTATGTTTTGCGCACCAAGACCATCCCGTTGGTCAAAGTGGTCTGGCAACACCACGGCACTGAAGGAGCAACTTGGGAGACCGAAGAGTCGATGAGACAATTATACCCCCATCTTTTTGCTTAAAGTATTGTAATGGTTTAAATTTCGAGGACGAAATTTTTATAAGAGGGGAAGAGTTGTGACATCCCGATTTTTCCAATTTTATTTTTAGTAAATTGAGACGGGCATTTCATCTGCATGCATATAGTTCCTTTCTTTGAGTTGGCCACTCATGTGAAAACCAGTTTATCAGGTGAAGCCGGTAAGAGATTCTAATACATTAGACTTGAAAATTTGACGAGGAAACGACCTTTCGACCGAGCTAATCTGCAAGGGTCATTATGGCACAGTTAAAAATTGATCAGAAGCCGGAGATAGGTCGGCTTGACAGAGGCATGTGATCGAGTATGAGTGATTCCACCAGGTCACACTGTTCTTGTCAGTCGGCACTAGACCGACTTTTCTGTCGATTGGGTCCCCTGTGTCCGTATTTGAAACCTTGAGATTTCCACGACAACCGAGGGTCGCCAATGTGTCAAAGATGTACATTGTGGCTTGAGATTGATCAACCACAGGTCGAATGCATAAAAATTTCTAAAAGCTACTCGATAGGTCAGAACGCGCTAATATCGTGCCAGAATTAACCGTGAAATTGTGACTGAATTAAGAAATTGGAAGTCCTGGGGTGTCACATACCTTATGAAAAACATGTATTAATTTTATGGATTTTAATTGGACTCAATTGGAAGAGAATTGAGTGGAATTGAGAAATTTAAGGTACGAAATTTTATGCCTCGGCGGAAAATGAAATTGGACCTATTGAAGATTGTTGTGAGAGATAGTGGAAGATGATGTCATCTTAGGTCATGTGGACCATTTTTGGTTGGATTAAAGAAAAAGAAAAGAAAAGAAAATGACCCCCCCTTCTCTCTCCTTCCTCTTTCTTCTTCTTCTTCCCCATTGGTCTTCCTCATCCATTTTTCTGCTCCTTGCTGCTTGGAAACCAGCAACCAAAGAAGCTTGGGGTCGGAACCAGCTCGCCGTCGCAGCCGCAGCCGGGGATGCCGCTCGCTGTCGCGCCAGATCGCCTGTAGTCATCCGTCGCCGCTCCGCCCCAGCCCGTCGCGCCCAGCCGCCCAGCTGTCGCGCCGCCCCTTTGCCGCTAGCTCGCCGCCGCCCTCCTTTGCCGAACCGCGCCCGAGCCGCCCCCAATCCCCCTCCGTTCAGCCTTGGACAGAGGCTGAAGTTCCAGCCCAGATTTGGAACTTCGAGGCCCATTTTGGCCGACTTCCCGACCCCAGTTGCTCGGCCCGCCTTGAGGAAAGTTGATCCTCGCGTCAGCCCCGTCGTTTTGGCGCGCTCGGCTCGCTAATCCGGTGAGTTTAGCTCACTAAATCTTGATTAGAGGGTTAATGATGCCCTAAGTGTGCTTAGTCTAAGTTAATTAGATTTAGGTGGTTAGTTTAGTTTATTTAAGTGTGATTTGGATTAAGAGATTTAATTAGTTTTAAGTGTGTTTAGTTTAAAGTTAAGTGGATTTATTTATTATAAGCTTTGATGTGACTTAATGGTTTTACTTTTGATTTATTTTAATATTTCGAAATTCTGGAAAATGTAATAATATATTATATTCCGAAAATCATTAAAATATTAATAAAAAAACTCGAAAAATTATTTTTGACCCCAATTGCTTAGAATTTTGTGCTGATCATGGCTGTGCATTTATAATTTGAATTTGATGAATGGATGTGGCAAATTGAGTGTTGATTGTGATAAATAGGGCTTTTAGCCATAAAAACCTAAGTGTTGGATTTTGATGCAGAAATTGGAATGTTAAGAATTACTATTGTAATTGGGGTATGTTAATAAAATGTGGAGTGTCAGGAAGTTAATAATAATTTGTCGTGTGCTGGTTGATAGACTTGGTCTCAGTAGTGGCTAGGCCAACTGGACCTGTTCTCCTTGTGAATTGCCGTCATTGAGTGACGTGGCTCGGGTCGCAGTAGAGGCTAGGCCAACTGGACCCATGCTCTTTCGGGAATGCCGTCGACGTAGTGACGAAGCCAAGCTCCATGGGAGGGAGGCGATGCCTAACATGAGTGTTAGTAGATAGCTGAAGTGCGAGTAGGCTATGCCCTTGTGTGGCAGTGAATAATTTGAGTGTGTGCTGAGTGCGATTGTGATTTATATAAAAGTGATGCCGTTCCAATTATTTAAACTCTTATTATTACCTGAGTTTGTGTGATATAAATTGTGCTAACCTGCAGGGAGGATTTAAGACGAGATAAGTCGTCTGTGTGAGGGGGTTAGGCCACCCTGGGTGTATTTTCTTTCTAATAGGGGTTTAGGGGGTTGAACTTGCTGAGACGATGTTCTCACCCGTTGTGGGCCAAAATTTTCAGGACCCGTAAATGGAGGAATCACCACCTCTGGAGACTGTCCAGTCTGGAGTGGGATCGAAGAGCGAGTCCGACTAGTAGTCCTAGGATCATCTATTCTTTTTGGTGAACTGATCCCTTTTTGTAAGCTGGCCCATTTTTGGTATATATGTAAACCTTGAGAGGTTATTTGTTTATGGAAGTACGTTTGTTATGATTGTAATTATTTCATACTTTCCTATCTCGTGAGTTTTTGTCAGGGGTTAGACAACACGTTCCGCATGCGCATAATGAATTAATTGGGTCATCGACACTACCTGGGATTGTCGCATTTGTATGACCATGGTGGGATGTTCACGTGTCTCGGGGTTCGGGGCGTGACAATTAATCCCAACACAACCATTATATAGATAGCTACCCCCTGTCCAAATCCCATTACCTAGCAAAACCCAGTTACAAACATATACCCATTCTCAAATCCATCAACCACTGAACTCACATTTCATTGAATGCAGGTGCTTACCCATCCTAGAGCTCCCTTCACCATTACCCAAAACCTTCTCACTTTCAGCCAACCTAGCACAACTTGCAAGAGATGGAAGGTGTGGATGATAACCAACTTAGATTGATTACCCTATGTAGGAGCATGGGAGATCTGTGGTCCAAAGAGGATATAAGCGAACTAGGAGCTAAAATTCCAGAGGAAGAAAAACAGAAAAATGAGCCAACTCTCTATGGGAAGCTGTATTCAAAGCCAAATGTCAATTTATAGGCATTTCTTAGCATAATGAGATAGCATGGAAGATAGATTTAGTCAAATGTAAGTTGATCAAACATGGTTTCTTTTCCTTTTTATTTAGTTCAATTGAAGAGAAAAGAAGAGTGTTAGATTTTAGACCCTAGTCTTTTGCAAGTAACCTACTAGTCCTACAAGAAGAAGATCCAAACATACCCGAACACTATTATAAGTTCATGCATTATGCGTTTTGGGTGCACATTTTGGACCTCCCTTGTGCTTGAGTAACCGAAGATTCAATGCGTCTCATTGCCTCTAAATTCAGGAAGGTTGAGGAGGTAAAACTCGAGGCGAGGAACAATAATTTGCGCAAAAGTGGAAAGGCAAAGGTGTAGCTGAACGTGTCTTGTCCCCTTAATATAGGAACAATTATCAATGTGGGTGAAAAAAATGGTGGTGAGATTTTAAATATGAAAGGCTTTCACATTTTTGCTATTCATGTGGTCGTATAGGACATTATGCAAACTTCTGTTTAGAAATACCTTATGAAGAAATAGGACTAGCCTAGGATAAACCAGGTCGATATGGCTTGTGGTTAAAGACAAAAGCTAAAGAATTTAGTCCATATTGGAGGGCTTTTCATGGGGAAAATTGAACTTTCTGCTGCCAATGAAGAGATTGTGCTGGAAACTCCCACAATTGCTACTGAAGAGCCCTCAAGAAAGACAGAATATGCACCTACAAGCAGTGGTAAAAAAGCACAACAAAATCCAGTATTACTACCTTATTCAACAAGCAATGATATGCATACAGGGAATTCCAAGAAAGAAAATGTAGCGTACAAAACTTCAGTGGCAAAGAAATAGAAACTTATCAATCTCTATGAGAAAAAAGACCTCATCGATCTTCTTAGTGGATGATGAATAACTTTTTGATACCCCAATTCAGTCATGGAAAGGGGTCCAGGCACGGGCTTTGGGGCTAGCTCTAATAAGCCACCAAAGAATAGATAGAGATTTTGCACTGGAATTGTCAGAGGTTGGCACACTTTTGATAGTCTAGCACCTTAGAGGCTTAGTAGCTCATGAAAGACTCAATTTGGTTTTTCTCATGGAAATCAAGAATAAAACTAATGTAGTTGAGAGAGTAAAGAGACGTCTTTAGCTTGATTATTCTTTTATGATCGATTTGGTTGGTATTGCGGGAGGCTTAGCACTTATGTGAAATGAGGAGGTTAAGGTGGAAGTGGAGTTTAGTTCCAGGGAGCTTATTGATATTTAATGCGAGAACCTAAAGAGTGGCAACTTAATGCATGTGTCTTTCCTACATGCATCAATTAATGGTCAGTATAGATTAAGGCTATGGTAGTCCTTGAAACTAAGCAATTTAGCCAATTCACTCCTTTGGTTATGCATAGGAGAATTTAATGAAGTGTTATATCATTGGGAAAAGATCGGATGTCGAGAGGTGAATCGTTATAAAATTACAGCTTTCCAAGAGTTTCTGAATGCTTGTCCAGTGATGGAAATCGAAAGCAAAGATTGTGCTTATACATAGTCAAACAATAGGGAAGAAAATACATTAGTTAAGAAGAGATTGGATAGGACAATTTGTAGTCTAGAATGGCAAGTCATTTTCCAAATGCGGAGGCCTTTGCCCTACTAGCAATAGGATTGGATCATAGCCCGATTCTACTTTCTCTAGATCCAAATGAAGCAAAAAGATATTCGGGTTTGAAGCATATTGGCTAGAGGATCCTGAGTACGAAGAGGTGGTCAAGCGAGCTTGGAATGAGAATAGAACCAACTAGACCAACTTTGCAGGAAAAACAAGGAAAATAGCTGATGAATTAAGTAAATGGAGCAATGGAAATTTTCAGAATGCCCAAAAACATATCATTCTACTTAAATTAAGGCTCATGGAGTTGACTAATGGTGCTGAAAGGGGAAGAAAATAAGGAGGAATTCAGCAACATTGTAACTAAAATAGAAGAATTACGGAGACAAGAAGAAATGTATTGGTATATGCGGTCTATAATTAACTAGATGCAATGGGGAGACCAAAATA
The DNA here is from genome assembly GCA_014182715.1 of Eucalyptus cloeziana. Taxonomy (NCBI): domain Eukaryota; kingdom Viridiplantae; phylum Streptophyta; class Magnoliopsida; order Myrtales; family Myrtaceae; genus Eucalyptus; species Eucalyptus cloeziana. Next base: position 26,089,770 of record CM024643.1, read on the forward strand.
TCGAGTACTTTCATGCCACAATAGTTCAAAGAAGACAGTGGAACAAAATATCTATGTTACGAATCGACGACCAGACTTGGAGCTAGGACTCTTCAATCCTTAAACAACGTATCGAAGCTTTCACCAATCTCTATTTACCTTAGTGGGAGACAGAAGCTATCAAACTGTATTAGACCATTGTTAACTAGTGGTCAATGAGGAGTTTTGAATGAAACTTTGATTAAACCGGTCTCTAAAAAGGAAAATAAAACTGTTGTTTTTTTAGTCAGGGCTACAAAAGCGCTAGGTCTAGATGGGCTTAATGGACTATTCTACCAAAGTCAGTGGCCTATAATATATGAAGACATCTTTAGCATGGTTGAGTTTTTCTTCAGCCAAGGTATGTTCAATCCAAAGATTAATAAACTGTATATTACTCTCAGTCCTAAAGTAACAAATTTTGAAGATATCACCTAATTCAGACCTACTAGTTTATGCAATTTTAATTATAAGATTATCGGGAAGGTGATGGCAAATAGGCTAAAACCGTGGCTTTCGAAGATTATCTCTATGGAGCAAAGTGCCTTCATAAGTGGTTGCTAGATACAGGATAATATCTTTATAGTTTATGAGGTGCTTCATCAATTAAGAGTATGAAGAAGAAAGCGTAAATTCTAGATCATTTTGAAACTAGATATGTAAAAAGCCTATGACAAGGTCGAATGGGACTTCATTTGTGGTTATATGCCAAGATTGAGTTTTAATTAGAAATGAGTCAAATGGATCAAACAATGCATCTCATCGGTTTCCTTCAATATCTAAGTAAATGGAGACCCTTTAGCTGTGTTTTGGCCAATTAAAGGAATTAGGCAATGTGATCCTTTTTCCCCAATTTATTTATCATTATGGTTGATGTCCTCTCTCCCCTCATGACCAAAGTAGGATAGAAGCATTAAGGGTATTTGACTAAATCCTACCTGTCCAACTTCTATTTGCTGATGATGCAATCTTTTTCCTAGATAGTACAATAAGAGAGGCTCGGAACCTAGCTTATATATTGAATCAGTATTGTCATGTGTCGGGACAAGTCATAAATCTTAACAAGTTAGGCCTCTTCATAGGGAGAGACTGCCCTTAGGGTCTCAAACTGAATTTAATTGCTAAATTGAGAGTTTCAATCATAGAGAAAATAGGGAAGTATCTTGGAATATCCTTTGACTGGGGTTAAAAAAAAACGTTTACTTGGATTCTTGCTAAGGTTGAAAGGAAACTCGAAGGATAGAAGGAGAAGTTGATTTCAAAGTCGGGAAAGGAAGTCCTAATTAAGACAGTTATCCAAGCTTTACCTCAATATGCTATGTCTATTTTCAAAATTCCGATATACTTTTGCCGCACTATTGAGAAGAGAATAGCTTTGTTCTGGTGGAAAAATATGTAGTAAGGAGAGGCATTCATTGGAAGAATGGGAAGATCTGAAAACTAGAAAAGATTGAGGGGACCTAAGTTTTAAAGACTTAGTATAGATCTTAATAAAGGAATGCAGAGGAAGCAAGCCTGGAGACTTGTCCAAATATCTGATGCAGTATGTAGTAGAGTCCTAAAAGTATTTACTTCCCTAGAGGTTATTTTTGGAATGCAAACAAAAGCTCCCGACCTTCGTGGGGGTGGCAAAGTTTGTTGATGGAAAGAGATGTAATTGAACCTAAAACTAGATAGGAAGTTGGAGATGGAAAAATGATGAGAATCAAAGAAGATAAGTGATTGCCCTCAGGCAAGATAATTGGCCCAACAAATCGAGATGACTCATGCTTTGTTGCTGAATTAATTGATCAAGAATCTAAGGAATGGGAAACTCGACGACTAAATGACTTGTTTGAGTGAAGTGTAGTAAAAGAGATATTAGCTACTCCTCTTAGCCTAAATCGTGATCTAGATGTACTTTGTGGACAGCAAGCAGTTCGGATTCCTATAAAGTGAAGAGTGGCTATATTAGAATCCATAACATGGGAGACTTCCCAACGTCAAATAATCCATCAATATCCTACTAGACTCCTAAGTCATTGTCGAACGAGATATGAAAGATTACAGATGTTCCCAAAATCCAATTTCTACTATGGAGTACATGCAGCAATGCACTTCCTACTAAGGACAATCTTCATTGGAGGAGAATGTTACCTGATTCAACATACCAACTATGTGGGAAAGCATCGTAAACGACAGAGCACATGTTACCTGGCCGAATCAATTGTTGGGTTGTGTAGAAACAATGAAGGGCTCCTCAATGATGGCTTCACCAAGTAGATCCATGCTCCTTCGATTTTGGTGGTCGAACCCTAGCTGTGTGAGAAGCACTAATGTGGTTAAAGAATAGAAGAGAGTCATAAACTGATCTGGAAGGAACAAAAACTAAAGTGTGGAACTGATTTGTGAGTGCACTTATCATCAGACAACTTATTAGTGACCAAGTGCTTATCAAGCCAAGTGGATCTTCCATGGGCGGCCCAGTCCATTGTCAAAGATTGTAAAGAACCTTTTGGCCCAACTCAGTGGAGTTTCCGTGAGCTATGAGCCGAGAGAATCAAACCAGATCACGGATTGGGTTGCCAAGTCCCACCGAGCCAACTCCTTCCCATCGAATTGGATTTCTAATCCTCCTCATTCTCTATGTTTAATTTTTTGTCTCAACTTTGAAACTATTGGTGTCCCTTTTGTAGGTTAGTAATGAAAATCACTATCTTTCGAAAAAAAAAAAAAAAAAAGATAGAAGAGAATTTAGATTTGTCATGACCAAGCTATTTTTACCACAAACAACTCATATTTATAAAGAATAGCTTGTGTTAACGAAAAAACAACTTGAGCCCATCAAGATCAACTTGTATTTACTAAGAGCAACTTGAATTTATTGAGAAGAAGTTACTTTTAAGAAATATAGAGGCGAACATTACCCCTCGGTTTATGCAATTTGTCCTTTGTAAATCTCAGGCATTCTTCATAAATATAAGTCGACCAAAAGAACTATTTTTAAATTTCATGAAAAGTTTTATGGCTTAAATTTATGACTAAATTGACATCTAACATTCGTATAACAAAGAGGAACTTGTCCGATTAGTCCTAAACTTATTATATGAATGATAGTTCAATCTTAAAATTTTCGATATTGTCAATTTAATCCTAACTCTTTACATAAATTTCCATCTAATCATTTTGGTCAAGTTTCATAAAAAATCGCCAATGTGACAATATGCCACGTAAGGCGGCAGGCAATGATTAGAATGGTCATCGACTTCCGACAAAATTGGCCAAAAAATTTATGTTTAACTTTTGCGAAGATATAAAAAAAATTATAATTAAATTGGCATTCGACATTTGTCCAATAAATTTAGAACTGATCGTCTATTTTAGTTCTTATTCATGTCCAGTTATTTAAGAGCTAGACAATACTCTCTTTGTTATTACATAATCACCTACTTCTTTTCATTTTCAGGGGCTCAAATTGTCATATTCGACGCAGAGGTTTTAGACAGGCTTTGCTCTTATTCTCGAAATCGAAACATGCGATCAAGATCCCAAAATTTTTCAACGAGAAAGCAAAAAAAATCGATTCACTTGCAACGGGAATTGACAAAAACAGCCAGAGGTACAGAAACAACACTTACGACAAACCCACCCCAATTTTTTTTTTTTTTTTTTTTTTTTTGGTCTTAAAACCCACCCCAATTCAGAAACCCAAAAAAACACAACTTCGACGTCAACGGCTCGCGACCTTAGAATTCAGTGGTGGGGAGCTGCTCGTGGGTCTGGTTGATGAAGAACAGCTCGTAGATGAGGGCGGCGATCCCGGCGCCGAGGAACGGGCCGAGCCAGTACACCCAGTGGCTGCTCCACGACCAGCTCACGACGGCGGGGCCGAAGGAGACGGCCGGGTTCATGGACGCGCCGTCGAAGGCCCCGCCGGCCAAGATGTTGGCGCCGACGATGAAGCCGATGGCGAGGGGGGCGATGATCCCGATGTTACCCTTCTTCGGGTCGACGGCGGTGGCGTAGACGGTGTAGACCAGGCCGAAGGTCATCACGATCTCGAACACCAGCGCGTTCCACACGGTCACGCCGGAGGACAGGGAGAATGCCGAGGTTTCCTGTAATAATTTACATGAATGCAAAATTGTTAATTTGCTTTTCTTGTTTTTTTTTTTTAAAGCAACAATATTGAAAAGTCGACAGTTGACTTTTCCCGCAATGGACAGACTGCATCGTCCCATTTTTCCTCAGACTTTACTATTTTCTTTGGCAATTTGACCTTATGATATTTCATTTTCCCCCTTTCTTGATACTTTGTTTTGAATTAGGACCATTCATTGGCGAAATCATCTTACCAGTCCACCGGTGGCGAACTTGAGGAGCAAGCAAGCAACCACCGATCCGGCACATTGGGCGATCCAGTACATGACACTCCTGAACAAGGTGATGTGGCCGCCCACGAAGGCGCCGAAGGTGACGGCCGGGTTCACATGGCCACCGGAGATGTTCGCACCGACTGAAACGGCCACGAATAGTGCAAAGGCGTGCGCCAACGATGCTTGCACAAGGCCGGCGGGGGTCGTCGACCCATCATCAGTGACCTTGTCTGTACAAAAATGAGTCACATGTTAGGTTCTTGAGGATATACTAGTGGAACACATGATTTCTCTTTTGGCATGCTCATGTATTATTGAACGACTCCTCATAAAAAAATAGTAAATCGACATTTTATAATCTCTCTAATAAATCATGATTAAATTGATGGAACAATGAGTTTAAAACTAACACACAATTCAGAACTCGTTTCATTGAAATTTATTGGGAGAAAAACCTTGGATTTAAAGCTAACGAAATGGCAAAGATGCTTGCATGAGCAAGGCTATCGTGATAACAAGGTTTAAAGGGACGGTGGAGACTTACTGAAGGCCATGCCCGCGCCTTCGCCGGCGAAGACGAAAATGAGCATCGAAATGAACTCGGCCAGAGCCGCTTTGAGGGTATCGGCCTGGCCAACCTCGGCCGGAGACCCGACGGCGATCCTGGAAATCGGCATTCTCGGAAGATTCGGTTTTCGCTTAGCGCTTTGCTAGAGTGCTTAGAAAAACCAAATCTGCTCGTTCGCTTGCTCGCTCACTCTCACTTCTTTGCCTCAAAAGCGACCGAAGCCTTTCCCATATATAGCGCGCCCAAACGCGCCCCCATCGCAACCGGAATAGCCGGTCTCCATCCGGTCACAACGAATGTTCAAACGTGGGGACCGGGATGGGCCCCTCCTCTCTTCTCAGCGACGGGCCTCCAGTTCGTTCCCGTCGCGACACGTGTAGGGCGTGATGTGACGCTGACCGACTAGTAGGCGAGCATCACCGCCCAGTGACAATGGGTTTTGCGGTGGGGGGTGGGGCCCCGCGCCAATGATGGCGTTGTTTTCATTTTAGCTCAGACCGACCACGGGAGTTGTTTATGGTCGGGCTGACGTGGACCACGGCGCGGGGTGGTTAGCTGGCGTTGGTCTCTCGTTATCCCTCGGCCCCTCTAAATCTAATATAATCAAATCGATTGATGCGAGAAATATCAAAATCAACTCCAATTTCGGCCATTGTTTAAGTCCTGCCAACGGGAGATCGTGCGCGGTCGTGGACCGCGCGAAGGACACGGCCGCGCGGTTCGAGATCTCGAACCCGTGATTCGGTATGTGGAGCTGCACGAACTCTCTCGCGTCGTTTCGGGGTGCGATGGGGCACGACCGAATGCTGTCCACGTCCGCCGCAGAATAAAACTCTCGAAGAGATACGGATGGGGATTTGCTTGCAATATTCATTGTGGAATGAATTCATGTGAGGGACGAGTCGATTTTGGGAAGTGCGGATGGAGGAGGGTGCTGCTGAAATAAGGTCGGCACGACACGATTTTTTTCTATAGATGTAAAGCTTTTCACATTTATGCATGTGGGGATTCATACCCGCTCGAAGAAACTCTCGAATTGTCCTTTCGAAATTAAAGGTGAGAATGCCTTGATGTGACTTTTTCTTTGGAAAACTTAATACGTCTCTCGAGGAGAGCCTTATTGCGAAACAAGAAGAATAGGGGAGTGCATGATAAAAATTCTATTTCTCTATTTCTACATTTTCTATTTTCAGAATAGGCCAAAAGTAAATCCGTTTAGTAATGCAATTCTGAAATAAATTTCTATTCCAGAAATAGATTTGAAGAAGAAATCAGAAATTAAAATTTTTAACTTATCAATTTCTGAAATAAAAATTAAAAAATTAATTTTTGACCAAAAATCAATTTTATTTTAAAAATTTTATCATCCGCACTTTAATATACTACTCGATTAAAATGGGTTTCATGTGCGGGGGATCAAAAGGGAATTAGACCCAAGTACATAGCACCACTTTTGTAGGGTGAGATATAGGCTTTTGACGTGGCAGTAGCCTACTCTGTCTTTTCTGGCCAGCAGCACTGTTGGGCATGTGCGTTCCTGGCTCCATTCGGATCCAATGCACATGCTATTTTTCTTCTTTGAGTAATAATTGCGCTCTCCGTAACCACATGTTCTAGGGAGCTTCTGCGCCTTTCTAGAGCAACATGCAAGATCATCACTTCGTCGGGATAATCTAATCAAGGCAAGATCTGCTCATTCCTCTGCGTGCACGCAGTGTACACATTATATGCAATGTTGGGTATTTTTTTTCTTCTTCTTTTCCCCCGTCGTATAATGCTGGGTATAAACATTATGATCACTTTTAACCCAAAGTACATTACACTGGGAACGAGTAGAATAAGAACTGAAAGTTCTTTGAGAAGCACTCGTCACATGATCAAATCTGTTCGATGCTAATCAACGTTCGATTAAATACGAGATCGAGTTCAAAAAAATTGCAGCTCCTTAAACGTCACTCTCTTCACTGTCACATTCCCAGGACATACATCATCGTCTGATGCAAATGACTGCAATACTAAAGGACCAAATTCAAATCTAATCATCCAATCATTCACGAGGGGGGTCAAGTCAACCAAACCCCACCTTCTCCTCGTCACGCCCATATAATGCGAAATTCGAAAGCAATAAAATAAATGATGATGCCAAAATTATGTTAGGACCGTACTAGAGTGACTAGCTAATGACAAAAGGAAAAACAACTAGGGTTTGATAGTAGGTAAAACAACTAGGGTTTGATAGTAGGTAAATGATACGAATGGTCTCTCAATCTTGATTAGATGTGCAATGCGATTGCAATTTCTAAACTTTAAATTTGTTCAAAATGTGATATGTAATGTTATTCATAAATTTTTAATTTATTTAATATGGTTTCTAAACTTTTGATATATATTCAATTCAGTCCATGAACTATATGCTCATAAACTTGAAATAATGGAAAGAAAATATTGAATATTTCATATAATCTATAGACTAAATTAAACATCTATTAAAAGTATATGGACTACATTGAATAAAGTAAAACTTTAGGGTGATATTGCACATTGGGTTAAAGTTCAAGAATCACATTACACGTTGAGCCAAAATTCAGAAATAATTTGTGTCGTTATCCCTTGGATAGTTAACGAGACTGAGCCACGGGACATTTTAGTGTTTAGCGGCCTCTAACTTAGTTTAATTAATCAAAATTACGTGGTGCCAGAAAAGCAAAGTGAGCTGTGCTGATATGGATTAAAAACTGAGGGGTGGTTGATTAGGAACAGTCCCGGTCACGGTGGACTTTTGGGTGCATTTGGAAATTGAATAATTTGGCTTACGTGGCCAACTCACCGACCAGAAAAAACATACCAATTTTTTTTCCCACAATCGAACATATAACATAATGTCCGGACCCAAAAATAAAAAATAAAAAGGCGACATATAACATAATGTGACGGCCAGAAATACATATAAACATATGACAATACGGGATCTGATCTCAAGCTGCGCTTTTAATTAACACTAGCCATCATTTGTATTCGTCTTGTCTAGGGAATATTGAACGAGCGGGTGCCATCTTCTTTAATTAAATTAACATTTCCCGGCACATCTCTTCCCTAAATCTTAATGTTTTGGTAATTTTTTTAGCTTATCTCGTCTTGCATTTGTTTATTATGGACGGCTCGGTGGTTTTCTGGCAAAATAGATGGAATTTGAAAATAAAAAAAAAAAAAAAAAAAAAAGATTATGGGATGCCTATCCGCTTCCTGTTTAATTAGTAGTTAATGACGTTCTTTGAGGTCTTACAATAATAGCTTTTTTTTTCGCGTATTGCATGTTAAACGGATCTAATAATGATGCCAAGATAATATACCCTCTTGTAGCTCTGTATCGTCAGAGCTATGCGATCTAGTGACCAGCAAGGAGAACACATTTTTTTATTTAATGGAAAATGCTTAGTATGGACCCGGTTCGTTAGTCGACGGCCCGTCATAGTCGTTGACCGTGCATGTAGGCCCCCATGGGGTCCCAAGCAAGACCCATATGGTCGATGATTGTAATGAATCCGGTCCATATAGATTAGGGTCTAGATAAGACGGACGTTATTTTCATTCGTGTTTCCATTCACATTCTATTCACCTTTAGTGACAAAAATCGTTTTCACCTGTAAGAGTAATATATGATCACACACGCGATTGGACCAATATAATATGAGGACCCGAAGTAAACATAATCATGGAAAACAACAAGTGAAATGAAAATGATGAATAATAAATTTGTGTTATGATATTATCTTAGATAATTGTCATTTTCAAGGGTTTAGATACATAGTCAAAACATATTAAATATTTGATTGGATCTTGTCGCAAGATCAAACAAGGGAAAATACCAAAAACATTATTCACATCTCCCCCAACGTACCACTTTAGCACATTTATTTTTATAAATACCATTCGCACACCTCTATACAAAACTCACATTGAGAATATCAAATTCCTTCTCTTCACAAACTCCTCGTTATCTTGATTAAGATTTGGGTGGTTTGTCTTTGAATGTTTTGAGTAAGTGTAAGAATTTAAGGTTTGGGGATGTGAATTTTTTTGTTGAAAAAAAAAAGGTGCTTTTGTAAATAGTAGACATAACTAATTGAGGCAAAGATGTAAAGTGGCTTCTAAAGATAAAAGTCAAGTATATATCCGGTATTTTTGAAAGTGGAGGAATGTAAGGGCGCGCATGATAAAATTTATACTTATCTATTTCTCTGTTTTTCTATTGCCCGGAATAGGTTTAAAACATAAATCCGTTTGTTAACGTAATTTGATTTTTCTATTTCGGAACTGATTTCTATTCAGAAATAAATTTGAAAAAGAAATCAAAAGCTAAAATTTTTAACTTTTCAGTTTCTGAAATAGAAATTGAGAAATCAATTTCTATTCTAGAAATTTTGTCATGCACACCCTAAATGACCACTGCAAAAAGATATTGGATTGCTATTTACATACATCTTTTACTCGAGCCTAAAGACTAGAGGCATCATTATTTGTAGGTACATATTTGGCACAAAACTACACTAGCATGCGCTAAATATTGATGGCGTTACCGAAAGTGACCAGGCATTGGCTATAAGTCCGTCAAAAGGATGAGGTAAAAAAAAAATATTTATCGACAATCGACTTCATCTATCTTGTTTGCGAGTCAATAAATTGCTATATCAAGCTGTCAATGCTTTTCGGGGGCTCAAAAAAGACTCCACATATTCCTCGATTTCGCCCCCTCCACTACGAAACCATCATGTCATTTTCATCCCCTTTTTCCCATTAACTTTTTGACATATGGTCGAACAGGTGATGGGCATCTCATGTCTAAAAAACAAGGCATTGGGGTTTGCTGACATCGACGACACTAATTTAAAGTTTTTCGACCGACAAGCTAAATTTATGGAAGCATGTTATTTTAACTTTAAATCGGCATAAGTCAAAAGAGTAATGATAGGGTGCGTAACTTACGAATAATTTCGATAAGCAGCGCGGTAAACTATAAACGATGGGCCATATTCAAATATTTAATGAGTGCCTCTCATGTCATTATTTTATATACCGTCTATCCTATTTAACACAATGCTGCAACTCATCGCGTTACGAAGTAGATGTATCACCAAATGTTATTTTTCCTCACGAAAAAAGCATATCAATTATTCCGAGGAGAGAACAATCGTGTTCATTTTACAATCTCGAGGCAAGGGTGAGGCGATGTAATGATAATTTGTTATCGTACGCACTGGTTGGGCACACAAATTTTGATGGGTGAGTTTTGATTACACTTGGCCTTAGATCATCACGAAACATTTCAAAGAGTTTGCAAATACTCAACTTCTCAATAGCGACTCTCCCTTTCTCTCTCTTCTTCTCTAAACCTTTCTTCGTCGCTTCCACTTCTGGAGGGGAAGGCTTTGAGTCATTTGACTTAGCTCTCTCCCTCCCCTCCTACTTGTTTTTCCTTTTATTTTCTTCTTACTCTCTCGATCTAGTTTTAGATCTGTAAGCTTTGCATTTTCTTTTCGATCTAATTTTTGATTTTGGAGTTTTAATGAACAAGTACTTCGTCTCCAGTTTCAATGGTGTTCACTGTAGTTTTGATGTCAATCTATACTCGTTCAACGTGTTTTAGTTGTAAGTTTTGGTGCTTTGCATTAGCTACATGGCTCACTCTTACAATTGTTAGATCTAAGCTTTTTCAAAATATTCATGTGTCTCTGAACAGTTGATGATGTTGGGGACATTGAATCTAGGAGCACATCGTCAAAAAGCAAAGACGTAACTACAAATGGAGATCCCGATGTGTGCGTATCACTAATGATGCCGTGTGAGGCCATTGATTCTTTTGCTTAGATGTAGTCACATATTTTTCCTTGAAGGACGGGCCTCTAATTCTTTCGACCGACCATACTCTGATGGTATGCCTTGATATCTGGTTTTTACTTTGTTTTGGAAGTCTGTGGTCTTATCTTGTTGTTGTGAGTTTTGAAATTTTCTATGACATATCATTTTGGTAATGAATGGAGATTTCTTTTGAAATGGATGAAATGGGAAGCAGGTCCGGACACTGCTCGAGTGCCTTACATCGAATAAGGACTAAAGGAGTCGGCTCCCTCGGATAAGGGAATCCCAACCTGAGGTCAAGGCATGCCTAAACTCTCTTACTTTATCATTGTTATGCTTGTTTACATTAAGCACCTTTACTATGATCTCATCATTATCACGCATGTGTCTAACTTGAGCGCTAGCTATTGCCCTCTAGGGGCTCATCGTGCTCCTCTTGTGCTTTAAGGTGATCGATTTGTGGTACTAGAGAGATGGAGCACCCGGCATTTGATAATAGGAATGATGAGTCATAAGTAGAATCAAGAATCTAACCAGACCGACCTTAAAAATTGGTCTGGTTCCCGATTCCAAAGAATTTGGAACCGGTGTCATGTGGTCTAATTCTTGTTTCTCGAGTGGAACCAAATTGAACTAGACAGAGAACATATGAAATTGAAGAATCGGACCAAACCAAGGTAAACCTAGAATCAGTAGTATCTATGATTTTTCATTAACTTCCATACAAGTATTATCAAACTTTCACAATCCAGAAAACCATTTCACTAATGTTCTTTCTTTACTAGGATTAGTTCTAAACTTGCTCTGCTGTCGGTGGAAGGTATGTAACTACGTATCCATTAGAACCCACCTGCAGCATATATGTATATCATTTTCGGGTGACATATCTGCCAACCGAATGCTTCTATTATATCAATCATCCGGTAAGATTCAAATCCAATCCGAATCTAATGAAACATAAATTTACAGGAACCACACCCGAATGTCGAGCTCCAGCCCAGTACAATCCATTAGGCTCACTTATCCTCTCAGGAAGTGTGTGGGCCAAATTTGGCCCATTGGGCTTGTTAAGACCTGACCGTTGAAGGGTTACGTGGTGCAGGCCTGGCTTAGCCATTGCTGCTCTTGGAAAAGTACCGTTAAGTCCATGGTCGATCCGAATTTCACAATCAAGTCCCTCCCACCAACGCCTCTTGTCGCTCCCCGTGTCCAATAAGCAGTGCGATGCTATGGCGAATGATGTGGCGCCACGTCATCAAGCACAGAAGAAATCTTAGAGTGCACTACTTGGAGGCTCGCGTGATCCCCGTGCATGGTAATGGTGCACGTTTTTATTTTTAGATTCCATTTGTTCCATAAAAAATGAATAATTTAAAAAATATTTTTCTAAAAATATCATTTGTATCGCGCTTATAAAAATGATGAACAAAAAAATATGTTCATTCTTATTGTTGATGAAAATATTTAAATGTAATTTATTGTTGATAATGAAAATATTTTCCATTGAATAATTATTTTAAATTATACAAGTGATTGTTTTTAGGAAAATATTTTCCAAATCATTAGTTTCTTGTGAAACAAATTGAACTTTGAAGAAAAATCCACGAGACACGGCCAAGATACATGTATATACACACTTAACATCTATCCAACAAAAAAGAGCATCCATTATCTGGCAACATAATAATTTTAGAATAATATTGCAACCCATCTTTAAATAATATATTTAATAAATAATGTGGCAAAACTAAGAGACTTCAATGTGTTCACTAACTTCAATAATCACTTACAAACTATTTGAACTGATTTGGTTTGCAAGTTCTAATATTATTGATAATAGTCTAATCACCATATAATTTTCATGACGGGAAGGCCTCAAGTTGTGCAACATGACATAAACGTCCTCGTGATCGTCTGGGATAATTCCAATTCCGATCGATTGACTTATGGTAACATATGATCTTTAGCACAAAAAGACTTATGTAAAAATTTAAGGAACGAAAAGGAAAACCAAATTTCACTTTAGTTTTGCAATTCTTAAATTCCAATCTCAATTAGGTTCCTTAACCCAGCTGATTAACCTATTCCCATGGGTCCCCCAAGATAGGTTCAGCCCTCGCCGGTCCGCCTAGCCGCGACAACCTCCCACAATCGCCATCATCGGTCGGAGGGTCTCTGGTTAGGTACCTGCATTTATCATGATGATGGCGATTATGTCGTTGAAAGGAACTCGGTATTGACTTTTGCCCTTGACTAGATTCTCTCTCTCTCTCTCTCTCTCCCGCGTGGGGGAGATCGGAGTCGGCAGTTGTGATCTTGAAAGGTGGAAGGAGACGGATATCGCCAATTCTTCGTTCAAACTCTAGGCTGCCTGTTTCCGAATGGACCCAAAAGCCAAAAAGCTCCTCTTTCCGTCGACTCAGTCAAAACTAGACACAGGAGAGAGAGAGAGAGAGAAAGAGGGGAGAAAGCTCATTGAGATGGAAGCTCTGTCAACTGTCCATTTACCCCCTTTATCGCAAAGGGGAAAGCTCGCTTTGTGGCCAAAGAGAATCCAATGGATCCTCCATCTTCGCCTCCTGCTTTTGCCACCATCTTCGATCCGCGGGCGAATAAAGATTTTGATCCTTAGGTTTCTTTCCCTCTCCCTGGATTGGATGGTGTCGTCGTGGTCTCGAATGAATTCTCTCGATTCAGGGACAGTATCGAAAGCCGAAGAGGGTCGATGATGGCTTTCTGCTATGGATAACAAGTATATGTTGCAGCGAAAATTATGATGACAGAGTAAACGAGTTGTGAAACGTGCAAACCCGACATCACATGGAAAAACACTATGACAGCGATATATAATGTCATTATACACTAGGCTCTTTGTGAGCATAGAAGAGGTCTGTAGTTCACGGCGAGTCGAGTCGACCCGAATACTCTAATCTTTGAATTTCTTTCGGTAAGGGCATATTCAGTTCATTCTTCTTTCCTGGAGAAATCATAATGATCCCGAGATTATCATATGTCCCCACCAAATTTTCCGACCAGCTAGCCGCGTGCCTGTTGAAATGGAATCCAAAAGAAAGAGAAAATGGGTGGGAAAGGTCGTGCAGATAATGGCTAGATTCTCTGACCTTTAATGGTTGCTATTTTTCCAAACCTACAGCAACCTAGATTTGGCATGTACAAGGTAAAATCTAACTGGAACCAGGGCGGATGAGCAAAAACTCGTCGCCAGTGCAACCCCACACATACCTCGGATGGTAATAAGCAAGGTAGATATGGAATATCTGGAATTTCTGCAATTTCTGCAATTGGAATGTCTTGAATAATTGGATTTTTTATATCCCTTGACGCGGACTTTCCTTTTAGATATGGACCTTAACGCGGGGTCTAAAGCCATCGCGCTCTACTGTTGTCTTTAATTTGCCTCCTCGTCTATAAAAATGTCAAGCGCTCACCTTTCCTGAGCACTCTCTCCTATTCCTAGTTTCATCGTCATTCCTCTCCCATGGAGGAGCTGGGCTCTCTTTGGAGTCACCCACATGTAAGTCCCGTTGCATTCTCATCGTCACCAATCTTCCTTGCTTCGATGTGTCTTTCGATGTGCGAATACCATTAACTTCTGCTAAAACTGTTCGCCTCTCGTTTACATGCTTCTGTTTTCCGGCCGACTATTAGGACGCAACGCCTTGTTTTGTCGGAAACTCGAATGTTGAGGAAAGAAGGAGGACTTTCGACAGTAGTTACATAGGACTAGGATTTCAACAAAAGGGAAGAGGAAGAGGATATTTAGAGTGAATTTGCTTCTTCTAGCTTCGTCCGAAGCATCTCATACATACAATTTCTCATGCATACCTCAGTTTCTTATGGCGTCGTCGTCCTGCGGCATCAGTTTTTGCTTCATATTTTTCTGTGGCATTAGTTGGCGAGGTAGGACGTGTTCATTTTTGTCTCCGTTTTATTGAGGTGAGCAACCGCTGCTAAATTAACCATAAGAGAGTTGGATTTAGACAGTCGAGTCCGTACTGAAACCTACATTAGGTATGAAAGAAAATTGCCAAATGCAATGTAGTCTGCTCATCTCGACTCGATCTGCCTGTCGAGTCAACCAGTTTCTCCGAAATGGAGTCTCGATTGACCACAAAAGTAAGGATCAAAATGCATCGATTGGCCGTTGCAACATACTATTCAATCCGAGTTTGAAATTGTAGTCGATAGAGTAGATTTTTAGGGAACTCGCGATCCTCGTTGCAGAATCTTAAGCATTTCAAAGGGGTCGGTTGGTGTCCCTATCTTGTCTGCATGTTTTTTTCTTTTCCTGGTTGAAAGCATTGACTTTTAGTTTGATATTTCCTTTTTGTTGCAATAATTAAGTAGGTTTTTCTTTCTATTTCTCTGCATGTCTATCTTTTATTGTTCTTTATCCGTCGAAATCCTGTTTCCGATAATGCAGCAAATAGAGTAAATCAGGAGGCAGATTCCCCATGATGAATCAATCTTCTTATGATCCTTTATTCAATTACACACAGAAGCTAACGCATTGTTTCCATCTTTCATATTTTTCGATTTGACAGAGCATGGATGAACTGAAGCAGATGATCTTGTATAACATCACCGACCTCGAGTCTGAGAAAACAAAAGCTTTCGAGGAAATGAGGAAGAACAAGGAGAATCTGATGCATCTGCTTCGACTCCTGAAAACAGCTTACCAGGAAAGAGATGAAGCAAGAAATCAGCTGCAGAAACTCCTCAGAAACGTCACTCCTAGTCCTTGCCCTTCAGGACTCCAATGGAGCTCCCTAGCACCACTAAAAGCGAACGCAGTGACAAGCCGAATCCATCACACCCCCGAATCAGATGGCTACTATCTACGACACTGCTCTTCTACCTCTCATTTTCCACTCGAGGCGACTCCTCTGTTGGATTTCTTGAATGTCGACATGGCCAGTTCAAGTAATGATCAGTGCAGCGTCCGTTGCACTCCAGGTTTTTTAAATCCAGGAAAAGCCAATCCTGTCAATCGAGCTTCGGATGTGATTGATGATCTTGTTGTGGGAAAAGCACTTCCTGAGAAAGGCAAGCTCTTGCAGGCCGTGATGGAAGCAGGTCCACTCCTGCAGACGCTTATTTGGTCCGGGACTCTTCCTAGGTGGAGGAATCCTCCTCCCCTGAAACCCTTCAGCATCCCACCAGTTAACATCACTGGTTATGACCCTTTTCCGAGCGTGCAGGCTCACATTACGGAATCTAGTCGCGCGATTCAGGAATTCACGAACCCGTCGCCAAATCTTGAAGCACCAGAAGTGGCTTCTGGGACGCGCTCGGGGTCAATGCCTAATTTTATTGGTAGTTATTCTGGTTCGCCCCAAGGAAACAGCCAGACTTTGTCAGCGGGTGTTAGCATTACGACCAACAGCCAATTACGCACTAGCCATAAACGTCGGAAACTTCAATGAAGTCGCTGAACTTTTTTCTCGATAGGAAATATTACCGAAATTTGGTAGTTATTTTTCATTAGATAAACCGAAAAAGGCCCCCCTTCGTGCCTTGAGGTTTAGAACTGTAAATGCACTAATCAATTGTTATAGCCAGTTTTAAAGATAGTGCTGGATTCGTTGTGCTTCCTGCTTCGTACAAAAAGCAAACATGTTTAGCACCGGCTGTTTCCTTTCTTTTGTTTCAAACCATATGTTAATTCCCCAATTATGTGATAGTAAATCAGGAATCTATACAGTATAATAGCGATAGCAGGATCCTGAAAAACACAAAATAGAAAGGCCTAGGCACATTAATGAAATGATAAAATGACTAAGCTTTTCTGAAGGGGCCAACTAGAAGCACAAACATACCCCTTGGTTAGTGATGGAACAGCTTTTGTCTAAGAGAGTATAGTTTGCTTAACTATGGCTGGGTTGAAATGCTCAAGATTGTTACCCAGGCACGACAAAATTAATCGTTTCACTTCAAAGCAATTAAACACTAAACACTTGACAGTAAGGATGGCTGGACACCATCAGAAAGCGGCATTCGAGTAGAGTTAATGTAGAAGAAACGTATGCACTTACGACTGATTTGCTTCAACGCAAATCTAATCACTTCAAATCTGAATTTTCAGAGAGCCAAAAATATTTAACTAACAGTAGCATCAAATTACAAATGAGTCCATTCTCAACTCCTCAACAAAATTGTCTGAACACTAAGAGAAGAATGATGATCAGACTGAAAAAACAATTCCAACTTAGATAATGCCGATTTTGTTCGCCACATCCAGAGCATCAAAGTCTGGAGTAAGCCTAACATACGCCTTCTTCGTACCATCAGGCCTGCATCACAATAATGATTCACATTGGTCCCGTTATTTTCAAAATTAAAAGGAACAGAGAGAACAAGTTGCACCACCAAAAGCAAATTGAAAGACAACCAAAAACCGGTTTGGAAGATAGAAGAGGTAAACAGATTCTTACTTTGATGGATTAAAGCAGTTCATACAAGAAAACTGCCTCAAGGCAAAACAAACACTCATAGAATGGCATATGAACACAGTTCAACACATCAAAGACGGACACAAAACAATAGGCTTTGACACAAGCACATAATATCCATAGGTGAACCAAAATAGTCTACTGCTACTCTAGCGGGTATTTTTACCCCCTTCAGTGAAATGCATGTCCACATTCTATAAGATTCAGAGATATTTATTGATAAAATCTAAGTTAACAGAAATATAAACAATCACAACAACCATGCTGCATTAAAGTTCACACAAAACCATATAGCAAGAAGTTAAAATTAACGAAGAGATAGACAACATGAATATGTGTTTATGTGAACCCATGTAGCCAGCTCTTATTCACATTAACAACTACCCAAGGAGGAATGCTTTTATTCATTGGCAACAAACTAACATAAACCGATTTATGCACCTATCAATTATCTAGATAAACTTCACGATACTAGGTAGGTTGCCATGCTGAAACGGTCGTAGATACATAAGCAACTACGGAGGGATTACCTGATCAAGGTGTTGACTTTCTTGGCCTGAATTTCATACATTTTCTTGACTGCATCCTTGATCTTCTTCTTATCAGCTCGGATGTCTACAATGAATACCAAAGTATTGTTATCCTCAATCTTCTTCATCGCAGACTCCGTAGTGAGGGGATACTTGAGGATCTGATAATGGTCGAGCTTGTTCCTCGGTGGAGCGCTGATGCGAGGATACTTGGGGTTTCTGTCCTTCTTCAGGGTCCTTGGCCTGTGAAAGGTAACTGAAGTCCGGATCTTCTTGGCCTTCTTCTTGAAGGTCGGTCCTGATTTGACTGCCTTCGCAGCCTTCAAGGCCTGAGCCTTTGGATCGGACTTCTTCGCATTGTCACCTGCAGGCGACAAGATACATAAGATGGGTTCCTAAGGTTGAAATCACAATCAGAAACCCTCAAATAATCCGATAGAGAGCACGTTTGGTGGCGAAACCTTCCAACAACAAACCAACCATCCCCAGACAAAATTACACGACAGACATG
The DNA here is from genome assembly GCA_014182715.1 of Eucalyptus cloeziana. NCBI lineage: Eukaryota > Viridiplantae > Streptophyta > Magnoliopsida > Myrtales > Myrtaceae > Eucalyptus > Eucalyptus cloeziana. The sequence goes on from CM024643.1 coordinate 26,108,081, forward strand.
GTCACTTTCAGTTCATGTAGCGACGAAACATAGTCACAAGTTGCAGAGGGGAGCTTTTAGCCTCAAGAACAGCAGGAATTATAGCTCCCACATCCGCGACATATCAGAATCAATCTACCCGATAATTTCAAATACCAAGAACCGCCAATATCTACCAAACGACAGAAGCCGAGAAATCCACAATCATGGTAAAAGCCAAAAACCAAAACGAGCGTGACATAAGATAAAGCGACCGGGTCAGGTGCACTTCACGGACACCGGGCGACGGCATCTTGCGATTGGCCGAGGCAACGAAGGAACCGCAAACCATCGTGGCAGCATTTCTAAGCCGCGACGCCGGCGAATGTTCCCAAACCCAACGCCGTCCGCCGAGCTAAATCGGCACTACTACGGAGCCGAGCTAAAACGCGGCACAAGGCGAAATGTCGATCCGTGCCGCTAAACCATCGTCGCCGGTCATCGACAGTAACGAAGCTCGTTCACTAGATATCGAGCGACGCCGCGCGCATACACGCGGATAGACAGGGAGTACGAATGGGGGAATTCGAGGTACCTTTAGGAGGGGCCATGGCGGCTGGCGAAGGTCCTTCTGAAACCCTCTGGATCCTGCGAAAACCCTAACGACAAATGCAAGACAAGAAGCCATCAGTACAACTTCCATTGGCGTGAAAGACATTGCTTGCGAGAAGAGAGAGAAAGAGAGAGAGAGACCTACGGCCGGTGGACTGGTTCAGAGAGGTCGCCTAGGGTTTTTCTCGGAGGGAGAAGAAGATGGGGATTATATAAGAAGGGGCCACCCACTTATTGGGCCGATTGAGCCTTTTCGGCCCATTCGATTCGGCCCACATATTGGGACGTTCGGTTCGTGCACGTTAGAGATCCATGCTGCTCTCCCTTGACCTTGGAAAAATATGAAATTAAATTTCACGATAAAAATATAGTTACATAACAACAATGACAAAAGCAAAAAAAAGATTGATTAACGCCTCCGAAAAATATGTGTATCGTAGATATATTCAGCACTCATATGATTTTAAAAAGAGAGGAAAGCCACCAGACATTTTCTTTTCCTTACTAATTCTATTTATTCGCTAAAATCAACGCAAACAAGAATTTTCTTGTACTCAAATTCGCTATAAAACTTTGTGATTTGAATTGAAAGATTCGGGAATCGCATCACAAAAAATTTGATGACCGATCTAAAATGAATCTAGAAGAGTAACGGCATCTAAGATGTACGGCTTCTTGTTAATATGTCATGGCTCGGAAATTTATGGAAACTGGTAGATTCTCCAATCGAGACCTTTAAGGGAGATCTTGACACGAAATTCACATAAAGTGAGCAACATTTAGCTTCGGATATCAACCAAGGCATACGTTTCAAAGATATTTTTAGGAGTTAGAACATATTTAGATGTTGGCATTCGCAGATTAGAGACACGAAACATAAAAGAAAAGAAGGAAGGAAAAATGGGATTTTGATAAGTGAGAGTATAATTACAGATATGTACGTAAATATAGAAACTTGTGTTTTCTATGCTCATGCATCGAAGTGTGCTTTGATTGATCACCCCTATCCATCCTCCATCGTCCGTAGTTTCATTGAATGCCTGAGCAGGAACAAGCGGTCTAGGAACAAGCGGTCTGATGAATTCAAAAGTTCCAGCTCTTTAAGGTACGAACGAGCGCCTGTCGGCATCATCCAGGCCGTGTACCACTCATGAAGCCCCCGTCGAGTCATCCTCGCCTGTATTCGGATCGACGAATCCGGAAAGCGGTTCCCGAATGTCGGAGCCGTAGATGTGGCCCATTTTCTCGCGCTTCGTCTCCAGGTATCTCTTGTTTTCCTCCGTGATGGACGTCAGCACCGGAACCCGGCCGATGACGGCTAATCCGTAGCCCTTCAGGCCGGTGAACTTGGCCGGGTTGTTAGTCATCAGCCGCATGGTCCGGACTCCAACATCTCTCAGGATCTGATCCATTTTCAACGTTGCAGAACTTAGAGAAGCATGGTGAACAGACAGTACATGGCATGCCAAAAGTATCATCAATTGACTTGTAAATCAAAGGCTATTCCTTTCGTATGTGATCTGTAGAAAGTTCGGTTTTGCGCTACTTGCCGATTAAATGAAGTTATCTTTCGCAGTATGGTTCTTAGTTAGAAGATCAGCAGAAATTGCAGATGCTTCAGTACCATCTTCCTTCTCAGGTTATATCATTTCGTATCACATGCATCAATCTAGCCTTGCTAATGATGTGACTGAGCTAAGAGGAGGAGGTAAAGTACACGGACCTGGGCACCGATGCCGTATTCTCGAGCATCGATGGCTAACCCGAGTTCTAGATTGGCCTGAACCGTATCATGGCCTTGGTCCTGTAAGTTGTATGCCTGCAGCTTATGTCCCAGGCCGATCCCCCTTCCTTCGTGACCTCGGAGATAGACTACAGCTCCCCTCCCGGCCTTCTCTATCAGCTGCATCGCCAAGTCCAGCTGGTTCCCGCAGTCACACCGGGCCGACCCGAATATATCCCCCGTTAAACACTCAGAGTGAACCCTCACTAGGACGTCTTCCCCATTACCAATGTTCCCCTGATCATGCATCGTGCAAAAGCATTAAACCAATCAACGGAGTAGGGAAAACAGAGGAAGCGAACTTATAACTCGCATGCTACCTTTACGACAGCAATGTGTTCTGTCCTGTCGAGCTTGGAGCGGTAGCAGTAAGCTTGGAATAATCCCCACTTAGTAGGCAAACGCGATATGGCAGTTCTTTCGACCAGTTTTTCCCTCTTTCTTCGGTACCTGAGAGAAGAACAAAAAGGATGATCTCTCACTACCACAAAATAGATCAAAACTACACGGTCGCCAAGTTGCTGCATATGCAGTAGATTTAGATTAACGTTATAAACAGTTTGAACGGTAGCAAATTCCGAGCATCATCCGACAAGTAAGATGAGCTCCTGTATATAATTTTTCAGGCTGAATCGATCTTTAGGTCTAAAATGTTAATCTTTCTATTTGGCAAATTCCACTGTTCAATCTCTTTTGGGCAATTTTGTCTCGGCAATGGAAATTTGTGGATGCAATGGAGAAGAGAACTTTGAGTAAATTGAAAGGACTTATATGCTATGGTAACCAATGATGCTGTCACCTGATCAAATCTGTTATTGAAACGACTGGAAGGCTGTACTGCAATGCCAACTTTCTCAAGCTGGGAAGCGAAGCCATGGAACCGTCTTCTGCATCCATTACGGACGTAAGAAGAGAAACTGGTCGCAGGCCGGCAAGCATAACTAAGTCCACCGAAGCCTCGGTATGACCGGCCCTTCTCAGGACACCCCCGTTCCCGGTACTTGAGGGGAAACACATGGCCCGGCTTTCTGAAGTCTTCTGGCTTGGACTCGGGAGATGAAAGAGCGAGAACTGTCCTCGCCCTGTCGAAAGCAGAAACCCCTGTCGACGTGCCTGATTTCGCATCCTGTACAGGCGCAAGATGTAACTGGCATTAATCTTTATCGTCGTTAACTACTTCCAACAGCTTTCTAAAGTGGCAGATACAGTCAATGCATGCATAGAAACTCAAGAGTGCTGCATGCGTAAAGGCGATACCACGGTGATCGTGAAGGTGGGAGCAGACGAGTCCTCTTCCTCCGTCTTGGGCGACATAAGAGGAAGCTTCAGTCTCTGCAGATCCTCCCCTTTCATGCCGACAGAGATTATTCCAGAACCGTGCCTCACCATGAAGGCGACATCGCGAGGACTCGTAAGAGCGGCTGCCATGACAAGGTTTCCTTCAATATTCCCACTTTCATCATCTACCACAATCACAATCTAAGAACGGGCAATGATGGTTAACAACAGTATGTTCATCTTGCTCAGGCCAAGTACAAAAAGGAAGAAGAAAAGGTGCATCGAGTTTGGAATTTAACAGATGTCTCTTCATAATTGTGGAATCCGTTACAAAATTTTGGTAAGATGTACTAATATTGTTCATCTAATGTCTGTCTTCTTCATTGACAACAAGCATCAGTTGCAGGCTCAGGGATAGGAATAGTTAACTTTCTTCTGCATAAACTCTCTAGTGGTAGTGAAACGGAATCTGCGGAAGCAATGCGAAGCAACTTGCGTGTTTACTGACCTTTCCTTCGCGCAGAGAATTAAGCGCCTGCTCGATCGAAGAATACCCTTCTGACGGGCTATCGGGGTCACCCTCGGCATCACTGACGAAGAAATCGATGGTCTCCTGCGTGATCTCGGCGTCCACAGTCCCGAATGGCACCGAGGCTGAGCCCTCGAGGGCGCTCAACAAAGAGCCATTTTCACTTCCCTTCAGCGAGCTCTTGCCTAATAGGTCTCCCGAATCGCTTCGGACAGCCCAACAAGCGGAGCTCAACCCCTGCCGCCGGTACACTCCGATCCTCGCGCCCTGATGAGCTGCGAGAAGCACACGAACACTGCAACAACAGAACAAGCACCCCGACATTATCGTCACAAAAGGGTGAGCGAAACAAGCCGTCGTTTGAGCGAATTCGACCTCGACTTGACGGCGACGCGAGGGGTGAAAGGAGGCGGGAACAGAATGCATTCCATGAGCCGCAACAGCAGCTCACAAGACGTGCCTTGAAGGTTGGATCTTGCTGCTCTGTCCGGTCTCTCGATGAACTTGCCTTCATGATTTCGGGTGTTGCGTGCATATAACGCGGGAAAGTACGGCCTCTGGTTGTGGATATATGCTCGTGGACGTCGCGGAGACCGTTATCCGGAAGTTTTAACTAGAATTGTACGGACAGAATCACCAATGCGGTACCGGGTTTAACTAGCTTCTCAAGTTGTACTTCTTTTCTCTTTTCCGATGCTTCATGTTTTTTTTCCTAAAGGATGATGACGGCGCTGAATTTTTTTTTCGATGTTGGATGTCCTCCTAAACATTAATTTTAATTCGATCTAGCCTCTGAAATCTTCGAAATTAATTCAACGTAATCCTTTCGTCAAATGCATTTCCAATTTCGTGCGGTTTTTCTTGGCGTGATTGCCATGTAAATTGATGCTAGGGGGCAGTAGAATGACACAGATGCCCGAGTGGCCCAGTCCATGTCGTGTTGTGGGTTAATTTCCTATTATGATTCGTCACATAATCACAAAGAAAATAAAAAGTAAAAATTTGAGATGCAAGGTTTTATGATTATTCACTCTTAAACTAGGATTACATCCAATTGAGGATTCTATTATAATTAGTATTTCACAACTCTATGTTATATTCATCAATTTATAAGAGAAAAGAGAGGAAATATTCATGGATTCAAACCCAAACTATGAATAAAATATAAATTTAAATTATAAAGCCCCTTTGGCGACACGAGGCATTGCTGCTACGAGCCTATGACCGGGCCGGGGCAGCTCTAGACCCTCGTGCCATCCTGTCCATGGAAAGTAAGCCCCAACATTTCTCAGCACTAATAGATCGTGTCATGCACGTGCATTTGACGTCATTTGCTATTCTAAAAAACAAATTTAATGCCACGAAGGTAAAAATATATGTTATCAAAATTGATTTTCGATTACATCATGAAAATCTAAAGAATATCATCCCAACCTCGTAATATTATGGAGTTCTGTAATGCCACGCGTCCCACATTGGACGCCTTATAAGGTGATTTATAAGTAAGACCTACTCCTAAGTACCGTCATCATGAGTACTTCTTTTGAAGACCTTAATCCACGCGTCAACAAGTTAGGCCGTTACATTTAGGCTTCTCAATAGTATATTTTCCTTTTCACATGGCTCGAATTTGGCACGGGTTACGGGCCACAACATAGAGGTCCAAACGCACGCTTGGCAAATGCCCTTATCGCATCAAGCTGGAGATCGACGGCGAGGCCGCGAGAGTCTCAAACTCGAAATTTACAAAACTTGAATTGCATCTGATTCTTTTCAAACTCGAGATGGATCACAAATCGAAAAAAAAAAGAAAAAAAGAGAGAGTCCTTACTTTGTCTGAATCATACTCACCACGAAATATTCTGATCGACATAATCGAAAAGCGATTGAAATAGCAATTCAAGGCTACCCACAATCTCAAATTATGCGTTCCGATGCAAATAGTTGTGTTTGGCATTCAGAATAAAATTCAAAATATGATAAAATTTATCATATCCTACTTTTGTTGCCCATTTAAGATGGGATAAAGTTGAATATAATAGAAATATAGACCGGATAAAATTATTCTATAGGTAAGGTAGGATAAAGATTGATAGAATTTTTAATATCCATACTAGGAAAGTTATTTTTATTAAATTAACAAAATTAAAATTATATTTCAATGTAGATAATATTTGGATTCTAATATAATAAATTCAAAATAACAAAAATATCGATTTAGTTATTTTAATTTAGTCTTATTTTTATTTATATATTCAAATTTAATTCTATTTTATAATATAAAGTCAATATATAAAAATAAATAAATATTTATATTTTTTTACATATTTTAGGTGTTTTAGTTTCTAGGTATATTGGTATAGTTTACTATTTAATAAAATTTTATTATAGAATGATAGAATGGAAAGAAAGAAATTAAAAGGAAATTAAATACAAAGAGAGGAAAATAAAATAGAAAATAAAATAAAAATAAAGTAGGTAATTGTATCATGTGAGATTTTTACTATCTCCATTTGAAAACTTTTTGGTTCATTTATACTAATATTCCATTTATACGAAACAATATACATTATATGATATAAATATATCCCACTTTATCACTGCAGCTATCAAATAGTGGATATGATATAACAAAATCCCCGAATTTTATATTATATTTTATTAATCCTATCCTAATTAGAAATCTAGATCAACAAACATAGCCTTAAGGAATTAAAGACATTTTTTGTCATTTAAGGTGAGTTTGACAACATTTTTGTTCCGATGAATAATTTCTTTTTAGAATATTCCTCGGGCCAATTTCTAAGTAAAATAACATGTTTATTAACTACGCAAAATTCTATAGGTACTTTTCTATTTCGAGAAATAAAAAATTAACTGACGTTATTAAATAGATTTTTAATTTTTTTAAACCGTTGTCGTATTGTCGTCACATGACAACGGGGTTCGTACGCATAAAAAGAGTTTGACTTTAACCCCCTCCCCCACCCCCGGAGGATCGCACCGTTCCGTTCGAGGCCTAGGGTTTGACCAATCTCAGGCCGCTCGTTCGCGTACGGGACCCGCCACCGCCCGCTGACGTGGCAGCCCATCAGGGCCCCGATCTTTTGAATTTGTTCCCGAGAAACGGAAAACACACACAAAAAATGAGAAAAGGGAGTTGGAAAGCGAAACCGAACGAAAGAGAAATAACAGGCGTACGAAGCAGAGCGACTCCCGAACCAGAAAAGAGGAGGAAAAAATAAAATTAAAAAGCAGAGCGACAGCGAAGAAGACGATCGTCGTCGTCGTTGTCGTCGTCGTCGTCGCAGGTACCTCCTCCTTCGAATCGAATCGCACTTCGCTCGAGCTCCTCTCCTTCCCTCCACGCTCGCGCGCGCGCCCCAATCGGAGATCCATCGATCGGTCGGGTCCTGGCGGGTCGGTCGTCGAGGCTTCGATTTCTCGGCTGCCGGGCAGTCGCGAGAGGCGTCGGGCTTCGAGGTTCCGGATGCGGCATTGAGAGCTGCTGAATCGTCCGGGAGGGAGAGGATTTTTTTGATGGTTTATGGCCGAAGAATCGGCTGCACCGGCGGAGAGGGCGAGCGAGGGCAAGAGCAAGCTATGGAAGGGCGTTTTCGCCGTCACCGGCATCATGACGACTCTCGTCATCTACGGAGTTCTGCAGGTCTCTTAACATCGCGTCTTCTGAATGCATGCATCTTGACATGTTCACTTGGTTTTTCATGGGCGGAGCTGGATTTTCGGCGTCGATAGGGAGAACAGATCGGGCATTTCTTGTGAACGAAATTCTTTTGGCGGTTCTTGTGGTTTTATCAATGGAATTTTAGTTAGTTGGCTAGCGTTTTTGGATTAGAAGTGGAGTTGGAGATTCGCTGGCTCGATTGTTGGAGACTTGCTATGTGGATTGTGTCGATACTCAGTACTCTGACCTAATTGTGTTAGGAAATGCTGAGTGTCTGATATTTTATTGCAAGTGTTGAAAATTTCTTTTTTTTCCTCCTTTTTGTCGGGTCTTTGAGCCGACCACTTTGAACTGGCTAATGTGGGTTTGCTCTGGAAGGTGGGTTTGCGGTAGCATCCTTTGATGGCGGATGGCCATGATATGGCATCATCTAGCTCGAATAAATTTGTATATAACTGCTTATGTAGAGCAATTTTATGCAGGGATTCTGCTCAGGGAGCTCTGAGAGCAGTTGCAATTGTATAGGATGTATATATATCTAACCAATTGTACATTGGTGATACTCGATAAACTGGCTTTTTTGCATATTCCAGAACTAGCAGAGTTTGCTTCAGGGGTCCTTAAATTGTTTTGTTTAATCTGTTATTTTTTAATGGCTATACCTATCTAGCCACTGATAATAAATGCAATCTGCAAGTGATTATGCTGAAATTTGCACCTTTTGGAATTGAAAGGCTGCCTTCCTTTCTGGAACTTTCAAACTATTTTCTCTGTTTTATTAATGTTATCCTCACTGCTTCTGTACCCCTTTATCCTTTTCCATTGTCATCTGTAGTTGCTTATTGTCTTTTGATTTGTTTAAAGTCCTTTCATGCAGGAAAAGATCATGAGAGTGCCTTATGGTGCTGGGCCAGACAAGGAATACTTTAAGTATTCTCTGTTTCTCGTGTTCTGCAACCGTATCACGACATCTGCTGTTTCTGCGGGTGTTTTGCTTGTAAGTTGATATTATCTGCATGCTGCTACCTTATGTAATCCGTCTATGGGGAATAAATTCCTGTTGAGAGGATAAGAATAGTAGTTGGTGCATAAACCTTTATCAAGATGGATGTTACTTAACCCTTGATGGTACAAGAGTACACAGCCGGATGTCTAGACTGGTTGGTCAAAATTGTTCCTTAGGCATTGAACAAATCAAATTTGATCAATTTTTCATTTTTGCTGCCATTTATGATCATATATTTCATTATTTTTAGGCCAGTAAGAAGGCCTTGGATCCTGTTGCTCCGATTTATAAATACGGCCTTGTATCAATATCAAACATCCTGACAACGACATGTCAGTATGAGGTAAGATGTTCCTTTTTGCTTAATTATGTTAAGATTCCATAATTTATAACAATTAGCTTATTAGCTTTATCGCAAATTCTCTATGCAATATGAATGCATTAGGTCACATACATAAAGAGATATACATATATGTGGACATATCTGACGGCACATGCTTTCTGTAGGCACTGAAGTATGTCAGTTTTCCTGTTCAGACTCTGGCAAAATGTGCAAAGATGATACCCGTCATGGTGAGCTTAATGTTATCAACACCTTAAGAAAATTGGTTATATCTTTTGCTTTTCACAATAAGCATTTGCTGGGGAAGTTTTTGTCTCTGTAAATCATTTATGTAATAGGCGGGAGACAAAATGTGTCTGATTAATATGGTTTTAAAGTGCAATGTCATAATGACTTCAGTTGTATAGATCTGCCTAGGTGCATGCTGCTTAAGTGCATCCACCTAACGGTATAATTAGCACCTTACTCCTATTTTTACTTAGGGGAATGGAGGATTTTGAAACTTTGCTAATTGGACAGTTTATTGCCGCATTTCAAAGACACAAAGCTTTGTCTTTGGAGAAGATAGGATCAAGAATTAGTCATGAATGCAGATTGTCCATGACCTCTATTATTGATGATCAATATGAGCTGTTTTTATTCATCACTAAATGAAACATAGGCTATTTTCCTACGCTGTTTCCAGTTAATCCGGTAGGTCCACTAAAGTTCATAATCAACAAGTTGTTTTGGGGTGGAAAATATTATGATTTTTACTTGATTTGTGAATCATTACTAGCTTTGTCCACGTTTCTTCTAGAGCTAGAAACCTTAGTGTTATATATGCATGATACATGCTTTATCTTGAGTGGTTATTTGTAAACTATGCATTTCCGTTGATTTTCTGCAGGTTTGGGGGACTGTAATCATGCAAAAGAGATACAAGGGTCCGGACTATTTGATAGCTTTTCTGGTGACACTGGGGTGCTCGATATTTATTTTATATCCAGTGAGCAACGTGGTCCCAACCTTTTTTTTTACCATTCTCAGTTGTGTTTTGAATTCACTACCTCTATGTTTCTTTGAATTTCTGTACAATTTAAACGGATGGAATATGTGAGCTTGCCATTTTGACTTAAGATATAACTAGTTTGCTGGGAGTTTTCATACCATCTACACTAAGTATTGCAGCATGGTTTAGAACCATCTTTTTTAGAAAAGAAAAGTAGTATTCTCTGCATTAATTGATTTGAGCTTTAGATTTGTACTTTTCAACTTCTTTATCAACCTGCTTATAGTTGCTTATGTGTCCTAGAAGTTTTAATAGGTAGTGTCTGCTTTACCTATCAAACTCTGCTATACATTAGTTAAGCCTTAAATTAGTTTCTATGCATATATGTTATCACATCCAAGATATCATCTTTTCTCCTTCTATTGGTACTCATTTTTGTGCAATGTTTTAGGTGTCTTAGCCGTAAAAAGATCACTAAAATACACAAAGTACCTCAGGCTTAAATGACTATTGTTATCACTTGCCTAGCAAAAAAATAATAATAATAGTAAAATTTCATGTTGTTATTAATTCCTCTCTCCTCAGTATTTATTTCAGATCTTCTTGGACATGCCGCAGTGTTCTCATCCAATCTAAGCTCATTTTCTAAGGTGTTGCTCCATAGGGCAACAGCATCCACCTTGATTTAGCAAAACATTCTAATAACAATTTTCCAAATTAGGTTTAGCTTGTCTATTGTTCTACAATTCTGTGACCATTGTAGTAACCCCTCAAGTTCTCCTTTTTTTTACTAACCTTTTTGAAATTCTTGCTTCGTATTATGGGACATACTTGTTCTTTGGCATCTGAAAGCTCATAACATCTGAGGGAGTGACATAAACTTATGAATGTTAAGCTTAAGAACTTAAATCCATGCTGCCTGTGATGGGATAACTTCAAAGAACTATTTCTCTACTTCGGCTGATGGTTTTTCTTTTTGCTAGTCACTAATGTCGAAAGATACTCAGCGGTGTTCTTGTATGGCTCTCTGGTAGTTCAATTATGCAAAATTTTTCAAATCTTATACTTTCTTTGCCGGATTGAAGTAGATGTGCTATTAGCTTTAGACTTGGAAAGGAAGAAGCAGATAGAAGGTGAAGCACTAATATCCATCGTTCTGAACATTCTTTAGTTGGTGTGGAGGAGAAATAGAATAATTCCAAGTTTAGATTAGATTTCTATTTCACAGAGCATAGATGGCTTCAAACTCTCAATTTCTATAAAATACTGGATGAGATTTTCGTGAATATATATGCAGTTTTTCAGCATTGAGACAATGATTTGGAGAAGTGCTGGATACCCCCCTTGGTGCCTTGTTTGAATATATTGTTTACTCAGATGTCTTCTGATCCATTTGCTTTTTACTTCTCATTGTAGGCAGGTCCTGACATTAGCCCATACAGCAGAGGAAGGGAAAATACTGTTTGGGGTGTTTCCCTCATGGTTGGTTATCTTGGGTATTTAACCATTCCCTTCCAGCATTTCTTACATAACTTTAAGAATTTCATTTATGGTTTTGTTTCCTCATATGCTTTTTTCTGAGAGGTGTGTACTATATTTCATGCTCACTAAGTGAGATTCTATGCTTATTGGGCACATACTAGCTTGGAGAAGTAGCTCTTTCTTTCTTCTCGATTTTTTGTTTTTGTGACTTGGACAATTATCTGTCGTTTACTAGGTTTGATGGCTTTACTAGCACATTCCAGGACAAGTTATTTAAGGGCTACAATATGGAGATACACAACCAAATTTTCTATACAACGATATGTTCCTGTATTCTCAGTTTGACAGGCAAGTGCTATTTTTATTGAGTTTAACATCATCTTCTAGTAGTGTTTTGCATTCTGTATCTCTAGCGTTGATGTTTATTCGATTCATATATGTGATTTCTGCGACATTGATTAATGATTAGGTGATGTTCAAGTATGAATAACAAAATCATATGATCTCATACTGAAAAAAAGTTCCTTGACGATTTTAATCTAGGTCTTCCAAACGTTTTTGGAAGAGATGGTCTTTGGAATGATGTGTCATGACAAATTGCAAATTCTCTACCCTTAAATTTTTATTGATTGCATGCAGTCGTTGAACTTTTCTAATTCAATCAGGTATTATATTACAAGGACACCTTCTTCCAGCCGTGGATTTTGTTTATCGGCATAATGATTGTTTCTTAGACGTTGCCTTGCTTTCTACTGTAAGTGATTTTTTCCATTCCTGCTGTAACTTGTCTAGTTGGGTTCAGTATTTTCCTCTTGTCTTATACTTTGTGCAACATCCTGCTTTACTTATCAGGTAGCAACAACCAGTCAATTTTTTATTTCCTACACTATTCGGAACTTTGGGGCTCTTACATTTGCGACGATAATGACCACAAGACAGGTATTATATCTCTGACCCCTGCAGTCGTAGGCTCATAAAGGATTCTTTTGACTTCAGTTTTTTTTTTTTTGGTAGTTGGCCAGCATTTTGCTGTCATGTGTATGGTTTGCCCATCCTCTTAGCTGGGAACAGTGGATTGGAGCGGTAAGCATCTACCTGATTCTTTCCAAGCATTTCACTAAATCGCCTTTGACCTAGCTGACTCACTTCTGTTGTGTTGAACAGGTTATTGTCTTTGGCTCCCTTTATACAAAAACCTTCCTGCGAAAGGCACCTCAAAAGGCATCACTCCCCGAGCACATGCCAAATGGAGCTGCTGGTGCTGTAAAGTCTTGAGAATATCGGTCACTGCTATTGGGGATTAGTCTTCCGTTAACGAGGTATGGAGCAGCAGGTGTTAGTCTAGAGCTGCTGTAAGTCTAATTCCGTTCGAGTTTAGTCAGCCTAATCAACACTACAAGAAGCATACATTTACAGGACAATGAGTTACACATTAACCAAAGCAAGTAGATATGTTTCCCATTTTTCTGATCTTACGAACTAATTTTCAGTTTTGAGAGCATTTGCTTGTCTGGAATTTTGTATAACTCAGTCATCAAATACTTCTTCGTTTTATAGATAGTCATTTTACAGACGAATCTTATCTCCTCGAGCTCAGGTTCGTCTTAAAAGGCAGGCAAGTGCATCACTTTGGGTATTGCCTCCGTTGCCTTTAAGTAACATAACGATTCATGTGCATTGTCACGTAGAGTTTTCTTTGTTATGGCCACCGGTTGAAGTTATCAGGGGTGTCAATAATTCGGTTCTGTTCGGTTTTTTTAAAAAACTAAACCGAATCGAACCGTCAGGAAAAAATTCCGAACCGAACCGAATACAAACCAAGGTTTGGTTTGGTTCGGTTTTTCGGTTTTTGGTTTTTGCATTTTTTTTTTCTGTTGTATGTATTTTTCGTTTCCAAAAAATAAGCTATTATCGGTTTGTTGGTTCGGTTCGGTTCGGTTAATCGATAAAACCAAATTGATAAAAAAAATTTTAGTTTTTAATGAGAACCGAACCGAATGAAAGCCGAACCAAAAAAACCGAATTTTTTGGTTCGGTTTTTGACACCCTAGAAGTTATGTTGCACTGGACCACTTTACTTGAAAAAGCAAGACAGCATCGGTCATCTGGAAAGCCGTTTTGAGTAATTACGCTGTTGTCCTAGAAGCTACCGTATCCTGACCGATATACGCCGGGGTCCAAACAGTGCATTAGGCACTCGTGTTGACCATCATAATCAATTGATCGTTGCTATGGAGTTTCCTGACATAATTAATGCAATGTTCATCGGCAATTGGTGCACGCGGTGGAGAATAAGATGGGCCTGACAAGTTTATTACCCTGACTACCTATGATAATACTTCGGGTGTCTCTAGTTCCACAGCCAAAATGGCCAGAATCACGGCGATTTAATTTGAAAGATGAAAGTACCCTCGTGTTTCAGATTTTCTTTTCCCTCATTTCCCAAGAGAATTCGTGGCTGCGTGGGATCATGTTCAAGTTGGGTTTTCACTTTAAAAATTCCTGCGGAGTCAGCTGTGAAGTCTCGTCCCTGTTTTACTGACTTTGCATCTGCTGCCATCAGTTTCTAGCTTGATGAATGATCGATCTGTCGATTGTAAATCTCATTGTCATAAGCTCAACAGAGAGAGGAGAGAAGAGAAGACAAGTCCCACCCACGCACCGAGTAATCTCTCTTTGCTAGATCTAATCCTCCTCCCTGGAACTCATAAAATGAGCCACAAGCCCCTCAAAAGACATTTTAGTGAAAGTTAGATACGAGTTATGATGGAACACGTCTTGCTATGAATTTTTAGGTTTTGAGAAGACACATTTGAGGCTCCAAAGGATTCTAGTATAGGATGGCTCCTTTCATTTTGACCGTCGGTTCCGCTTCCTTTCATTCGCCAAGGAGGTTCGATTGATTGAATCTCATAGGATGATTCGAGGATTCCTATTTGATTTATAGTATAAATTTGAAGATTAACCTTCAACCTATGGAAACATGTAATGGATAGGATGTGATGAGATTATTGAAGTCATGTCTTGATCATGGATGAACACCTCTTGGCATGAGCTTTAGAATAGAAAACCTCCTGAAAAGTCATGTCTAGCACTTGCAGATTGTCGCTTGCTTGCGGGCCGAGACCTCTCATGTTCACTTCTCCGTCAATGTGATGTGATTTTATGGATGAAATCTTATTGACGTCTCAATTTGTTGAGTAGTTTGAATTTATTCCAATTCCAATGTATATTCAAAGAAAATTCGTTCACATTTGATCAAGCTTGTTCATGATGTTATAGGATGCTAATTAGGAGTGTTTTCTACTTTTTCCATGCAAGTTAAGTAAAGATAAAACCGATTCTATCCAAAACAATCGAATCTGGTTAACTCTAGGGGAGGGAAAGAAGGACGTAGCTAGGTCCCACACATGCTGACCAGTCTCTCATGCAAAAGATGCTTGTCTTCATCTCTTAGTGGAGTTCGACCCTTATTTAGTTAAATGATATCTCCATGAATCGTTACAAATAAGAAACCTTTCCTAATCAAATGATTTGGAAACTACTCTGGATATATCAAAGACTATTTTTAAATGCGACAAAATTCATTTTCTCATTAGCGATTTCTTTAAGCCGAATTAGTAATTATCTACTTTCCGAGGCGCGGATGAGATCCATTAATTTTATATATAGAATTTGAAAATAGAATGCAAAATTCCCCACTTTTTCCATGCAAATTAAGTAAAGATAAAACCAACTACATTCGAAACAACTGAATCTAGTTAACTCTAGGGGAGGCAAAGCATGATGTAGTTGGGTCCCACACATGCCGACATGTCTCTCATGCAAAAGATATTGTGTTTATCTCTTAACAGGATCCGAAATGATATCACCATAAATCATTATGGATAAGAGACTCTTTTTAGTTAAATGGTTCGGAAATTATTTTAAATATATTAAGGACTATTATGGAAGGCGAAGAAATTCATTTTTATCCCGCGATTTATTCGAGCCATCTGGTTTTTGTGAGGGCGGACGAGATCCTCTAACCTTACAGACGATTTCGAAAACAGATTGGGGGGAATTCTCCGCCGTTTTTCGACGCAAGATGAAAAAAAAAACCGGCATTATCCAAAGACCGATCGAACCGGTTTTTTACTCCCCGCGCGCGGAAAAGAAGAAGGGGACGCAGTTGGGTGGGTCCCACGCACGCCGACACCGACACTGACGTGTCTCTCTCATGCAAAAAGATTCCCTCCATCTCTGTCTCGAGCACTCTAAGTGACGTCATATCTTCGTCACCGTCGTGACCGCTACGATTCCGGTGACGGAACGGAAGCCTTCCCCCCACTATAAGTTCACATCCTCCCCACCCCAACTCGGTCAGTCAACTCGCTTCGCTCTCCTTTTCGCTTTCCTTCTTCCTTCTCTCTCTCTCTCTCCTCCGCTGCGCTTGGCTCCTCCTCCTCCTCCTCTTCCGTCCGGCCAGCCGCCATGGATCTCGACCTCTCCCCGAAGCACGCGAGGAAGGTGTACGGCGGGGACGGCGGGTCGTACCTCGCGTGGTGCCCGTCCGAGCTCCCGATGCTCCGGAAGGGCAACATCGGCGCCGCCAAGCTATCCCTCAAGAAGGACGGCCTCGCCCTCCCCTGCTACTCCGACTCCGCCAAGGTCGCTTACGTCCTCCATGGTGCGCCCCATCGATCGGCCCCCCCTCCTCCTCTCGTTTCTCTCCCTCGTGTGCTTCTATCCCGCTTTCGTTCGGCGCGGTTATTCCGTTCGCCTGCTTTCGCACGCGAGGTTCGATTCCGTTTTTCTTAAAGACTTGATCATGTGATCGAGGTCCTCTGCCCCCTGTCAAATCGTCGAAGTCGTTACGACTCGCTTCAAATTCCATTTGGATGATGACCGCTTTTTCGCGCGAGGTTGGTGGTACTGTGCGTAGATGGATCGCTCGCTGGGCTGCGGTTCTAACAGTAATCGAAATCGGACTCTCTTTCGCAGCGATCCTTTTTCGATCATGGAAATGTCAATATGACGCGCTTGCTTGATTACTCTCTTTTGTCCTCGTGATTTGAGTCTATGCTGAAAGTTGCATTTTTTGGTTTTCCCTTCTTTTTTTGTGGTGGTGTGATCCCTTAGGGCATGGAGTTGCTGGAATTGTCCTCCCTGAATCCGAGGAGAAGGTCATAGCGATCAAGAAGGGCGACGCCATCGCCCTCCCTTTTGGCGTCGTCACCTGGTGGTACAACAAGGAGGACACGAGTTTAGTCGTCCTCTTCCTGGGCGACACATCGAAGGCGCACAAGGCCGGGCAGTTCACCGATTTCTTCCTGACCGGTTCCAACGGCATCTTCACCGGCTTCACCACCGAGTTCGTCAGCCGAGCGTGGGACTTGGCCAAAAACTTCATCAAGATGCTCCTCGGCAGTCAACCGGACAGCGGCATTGTGAAGCTCGATGCCGGGTTCAAGATGCCGGAGCCGAAGGAGGAGCACCGGAAAGGCATGGTCCTGAACTGCGAGGAGGCTCCGTTGAATGTCAACATTGAGCATGGCGGGCGAGTCGTCGTTCTGAACACCAAGAACCTCCCTCTGATCAGTCAGGTTGGTCTTGGGGCCGATCTTGTCTGGCTGGATCCAAGCGCTATGTGCTCGCCGGGCTTTTCTTGCGATTCCGCGCTGCAGGTGACCTACATCGTCAGTGGCAGTGGCCGGGCCCAGGTCGTTGGCATCGACGGCAAGAGGGTCCTGGAGACCACCGTGAAGGCTGGGAACCTGTTCATCGTGCCGAGGTTCTTTGTCGTCTCGAAGATTGCCGATCCAGATGGGATGTCCTGGTTCTCTATCATTACAACTCCCAAGTAAGCGTTTGTCCTGATAAATCTCGTCACTACCTCTGTATACGCAACAAACTCTAAAATGCTTTCCATGTGGTTGTGTATTGCAGTCCTATATTCACTCATCTTGCCGGGAGAACCTCGGTTTGGAAGGCCTTATCGCCTGAAGTGCTCCAAGCATCTTTCAACGTTCCCCCGGACGTGGAGAAGGCCTTCCGCTCCAAAAGGATGAATTCGGAGATCTTCTTCCCTCCCAACTGAGTCAGGCGGAGAATACATAAACGTTTGTTTTGGTTTTTAAAGGTCTAATAATACAAACCCACACCCCCGCCCGGTTCGAGGATGTCTCTTTTCGTTAAAGGTCTTCATGCGGTAACTACTAGTGTATTGCTAATTTGCCATTCGCCTCTCTATTTGTAATATATCACCATGGTTTGAATTGAATATTTCGTTCTCGTGTTTTGTCGACTTGCTTGATGATAGTGAAAGGGGGATGGACCATCCAATGAAGTCGGGCTCTCCCGCAAGAAGAAGTTGAGATATTATTCCTAAAACATGTTAACTACATGGAACTGGTCGCACCGTGTGAATAAGGCTTTTCTACCTGCTGGACGGAAAAATAGGAAAAATGAAATAAAAACTCACTGCAATCAATTGCTGTCCTTTTAGAATTAGAAACTATGCCTCATCGCCATCGGAGATGATGAGCGTGCTAATCCGAAGAAAACATGATTGTTAGATTCATTTCCAAGGGATACAAATACGCCAAGCAAGATCAACCTTGCGGCACAACATAGGTTTGAAATTTCACTTCCCAAAATCGTGCGTGAGAAAACAACAGCAGGGCAAAAGCTTTAATTCGTGGGAAGAACCTATTGCAAAAGATCAAACCAAGAACTTGAAGTGTCGACACTACTACCAACTACATTGTATGGTACGAACGGGCCAATTTATTACCTAAGATTCTCTGAACTAAGGATTATCTTCGTGTCTCCTGACATTCAAACCAAATTGCTGCCACATGAGTATGCTTCTTGAGATAACCATTAGTTGTTTGCCTTGATATCGAGCAACACATGTACCGGGTATGCTTCTTATATGAATGAAAACTTGTGTTTCCAATGGACAGGCTAAGTCCCACATCCGCGCCTCAATGCACTACACAGTATAAAATTTAACACACTGGTCAAACTACGTTGCCTAAAGCCTACAGGGGCTGCTACCAATCCAAAAGCAGATGATTCGAACAAAGAGATATCATTGATGGGACCATAATATCTTACAATTGCAACGACATCACAACTTTTTTGACGACACGGAAGACTTGTCATCATCCCGTGAAGTTACTAGCAGCTCCACTATGGTGCTCTGGCTTGCTCAATCATATGATGACCTTGGTGTTGGGAAAAATATGGCTTCGAATTGGGTAGAACAATAAAGATGAATCTTTAGAGTAATCAAGTCGAACTTTGAGGCGTGATATCACTTTCTTTAAGGATTTATTTGTCCCACAAAATTGGTAATGGTCACCAACAAATTTCCTCCAGAATATAACAAAGTCTCAAAATTGAGAATACTAGATAACAATTTTAGTATTTCTCCAGGGTCTCTTTATGAAAACAATTGGAAACAATGGCTGCAATTTTTTTTTCGAAAGAAGATGAAAATGGAAGAAAATAATTGTTTGATCTTAAAACAACATTACTTATCTTGTCTTTCGAGTATGGGCAACTCTTCAAAAGGTTGCAAAAAAGAACAAAGGCAATCTTTTAGGAAAGGTTGTAAAATGAACAAATACGTCTCAAAAGTTTTACGTTGAAAAGATATAAAAAAATTCGAAAATAAATAAATAAATAAATAACTGTAACTTTTTATGAACAGTCGCACTGCGTCAACAAGACTTTATAGTTAATTTTTATAGATATAAATTCGAATTTTTTCAATAAATAAAAATAATGATTGTTGGTTAATGCCAAATTTCGTTCACGTGCACACTCACATCTTTTCGATGTGGGACAAGACACCTCTTCATTTGTTTAATAAACAAACTACCAATAATCCCCCACTTTCTTTACCAAAAAAAAAATAATCCCCCACTTTTGTTTATAAAACAAAAACAAGAAATAAAACGTTAGAAATATACAACCAAAATTTCCGTGAGATTAATATACATACATAAAGGTCTCTTTCGAGTTAAACCTTTACTTAGTGCAAGTATCTCAAAACTCTATCAAAGTGACGAGTAGTTTGGTTTTAAACTTGTATTTTTATATAATAGAACCGGACATACTGCACATGCAATAACCTCTTGTTTTAGCGAGAAGTTCTATATTACTCCACACTATTATAGCCTTATGCTTGATCCTGTTACATAAGCTCTCTAAAAAGCAACCCTAACTTTCGTAAAGAGCAGCTCCACTTCTAAGCTCATATAGGTAAAGTATTTACCATGTGTTTCTGTTACTATCAACTAGGGGTGAGCATGGTCCGGGTTGGGCCGGTCCACCCCCTAACCCTAAGACCAACCTGCACGGTGTCGGTCCTCAATTTTTGGGACCGAGGACCGACCCTATTGAGCTTGGGACCGAGGACCGGCCCGACCCAATGGGTTCGGTTTGGTTCTAGGGTCAACCCGGGACCAAACGATAATTTTTATTTCATTTTTTGTTTTCCTTAAAAAAAACGATTGAGGACCGGATTAACCCAATGGGTTCGGTCCGATTTTTCCAGGTCAACCTAGGAACAACCAATAATTTTTTATTTCATTTTTTGTACTCCTTGAAAGGGCAACCGAGGACCGTACCGAGCCAATGATTCGATGATGAGCGAGGTCAGCTAAGAAAGGCAAGCGGTGAGGGTCAAGTAGGGTGAGCATCGAACAGAATGAGCATCGAATGTCAAGCGGGAAGCAACAAGCCAAGCGAGCATCGAGCGGCGAGCGACATGAATGACCCAAAGTGAGCAAGACGAGTGTCAAGTGGTGAGCGGAGAAATTGTTTCTTTCGATTTTGACAAATTGAAGACTAAAATGACAAATAAAACAGAAGATAATGAATCTAGAGGAGGATGCCATAAGGAGCTGTTTATGCCTTTTTAGACGCCGTGAAGACTCTTCACAAAAACATTTTTCTCCTTCATAAATTATGACTATTGACACTGTAAAAAACATTAAAAATATAAGTTATTAAAGAATAATGTAAAATTACTTGAATTCCTCACTAATGAGCTATTTAATGTTGTTGACACTATTTATTTTAATGTTTTCCCCTATATAAAAAATTTATAAATAATATATATATAATCGGGGTTGGTCCGGGTTGGACCGAACTCTCGAACCGGGACCAATCCGCGATCTTTGGTCCAAGAATTTTAGGACCAAGGACCGACCCGATCACCTTGGGAACCGAACCAGCACCAGCAGGTTGGGGGTCCAGGGTCGGTCCAGGGATTGACCCTGGACCGATGCTCACCCCTACTATCAACACATTATAAGTTTGTACTATACTTCATTAAGAATTCAATCCAACCTACAAAATGTAACGGACGATACTAACTTCTCATATTAGGGCTACGTCAGTATCAAACAATCACATTCAATAACTTTTTCTTACCCATTAAACCTTGTAATTAATGATGTTCTAGAAAAATTTCGAGGTACAATTATTGGTGATTTCAATTAAAGGATTTCGGCCCCGTTTCTTATGAGATCATTATTATTATATCTCTTGGTAAAACTTTCGTCAAAGGATCGGTACGATTATTACTTGACTTTACGTAGACAATTGTTATGGTATCATCCTTAATCAATCGTCTCACATACTCATGTCTTAAACTAATATGTTTAGACTTACCATTATAGGTGCTATTATAAACTCTTGCCAAAGTAGCATGACTATCATAATGGGTAGAAATAGGAGACGTTGATATGGTTGCCCAGGTCAGTATGCAACATCAATTATTATTATTTTTTTTTTATGATCAACCAAACAAATATACCAATTATAGAAAACTAGTGGAACCGCTATGATGCCTCTCTAACTTCTATAGACATCATAAAACCACATGAGTCAACTTTACTTGCCTTATTAACCTCAAAGGAAGAGTGAGCAGATGATTTTTATTTTTATTTTTATTATTATTTTTAACAGCATCACCAAGACAAGCCAACGGTTGAACAAAGATTGCCCCGTAATAAGGATGACTCATCATCCCAACAAGAGTTTTTGATTGGGTGCATTCAAATTCGTCAACAACAAAACCAAGAAAGTGTATCCGAATTTTGACCTCAAAACAGGCGAACGCTTGAACAAAAACCAAAAGACAGTCATAATTTCTCGAATGCAGGACCAAAAAAAAAAAGGACGTGCTTCTACCAATTAGAGCCAATTCAGGGCAAATTAGTAGAGAAAACGATGGAGCATGAAACTAACATCTCCTTTTACCATGGCAAATTTAGCAAGAGATAATCCCATAAGAGAAAATCAGAATGGACAAGATCAATAGGGCTACACCAGGAAAGAAGCATGCGGCATTCTATGCGACCAACGCCCATCGCTTGTGATCACAAGGCGATGGTCCTCTAAAGTTGAACAGCAAAGTAACCAACAATTACACCGAGAATCATGTAAAGGAACAACATACCTGTGATAAGAGTCCCGCCAAAAGCAAGGGACATGAACCCGAGCGTAGCAAACTATATGGTCACACTGCCTTTCCAAGATTCTGGACACCGCCTCCGACTATTATGCATTAAAGTGCGAGGTTTGATGGAGTGTGGAGCACATCCCCAACCACGAGCTTCCACCCAGATAATTACTCATTCATCTGAGCCTGTGCCTCCTTGTCAAGCTTTTCTCGTACATCTTCAAGGTTTTCACTGAATCAACATTATGCATGATACTACAAGGCACAACTTCAAAACCCACAAAATTGTTGGGAAACCAGAACAACTCAAACGGTGGGTGCGGCCGGTCATGGAGAAGCATCGTGGCCGGGCTGAACTGCGAACGGGGAACATCAGGGAGGCTTTTTTTTTTTTTCGGTATGTTGCTTTTCGTCTTTTCTCCAGCGCGTTATTCACTGAGTAAAGCCCATAAGGATAAAAACAAATTCGCTGTGATAGGACGCCTCCCTTGACCCGCCAACTCTCTTCTTTTCTCTCGTTTACTTCGTGCCAGACTCTCCTTCCTGTGAACTTTCTCTCTCTCTCTCTCTGCCCTTCCTCCTCACACAAGCCCACAATCTCAGCCAACTAGACCGAGGCGGACTCAAAGTGAACCACTGCAACACTCCCTTTTGCCACTTTGGCCTCTTTCTTCCACCGTCGTCTTCTGCTGCCCACTCCAAAAAACCCTCTCGTACTCACGGTCCTCAATGGCGCATTCTCTTCAGGAGTTCGACCCTCCTATGGACGTTGTTGCTTCACCAACGTCGTCATGCTTTGAAGACAATGATGGCGCAGTCTTGAATTACGATGCTAATTTCCCAGAGCAAAAGGTGATGAACGAGGCTCTTGCTCACCATACGAAATCCATCGTGGACATATCACACGAGACGGCATCTCATCTCATAAAAACAACGTCGAGGATGCCGAGACTCTGATCCATGAGATCGAGTGCAAGTTACAAAGGCTTCGGTTAACATTGACCATCTGAGTTACGGCCAACAGAAAGGTCTCAATTGAGATCCAATCGCTTCAGGCTCTCAGCCATGAAGCAGTGCAGAATAGAACACTCGGTGCTTCTTTGAAACTATGGCCAACTGTGATGAGTGATGATTGTTGGCGTCGGCTAGAAGCCATCGAGGAACAGACCCATTGGGAAGTGAAAGAACCTGTCCACTTGCATGGGTCTGGTGCTCGCATCGCGCATTGGCGAACCTGGCCTCTTGCATCTTTATCCACGGTCACACATTTGAGATTTACGGCCACCCGTGCATTGGCAAGGGACTCAATTTCAACTGCTTCCTCAAGACAGCGTTCCATGACATGTGCGCCACGTATGAACGCTTGGCTGCTGCTAGGCGATTTTTTTTTTTTTTTTTGATGATCTGGGTCCCCACAAGAATACTGTCACATGGAATGTCATGACCTTGGCTAGATGCTGAATAAGGATGTGGCCTCCTGGAACTCCAAGATCCTTCATTTTCACGTACTCTTGATCTCTTGGACGTCCATGGGTGTGGTAGGGAACCTTTGTACTTGGCGAGAGGGGAAACATTCGCCATCTTCTTCTTAGTCTTCTCCTCATAAATTGAATCGGACTCTTGACTTCATTTTTGCAAAAATAAATCCTTAAAATTGTTGGAAAAAATATGGCTTCGAATTGGGTAGAATAATAAAGTCAAATCTTTAGAGTGATCAAGTCGGACTTTGTTGGAAATATAAAGATACTGATTCTGAGAATCAATCCTAGGATCAGTGATTGAATTAGTCTGTTAGTGATTAGCTTGGTAAAATAGGAAAATGGAATCATATTGTAATCGGTGTATTTTTATTTCCCATATTATTTCCTCTCACTAACATTATAAGTGGAGGATCATACTTGTACATTGAATATACGAAATACACGATATCACATTTCCTCTCCATTTCGTCGTCATGGTATCGAGCGACCTCGTTCGACCTAGCTTCCGCAAATACTCGAATTGCCTTTGGTAGTTTTTCAATTGTTGTTGCAAAATCTCTTTCGCAAAACATTGACACACCAATTAGGAATTCAATTGTTCAAATATCAGCAACAAGTCGAGCGGCAGCAATGACCAAGAAGTGATCTTACCTATGGAGGAATCGATCAACCATTCTACCGAAAGTCCGCCACAAGATCGATTGTTCACACCCATTGACGAAACCCGGAATTTCCAAAATCGCGGCCTTCGGTTCCATTATCGACACCTATTCAACAATGGCCATATATTAGCGGTATCCAATTCATGGCCAATGGCCTGCTGGACCGAGTCACATATTGGCTCAACAGAGCTTACCTGGAGAGGGAAATGAATCGAGATCTGGAATTCGACCCGATGAAAATAGTGCATCACAGGACGCTCGTTCCAATGGTGGATCGGGACTGGGTTTTGGACTCGGATTGACTCCACAGAATCCATATCCGGGTCTTCAACCCGGATCTCAATCTGCTTTCTTACCATATGGATTTCCTTTCAACAGTGGACGCCCCGAGCTCGGCGACCCCCCGTACACGCGCCGCCGACGGACTGGAGCCGCGGCTCATCAATATACAACTCATCGGACTAGAAAATTACAATACCGGTCTCGAGACTTCCGACGAGCACTCGTGACAAAAGAAAAAGATGGCTTCATAGATGGAATCGTACCTTACCCGATCGACGAACGACAACGACTCGGCGAAGCATGTAACCGGCTAGTTCGTACCTGGATCGGGAATTGCCTCGCTCCAGACGTCGCAGCAGGGCTTCCACCGACCGAGGACTCAAAAACGATCTGGGCGAACATCCGAGAAATGTACGGGCGGCTCGATCCGGCAAAGCTCTTCACCATCACTCAAGCCATCTCAGACCTGAAGCAAGGGAACTTGTCAGTCGCCACCTGCTTCAACCGACTTTCTGCTCTCTGGAACGAGCTGGAAGCGGCCGAAGAACGCCTTGAGGATCCCGAATCCACGCTGCAACAATACCGAGCAATCAAAGGAGGGAGAAAGTGACTTGTTTCTTACTAATTTTGAACGACACGTACTCACCTTTCTATTCACAGATTTTAGCAATGGATCCGATGCCTTCGCTCGACCGAATCTACCAACTGGCCGTCCAAGAGGAAAGCTAGTGGCAAGCCGCGACCAAGCACGCAAGAGTGGGCGAAGGTGTCGCCCTTGCTGCTTTCCAAAGAGGTCTCAACTCAACGGAGGCGCCGCACCGTGGAGGCCGAGGTTTCGCCGCTGGACCAGAGAGCTTCGGGCAAGGAGGAGGACTTGGGGCTGTGGGGAATCGAATTGGGGAAATAAACCCTAACCCTAATTTGCGATCCAACGGCTGGGATGCTGGGAGAAGATCTGACGGCTCCTATTCCTTCACTTACTCACCTGGATCCAATGGCCGAGGAACGAGAGAAGATCGGACGGTCTTCAATTGTCCGCTACTCGGCTGAATCGAACGGTCCTCACTTCGCCACGTCGGCACACCGCGTATAAAACATCCGGTGGCCCACGACATGCCACATCATTCACAAAATCAGCTGGGCAAAATTTCAAAAATAAGGGTAAATACTGTGAATATTGTAAACGTCCTCATCACACTATTGACACATGCTGGAAGTTACATGGAAAGCCAGTTGATAAAAAGGAAAAAGAAATTGCTGCTTACCAGGTTTCAGCACGGAGGACTGATGGTGCAAATCAGATAATTACCCAGGATCAGTACCAAAATATTATGAAGGCATTAAATCAGTTGTCTACCAATGACAAGACTGCAAGTTTCTTAGGTACTTTCTTATGCAAGACAAATTCAATATCAGTTGATGCATGGATAATTGATTCAGGTGCTAGTGACCACATAGTATGCAATGAACAGTTATTTTCTGGTATCCAAGAAAGGCCACATTCCTCAATATCTGTACGTCTACCCAATGGAAACATTATTCATGTCAGTAAAATTGGAACAGTCCAACTCAGTCCAAGCATTGTCCTCAAAAATGTCCTTTTCATTCCTGATTTTGAGTTCAATCTTTTATCAGTCTCAAAAGCTTGCAAAGATAATTCTTGCCGGGCTGTATTCAATTCAAAAAATTGCTTCTTTCAGGACCTTTTGACTGGCAGTCTGATGGGCTTGGGTAGTGTCGTAGAAGGATTATACTTTTGGACCAGACTTCAAAAAGATCTTGATTTTACCAGTCAAAGCATTTCTTGTAATGCTATTACTAGTAATAAAGATATTGTTTTTCATCAACGTTTGGGACATTCTGCGCGTTTTCCTTACTCTAAATGTCCAATATGTCCTTTAGCGAAGCAATCTCGAAAACAATTTCCTGTCAGTACATCAAGAGCTACCAGTGTTTTTTCCTTACTTCATATGGATATTTGGGGACCCTATCATACTCCACATCGTGATGGGTCTCGATTTTTCTTGACTATTGTTGATGATTACACTCGTGCTACTTGGGTTTTCCTTATGCAATCCAAGAGTCAAACTTTTTCTACTCTGTCAAATTTCCTATCTCTCATTAAAAATCAATTTGACACACCAGTCCAAAGGATTCGTACTGATAATGGACGTGAATTTTTTTCTGCGGAGTGTGTCTCCTTCTTATCTTCTAGAGGAATTCTACATGAGAGTTCATGTACCTACACACCCCAACAAAATGGGATTGTTGAGCGCAAACATCGTCACCTCTTAGAAGTAGCTCGAGCCCTCAAATATCAAGCCTCTATACCAGAAAAATTTTGGGGTGATTGTGTGGTGACAACAGCTTACCTGATCAATCGCATGCCAACTAGAATTCTTGAAGGACGAACTCCTTTTGAATTGCTTTATGGAAAGCAACCAATGATTGATCACCTTCGAGTTTTTGGATGTTTATGCTATGCGGCGGCCCTAGGGCCACGAAGTAAGATGGATCCTCGGGCTATGCAGTGTATTTTTATGGGATATCCTTCTTTACAGAAAGGCTATCGAGTCATGGAAATTTCCGCAGGGGATTTCTTTGTGAGCAAAGATGTTATTTTTTACGAAGACATCTTCCCTTTTCAAAAGGCAACATCGTCATCATCAACATCTGCTCCTCAACCTTTCTTGTTAGACGATGATTTACCTATTCAACCTCAATATTTACCTGTTCTTCTTGCACCCGAAAAGCATATTCCGAGCTCAACAGATGATTCCAACTCAGGCGATAACACACCAATTTTCGCACCTGGGAACAATATCTCATCTGATTCCCAGGTGACCTCATCGCCGACAAATCATCAGAGGCAATCTTCCGCCATAGCAATGGAGCCAAGAATTGAGCAGCCTAGACGTTCTGGACGGTCTACTAGACCCCCTACATGGACAAAAGATTATATATGTCCTACGATGGATTCTTCCAGGTACACAATATCCGTATCCTCTTATGTTTCGTTCAGTAGGTTATCACCAGAACACATGTGTTGCATTAGTAGAATTTCAGAAGAGCAAGAACCATCTTCCTATTCTGAGGCGGCACGTGATTCCAAATGGCAACATGCAATGGAGCTCGAATTACAAGCACTCCATGAAAATCATACTTGGGATATTGTTTCCCTACCGGCCGGACGACAACCTATTGGGTGCAAGTGGGTTTATAAGATAAAATTCAAGGCCGATGGTTCCATTGAGAGATATAAAGCTCGTTTAGTCGCGAAAGGATTCACACAACGGGAAGGGTTTGACTATCATGAAACATTCTCTCCTGTGGCTAAGGAAGTTACCGTTCACTCCTTTTTATCCATCGCTGCTTTTCGCAAATGGCCATTGCATCAGATGGATGTCCATAATGCATTCCTACACGGGGATCTGGATGAGGAAATTTATATGGAACTTCCACAGGGATTACGCAGCCAGGGGGAGTCTCGTGTATGTCGTCTCCGTAAATCCCTGTATGGACTTAAACAAGCTTCTAGGCAATGGTACGCCAAGTTCACTACTGCACTGACCGACGCAGGATTTCAGCATTCCAGACATGATTATGCTCTATTCACATGGACTAAAGGTACTTCGTCCATCTTTCTCTTAATATATGTTGATGACATTCTTATCATGGGGAATAATGAGTTGGCCATTGCAAAATTCAAAGATTACTTGAGTGCTACTTTTCACATAAAAGACTTGGGGCCTCCTAAATATTTCCTTGGCATTGAAATAGCTCGATCTGACAAAGGAACATGTCTCAGCCAACGGAAGTTCATTCTAGAAATAGTCTCCGAAGCAGGATTATCGGGATGTAAACCAGCCGTTATACCGATTGAACAAAATGCGAAGTTGACGACATATGAGTATGATGAGAGCTCGTCTTCATCTGTTGAGGATGTATTACTCCAAGATCCATCAAAATATCAACGGCTTGTTGGGAAATTGATTTATCTCACAATGACAAGACCAGATATATGCTATGCAGTGCAAATACTCAGTCAATTCATGCACAAGCCGAAGCAGTCACATATGGATGCAGCACTAAAAGTCGTGAAATACTTGAAGGGATGCCCAGGACTCGGCATTTTCTTGTCTCGAGATTGTGACATGAAAATGACAGCGTTTTGTGACACAGATTATGCAACTTGTCCAATGACAAGAAGGTCCATTACTGGTTTTTGTATCAAATTGGGAAGATCACTCATTTCATGGAAAACAAAGAAGCAATCAACCATGTCTTTGTCATCAGCAGAATCAAAGTATCAAGCTATGGCGAAAACTGTTTGCGAAATAATCTGGATTTGAGGATTACTTTCAGATCTCGGAGTACAAGTCAATGGATCCAGCGAATTATTTTGTGATAATGATGCTACACTCAAATTGGCAGCTAATCCTATTTTTCATGAAAGGACTAAACATATAGAAGTCGACTGTCATTTCACTCGGGACAAGATTCAGGAAGTAATCATAACAACGAGAGGAATTGGAACTATTGAGCAACCCGAGACATCTTTACCAAGCCACTATGCCAAAGACAACATGCATACCTATTAAGCAAGCCGGGTGTCCTTGACATATACGGGCCACCGGCTTGAGGGGGAGTGTTGGAAATATAAAGATGCGATTCGAGTATCAATCCTAGGATCGGTGATTGAATTAGTCTACGTTAGTGATTAGCTTGGTAAAATAGGAAAATGGAATCATATTGTAATCGGTGTATTTTTTATTTCCCATATTATTTCCTCTCACTAACATTATAAGTGGAGGATCATACTTGTACATTGAATATACAGAAATACACGATATCACATTTCCTCTCCATTTCTGTCAGACTTTAAGGCGTGATATTACTTTCTTTAAGATTTTATTTGACCCACAAATTTGCTAATAGTTACCAGTAAATTTCCTTTATGATACAACAAAGTCTCAAAATTGAGAATACTAGATAATAATTTTAGTATTTATCCAGGGTCTCTCTAGGAAAACAATTGGAAACAATGGCTATAATTTTTTTTTTTTTTTGAAAGAAGATGAAAATGGAAGAAGATAATTGTTTGATCTCAAAATAACATTACTTATCTTTGTCTTTCAAATAGAGACAACTCTTCAAAAGGTTGCAAAAAAGAACAAATGCAACCTTTCAGGAAATGTCACAAAATAAACAAGTACGTTTCAAAAGTTACGTAAAAATATATAAAAAAAATCGGAATTAAATAAATAATAAAAAAAATAAACGTAACTTTTTGTGAACAGTCGCATTGTTTCAACAAGACTTTATAGTTAATTTTTATAGATATAAATCCGAATTTTTTCAATAAATAAGAATAATAATCGTTGGTTAATGCCAAATCTCGTCCATGTGCGCACTCACATCTTTTCGATGTGGGACAAGGCAACTCTTCATTTGTTTAATAAACAAACTACCAACACTTGGTCATTCTTGGATAAAATTGATTGGTATGAGTCTCGCATTGCATGGGGTATCTGTAGCATTGCTTGATAACCCTCCAATGTTCCACTGCATGCAGTATTTACAAATCATTTGCCGCAAGAAATTTTATCGCACAGTCTTATTTTCTCCATTCTTCTCAAACACGGGCCAAACTAGACATTTGATGTCCACATTCCAGTAGCTCAGACAGTACGTTTCTCATTTTATCAAACGACACAGGTTTCTGGATAACACCATCCATCCCAACCCTCATGCAATTCTCTTTGTGCAACATCCTGCTTTACATATCAGGTAGCAACAACCAGTCAATTTTTTATTTCCTACACTATTCGGAACTTTGGAGCTCTTACATTTGCGACGAAAATGACCACAAGACAGGTATTATATCTCTGACCCCTGAAGTCGTAGGCTTATAAAGGATTCTTTTGACTTCAGTTTTTTTGTTGTTGTTGTAGTTGGTCAGCATTTTGCTGTCGTGTATATGGTTTGCCCATCCTCTTAGCTGGGAACAGTGGATTGGAGCGGTAAGCGTCTACCTGATTCTTTCCAAGCATTTCACTAAATCACCTTTGACCTAGCTGACTCACTTCTGTTGCGTTGAACAGGTTATTGTCTTTGGCTCCCTTTATACAAAAACCTTCCTGCGAAAAGCACCTCAAAAGGCATCGCTCCCCGAGCAAATGCCAAATGGAGCTGCTGGTGCTGGGAAGTGTTGAGAATATCGGTCACTGCTATCAGGGATTAGTCTTCGGTTAACGAGGTATGGAGCAGCAGCTGTTAGTCTAGACCTGCTCTAAGTCTAATTCCGTTCGAGTTTAGTCTGCCTAATCAACACTACAAGAAACATACATTTACAGGACAATGAGTTACACATTAACAAAAGCAAGTAGATATGTTTCCCATTTTTCTGATTTTTACGAACTAATTTTCGGTTTTGAGAGCATTTGCTTGTCTGGAATTTTGTATAACTCAGTCATCAAATACTTCTTTGTTTTATAGATAGTCATTTTCAGAGCCGAATCTTATCTCCTCGAGCTCAGCTTCGTCTTAAAAGGCGGGCAAGTGCATCAGTTTGGGTATTGCCTCCGTTGCCTTTAAGTAACAAAACGATTCATATGCATTGTCCCATAGAGTCTTCTTTGTTATGGCCACCAGTTGAAGTTATGTTGCACTGGACCACTTTCCTTGAAAAACCAAGATAGCATCGGTCACCTGGAAAGCCGTTTTGAGTAATTGCGCTGTTGTCCTAGAAGTTACTGTATCCTGACCGATATACACGGGGTCCAAACGGTGCATGAGGCACTCGTGTTGACCATCATAATCAAATGATCGTTGCTATGGAGTTTCCTGACATAACTAATGCGATGTTCATCGGCACTTCGTGCATGCGGTGGAGAATAAGAAGGGCCTGATAATACTTCGGGTGTCTCTAGTTCCACAGCCAAAATGGCCAGATTCACGGCGATTTAATTTGAAAGACGAAATTACCCTCGTGTTTCAGATTTTCTTTTCCCTCATTTCCCAAGAGAACTCGTGGCTGCGTGGGATCATGTTCAAGTTGGGTTTTCACCGTAAAAATTCATGCGGAGTCAGTTGTGAAGTCTCGTCCCTGTTTTACTGACTTTGTATCTGCTGCCATCAGTTTCTAGCTCGATGAATGATCGATCTGTCACTTGTAAATCTCATTGTCATAAGCTCAACAGAGAGAGGAGAGAAGAGAAGACAAGTCCCACCCATGCACCAAGTAATCTCTCTTTGCTAGATCTAATCCCCCTCCCTGGAACTCATAAAATGAACCACAAGCCCCTCAAAAGACATTTTAGTCAAAGTTAGATACGAGTTATGATAGAACACGTCTTGCTATGGATTTTTAGGTTTTGATAACACACTTGAGGCTCAAAAGGGTTCTAGTATAGGATGGTTCTTTTCATTTTGACTGCCGGTTTCGCTTCCTTTCATTCGCCAAGGAGGTTCGATTGATTGAATCTCATAGGATGATTCGAGGATTCCTATTTGATTTATAGCATAAATTTGAAGATTGACCTTCAACCTATGGAAACATGTAATGGCTAGGATGTGATGAGATTATTGAAGTAATGTCTTGATTATGGATGAACACCTCTTGGCATGAGCTTTAGAATAGAAAACCTCCTGAAAAATCATGTCTTGCACTTGTAGGATTGTGGCTTGCTTGCTGGCCAAGACCTCTCATGTTCACTTCTCCATCAATCTGATGTGATTTTATGGATGAAATCTCATTGACGTCTCAATTTGTTGAGTATTTTGAATTATTTAAATTTCAATTCATATTCGAAGAAAAATCGTTCATGTTTGATCAAGCTTGTTCATGATGTCATGGGATGCTAATTAGGAGTGGTTTGAGCTTGTATGAACTTATTTTGATGATTACAAGACTCGAGGGATGGTCGATTGCATGTTTGTGTAAGGTTTATATTTTGAGTTCATTGAGGTAGTCTCAGTAATTAGGTGATTAAACCTAATAAATATCAAAATTTCGAACATGGTCTACTAATGAAATGATCCTAACATTCTTAGCTTCAATTTGATAGGTCGTGGTAAAAATCTGAGTATCGTTTTTATGATCAAAATCCACCTCAAAACTTCGGTGAGAATCAGAAAAACTAAAATCTGTTCGTAAAACCCTAAACAAACTTATCTCGTAATCTGAAGAATGCTATCGAGATTGGATGTGAAAACTGCAGTGAGTTGGATAGGAAAGGGACGCTTAATTTGTAAATTATTGAGTTAGTCAACTCACTGCTCTGTGAATTTTTGTTTAGTGGAGTTCAACCCTTATTTAGTCAAATGATCCAGCCATGACTCGTTATGGATAAGACACCTTTCTTGAAAAACTACTATGGATATATCAAAGGCGACAAAATTCATTTTCTCGCCAATGATTTATTAAAGTCAAATTAGTAATTATCTGCTTTTTGAGGTGTGGATAAAATCCATTAATTTTACGGACAATTTTGAAAATAGGATGGAGAATTTCCCACTTTTTCCATGCAAGTTAAGTAAAGATAAAACCAATTATATTCGAAATAATCGAATTTGGTTAACTCTAGGGAGGGAAAGAAGGACGTAGCTAGCTCCCACACATGCCGACCTGTCTCTCATGCAAAAGATGCTTTTCTTCATATTTAAGTGGAGTTTGACCCTTATTTAGTCAAATGATATCTCTATGAGTCGTTGCGAATAAGAAACCTTTCCTAATCAAATGATTTAAAAACTACTCTAGATATATCAAAGACTTTTTTTAAAGCCAACAAAATTCATTTTCTCATTAGTGACTTATTTAAGTTGGATTAGTAATTATCTTCTTTTCGAGGCATGGATGAAATCCATTAATTTTATAGATAGATTTTGAAAATAGAATGCAAAATTAACCACTTTTTCCATGCAAATTAAGTAAATATAAATTCAATTACATTCGAAACAATTGAATCTGATTAACTCCCAGGGGAGAGAAAGAAGGACGTAGCTAGGTCCCACACACGCCAACCTGTCTCTCATGCAAAGATGCCGTCGTCATCTCTTAGGGAAATTCGAAATGATATCACCATAAGTCGTTACGGATAAGAAACTCTTCCTAGTCAAACAATTTGAAAACTATTTTAGATATATTAAGGACTATTTCGGAAGGCAAAGAAATTCGTTTTCTTGTCCGCGATTTATTCGAGCTATCTTTTTTTTTTTTAAGGTGCGGACGAGATCCTCTAACCTTACAGACGATTTCGAAAACAGATTGGGGGAATTCTCCCCCATTTTTTCCACGCAAGATGAAAAAAAACCGATATTATCCGAAGACCGATCGAACCGGTTTTTCACTCCCCCGCGGCGGAAAAGAAGGGGACGCAGTTGGGGTGGGTCCCACGCACGCCGACACTCACGTCCCCCTCTCGTGCGAAAA
The DNA here is from genome assembly GCA_014182715.1 of Eucalyptus cloeziana. NCBI lineage: Eukaryota > Viridiplantae > Streptophyta > Magnoliopsida > Myrtales > Myrtaceae > Eucalyptus > Eucalyptus cloeziana. Next base: position 26,142,068 of record CM024643.1, read on the forward strand.
AAGATTCCCTCCATCTCTCTCTCTCTCTCTCACTCACTCTAAGTGACGTCATGTCTTCGTCACCGTCGCCATCCGCTACGATTCCGGTAACGGAACGGAACGGAAGCCTTCCCCCCCACTATAAATTCACGCCCCTCCCACCCCAACTCGCTGAGTCAACTCGCTTCTCGCTCTCCTTTCGCTTCCCTTCTTGCTTCTCTCTCTCTCCGTCGCGCTTGGCTCCTCCTCCTCCTCTTCCGTCCTGCCAGCCGCCATGGATCTCGACCTCTCCCCGAAGCTCGCGAAGAAGGTGTACGGCGGGGACGGCGGGTCGTACCTCGCGTGGTGCCCGACCGAGCTCCCGATGCTCCGCGAGGGCAACATCGGCGCCGCCAAGCTCGCCCTCGAGAAGGACGGCCTCGCCCTCCCCCGCTACTCCGACTCCGCCAAGGTCGCTTACGTCCTCCAAGGTGCGCCCCATCGATCGGCCCCCCCTCCTCCCTCTCGTTTCGTGCTTCTATCTCCGCTTTCGTTCGGCGCGGTTACTCCGTTCCCCTGCTTTTGCACGCGAGGTTCGATTCCGGTTTTCTTAGACTCGATCATGTGATCGAGGTCCCCTGCCACCTGTCGAATTGTCGGAGTCGTCGCGACGCGCTTAAAATTCCATTTTTGATGACGATTTTCTAACTTTGATCACTGCTTGTCGTGTTCTCGTTGGGCGCTTTTTCACGCGAGGTTGATGGTACTGTGCGTAGATGGATCGCTCGCTGGGCTGTGGTTCTAGCAGTAATCGAAATCGGACTCTCTTTCGCAGCGATCCTTTTTCGATCGTGGAAATGTTCATATGACGCGCTTGATTACTCTCTTCCGTCATCGTGATTTGAGTCTATGGTGAAAGTTGCATTTTTCTTTCCCCTTCTTTTTTGTGGTGTTGTAATCGCTTAGGTTCTGGAGTTGCTGGAATCGTCCTCCCTGAATCCGAGGAGAAGGTCATAGCGATCAAGAAGGGCGACGCCATCGCCCTCCCTTTTGGCGTCGTCACCTGGTGGTACAACAAGGAGGACACGGGTTTGGTCGTCCTCTTCCTGGGCGACACGTCGAAGGCGCACAAGGCCGGGCAGTTCACCGATTTCTTCCTGACCGGTTCCAACGGCATCTTCACCGGCTTCACCACCGAGTTCGTGAGCCGAGCGTGGGACTTGGGCGAAGACGTCGTCGAGAAGCTCGTCGGTAGCCAACCGGACAGCGGCATTGTGAAGGTCGACGCCGGCTTCAAGATGCCGGAGCCGAAGAAGGGGCACCGGAATGGCATGGTCCTGAACTGCGAGGAGGCTCCGTTGGATGTCGACATTAAGAATGGGGGGCGAGTCGTCGTGTTGAACACCAACAACCTCCCTCTGGTCAGTCAGGTTGGTCTCGGGGCTGATCTCGTTAGGCTGGATGGAAGCGCTATGTGCTCGCCGGGCTTTTCTTGCGATTCCGCGCTGCAGGTGACCTACATCGTCAGCGGCAGTGGCCGTGCCCAGGTTGTTGGTGTCGATGGCAAAAGGGTCCTGGAGATCACCGTGAAGGCCGGGAACCTGTTCATCGTGCCGAGGTTCTTTGTCGTCTCGAAGATTGCTGATCCGGACGGGATGTCCTGGTTCTCTATCATTACAACTCCCAAGTGAGCGTTTGTCCTTATAAATTTCGTCACCTCTTTATACGCATCAAACTCTAAAATGCTTTCCATGTTGTGTATTGCAGTCCTATATTCACTCATCTTGCCGGGAGAACCTCGGTTTGGAAGGCCTTATCACCTGAAGTGCTCCAAGCATCTTTCAACGTTCCCCCGGACGTGGAGAAGGCCTTCAGCTCCAAGAGGATGGATTCGGAGATCTTCTTCCCTCCAAACTGAGTCAGGCAGTACATAAACGTTTGTTCTGGTTTTTAGAGGTCTAATAATACAAACCCACACCCCCGCCCGGTTCAAGGATGTCTCTTTTCGTTAAGGTCTTCATGCGGTAACTACTGGTGTATTTCTAATTTGCCAATCGCCTCTCTGTTTTTAATATATCACCATGGTTTGAATATTTCGTTCTCGGGACTTGTCGACGTGCTTGACGATGGTGAAAGGGGGATGGACCATTCAGATGAAGTCGGACTCCCCCGCGAGAAGAAGTTGAGATTTTATTCCTAAAACATGTTTAACTTATATAGAACTAGTCGCACTGCCGAAAAATAGAAAAGACGAAATAAAAACTCACTGCAATCAATTGCTGTCCTTTTAGAATTAGAAACCGCACCTCATCGCCATCGAAGATGATGAGCGTGCTAATCAGGGTTGAAATTTCATTTCCCAAAATCTTGCGTGAGAAAACAAAAGCAGCGCAAAGCTTTAATTCGTGGGAAGAACCTAATGCAAAAGATCAAAACAATAACTCGAAGTGTTCACACTACAGTCAACTACATTGTATGGTACGAACGGGCCAATTTACTACCTAAGATTCTTTGAACTAAGGATTATCTTCGTGTCTCCTGCATTTACATTCAAACCAAATTGCTGCTATATGAGTATGCTTCTTGAGATAACCATTAGTTGTTTGCCTTGATATCAAGCAACACATGTTCCGGGTATGCTTCTTATATGAATGAAAACTTGTGTTTCCAGCGGACAGGCCAAGTCCCACATCCATGCCCCAATACACTACACAGTATAACACTTAACACACTGGTCAAACTACGTTGCCTATAGCCTACAGGGGCTGCTACCAATCTAAAAGCAGATGATTCAAACAAAGAGTTATCATCGGTGGGACCATAGCATCTTACAATTGCAATGCCATCACAACTTTGTTGACGACGCATATGACTGTCATCATCCTGTGAAGTTAATAGCAGTTTCACTATGGTGCTGCGGGTTGTTCAATCATTTGATGACCTTGGTCATTCTTGGATAAAAATGATCGGTATGAGTCTCGCATTACATGGGGTATCTGTAGCATTGCTCGATAACCCTCCAATGTTCCACTGCATGCGGCATTTACACATCATTCTACAAGAAGCTTTATTGTACAGTCTATTATCTATTCTTCTCAAAGAATGGACATTTAATGTCCATGTTCCAGTAGCTTAGACAGTACGTTTCTCATTTTATCAAGCGACACAGGTTTCTGGATAAAACCATCCATCCCAACCTCATGCAACTCTCTTTGGTTACCCTGTCAGTGCTTCTAGTAAGTGCCAGCAAGAGGGGCCTCTCATGGTGTTTCGAATACAGCCAGCGTATCTGGACGGTAACTTCGTAACTGTCTATACCAGGCGTGCAAACATCCATAAGAACTACCTTGTGTTCCTGAGAGACAACAAGCAACAACTCATCTCCTGAGCTTACGGTTGTCACATCACATCCCAGATGTAGGAGAAGTCCCTTGGTCACTGCCCCGCTAGCACCGGAGCATCATATATATAAACAGTAAGCATGACATGAATAAGTACTTTCACGCCACAACATCACTGGATAGACCCGTCCAACTGCATGGATTTGAAGAAAGAGATAAAGTGAGTCAAATGGCAAGGACAAGTTGTTATAATCAAACAGCGTGACATCACTATATTATCTAGGTAAAAAAACAAATGAGTAATCTTGCCTGTAGTAACCACTGGGGTTTACTCCAGTAACCACCCTTCTAACTTCGAATGAGAAGGAGGGGAGTTCGAATTCCCACCTTCTCGGGGGGATTGGGGTGGGGACGAATTAGTTTCAGAAGTAGGTTTTGACTTCCACGCTCTGCAAAGGAGGCAGGACAAAAGTCTAAGAGTGAGAGTTAGAATAGAAGTAGAGTAGGACCGACCAAAAAAATAAAATAAAATCTTTCCTGTAGTTTTTATATAGAACTTTAACTCCATAATTACTCTATCCCATATAACTTTAGATAGTTTAGCTGTTGAAATTGCATCTTGACTCGGCCTGGCTAAGTGACTGCCTCTACATTAATAGCCTAATTATAGAGATGCAACAGAGGAACTTGCACGGTGACAACTGTTGGATGTATGCTCTAAAGTTACCATGTAGTTGTTACATGTTAGGGATTTCAATAGTACTATCAATTTTATTATTTAATGACAAAGACGTATTCATTCATTTACCTAATTACACACACACACACACACACACACACAAGATCAATTGTAATTAACCTATTCTTGAAACGTTAAGAATATGTGTAATAGGTTCACAGTTAGACTGAATCTTTAAATTGTTCCGAGTCGATAGATCATTAAATAGATATTAATAATCTTGTTGAGATTGGTGTGTTCTTAACTTCATTATTAAGTATTGGATGCTTCAGGGAATGACTAGTCATTAGTTATTGGGTATTATGATGCCTGAGTTAAAACATAAGTACTTGTTATAGACAAGTTCATTGAACGTAACATGTATAAAATGATAGCGACATGGAAGCTTTAAATGTGGTAAATATCTAATCGTTCATGCTCTAGTCTTGTGTAAATAATCCTTAGACCTGAGGCATATTGTTAACTTGTATGTAGGACGGCTATGGTTTATGGGTGTGCATATTGCTGGGTCATTGATCCATCCATGTACTTGAGGGTCATAGTTCGGATCATAGTTCATTCACATATGAAGTTACATGCATATGCAATACATAATATGTCTCCTTGTTACATGTAAGTTACAATAATAATGTTATATACGATATAATTGTGACATTGCATTAAAATCCTCAACTGGGGTTGTAATAGAGAATGAAATTTATGTCTCATATAAAATGCATGTCAATTAAGTTTGTACATATAATCGAATTGATGACTTGACAAATATTCCATGATATTTGTTTGATCGGGACATAGTAAGACAGAATGATTGAATTACATTGTAGCTAAAGCCGACATGTTTATTATGTTCTTAAAATATTCACATTGTTTAGATAGCCACAACATATTGCTAAATGTCAATCATGACTTGTACAACTTGGAGATTGATCATGACAATCAAGTCTCTTGAGAATACTAATGTGTCAGTGCAAGTCTTACTATTAGTTCAATGATGAATCTAGGGATGTCACACACAAAAACCAATTCAAGATAATGTTGAACGAAAGGGATAATATTGCAAATACCTTTGCAATCATAGCAATTGAATTGAGTAGAGCTGAAATTAAATTAAATGAGATTTAATTTAATTTTTATTTTGGTCATGAGCGTACGTGCATATGGTGCACGTGCATGCCCAAAGTAGACACATTTTAATGTGCCGTGACTTAAATATTGAGAATACGGCAAGTAATCTCCATGAGATTGCTAGCACAATTTTAGTAGTGATTACCCACGAGTTCTTTCTTACGTTCAACGTGCGATTGGAACTAGAGATCTGATGTTTGTGGGGCTCGAACTGAAGAACATCCGAATTAAGTCATTGAAGGCACGCTACAAGAGGTAATCCATTTAACATCCTTTGATATTTTGATTTTTGATTAAAAAGCACGAACGATGCCTTTGGAGATACATGTATAGTAAAATTTCATCTTTCCCTCTACTGCGTTTATGTTTATTTTACCTATGCATGTTCTATAAACTCCAACAATAACCTCACCAGGAATGGATTTTCCAACAACAGGACATATTCTTGCAACAGGTGAATTTGGTGATATCTTCCCACAATTGCTGCTAAACACTTGATTGATCACGGGAAGATGAATGGGTACAGTGTATCCAACTAGATTCTGCTGCTAATGGAGAGTGTAGGATAGCTCAAGCTCCAAGCCACATCATGCTGGCATCCACAGGGCACACTCTTTCAGTGCCGAAGTTCTGCCCAATTCAACCAGTGTAGTTTTCAAAATAGTATGTCTTTCAAGGGTGCTTCTATATAGTGTCAAAAGAAACGAACTGTCGCGACTGATTTTTTTTTTTTTTGTGTGAACCACCTAAAATTAGGCTAATGGATTGTTAAGCCTAGACTTAGCTTGGGCTCTCCCAAGCCTATACCAACTCGCGACTTAGGTTCAAATATCTAGCATGCAAAAAGGAGTCGTCACTAATTGATTTACGGTAGGTCAATTAGACACCTAAGTAAAATAATGGGAAAATTATTTTACTTCTACGAACCAGAGATTTATGAGTTCGGGGACTTGGTTACACTAGACTATCCTAGTGCCCTTTCGGTACCTTTCTCTTTTTATTTCGAAAAAATGTTTTGCAGGCAGCTTGAATTGATTTTAAATCTATCTTCTCTAACATGTGAGGCAATCATGCGAGTGCACTAACCATCAATTAAACACCCAAGTAAAGCAATGAATAAATTGCAAAATTTACCTCATAGCAGCGAAAGCATCTGCATTGTTAGATTAGAATCCACATCAACAACCTTAAATATGATTTCTAATTAACACGCAATTTCTTTTTCCTTTGTTTTCGCTTGATTAATAAAAATCATGTAATATGCAATGCAATATTAACTAAATAACCTAATTCTAATGACATGTAATTTCTAATTGAATAGACCTAGCAACAACTACTACATGACATGCATTTCAATGAATCTAATCCTAATGACGTGCATATGACATTTTACTTAATAAGCATTCAATCTATCCTAGAAAATGAAACTAATTTATTCTAAGACATTTTTGTATTTTTCATGAGATTCGAAATTAGGAAAAATGCAACAAAATCCTAATTTGAAATTTAAACTAAGATATTATCTATCTAGATTAAGATTTTATTCAGCTTAGATCAGGTCAGACTAAATCCTAATTTAAACTAAGATATTATCTTAACCTAGCAATCTTTAACCTAAGATGTAATTTATCTAGAAAATCAATCTAAACTTAAAATGAAACATGCAATTTTATCCTAATATGCCATGACGTACAAAGAATGCCCTAATTCTACATGATATATGCATGATGATTTTTTTGTGTTTTTATAAAATTCGAAATTAAAGTTGACACATAATTAAACATGCAATTTAAATTTTTTAAAAAAAATAACATCCTACATGAACGCATTTTTTTTTATTTTTATTTAAAAATTCGAAATAAGATTGCAATTCTAAATATGAAGATAATCCTAAGACTAGGAATATTCTAAAATGAACATAATCCTAATTCAATTTTTTTTGGATTTTTTCCCTTTACGAAAACAAAACCGACTCAAACCACACAACAGCAAATCAGAGCAAGATAAGATTGATATCCAAAAATTGACGAACTATATCTCGCGCATGAAATCGGGTTGGTCAATTTTATATAAAACCGCGAATCGAATCTCGAGCATGAGATCGGATTGGCGATTTTCCGTGCGATTGTGAGTCGGATTTCGGGCGTGAAAATCAGATTGTCAATCGTATGCACGTTATGAAATTAGGAAAATTTCCTAATGTACAAGAAATCAAAAGATTTTTTTTAGACATGACAATATCAACTGAACATTCAAACATGATCGCAATCTACGAATTAAGCATGGGATATATGAAACTGAATTAATCAAGATTCTTACCTAATTTGCAATATCGCTCGGATAAAGTTTTCCAAATCGGGATGTCGATTCGGAACCGTGGACCAGCGGCAAGGGGCTCACGAATGGCGGAGGCTACATGGCTCGCGGTGTGGGCGAGCTCGCGGAGATAGAGCTTGCGGCTAGTGATCTCGAAGGAACGCGGAGGGTGCTTTTTATTTGGCCTCATCCACAGCCAATCCCACCGAACTTTGTCCACATACCTCTCTTCTTTTTCATGCGTTGCCTAAATTCTCATCATCATTCAATTAATGCGGTTTGACTTTTCATGCAAGTGCAGGGAAACAAGCAATCGGCGGAAGCAAATTAATACGTGATCAGGACATGTATAAGATGACTAAACAGATTCCTTTCACCGTTTAACTATATGCTCATCTTCACGTGAAAGCTCAACCTATTTGAATATTGATTTTGCAAACCTGAACCGACAGACGGTTTCGCTCGGACAGATGGATGGCAGTGCTTGGCTCGACTAGGAAACCTGCAAAGAAAGACAAGTATTCGCCGTTGCTGGCGATTCCGCAGATGGCCTAATAGGCCACACGGATGAGGCTTGCATCGGGGATGCCTGTAGAGATCTTGAACATTAACTCGTCTCTGAAGCAAAACAGCAGAAAAATATATGCGGTCGAGGACTTGTGCGTCAATTCCTTGAGAGAGAAAAGAGATGAAAGTGAGATGTTGATGGAGAATGGGTGTGAATCTCCACGGTAGCAAAAAGAATTTGAATTTGAAGACTTAGTGGGCAACAGGATCTTCAACTGGCCAGGGGCGGGTCTCATTCTTCACGATTTCTCCTTCATGTGTAGAATGTCCGCTCTCTCTCCATTCTCTCTGGACGGGTGTGCCGTGTATCCTCAATTGTATGGCCCCCTGCCGAGTGATCAAAAGAAAAAACCCTTGCGGCCGTATATTCAATATGTCGCCCCCAAACTCAATTGCACGCGAGGTATTTTATGAGTCTAAAAAAAATGCATCTTCGCAGTATATATCTTTTCTTTTTTGTTCGCGCACGATACCCCTAAATATATCGTTGAAATATACTCACCTCGCGTAATATTCCCTTTTTTTATTTTTCACATGTTCTATCCAAAAAATTCCCTTTTTGCACAAAATAGTATATGTGAAATATCTTAATGGAATATGTAAAAAAAATTTCCTTCACCGACAGTCTAAAATAAAACAAATAAAGATAAAATGTTTCTAAACTATATGCCATGTGTATTTTTTTATTATTTTTTTTCTAATTTAGCAAAAATCAATCCCAAAAATTTAGGTGTCAACACGAACTTTAACAAAGAATGTGGTAATAAAAGAACAAGAGCATTTTGAGCTTACTAACAATAAAGGAGCTTTTCAAATCGCAGGGTCAAAATAGGGATACGGGCTGGGTGAAAACAAGAAGAAATGTTGCCAAGAAATAGTAGAAAAAATGGAGAAGCTTCTTCTTCGGCGTTTGCTTCCCCAAAACTTAGGCGACAGAAAGGAGTAAAGCACATGCAAGGTTCAAATCAAGCTCGTTGGAGCCACTGATGGGGCTCTGAGAGGCGATGGCGGAGGTGAAGATGGCAGCGTGGTCCATCCCCAAATAGAGAGAAGCCCTCGTAGTAATGGAAGGGAAGAGTGAGAGGCCTTTTTGAAATTTTTGAGGAAATGAAGAGGATCGGAAGTTTTCTTGAGTGGGAGGGAGGGAGAGAGAGAGGAGAGTGTCAATACTTTTCAGGGGAAATTAAGAGAGGGATAAGGCTTTGACCGTGATAGGGCCTGGCAACACGTGTCACTTAGTGAATGAGATAGGATTTTGCCATGCTCAAATCCAAGTCATACCTAATATTTTCTTATGAATTTTAAGGTTTTGAGAAGACACGCTTGAGTGGTGTAATATACATATCTTTGGGTCAACGAATTCCGGTAGTCAGATTTTTCACCAAACTCACCCATTTGTCAAGTCGTGTGGTTTTTGCAATCGGGTTTTTGTTGATATGTAATTTTTTTTTCGTATTTTAAAAAATAGAAAATGAGAATAATAAAGTCTTGGGCTCCTTCTTCAAGATGGGAGCCCGCAGCCCAAATTCGTGATTTCAGTCCACGCTCGGATCGGACAAGGGAATTTGATCCATAAAGCTTAAGGAACCCATTTAAAGAAAATCAGAAGAGGGGCCGAAGGAGAGAGAGCACACCCATAGAACTTCATGGGGCCAATCCGTTTTTTTTTAACATAGCCTATAAAATTGTTGTAGAAAGAGGGCCCAGTCACAAGTCTTAGCTTCAACGCGTGCGAGCGAGGATGGAAGGGGAGCGAAGCAGAGTCGACGACGACTGAGATCCAAGGATGCGGACGCCCCATAACAGAAGAGTCTCTCTCTTCTTCTAACCACTTTACGATCCCCACACATTTAGTTGAATTTGGGTTCCTAGAAAACCCATTTATGGCCCACTTTAGTTTTTGCCAATTTGGACCACTTTAGTTGAATTTCAATATTTTAAACCCATTTTCACCCAACACTTCAAATGTCTAACAGCTCATTTATAACTCCATCTCAAATATATGAGTCAAAAAATAGATCCACAACCCATTTAGCACCTCCACCTAGGCTTATTAAACAAATGGGTTGGGTTAGTTTTGATTTGAGTGGATTATAAATAGTTTGACCTAAATTGACCAATTTAATTTGTTTATGATTGATTTATTGAAATGCAAATATCTTGATCCACATTTGAATTGACCCAATTCCAATCTGTCTTGAGATTTATTTTGAACGTTTTTCTCTTTATAATGTTGTCTTTGAAGAACGGATGGCTCTATGAACCAATTCATCAAGTTAGAATGGGAGCTCAGGATTCGAGTTAGTGAGGGAGAGTTATTAATGAAATGTATTTATTATGTTTTGAAACTTGTGTCCAAATCAACCAAATAAACAAATTATAAATAGCATGGTTACTTCCATTGAACGAGGACATGATAAGATAAACAGCAAGAAAACAACTGGAAAAAAGTTGGAAAAGAAAACCCAATCCTCGAAGATGAAAGGACCAAGACAATGACGCGACCCAATCTGCAAACCCTACTCGAATAAACAATTCTCCTTCGTTACAATTGGCATTAAGGCTTTTTTGTTCAAATTATTCTCTTGAATTGCGAAATGCCATCGAAATTGAACCTAAACTAAGAGTGCAATGGGAATCACCTGAACCGGGATCACTCGGACGACCAGACCGGCCAATTTGATCCAGTTCCCAATAGTCTTAATTCCTAAAAATGAAACTGATGTCTAAGCTGTCTGATTCCCAATTTTAAAGGAAGAATCGGGCCAATTACTTTTCACTTTTTTAAAATTAAACCTAGTAATCCTAATCTAAGCCAAGTTAGCAATAGACCTCATTCCCTGAGATTGTCAGAGGAAAGTAGTTGTTTTATCCTCAAAAGTCATTGTCTAATTATTTGCTTCCTCAAAGTTACTCTTCCTCACCCCTTGAACACAAAATCCAGCTCCACTTTGAGAAGGCCGCCGAGAAGAAGCACGCCATTGACCATCAGAAGAAGGAGCTCCAGTGCTCCACCACCTCTTCCTCCTCTTCTTCATTTTCCTCGCCCTCCTCTTCAATGCCTTCTCTCAACTGTTGTCTCACCACCAATGTTGCCACGCTGGCCCTGATCTCCCTCGGCCCCTCGTCTCTTTACGTCTTTGTTGCTCATCAACGGCTTCAAGTATCAGTGGCGATGCCTCAGGATCAATTCCACAAGACTGCTTGGGAAATGGATCGGCCCCCAATTTCGAAAACTAAGAATCGCTTTTCTCTGGATCAGGAATCGATCACTCTTAGGTCGAGTAGAACCAAGAAGTGCCTAAATGGTCCTAAACTCGTTTATAAACGGACCTCTTAAAATTTCGCAAATGGGTTAGATTATGAACTCATTTGCAACCCATTTAAATAATTTTCATAAAAGGCTCGGCTCCTTGTCACTAACCCGTTTAATCCATTCTTCAAATTTTCCTTCGCGTGAAACACAATTTTCGTCATCGTCATTTCTCGAATGCAAGGGCATGTAGGGAACAGAGAGACTTTACTAGGATTAAGAAGGTACTCTACGGTTAAGAAACTACGAGGAAAATTAGGATCGGTATGGTGAATTTAGGGGTTGTTTAGCAACTTGCCAAACGGTGTTTATTTATCTTATTTTGTTCTCGGGAGTAGATTTGAAATAGAAATGCATTTGGTAAAATTTTTATTTTCGGGAAAAAATTTCTATTTTTTTGTTCCTATAATTAGATTTTGAACATAATCGAAAAGTAAAAAAAAAAAAAAATTTTATTTGTTCTTAAGAACAATTATAGAATCAAACATCTATTTTCTCTCTATTCTAGAATCAAACACCTAATTTCTCTCTTTTCTTTTCTTTTTTCTTGTTCTTCTTCGTTCTTTCTTGTTCTTCAAATATCGTCGCCGTCGCTGCCGCTGCACACCGCCATCCGATGCTGCCCACCACCGCAGTGGTCGTCGCCAATGACCATTCCGGTGAGCTCATCAGAGGCTCGCCCAGCCACCGGTGAGGTGGGCCTTGCCAAGCCAATGGCCAAGCGGGCCTCACCGGGGCCTCCCGAGCCATAGGTGAGGCTCACCTAGCCACTAGCGGGCTCGACCTCCCCAGATTTGGGCGAGGCCGCTTGTTCAGCCAAGGCTCAACCGTGTGACATCCCGAATTTTTCAATTTTATTTTTAGTAAATTGAGACGGCATTTATCTGCACGCATATAGTTCATTTCCTTGAGTTGGCCACTCGTGAAAACCCGTCTATCAAGGTGGTGGCCCAGGAAGAGATTCTAATGCATCGACTCGAGAATTTGACAAGGAAACGACCTTTCGACCGGGCTAATCTGCAAGGGGTCATTATGGCACAGTTAAAAATCGATTAGAAGCCGAAGATAGTTCAGTTCGACAGAGGCATGTGATCGGGTGCAGGTGATTCCACTAGATCACACTATTCTTGTCAGTCGACACTAGACCGACTTTTCTATCGATTTGGCCCTCTATGTTTGTATTTGAAACCTTGAGATTTTCACGACAACCGAGAGTCGCCAATGTGTCAAAGATGTACATTGTGGCTTGAAATTTATCAACCACAAGTCGAATACATAAAAATTTCTAAAAGCTAACCGGTAGGTCATGATGCGCTAATATCGTGCCAAAATGAAATTAACCGTGAAATTATGACTGAATTAAGAAATTGGAAGTCTTGGGGTGTCACATACCTTATGAGGATCATGTATTAATTTTATGAATTTTAATTGGGCTCAATTGGACGAGAATTGATTGTATTTGAGAAATTTAAGGTACGAGATTTTAGGCGGCGGAAAATGAAATTGGACCCATTGGACTAAGATTGTGGAGGGTTTGAACTTAGTGGGGCATGTGATGTCATGGTGGGCTTTTTGTGGATTAAAGAAAAGAAAAAGAAAAGAAAAATGCCCTCCTCCTTCTCTCTCCTCCCTCTTTCTTCTTCTTCTTCTTCTTCTTCTTCCCCCGTAGGTTTCTTCCTCCATTTTTTCTGCATTTTGAGCTTCAAAACCAGCAACCAAGAGAAGATTGGAAGGGGACCAGCCATCGCGGAGGAGGTCGCCGCCCGCCGTCGCTAGGAGCCGCTGGGTCGCCGTCGCCGCCGTGCGCGCGGCGGAGGCTCGCGCGCGCTCCGCCCGCGGAGGCACGCGCGCGCGCGCCGCCCGGTCACGGCCAGCCACCCTTCGTCCGCCTGACCCGCCGCTCCAGCCGCCCGTTCGTCGCCGCCGGAGCTCGGGCGCCCGCCGCGGCCCGCCGCCGCCCCGCTCCGCCGCCGCGCCCGAGCCGCCCTCCTTCCTCCCCATTCGGCCATGGGCGGACCTTGAAGTTCCAGGAGATCCGGAACTTCGGGGCCCACTTTGGCCGGCTTCCCACCCCGGTTGCTCGGCCCACCTTGAGGAAAGTCAATCTCGCGTCGGCCCCGTCGTTTTGGCGTGCTCGGCTCGCTAATCCGGTGAGTTTAACTCACTAAACTTTGATTAGAGGGTTAATGATACCTAAGTGTGCTTAATCTAAGTTAATAAGGTTTAGGTGGTTAGTTTAGTTTATTTAATTGTGATTTAAATTAAGAGATTTAATTAGTGTTAAATGTGTTTAGTTTAAAGTTAAGTGGATTTATTTAATTTAAGCTTTGATGTGACTTATTGGGTTTTATTTTTGATTTATTTTATTGTTTCGAAATTCTGAAAAAAAAAAAATTAATAATTTACTATTTTCCGAAATTCATTTAAATATTATTTAATTAAAAAAAACTCGAAAAATTATTTTTGGCCTCAATTGCTTAGAATTTTGTGCCGATCGTCACTCTGCTCTTAGAATTCGAATTTGATGAACGGATGCAGAAATTGAGTGTCGACTATTATTATTATTTAATTATAAAAACTCAAAAAATTATTTTTGGCCTCAATTCTTAGAATTTCGTGCCGATCGTCGCCGTCTTTCTTAGAATTTGAATTTGATAAACGGATATGGCAAAATTGAGTGTCGATTATTATTATTATTATTATTATTATTATTATTATTATTATTATTATTATTATTATTATTATTATTATTATTATTATTATATTTAAAAAAAAAAAAAAAACTCGAAAATTTATTTTTTGACCTCAATTGCTTAGAATTTTGTGCTGATCGATGCTGTGCATTTAGAATTTGAATTTGATGAATGGATGTGGCAAATTGAGTGTTGATTGTGATAAATAGGGCTTTTAGCCATAAAAATCTAAGTGTTGGATTTTGAAGCAGAAATTTGATTGTTAAGGTTTACTATTGAAATTGGAGTATGTGAATGAATTGTGGAAGGTCCGGAAGTCAGTAATGATTTGTCGTGTCTTTGGTTGGTAGACTCGGTCACAAAGTAGTGGCTGGCCAACTGGACCTATTCTCCTCGTGAATTGTCGTCGGTGAGTGACGTGGCTCGGACAGCAGTAGAGGCTAGGCCAAGCTGGACCCATGCTCCTTCGGAAATGCCGTCGACGCAGTGACGAAGCCGCGCTCCATGGGGGAGGCGATGCCCGACATGAGTGTCGTAGATACCGATGCGAGTAGGCTATGCCTTGTGTGGCTTGATGAATAATTGGAATGTGTCTTGAGTGCGATTGTAATTTGTTTGAAAGTGATGCCGTTCCAATTATTTAAATTCTTATCATTACCTCGAGATTGTGTGATATAAATTGTGCTAACTGCGAGAAAGGAATTGAGACGAGGTAAGTCGTCCGTGTGAGGGGATAGGCCACCCGGGTGTATTTTCTTTCTAATAGGGGTTTAGGGGTTGAACTTGCTGAGACGATGTCTCCTCTGTTGTGGGCTAAAATTTTCGGGACCGTAGATGGAGGAATCACCGCCCGGAGACGCCCGGATTGAAGTGGGATCGAAGAGCGTGTCCGACTAGTAGTTCTAGGACCGTTTATTCTTTTTGGTGGACTGATCCTTTTTGTGAACTTGCCCCTTTTTGGTATATATGTAAACCTTGGGAGGTTATAATTTTATGAAAGTATGTTTGGTTGTGATTATAATTATTTCCTGCTTTCCTATCTCGTGAGTTTTTATTAGGGGTTAATTAACACGTTTCGCATGCGCATAATGAATTAATTGGGTCGACGACACTACCTGGGAATGTCGCATTTGTATGACCATGGTGGGATGTTCACGTGTCTCGGGGTTCGGGGCGTGACAAGCCGAGCCTCGCCCAACTACCGGCAAGGCTCAGCTGATAAGGCACGGCCTCGCCAAGGGTCAACGACAATCGGTGAGGTCGTCGACTCTCGTTTGGCGGTCGTCGGATATCCCAAGTCCGGCCACCTTGAAGAAGAAGAAGCGGAGAAAGAAAGGAAAAAAATAAAATAAAATAATCTAAAAATTTAAAAAAATGATTTGATTTCTTTCTATTAAAATATATATTTGCTATATATAGAATACATATTTAATTTTGTATTTTAATTTATTATTTAGTATTTATATTTAGTACATATTTTAGGATTATTAGTATAGTTTATTATTTAGTATTTAATAAAAATTTGATTAGTTAATATTTTTATTAATTATTATAAATATAATTAATCATTAGAATTTCTATGATTTGATAGAATTTTAGAATTGAATAGAATTCTAAATTTGAATTCTTTGAAATAGAAAATATAATAAAATATAATATGATTTTTTCACTCATAAAAAGACAATTATATTTCTGAGTGGTTCATGAGAATTCAATATCAAATTTACACTCATCTAAAAGGTAATTGAAAAGAAATTGGAATAGTAATTTTATGTAGTTATCAAATATATTTATGTTCTTTTTTATTTGAGAATCGAAATTTTGTGTAGCTTTCAAACACATTCTTTTGATCAAAAATTATTCTCAAGAACAAAATAAAAAAAAAATAATTTTTGATCAGAAATTATTTTCGAAAATTATTAATTATTAAACGCAGCCTTGAGAAAGATAGTAGTAGGGAGTGAGGGATGTTCACTATGAAAATGGTGACGGGGAGGGAGGGTAAGGGATGTTCACTATGAAAATGGCGACGGGGACCATAGTGAACATCCCTCGCTCCCTAACCACTATGTTCGTAGAAAGCGCTTACCCTCCCTCCCCGTCACTATTTTCATAGTGAATATCACCACCACACCCCCACCCCCTATCACTATCTACCTGTCGTGTGAAGGAATATCCCATCCCCAGCCTATCACTATCTAGTTGTTTTCCCCCGCACGGCATTGGTCAGTTCCACAGGAGTTGTTGAGCTTAGGTACTTTTTTTCCTTTCTCATCCGTATCCTGTCACTCCAATAGCCGAGCCTTTTGCCCTATATAATATAGCCTCTTAACCTTCTTAACCGGAGTTAAGCCTCTCTCGTTATTCGAGATATTGCCTGTTACCGTCTTAACCATATTAAAGCCTCTCTCTCTTCCTTACGCAAGCTCGAGAAATGATGACCAGGACAAGTAGGTTTTTGGTTAAATGTGCGCCTCGTCTCCTGTCGCTTCCCTCATTTCACGGTGCCGTGAGGCCTGCAATGTACGGATTTCGATCGCCCATCTTGGAACAAGGGGTCGCAAGCATCACAACACAACAAAACTTTGATCGATTGGATATCGGACGACGGAGTATTGACCGGTCATACTTAAATCAGTCCCGTCCCGTCCTTCGGTTCAGTGCTAATAAAACTTCCACTCATTCTGAATTTTCATGCACAGTTTCGAGGAAGTGCTTGATGAGCAAAGAGGAGACTCATAATATTGGGCTTCTCGGCAAAGAGGAGACTGCTATTAATGAGCTTCCCAAGGAACACCATGACGAGGTGCGTGTTGCCATTTGGTCTCTGAATTTCTCCTCCGTGATTTTTTGTGGAGTTTTGATTCTCGAGTGTTTGTTGAGATTATTTTTTCCGATTCTTCTATCTGAGGCCTTTCGCGGAAAATTTTTCCATTGTCCACTTTAGTGATTGAGAAAACGTTCTCCACCAACGGAAAAAAGCCAGCGGCCTATGCCGCCTCGCTCGGGGCTGTCAAGCGAGCTCGAGTGGTCAAAGGTTGGGGAGTCTCTAGTGACCTTGGGAAGAAAAGATAAAAAGAAAGAAAGTAATAATTAAAAATTAATTTTAAAAAATAATGAAAAAAATTATTGAAAAAAGAGTGTACGGAAAACGGAAATTTTTTCCCTTCATTTTTAGATTTTAAATAAATATCGAAAAATAATTATATTTTCCTAAAAATTAAATTCTCTTGTCTTCCTTTCTGGAATTCATAGGAAATTGTCACTTCTCTCTTCTAAAATGACAAGGCATAAACTTGAAAACCATAAAAGAAGATCTTACGAAAGGAAGTTCTACATTTTAGACGACGGAGGGAAAACTTCTCTTTGATTTCAATTTTTTTTTTGCCTTTCCTCGAACTACATGAAAAGAGAAATTTTTTTTTTTTCCTTTCCTGTTTCATCTGCTCTACTTTTTCCTCGTTTACAATAGTGTCTAACCGGAGGGGAGTGCAGAAACAGATCGCGGAGACTTGTGTGGATGGCACGCCATCATCAGGCTTCGGGTATGATGTGTTCTTGAGCTTCCGAGGGCCTGATGTTCGCCGCACGTTCGTGGATTGCCTCTACCATAGCCTAGTTGACTCTGGAATAACTGTCTTCAAAGATGACAAAGAGCTTCCTGTAGGCGGGGAAATTGGACCGGAGTTCAAGCGCGCTATCGACAACTCAAGGCTCCACCTGCCGATTTTCTCGGAAGGCTATGCATCTAGCTCTTGGTGCCTCCAGGAGGTAGCGTACATGGTGAAGCGCCGGAAAGATTCCGTGGGACACGAAATCAATCCTATTTTCTATGGAGTGAGTCCTTCAGATGTCAGGCTCAGGAGGGGTTCATACGGCGAGGACCTGCTTAAGCATGAGCGGTATTATGGCAAGGAGACGGTGCGAGAGTGGAAGGACGCTCTAATAGAGGTCGCAGATCTATCAGGATGGGACGCAAACAATTTAGAGTAAGTAAAATTTAGAAACTTTTATGGTCATTACACCCTTTTCTTTATTCAATCTCTCTCTCTCTCTCGATCTATATATATATTGCAATTCAAAAAGAAGGGTAATTTTAATTGGCAATTTAAGGTTCCATATCATGGTCAATCATAATGATATTGAATGGTATGGTAAAGACATTATAAAGCTTCTTCGTGTTATGGTCAAATGTGCTATGTTAGAAATGAACTTTGAGCTAGTCTCTGTCTGTGTTGCATGTTTCATGCTATTTCTGAGATTCAAAAAGTAGAAGTATTTATCAAGCCAACAAGATCCACTTTGCTGATTATCAACAATACAAATGCACTTGGGAGATGGCTAGTGGGTTGCAATACCTTCAGCTGAATGGTTAATAGAAATTGTTTGTTGATCACCATCATAAATTCCTGTGAGAGAGAGAGAGACAGAGATGCTGTTAGGGAGTGTTTCCAGCCAAATAAAGATTGAAAGTATGTTCTGGAGAATTCCTAGATATCCTCGTATATTGCTGATACGGTTGCTCCTCTTTTCTTTGAAGATGATGATTTATTTTCGTGGCAGGCATGGTAGACTTATCAAAGATATTGTTCTAAAGATTTTTATTAAGCTGAAGAAGAGACAAAAGGTTCTTCCTGATCATTTAGTTGGAATTGATGATCGAGTCAAAGATGTGGCGCAGCAGTTGGACCCCAGTTCCCTGGACATACGATTACTTGTTGTGCATGGTATGGAAGGAATTGGCAAGACAACTCTTGCCAAGTCAGTTTTCAACGAGATAGCTCCTCTGTTTGATGGTTGTAGCTTCCTTTCAGACATCCGAAAAAGCCCACAAGTTGGTGGCATCATAAGGTTTCAAAAACAGCTGTTAGCCGATATCCTGAAGAAGAACATAGATGTCCAGGACGTTGATGATGGTATCAACATGATACGAGAAAAGTTTTGCAACAAGAGGGTCCTCATTGTCTTTGATGATGTGGATAAGCCAGAGCAGCTCCTGAAACTGATGGGGAACTGTGACTCGCTCAGCCCTGGAAGCAAGGTGATTGTCACAACTAGGAATGTGGGTCTTACGGCATTTCTGCCTAAACAGCATCTTGCTTATGAGATGAGACAGTTGAATCCTTGGCATGCTCTTCAACTTTTCAGTAAGCATGCCTTTGGAGAAAGGCTACCTCCAGATGATTACGAAAATATTTCCAGTGAAATAGCGGCCACAATCGGAGAAAATCCTTTGGCTCTTGAAGCTTCAGGTTCTTTCCTACGTGGCAAAAGTCTCGAGATATGGTCAGAAGAATTGGAGCGTTCAAGGAAAGTACCTAATAGGGTAGTCCTAGAGGAGTTGAGGAAAATTTATAAGGCATTAAGCTTTCAGGAGAAGCAAATTTTTTTAGACATTGCAACCTTTTATGACGGCATGGATAGCACAACCGCAACATATATGTGGAAAAGTTGTGGTTATTTCCCTGAAAGCGGACTTGCTACTCTCACTGCTTTGTCTCTGTTGAATGTAGACCATCACAATATTTTTCGGATGCCTGACCTGATCAGAGATTTTGGAAGGGAAATTGTTCGAGAGGAGAATTATCTGAGTCTAGGAAGTCGAAGCAGATTGTGGGAATCAGAGGAATGCCTTCGCATCCTTTGTGATCCGGTAAAGTCATTGATATGATAAAACTGCAATTTTGTTTGTAAAAATTTGACAGAATTCTGTTCTTTTATAAGTTTTCTGTTTGATGTTAGAGTTCACTGATGCTTGCTATATTTACTAGATTGATTGCCGGCAAAAGAGTAGTGTTCAATTACTTAGCTTAAAAGTCCCTCAGGGATGGATGCTCACAAGTCAACAATTTGCTGCTCTGCCAAATCTAAGGATTCTTCATGTTGAAGGGGGAAACTTCACTGGAGATTATCAGAATGTTTTCAGAGAATTAAGATCGCTATATTGGAATTGTTGTCCTGCAGATTTTGATGCAATCAATTTCTCTCCAAGCAATCTAGTTGTTCTCAGGCTTTCTGGTACTGAACTTAGAGATGATTGGCCTGGATGGCACCAAATCCTGGTATGAACAGTTACACATGCATCTATTTCTATTTTTATTGTTTTTGAAACATGCCTGCAATTGCTCATTCCCCTTTCGATATTCTGGTGACCAACAGAAATCATCCAAATTGAAAGAACTGGAACTTGGAGAATGCAGCCACTTAACTAGATTGCCTGACCTCTTTGCCCTCTCAACATTGGAAAGACTGACCATACGAAATTGCCAAAGCTTAGTTGAAATTGGTAAATCAATTGGTAAGCTAGTACACCTGAATTACTTGGAAATTGATGCGTGCAATTGTCTGAGAGAGTTGTCTGAAGAAGTTGGTTGTTTAAAGGCTTTAAAAGAGCTGATTGTGAGAGGGACAATACTTGGTCCCGTTGGTTCATATCTTCCCCACTCGATTGGTAATCTACAGTGTTTGACAAGGCTAGAGATGGAAAGTGTTGGAATTGGCGAACTTCCAAGATCAATTGGGCAGCTAAAGGACCTTGAAAGGTTGAGTTTCTCCAGATGTGATGAGCTAAGAAAGCTTCCAGACTTGATTGGGGAATTGGAATCACTACGTGAGTTGGATCTGTCTCATACTAAAGTAACGGAATTACCTGATTCGATTGGAAACCTGAGGAAGTTAGAAGTGATAAGGATAGATCATAGCAAGATAAGGAAGATCCCAGGGGACTATAGGAATGGTGCAAAAGCTAGAGGAATTTCATGCCAAAAAATGCGTGAATTTAAAGGGAGAAATTCCTAGAGGAATTGGGCTCCTATCCTTTCTGAAAATCCTAGACTTATCTCACACTTGCATTCAATCTGTGCCAACAACAATCAACCAGCTTTCTCATCTTCAAGAACTTTATTTGGAAAGTTGCCATAAAATTAAACAAATCCCAGAGCTTCCCGCTAGTTTGATTACCCTGTATGTCGAGTCTTGCTCATTGAAGAGAGTCCCAAACCTCGCAAACCTCACCAATTTAGTCAATTTAATTGTATCTGACTGCTCTGAGGAATCTCTTTCTAGCCCTCGGGTTGCCGATTTTAGCCAGTCTCCAAACCTGGAGTGGATTGGGAAGTTGTCTAGACTGGAGAGCCTGAAATTGGTTCATAAAAGCATCAGTTCACTGCCGATTAAGTTAGCTTCCCTTCCTCGCCTGGAGCGACTAGTTCTGTCTTGTTTTAACCTGCAATGCCTCACTCAGCCGCTTCCTTCCACACTCTCCAAGCTGAAGTTTATAAACTTAAACTCATTGGCAGAAGTACCGCCCTGTTCTGACTTGAAAAATATGTTGAGGTTGGAGCTGTGTAAATCGTTGCTGACAGAAATTCCGCTCAGTCAGTTTGGACAATTGGAGAATCTGAGGGAACTGACCGTGTTGAACTGCACATATCTGCGGCTGTTGTCCTGTCTGTCAGGCTTGAAGAAGCTCAGAGTGTTGTGCTTGTCGAATTGCCCGAGGCTAGTTGAGATCCAAGGTCTTGAAGAACTGGAATTGCTGGAAAGTATAAGGATTGACGAGTGCAGCTCCCTAGTAAGGTTGCCTAAACTCTTGAAGTTGAAGAAGTTGAAGACCATGGAATTTATATCCTGCAGATCGTTAGAAAAATTGCCTTCTCTATCTCCGGCAGCTTTCAAACATTGTCATCTAGTAGTTGACGGATGTGATAAGCTAGCCAACCTTAATGGCCCTTGCTGGAGTTAAGCTAGCCAACCACGATGGCCCTCGCTGGAGTCACAAAGACAAAAGGCAATGTCCATACACCATTCGCCCCTATGAGCCAGGTAGACAACACTCACCTTGTCCCGTTTGCTTATAGCTTCCCTGAGAATGAGATTTCTTTGGTAGAGAGGATATGCTGGTAACTTCTCTTTCAGTTTTTTTTTTTTCCCAGGTTGTGCTCCTTTTCATTCTCAACTTTCCAATTAGTATACTCTGGATTAACAGGGGAAGCTCACATGTGTGAGGGCATTACATATGCATGAGCAGTCTAGTATGCTCTCTCTCTAGTCTTCACTTTACTCTAAATTAAAACAGGAATCTCGTTTGATCATAAGGTGTCTTCTTGTAGATAACTAATAAATTTATTTAATAAAACTGCATAAGCATTTAAAATAGAATGAATCTGGAAATTGGACAGGAAAAAAGGAATAATAATGGGTTTACTAAAACAGGTGCAGTGGAGGACTCGGAGACTTCTCGTGGAAATTCTTGAGGTTGCATGGGGTGATGGTGCCATTCCGTTATTTGGTTCCTTAACCAACGAAAGAATCTTTGTTTCTAAGGAACCAGCTTTCAATTTGGTGTCCATGGCTGAGATGACATGAAAAATGTCCGCATAAAAGTGGCTTCGTTAGGTCATGTCTCAAGCTTCAATGTTTTGCAGTTGACTGAGTTGGGCATGGCTGAGACGTTTTTATTTTCAGTTAAATTTTTTTGTAAGCAGGAAGTGCCAGATCTGTTGACATTTCCATGTTAAAACTTCTCCTTCATTATCACCAGAAAAGGAAAATAAAAAGACTCATCTTTTCAATGATTAACTTGTTTAAATGGACGATGACAATGGTGATGCAGAACCCCAATGTAGAATATTTTAGCATGGTCCAGTCTAGGCAGGCAATACATTCTACATAACCTTTACGTCCATAGACGACAAGGTTTATTTACAAACCTCAGGTGGGTGTATCATGTGGAAGCAGGCCCTCAATTGTAGACAAAGTCTGAATTTGCGATGCGGAAATGATTGAAGTACACAGGCTTGATCAGGTACCAGCTCTTCCCTCAGTCTTGAGTTTTCCAATCTCTTGATTCAGCCACAAGCACACCTTCTCCATAGGTCTGTTCTATCGTGTCCTTCGCTCAAATATCCAACTCCAAGCTGCAGTGCTCCTAAAATATTCACTCATTTGTGAAGTTTTTCGTTTCTGAATTTTGATGGGCAGTTTTCAGGAAGTGCTTGACAAGCAAAGACGAGACTCTTATTGATGGGCTTCCTAAGGAGCACTATGACGACGTGTGTTGCCATTTTGTCCTTGTGTTTCTTCTTTGTGATTGTCATGGAGTTTTGATTGTTGAGTGTTTGTCGAGATAAGTTTTGCTGGCTTTTCTGTCTACTTTAAGTCTTGCATGAGTAAATTATGTATCCAAAGTGATGATTGGGAAGCTGTTGAGCTATTCTAAAATCTTGTTGCAAAGATAATCGAGGACATTCTGTAAAAGGCTAGCTAACTTGTAATGTACTTGACATTCGGAACCATGGCCTTGTAATCATTTTGACATGAAATAGTTGGCACAATTGTAGGATTGATCCTCGGAATTAAATTCTCTTTTCTTCGTTTCTGGAATTCATAGAAAGGTGCAATTTGCTTTCTAATATGACGGGGCATAATCTTGAAAACCATAATACATGGAACTTGTGAAAGGAAGTTCTTTACGGTCAAGGACCTTGTAAAAAGAGGGTATTAATGTGCGCTCAACAAGAGTACTTTTTACATAGTATGAGGTTGGAGGTTTGATATCTTGAAACATAGCATAAACAATAGGAGGGAAATACTATCACGTCATAATAACAGGCACTGCAAATCTCAGAATTACAAGTGGAAGTGATTTTGGCTGGGGTGTCGTTGAAGATAAACTTTGGGAGACCAGAAATCAATTCTGAGACCATCGAGTCGTTTAGCTTTGAAGAGTAAGAAAACTATTGATTTTGGCTGTAATCTCCGGAATGATTGCAATTTAGAAGTCTTTCGAGTTTGCTTTCTTATTCGGAGGTCTCTTTTTTTTTCCGTTTAAATAATTGTTCGTGTTTTCCACGTCTCTCTATACTCCAAAATGAAGCCATGTGTTTACCGACGCTTTGACCTAAGAAACTTACAAGGTCTTAATTCTCCACCCCACGTATTCTGCCACTGAAAATAGATTGGGAATTTTCCTTTTACCATGCAAATTAAGTAGATAAAACTGATTATATACGAGGAGAGACAATCAAATCGGTCAACTCTAGCGCGGGAAAGAAGGCTGTAGCTGGATCCCACACATGCTGACCTGTCTCTCGTGTATATATCTCTCTCTCCTAGTTATGAGCTGAGTTCTTATTTCTTATCTTCGTCGTCGCCGTCCACTCCAATTCAGGTAACGGAAAACTCCGTCTCTCGCCCAACCCCAAAAGCTCGCGAAGAAGGTCTACAGAGGCGACGGCAGATCTTACCACGCTTGTCGTATCTCGTTGCCTGCTTTTTACGCGAGGTTGATTATACTGTGCATCGATGGATTGCTCGGAGTTGGACTCTTTTTAGTGGTAATCCTTTCTTTTTCGTTTTTTCTTTCTTTTATGGAAATGTTAATATAAGTCGCTTAATTAGTTCTTTTTCATAGTCAATATTTTTCAGGCTGGTTGTTTTCTCCATTTCTAGTTTTCTCAGTGGATGGTCACATTGTTCTTTTTTGTGCCCGTGTTAAGATGTTGGATCCTTTGTGTTCATCTGTGAGCTATAATCATGTTGATCAGTGCTAGAATGCGTCGCACCAGATATTGGTTAAGGTGCACGTTTGAGGCTTGTTTCTTCAATTGATACGAGAGAGTTTCATGATTGCTTCCTAGTGTGGAACTCTGTAGTCTTCTTATATTATGATCTGTTTCTAACATGCAATTTTTTTGGCTATAAAGTACCTGATTATCAATTGTGCAATTATTGATTGTACAGTTGTTTTTGGTCCCTATCAGAACTTTTTGTCACGGGCGAAACACAGGAATTTTGTAATTGCTGAAGTTACTAGATAATCTGTTAGCCTTTGGTAGATTTAAAGGATACTTTTATCGCTAAATTTACGCACGTGTCAGTTTTTAATCTAGTGGTTGATTATTAGAAGTTGCCTTTGTCATCATGATATAAGCCTATGGTGAGAAATGGCCTTTTTTTTTTTTTTTTTTTTGTGGTGTAATCCCTTAGGGTGTGGAGTTGCTGGAATTGTCCTCCCTGCAGACGAGGAGAAGGTCATAGCAATGGAGAAGGGTGATGCTATTGCCCTCCCTTTTGGTGTTTTTGCCTGGTGGTACGAGGATGACACAGATTTAGTTGTTCCCTTTCTGGGTGATACATCAAAGGCTCACAAAGCTGGGCAATTCACCGATTTCTTCCTAACTGGTTCTAATGGCATCTTCACTGGCTTCACCACTGACTTTGTGAGCCAAGCATGGGACTCGGAAGAAGACATTGTCAAGTCGCTCGTTGGTAGTCAACCAGCATTGTGAAGCTTGATGCCAGCTTCCAGATGCTAGAACCAAAGGAGCGCTGAAATGGTATGGTTTTTGAACTGCGAGGAGGCTCCATTGGATGTTGTTTTCTAAACCAACAACAAGCCTTTGGTTAGTCAGGTTGGTCTTGGGCCTGATCTTGTTTAGCTGGATAGAAATGCTATGTGCTCTCCGGGCTTTTCTTGTGATTAGGCACTTTAGGTGACCTGCATTGTTAGGGGCAGTGGCAGAGCCCAGGTTGTTGGTGTGGACGGCAAAAGGGTCCTTGAGACTAGGGGTGTGCAACCGGACCGGGTTTACCCGATTCCCGGTCCGGCCCACCCGGAAAACAGGGTCGGGAACCGGTTCCGGTTGAAACCGGTCCGGGAACCGGTTCCCAAAATTCAGACCTTGTTTGAACCGGTCCGGGAACCGGTTCCGAGGGATTACCCACCCAAGAACCGGATCGACCGGACCGGTTTGGGAACCGGTTTGAGAACCGGTTTTTAAGGCAGCCCCAAAATCGAAAACCCTAATTCGTTTCTACTTTACCTCTTGGGCTCTCACACGGTCACACGACTCACCCGTAGACTTGCTTTTCCTTCGTCGCGCCATCGCCAGATCCGTCAGTGGGAGAACGCCACCGCCGGAGCCATCGCCGGGTTCACCACCGTCGCCGCCGCGCACCCCCTCGACGTCGTCCACACCCGGTTCCAAGGTCTATCTCTCTCTCTCTCGGGTGCTTCCGACTTGTGTCGAGTTTTTGGAGTTTGCTTTGGGCTGATACGGATGATCCGTTAGTGGGAGAACGCCACCACCGGAGCTGTCGCCGGGTTCGCCACTGTGAAGAACGTCAAATTCGGCATGTGGCCGTCACTCGCTGTGTCGTCGTTTCGCCTCCCCAGTTGTTTTTGCTCTGTTGGGTGTCTTCTTCTGTCGGTCGTTGGATGGTTCGTTCGTCGGTGACGTCGCAGCAGCTGAATTCGGGCCTGCGTCGTCGAGTTGGAGTGTGTATCTGTGTCGATCTTTGCTGTTCGTGCGCGGTCATGGACGGTGGAGCAGCGCTTCCAGCTGTGATTGCTCGAATTTGAGCTCTGCAATGCCGGCCATGGGTCTTTATTGTTGAAGATTCTCTTCTTCTTTTTTTTTCTTTCCCACGGTGGTATGTCAAAGTTCTCGTCTATCGATCGATTATTTGGGTAGGCGTTGAAGTCGATGATTTGGGGGTTTTGGTGATTTTAGGGTTTTGACTCGAATGATCGTAAGGATCGCAGTCGTTGCCTTTACAACAGGATGAATGCATCATGATTAGTAAGTCAAACGTTCTTAGCAGCATTTTTTTTTTTTGGTTTCGTGTGGATCGTTGGTTGAGTTTTTCCTTTTTAAGTGATTTCCACAAAAGTCATCTCCTTGTAAGAGCTGTCTAGACCTGGGTTCCATCCATGTGGAGAGGATTAAATTTTCTTTAGCATCGATGGAATCTGTTAATTCTTACCTATGGTGCGAATATGTGTTGCAAGAGAGCTGTTGGTTGAAATCTCTGGTAAAAGTAGGTTGTTTAGAAGTGTCCTACATTGATCAGTGGAAGCATTTTGCATTCAAACGCTTTATCTTACATATGAGTGATGTATAGCAATTTTTATGCAAAACAGGTTTCAATATAAACAGGGTTAACCCTGTTCCCGGACCGGAAAAACAGGGTGGATCGGGAACAGGGTCCAATGCAAACAGGGTCGGGTACAAGGTCCAAAAAAAGAGAACCGGTTATAATAGGGTTGGGTATAGGGTCCAGGTCTAGACCCTACCCACCCTGGACCCGATCACCCCTACTTGAGACCACTGTGAAGGTCTGAAACTTGTTCATCTTGCTGAGGTGCTTTGTTGTCTCGAAGATTGCTGATCAGGATGGGATGTCCTGGTTCTCTATTTTTCCGACTCCAAAGTAAGTCGTTTGTCTTAATAAATTTTTTCACCTCTGTACAGAGTCAGCGTTTTCGCCCCCATATTCTCTTTTGCTACTGGATATTAAATATCAAATACGCAGGACTCTCTGAGGAAAGGTTGCTAATCCTAGTGTCGAATACCTAAATTGGACTGTTTAAAAATATATGTTTTATCTTGCGAGACAGGATTAATATGCGCTTGAAGCCTAGGAAAATCACAAGATTTATATCTTATTGACACACGTACATATCAACTCTATAATACTTTCTATGTGGTTGTGTATTGCAGTCCTATATTCACTCATCTTGCTGGGAGAACTTCGGTTTGGAAGGCCTTTATAGCCTTGAGTCGAGTGAATCTATACGTTTGCTTTGGTTTCTAGGGTCTAATAATAAAAACCCCCATGGTTCGAGGATGTCTCTTTTGCATCGTTTTCTATTTTCCCCTTCAAAGTCGGTAAGATGGGGGTCTCTTGTAAGGTTTTCATGAGGTAAAAACTGGGATATTCTAATTGCTTAATGCTCTCCGTTTTCAATACATCACCTTGGTTGAATATTTTATTCTCGGGACTTCTTACCGTGCTTTGATGGTGAAGGGGGATGGACCGTCAGATGGAGCTGGTCTCTCCCCCACAGTCAAAAGGGCTATTGCCACCTCTGATCCTTTACAGAAGACCTTTCACTGGGCTGGTCAGCTGCTTGTAACAGGGTAACATTTACTTATTTATCGTAATTTAATCTGAGCTGGAAAAAATATAGTGTGGTCTTTTAAACTTGTTGGACGAATGTTTAGCGGTGAAAATGGTCTTGGTACAAAAGCAAGTTCTTTGACAAAAGCAAGTCCGTACCAAATTTTAAAAAGTTTCTAAGTGTTCGATTGAAAATCCCAAAAAGTATAGCTTTTTACCGTTTGTGAAAAGAAATGTTCTGGACTATGTAACTTAGTTCGATTGGACATCTTCTTCCTTTTTGGAGAGGTTGAGATTTTCGACTGTTTTGGAGTTTGGAGAATGGATTTCCCATGAAAAGATGTTAATATATTATTCTTCCTTAACTAGAGGACAACTTGCACTACCAAATAAATAAATATATATATATATATATATGTTACAAATAAAAATTTGTCGTAAAATCATACAATATCCTTGTTCATTATTTGGCGTTCAAGAAAATTGGGTTTTATTCCTGAAACATGTAAACTAAGAACTGGCCACAATGTGCAGATATAGCTTTTCTACCTATCTGAGGACAAATAGAAAAGACGAAATAAAACGCATCCTAATCAATTGCTGTCCTAGTAGAAACTGGACCTTAACGGAGACAATGAACGCGCCAATCCGTAAAATTAACGTCGATAGTGCATGGAGCAGCTTCACGATGTCGGGTTCGGTAGCTGGGGTAGTTCGAAATAGCTGCAGACTCCTTGTCGACGGCTTCGCGAAACCCATCCATGCGTCTTCGGTCTTAATCGCCGAAATCCTTGCAGTGAGGGAAGCGTTACTTTGGCTGAAGAAGATCGAACGGGACAGAAGTGCACGAACTAAAGTGTACTTGGGAAGTGAACAGGGGTTCCAACTCACTTCAGACAATTTAGAAGCTGTTCAAGGTATCCTGGGCCAAAAAGAATCTCCATGAGCTGCCTGATCAGTAATTGAAGACTGCAGACTCCTCTTGGACCACATGCCAAGCGTAAAATTAGTCAACGAGCCCAGAGAAGCCAATCAAGCAGCGGATTGGATTGCAAAGGCCCACCAAACGGGAGAACTTCTCCTGAACAGGATTACTTGTCCACCCCATTCTCTTTGGTTAATTTTAGGCTTAGATGTTGAGATTTTATGGTGTTCTAATGTTGGTTAAGTAATGAAAGCTATATTTTCTGACAAAAAAAAAAAAAAAAATGCATTTCCAAGGGATATTGATATACCAAGCAAGATCAACTAAACAGCAACTTGGGGTCGAAATTTCACTTCCCAAAATCGAGTGCAAGAAAATAACCGTAGGCGAAGATATAACTTGTGAGAATAATCTAATCCAAGATAAAAACAAGAACTTGAGAAGGTCATAGCGATCAAGGAGGGCGATGCCATCTTCCTCCCTTTTGACGTCGTCACCTGGTGATGCAACAAGGACGACACGGGTTTAGTCGTCCTCTTCCTGGGCGACACGTCGAAGGCGCACAAGGCCGGGCAGTTCACCGATTTCTTCCTGACCGGTTCCAACGGCATCTTCACCGGCTTCACCACCGAGTTCGTGAGCAAGCGTGGGACTTGGGCGAAGACGTCGTCAAGATGCTCGTCGGCAGTCAACCAGGCAGCGGCATTGTGAAGGTCGATGCCGGCTTCAAGATGCCCCCCACCAGAATGACATGGTCCTGAACTGCGAGAAGGCTTCGTTGGAGGTCGACATTAAGAATGGCGGGCGAGTCATCGTTTTGAACACCAACAACCTCCCTCTGTTCAGTCAGGTTGGTCTTGGGGCCGATCTCATCAGGCTGGATGGAAGCACTATGTGCTCGCCGGGCTTTTCTTGCGATTCGGCGCTGCAGGTGACCTACATCGTCAGCGGCGGTGGCTGCGCCCAGGTCGTTGGCGTCGACGGCAAAAGGGTCCTGGAGACCACCGTGAAGGCTGGGAACCTGTTCATCATGCCGAGGTTCTTTGTCGTCTCGAAGATTGCCGATCCGGACGGGATGTCCTGGTTCTCTATCATTACAACTCCCAAGTAAGCGTTTGTCCTGATAAATTTCGTCACCTCTTTATACGCATCAAACTCCAAAATGCTTTCTATGTGGTTGTGCATTGCAGTCCTATATTCACTCATCTTGCCGGGAGAACCTCGGTTTGGAAGGCCTTATCGCCTGAAGTGCTCCAAGCATCTTTCAACGTTCCCCCGGACATGGAGAAGGCCTTCAGCTCCAAAAGGATGGATTCGGAGATCTTCTTCCCTCCCAACTGAGTCAGGCGAAGAATCCATAAACGTTCGTTTTGGTTTTAAGAGGTCTAATAATATAAACCCACACCCCCGCCCGGTTCGAGGATGTCTCTTTTCGTTAAAGGTCTTCATGCGGTAACTACTGGCGTATTGCTCATTTGCCAATCGCCTCTCTGTTTTCAATATATCACCGTGGTTTGAATATTTCGTCCTCGGGACTTGTCGACGTGCTTGATGATGGTGAAAGAGGGATGGACCATCCAATGAAGTCGGACTCTCCCGCAAGAAGTTGAGATTTTATTCCTAAAACATGTTAACTATATGGAACCAGTCGCACCGTGCGAATAAGGCTTTTTTACTTGCCGGACGGAAAAATGGAAAAGACGAAATAAAAACTCACTGCAATCAATTGCCGTCCTTTTAGAATTAGAAACTGTACCTCATCGCCATCGGAGATAATGAGCGTGCTAATCCGAGGAAAACGTGATTGTTAGATTCATTTCCAAGGTATACAAATATGCCAAGCAAGATCAACCTCACGGCACAACATAGGGTTGAAATTTCACTTCCTAAAATCGTGCGTGAGAAAACAACAGGGCAAAGCTTTAATCCGTGGGAAGAACCTATTGCAAAAGATCAAACCAAGAAATTGAAGCGTCGACACTACTGCCGGCCAATCTATTACTTAAGATTCTCCGAACTAAGGATTATCTTCGTGTCTCCTGCATTTACATTCAAACCAAATTGCTATACATGAGTACGCTTCTTGAGATAACCATTAGTTGTTTGCCTTGAAGATTTTTAGAATTCTTTATTCAGTTCTAAATTACTACATAAATGAAATGTGAAATTCTTGAGTAGTCTATAGATTCGCCTTCAGAAACAAGAAGTTTTGGCCCTGGTGGAATAATATTAACCACTTGACGTTCATCTGACGCAATGTAACTCGTTGTTCAAACAACTATTCAGAGTTCCTAGAGCCCTCTCGGGGGCTTGCTTAAGAATAAGAAAGAGGAATCTCATGTAAATACCATGGAATAAGTATCAAGCAACACATGTACTGGGTATGCTTCTTATATTAATGAAAACTTGTGTTTCCAATGGACAGGCTAAGTCCCACATCCACGCCCCAATACACCACACGGTATAAAACTTAACACACTGGTCAAACTACGTTGCCTATATAGCCTACAGGGGCTGCTACCAATCCCAAAGCAGATGATTCGAACAAAGAGATATCATTGATGGGACCATAATATCTTACAATTGCAACGACATCACAACTTTGTCGATGACACGTAAGACTTGTCATCATCCCGTGAAGTCACTAGCAGCTCCACTATGGTGCTCCGGCTTGTTCAATCATCTGATGACCTTGGTCATTCTTGGATAAAAATGATCGGTATGAGTCTCGTATTACATGGGGTATCTGTAGCATTGCTTGATAACCCTCCAATGTTCCACTGCATGCAGTATTTACAAATCATTTGCCGCAAGAAACTTTATCGCAGTCTTATTTTCTCCATTCTTCTCAAACACGGGCCAAACTAGACATTTGATGTCCACATTCCAGTAGCTCAGATAGTACGTTTCTCATTTTATCAAGCGACACAGGTTTCTGGATAACACCATCCATCCCAACCCTCATGCAATTCTCTTTGGTTACCTTGTCAGTGCTGCCAGTGATTGCCACCAAGAGTGGCCTCTCATGATGTTTTGAATACAACCTGTCTATCTGGACGGCAACTTCGTAACTGTCTATACCAGGCATGCAAATATCCATAAGAACTACCTTGTGTTCCTGAGAGACAGCATGCAACAACTCATCCCCTGAGCTTACAGTTGTCACATCACATCCCAGATGTAGGAGAAGTCCCTTGGTCGCTGCCCTGCCAACACTGGAGCATCATAAAAAAAGTCGACCATAGTAAGCATGACATGAACAAGTATGTTTTACACCACAAGATCACTGGATAAAAC
This sequence comes from Eucalyptus cloeziana, assembly GCA_014182715.1. Lineage (NCBI taxonomy): Eukaryota > Viridiplantae > Streptophyta > Magnoliopsida > Myrtales > Myrtaceae > Eucalyptus > Eucalyptus cloeziana. The sequence continues at coordinate 26,174,247 of CM024643.1, forward strand.
CATCAAACTGCATGGATTTGAGGAAAGAGATTGAGTGAGTCAAATGGCAAGGATAAGTTGTTATCATCAAACAGCAAGACATCACTATATATCTCCGTGAAAAAACAAATGAGTAATCTTGCCTGTAGTTTTTACACAAGACATTTAATTCCATAATTACTCTATCCTCTAGAACTTAAGACTAGACAGTTTAGCTCTTAAAATTGCATTTTGAAATTATTTGCTCACTTGACCTGACTAAGTGACTGCCCCGCCTCTACATCAATAGCTAATTAGATAAATTTTCACCTTTTTATAACCCATGTCTGTGATCAATCATTAACTAATATCAAAATAATTAACACATACAAGGAACAAGGAAGATTTTGTGTTGCTTTCAAAGCATTCTAGAATACTGAGGAAACATATGATCCCACATATTCCGGAGTCATCCAGCACCCATCCAATGTTAACCCTAGTCGGATTTTACATTGGATGGTACATTGGATTATGAGCTCTCTATATTGACAATTTCCAAGCAAGTATACACTATATAGCAGCCACTGGTCACAATAGTGCTAATATAGAACTTAGCCTTAACATCATGGGAGAGAGCATGCTAAAAATAAAAGGATATGTGACTGACCCATTGTCATCCATAACAAGCACTTTGAGCCCAGAAAAATTGGCCTGGACATGATTTGATGGCCCTTTGGGTAATACAGGGAACTTAGATTCATTCAACTTCTCTGGGATTCCCAGCCCTACAATAAACGTGGCGGTACATCCTTTGCCAAGGCCTTCACTTTCAATCCATATGTGTCCATCCATGAGACTTACAAACCTGGACACCCATCCATAAAAGTAGATCTCAGTACAGTCCCATAGGATTTTATTAACAACTCTTGAGGCCATCTGACTCTGTCTCGAAATATGCACACAATTTTATAGAACAAGTACAAAAACATGCTGAAATTGCGATGAGACCTGAAGAGGTAAATAACTAACAACCAAGAGTACCTTTTACAAATTGCAAGACCTAGTCCACTCCCACCAGAATTTCTGGTTGCTAATGATTGGTTATGTGCAAATTTTGTGAATAACTTGGGAATATCTTGAGGGTTAATACCTGATCCAGAATCTCTCACCTGCACAAGGTAGAAACCATTGTATATATTGGTAGAAAATACCTAAGAGCAATCGATTGGGCATAGGAAAGCATGAGCATTTCAAGCAAGTGAAGAAGAAAAATGCACCTGTGCACATAAATAGAAGTGATTATCACTTAGCACTGGCAAAAATTCGGGAGTCCTGGCTTCTCTTAGAAAATCTGCTTTAGCCACAAAGGCGGTTATCGAAATGCCACCTTCTTTAGAAAATTTAACTGCATTACCAACAACATTTAAAATGACTTGCATGAGGCGTTTTTCATCCCCAACAGCGTACTCAGGCAAATCTGGGGCTAAATTCAATGTGATGAGCAGTTTCTTCACAGATGCCACCGGTTTAATCAAATTAAGGACCTGCAGAAGGGAGGAAAAGTGTGCAAGTTCACGAAGTTCATGAAGCAGTCAGAAGCAATCAAATTCAATTCCCAACAAATGCAAATCATACCTCTCTAAACACAGCATGAAGATTAAACGTGGTGATGTTAAGTTGAAAGCTTCCATCTTCAAGCCTTGAAAGATCTAGTACATCATTTATCAAAGTAGCCAAAAGATTACTGCTCTTCATTATCGTTTCAACCATTAGACGCTGCTCAGGGGTCAGTTCAGTTTCCTGCAGTAAGGAAGAAAGGGCAATAATTGCATGCATGGGAGTTCTCATTTCATGGTTCATAACAGCCAAAAAATCATTGCGAGCACGAATAGCTGTTTCTGCTTCTCTTCTGGCCAGATCAAGTGCAACATTTTGCTCCATGAGAAGATCCCTTGCCCGCATAGACTCTTCTAGTATTGCAGCATGGGAGAGAGCAACTGCAACCTGGATTCACAATACAATCTTGTAAATGCTCCAACACATGTATCCAGATAAGGAAGCAAAGTGAATTTTCCCGAGACAATATGCAAATAATAATTTGCTATTGGCCAAATTCCTAAAGTTTACACAAGTACTCTACTGGCTAATGCGTATGTCCTAAGTTATCAATGGGTCTGAAGAGAGGCAACATTTCTTTGTAAATACATTGGACTGATTAATAAATGACAACATCAGGAGAAGATCAAGTATCATGCCTGATCAGCTACCACTTCAACGAGCTCCAGCTCATGGACATGCCACTGCCTAGCACTGTCGGATGGAAGCATCAACACCATTAAAGCATACCGTTTCGTTGAAAGCTCAGGCCAGTCATTAATCTGGAAATTAGAGAGATGCAGCAGAGGAACCCGCACAGCAACAACCTCACCGGGAATGTATTTCCCTGCAAGAGGACGTATTCTCGCAACGGGTGAATTGGGTGATATCTTCAACGCACGATTGCTGCTAAACACTCGATTGATCACAGGAAGATGAATGGGTACTGTGTATCCAACTGGATTCTGCTGCTGACGGAGAGTGTAGGATAGCTGAAGCTCCAAGCCACTTCGTGTTGGCATCCACAGGGCACACTCTTCCAATCCCAAAGTTCTGCCCAGTTCAACCAGAGTAGTTTTCAAAATAGTATGTCGATCAAGAGTGCTTCTGATTTCGTGCGTTAGCATCCTGACATGTCTGCCAGTTTCCTCCTGAGTACGAATTAAGCCCATTTCCCTGTCAAGTTCTGCAGCTTTGTTTTTCAGAAATAGTTCCCTGGTTTTCACACTAAGTAGATCGGGGATGATATGCACAAGCATGAGAGCAGTAATACATGATACCAAAGCAGTTAAAGCCTTTGCAATGGTCATAACAATTGCTACAGTTCTTGAGTGCATGGTAAATGTCCATAAGTTGATCAGGTGGGTTGCTCCGCACAGAACTATGAAGGCACCAAACTGAACAAGAACCCATCTATAGGGAAATACAGAAGACTTCTTGACAAAGTAGATGAGTTCTAGAGGGATGGAAAAGTAAGCCAGAGCAATAAAGAAATCTGAGAGGTACTGATACTTCATCAAAAGCTCATCAGCTGGCCACTGTGGCTCAACGCAGTAGCAGGACTCCATCATGTTGTTCAACAATCTGAGCAGTCAAAGATTCTTTTTCACGTGCCTGCAACCAAAAATTTTCACCTTCTAAGTGCCATGATTTCTTAAGAAACATCTGTATCATGATTGATCATGTAACAAGGAAAGGAATTGGCAAACATAACCATTCAGTGATCGATGGATGGCACACAAAGAAAAGGTGTAATGAAGATCAGAATTAAACTTGCAATCTCTAGTGGATAATCCAAACATTACATCCGGCAAGAATTACAATTCAATCATCAGCTATAAATAGAAGAACCTATGAAGGCATAACCAAATTTAGGGAATGCGTAATATCCATATAATGTCATAAATTATACACTCTGAAAAGCTAGTCTATCTAGGCCTATGTGATGGATTTGTGAAGTTGCTGGAGACAGCCAAAAGGAATAAAATTGACAAAGGAATTTGGAAACAGAAATTACTTGCACATTGTGGCCTCTTTTGTTAGGGAGGAACAAAAAATGCAAAATACAAAAGCTTAAGGACATGGCATGCATCTTTAGATACTGGGACATTGCTTGATTCTTCATGACAAACTCATCTTTAGTTAAGCATGCTTTATAGACATTTGGATGCACACCTCCCTTCCACAAAATGAAGGTCATAACAATAGTAATTACAAAGAATTGCTTTTATCCCCTCCCCCTAGAAGAAGTTACATGCACATCAGTCTCAGAATACCATGTATAAACAAAGACAAAGAAGTCTCCAAGCAGTCAAACAAATATAAGTCTCTTAAGCTAAGTTTTTCCAAAATTATGATAAAGTACTTAAGAATGTCAGTCTTCTGATGCATATTGGCACCCTGACAAAAAGCTCTTTCAGCCTTCATTCGGTAGAAAGAGAGGTGAGGAGGATATAGGGTGGGTGATGAAAATTTTAACAATTTCCCTTGAAATCCTTCTCACAGAAAATTCAATTTCTTCCCCTCCATTCACTCCAAAACGAAGCCTAAAAGAAGAGAGGATACTTTGCAATTCTTCCTCCTACTGATAACCACTACTAAGATCCCATGTCTTATTATATCATGATTAATCAAAGCCATCTATTGCTGGGCCTAGCAAATATGATGAACACAATTTGCCGCCTACTGAAACTCAAAAAACAGAAAAATAGCTTCTGGAAACTGGGACTTTTGTAAAACAGAGTAACCTTGGAGTTCTTACAATTCACGTATTACGCTCTGACAGAAACAACCTAAAACTTCCCTGCTCGCAATCTATATACATTCCCCATCCCAGCTCTGAGTCCCACGGGTTCTAAATATGCAGGCGGGGATCACACTCCGTTACCACTATTTATCCCCGCCACAATCCACAAGGCCATCCTCACGAGCTCTCTTTCCCTCTAAGTTCGATAAAGACACACAAACCTATCACGTAAAATCCAATGTAAAAATCCCAACATGGAATTGCCCGCACAGCACTTAACTTTCACAGGTCCGCAAGGCAAGCCCATATCCTCCTTACCTCATAAAATAACCCGAAACGGAGAGTCAATCCACGGCCCAGTCCGAACCAAGCGAGAGATCATCCACCCCGACGGCAATCAACCGGGAGGCAAAGCCCGATAGCAGCTTCCAGCTGAGACGGAATCTTCTAGAAGACCGGCGCAGCGTGGAGAGAAGGAAACGGAAAATCCTATGCCGAAATAGCGAGAGCAGAGAAGCTTGACCTAGACCCAGAGGACAGAAATCTCGCCCAATCCGAAACACGGAAAACCGAGCTGCCGATGAGGTCGGGAATCCCGTGATCTCCAGATAAACAGCCACGGAATCAAGATCTGCACGCAGCAGCAGCAGCCGCCGCCGCCGAGCGAAAGAGACGGAAACGAAGCAACAAGGAGAGAGCGAGAGAGGAAGCACCCGACTAATCAAGTCCGCCGAGCCCGAAGGCGGAGTCGGGAGGGCCGGGAGCGAGAAGTCAACACACGGTGGAAGGCCGCGCCGCCGCTACTGCGCCGCCGTCTCTGGATCGGCATCGTCCGCGCATCATCATCGTCGTCGTCTCCTCTTCCTCCTCCTCCATCGCCGTCTCTCTCCTCTTCCTTTCTCTCTATCTGTATCCAAGCTTAGAAACCCTCGAAAGAGGAAAGGCTCTGCTTTTTACTGCCTTGGCACTTCGGGCAAGAAGTCAAAATTTCCGCTATTGAAAAAGGGCTAAATTAGGCGCAGTCGTGTCCGTGGTTGGCCCAGCGGCTACTCTTTGCGGATACTCCATTTCTTTATTATGGCTCTGTTTTCTTTATTCTCCGGCAAAAAAAAAAATTAAAAATTAAAAATCTTCGTTTATAAAAATGAATGAAGAGGAAATGAAAATATTTAGGCATAATTGATGTCGATTATAAAAAAAAAAAAAAAAAAAAAAAAAAGAGTAATCAATTAATTGTCTGTAGTTATATAAGTAGTTATTTTCAAGAAAATATTAGTTGGAGTTGTAAAGTGATGCATTTAATACCCAATATTTCATTTTCAAGAGAAAACGAAAAGTCGGTGCCCTAGATAATATTGTTTTATTCGATTGCTTATTGATATACCTAACTCTGTATCACATATTAGTTTATTTGATCATCGAGATATAACTTTAAAATTCAAATCTTTAGAAAGAATTCTTTACTTTTTCATCATAATTTTTGAGTTGCGCTTTTACCGATCCTCCTTTGACTTAAACACTTAATTTTTTTTTAATGTTTTGACTATATTATTCCCTGTGGGGGTCCATCTCTCCTCGTACAGCTCTATAAATGCGAGTTCTTTTAATCTTTTAATCAATTCTTTTTATTATTTTTTTCTTTTTTTACTTTCCTCCTTCTACTTTCTTTCCATGCTTTTGACATTGCTCTACCCTTGTATATTGTACCTCTAAATTTTTCTCTTGTAAATCAATATGTTCTTTCTACGCCTTCCGCTCCTTCTTCTTCTTTCACAATTCTCTTTTGCATTTGCAATCCCCATAAGAATTGCTTCCTTCAACAATTTGTGTCATCCTCATTCACTATTGGAAGTTCGGTTCTAGTGAAAGCTTGTTTTTTTCCTTTTCAGTTTTCTTAGTCTTGAATCATGCTCATTCCAATTGCTAGAGTGTTTCTTGATATCTTTTTCTTAAAAGTGAATTTGAGTTTGGGGTCATGGAAATGCTTGATATTGTGTTTCATTCCTACATTTAGAACTTAGCATACATCAAAAAAGGGTTTCAACAATCAAACACGACATTGAAAATTGCAATCAAATTAAATTACTAATTTAGATCCCGCTTCATATTACTTAAAAGAACACGACTCACCTATTGCCCTCGACTTTTATGCCTATATATGGTGAAGATGCCTTTTCTTCCTCTAACTTTCACATGTGCAAGAAGAGGAGAGAAACAAAAAGGAGTAGAGAGAAGTGGTGCTTCTCAATATCACCTTCCATGGTGCAAGAAGAGGTGTGCGGTGGAGAAAAAGGGCTCAATGGGGAATTTACTAGGGAGCCCAATGCTGGTGCCAGTGAATCTGTGGAGGACAACAGGGTTGGCATCATTGATAGAAAATAAAGACAATGGGTTTATGGAAGAAAAAGAACAAGAAGAAGGAGTAGGAGTCGTTAGGGGTGAGCATGGTCTAGATAGGTGGTTTTCACCATTGAATCATGAACCGTTCACTAAGGATCGGTTTTGAAAAATTGGAACTGAGAATCTCCCGTTAATTTCATAAATCCACCCGAGAATTGGACCACTAAGCTTCGCGCGTCAATGTTGTGATGTGAAATAAAGAATTACATAACGGAATCACCTCATGAAAGAGACACCCAGTCAAAGCCAATAAATCAACAAGGTTAGCATGTTAGGAAGTGTGTAAGCAAGAAAGCACACTTACTAAACTTGTTATGAATGGGAAAAGGCAAACGTTTATCCAACATAAAAATTAGTCAATAGCCAAGGGATATATGATTTTTCATTTTTTTAAATTAATAATTAAATATATATTATATATTATCGAGTTTGGTCTGAGCGGGCGAGCGAGCGGTTCCATAGATGAAACAGAGAACTTGATTGGTACACATTAGTCCCAATAGATTGGAAACAGGAATCGGCTTCCAAATCAACTCCCTTAGAAACCATAGGTTCTTGGGTGATTCAATCCTATTTCAAGTGATTCGGGCATTTCCTGATTCCTTTGCACACCCTTAGAAAATATGGAAAGAAGAAAATGGCTCGTAAGAGAGGAAATATAGAGACAATTTACCAAAAAAGGAGAATTGATGAGATGGCGTGGAAAGAAAGAATAGTGAGGAAAATGAGACCTAAAAAGAAAAAGAAACAAAATAAAAATAGTTGATCAAATTATAAAAAAAGGTATCACTTAGTAGAATTGTATAAAAAAGTTAAAAGTCTCCCAAGGAATGGATGGCTAAACATTAAAAAAAGATATTGTTTAAGTTAAAGGAGAAGTGGAAAAAGCCCGACCCTAATTTTAACTACCCTATTTGAAATAAAAAGTCTAAAATGTTATTTTATTTGACAAGATATTTACTCCAAGCGAATATCCAATTATGATTCAACCAAAAATCATAAATGTTGTGCATATTGTACTATTTGAAGGCTAATTCCATCTCTAGAAAATACAATATATCAAAAATTGGAAATTTTTTTGTTTGAAGACTCTAATTTATTTTCTGCATTTCTATTGGATTATCGTAACGAACTATGAGTTTTCAAGACTCCATAGAAATTCGAATTATTTCCATCATCCGGTATTTCCTTTCTCACATACTTTCGGAAACAATGAAAACACAAAAACTATGCTCCTAAATGTGGCTTAAGAAAAATAAGAAAAAGTTATAGTGAAATGTTTTTAAAACTTATCACAACAGTACACTTGAATTTTTAAACATTCAGTTCGTGCATTTAAATTTCAAAACGTATGGAGTTCTTCCATGACTCTATTAAATTTTAGTATGCTAAAGAATTTATACGACTCTTTTTTCTTTTCGAATTGAAAACATAATAAAAAAAAGTCATGGGATTTTTTATTTTTTTTTAATCACTGTCATGGAAAGGTCGAAATGAACTGAAATTACACAGTTTAAAATATACGGCTCGTTATTATCAAAATCAAAAATAAATAAAAAAATTACATAAATTAGCGAAATTGGGAGGCGCTTTACCGCAAGAAGAGTCAATCGAAAGAAGGCCAGAGAGGAGCTCAGAAGTCACACTCCTGCTGCTCCGCTCTGCTCGTCGCCAGCTTCGGGAAGGTGACGATCGTGCAGGGAATGGCGTCCTTGAAGCGGCTGGAGACGGAATTCCCGATCCTGGACCCCGATTTCCAGAGCTTCTGCGCTCTTCGCGGCATCTTCACAGGTTCCTCGACCCTCTCCACTCTCTCTGTTCTTACCCGTTTGGATACAGAGGAAAGAAAGGAAGAAAACGTCCCAAGATCAGAAAAATTCCAAAAGGGAAGTTTGGTTTTGCCGGGAATGGAAATGGGGAGTGTGGAAGATCGAATTTTGACTCTCTTTCTGGATTTTTTTATTTTTTATTTTTTTCCTTTGCCTCAGTACAAGATTTTCTCATTCGCGACCTCCAGTCTTTAGCGGCGGACGCGGAGCAACAACCCTCGTCGGAGAGATTTATGCAGGTCAGGTTTCTCACAGATTCTTCCTTTCCAAGCTGTTTTGCAATGGGTTGCCATGAACTGTTTGTTCTTATCTCGGGATTAATATTTAGTGAGGTCTCTCAATTTCCCGTGTTAATTTAGCAGTTAAGGAGTGGACTTTGTATTTGTTGAAGCTATAGCACGTTCTGGATTTTCTGCATGGACCAATAATTCAGAGAGTGGGGAAATTCATAGGCCGAGTTTTGATGTGGGCTACCTCGTGTTTGAAGAAAAAAGATTATCCGGGTCTTCTTGTTATTCACTTAAATAGCTTTTTCTGCTTGGGAAGGCGATAAACCAGGTCCTCTGTGTCATAGATGGCCTGCACCAACCATGGTTGAATGGAGTGGACCTAAGGGAAGATGCTCAAAAGAATAAGCATGTATTGTCTACTGGATGCGAAGGGTGATCACTGCCAAAGCATACCTGTCAGTTCCATCGAATTTTGGGAGCGATGCTATTTATGAACTTACTCATCCTTTTTGGCTGTTTGAATCAGGATGGACTTTCTACTTAGAGGTGGACTTCGCAGGGGGCAAGTGACTGAGCTAGCAGGGCCATCTTCTTCTGGTAAAACACAAGTATGGATTAACTCTTCTTGGATACTATCAGGACAATGACTATACCCAAATGCCCCTGAATCTTGTTACTTTCCATCTAATTGGCAATTCGCCACTGACTCTTGTGCAAAATGCTTGAGGACATACTCCTTAACCACCTATTGCAACCAATCATGAGTCCATTTCAACCATGTATGATTTAAAAATGTACATCACAAAACATTAGTTTAATTTTCTGTATTAACCGAATATTACCATTAACCACTATTTCCGACGTGCTGACACGTTTTTGCTCTTTTGTGTCAGTTTTGTCTACTGACTGCATCAACTGTTGCCTACAAGCATATGGGTGGTGTTATATACATAGATACAGGAAATTCTTTCTCCGCAAAGCGCATTGCACGCTTTCTGAACCAGATTTCATGTCCTGCTTCTGAGGAGGTGCATATCAATGTGCTATTGCTACTCTCCCTTTTCGTTTTATTCCTTCTTCCCTAAATGTTTTCATTTGAAATCACCCGTTTAGTGCTATATCCAGAATGGAAGTGCTGTTTGTGACATCATTTGTGCCCAGACAATAGTTTGAGTACAGCGGTGCCCTTCTCTTAGTCTGTTTCAAGAGCATCCAACTCGTCAGTTTTGGATTAAGTATAACCATGTTTTATTCGTAAACCGCACTTGTTAACACAGATTACTGAGATTTATGCGAGTAAATGATGTATCATTAACATTGATCACGGGAAAATGGAGTTTCTGTCTGTCTTAGCAGCCAATTATAGCTATTCTTTGTAAAGGAGTGCTGCATTTCCATGATGAAATTTCTGTCCTTTAAATGTTGGGTTATTTCTGTTTGCAGACACAACCAAGGGTTCTTCAAGAAGTTATGAACAGCATATTGTGCCACTCTGCATATGACATCTTTTCTATGTTTGACGTGCTACACTGTTTGGAGTCCAAGTTGAAGTATCAGGTTGTTGTGAAGATGAAGAAGTTTAATTGCTTGACAATGGTAGAACTCTTTAGTTTATATAAATTGTGAAGTTTGAGTGTCTGCTGCAGATGTGCAGAGGAGACAGTGATGAAAGATTAATAATCATTGATTCAATTTCATCCCTGATCACGCCAATTCTTGGCAGCAGTGGTTCACAGGGTACACACTCTTGAATGTATGCGCGGTTTCCATGTCTTCTAAAGCACTAAATTGATATGTTTTATGTATTGCCATGCTTTACAATATGTGACTATTACTCATCTATGTTCTTCTAATTTGTCAACCAGAAGATAATACTGCTGAACATGCTAATTTTAAGATTAGGCAAGTTTCTAGGAATCAAAATCCATTAGATGAATAGTTTGTCAATTTTTGGGCCAGCTTATGCTCCCTTAGTTGGGCAAATTTTCATCTTTTTTCTTCCATTATTTTAAGAAGAGTGATGATGTCGAATGTTTATTGGTTGGCTCTGTATGCTTCATACAGAATCAACTCACAAGAAAAAATAATTGCTATTAGTTTAAGATTATTTTTTTAATTACGTTTGGAACAGTTGAGAATGGAAGAACTTGTGTGGTGCTGTAGCTGTATTCTGTTTCAGCTTTAAAAATATGTTCCAATTGTATTTTACCATGATGTTCACTGTGCATGCTTCGCAAAGGAAGTATAGAAAAAATCTCATGCAGTAGAAAGATTGCCTGCTAATCTGAATCAAATCGCTTTTAATTGATCAGTAAACTGACCGGTGGAGGATTCCGTTGCTTGCCCATCTGTGTTGATGCTTCTGGAAAGAGTAACTACTGATATATATTGTTTGACACTGAATGGGTCATCAGGCTGCTATTCAAACTGGTTCTTAGTTTTCAAGCTTAGAGAAATATTCTGTTGTTTGTCCACCCATTTTCTAAATAATTTCTGTTTGCAGTTGCGTTTTGGTTTTCACATTATCCAGCTGTACTTGTTTATTTTGATATATGGGATGACTCCAGGACGTGCTTTGATGGTATCTGCTATGTCTCTTCTGAAGAAGTTGGCCCATGAATACAATCTTGCAGTTCTGGTGAGTTTTTCCTGTAAATCATTGCATGTTCATTCTTGGAAGTACTCATCCCCGGATAGTATACTCTTAGAAGAGGAAAGGTCAAGAATAAAGTGCATTAATGTCTAACTGTGAATTGCATGTATTTTATTTTCCATATCCTCACAGGGTTTGGTGGCTTTGGTTTCTGTTACCTAAAAATTAAAATGAGTGCAGCTGGCCTGGTTATTTTTGCCTTGGAACCACTAAGCATTTGGAAGCATGTAAAGAGGGAGGATGATGCATGATACACTATTTTGACTCATTTTCATGGTGATTAATGTTGCGGTTGCTTATTCATAGAGTAATGCTGCATAAAGATGAGTGAAATTTAGAAATTCACTTGTGTTTTTAATGGAAGAATGAGAGGGTTTTATCATCATTTTGGCTGAAAAGGGAAGCATTCGTTTCAGGTAACAAATCACACTGTTGGAGGAGATGGAGGTATTCCTAAACCGGCTCTTGGGGAGAGTTGGAAAACCCTCCCCCATGTGAGGCTTCTTCTCTCCCGTGATCATGGGAGCAATACGTATCACGTGTCTCTACTTAAACATCCATCAATTGTAAGTTCGTCTGCTGCATCAACTAAAAGCGTTGATATTTATCTATAAATCCTCCCCCTCTATTGCATCACATCCATTTATCAATCATGAATTACTATGATCCGTGGCAAAGATAGCCTCAACCAGAGTAGAGTGATTTTGTTCTGGCACCATCAATATCTAGAAATAAAATTGCTTTTCTCTGTATTTTGGACATGATCCCCATGAAGTCTAAAGCGTTGCACTCTCTTTCAGGCTTCTGGCAAGGCAGCAAAGTTTATCATCAACGACTAAACACACTTTCAAATTTACGGACGAGCAACAAAGTGTGAGTTGTGGAGATGCATTTTGTGAAATGTATCTTTTCGGTTAGCGATTTACTGACCATTCAGAAGAATGTATAATGATCAAGCCCCTTAAAATAGACCAATCTTGTAAATTTTTTCAGTGACGCCAATGCAGTTTGTGTCGAAGCCACTCGTGTTTGTGTTCATCGAGAGTGTAATGCTGATCGCCAATTCGTATTCAAGATGTACTCGGCGCTTTTGTTGTTTGGCTAGATCAAATACACCAACTGCATGCATGGTTGTTCAATATTGGTTTAGATGTGCTTACTGCTGGCAGATGAAGCCAAATTTTTTTGGGGGCTTTGTCTTTTCTATTAATTTTGCTTTTAGGTTAAAAACCACACCTTTATATTAGCGATAGTTAGACACTAGTCGTCAAGGTGTTGAAAAAGAAAATGGAGAGAAAAGGAAAAAAGAAATGAAAAAGTGATTTTTTTTTTTAATTGTGAGGATTCTTAATCTTTTTGTACTTTGATCTTGAAAGAAGATCATCGTTATATTTTAACTTTCTTCGAAGTTTAGTGAATTCGCAAAGTGCCTTTGTATGGAAACGTAGCTCAAATTTGGATCAAATTTGGATGAACTTCAATAACAAATATTCTGGTGTGTTTTTCCGATTTTGCTCTTTGTTATTATATTTTGCCTGGACAGATTTGTTTGCTTGCATTATTTTTTTGGAATTGACGTGGGATTCCATAACACGGCTGAAAAATAACTGAAAGGAATTCACCCAACTCAACAGCTGAAAAATAACTGAAAGGAATTCACCCAACTCGATCGATTTGGACATTCTTATGCACATTGCAGCCGAAGTTGAGTTTTGGGACGTTGAGGAATCATGCAGAATAGGTAAGTTTTGGGACGTGTATTAGCTAAATTGATGAGCTAAGCTTTCTGCTGAATATATGGTAATTAAAAACACAAGAGGTGGTTCAGGTTTTCTTTTTGTTTCTGAACCAAAACACTTCAGACTCCTATTCGAGCACCTACTCCAATTCATCAACTCCACATTACTTTCAGTCCTCTCTCATCTCTTCATGCTATATAAACCTTCTAGTCCTCCAGATATCCTCATTCCCAAGCCAACGAAAAACATCTCGCAGCTTTTTGCGCTAGCAAAATTTCTCACACAGACCGTCGAAGCAATGGCATCGCCGAAGATTGCGTTCGTCCAACACAAGTGCGCAGCGTTCTTGCTTCTCTGGGCTCTAACCATTCAGTGCGTAGCTTGTTCTCGGGCGCTCAGCGAGGACGCAACCTCCGTTCCTGCATTCACGCCGCCGTTGCCCAATCCGGCTCAAACACTGACCAACCCGTCAGCTCCTGTGGCTGCATCAACGGCCACAGGTCCCGCTTCCACGGGAAGCAACGCCGATCTTCACCCGATGCTCTTTTACATGCACGACATCCTTGGCGGCTCAAACCCCTCGGCTCGAGCCGTGACCGGCATTGTTGCGAACCCCGCAGCGAGTGCTCAAGTCCCCTTCGCTAAACCGAATGGAGCTAACCTCCCCATCAACAGCGGGGTTCCGCAAAACAGTGCCAACACTGGACTCATCAACAACAACAATGTCCCGTTCCTAACCGGACTGGGCGGGAACACAGGCAATGTGGTGCAGAACAACGGAGGGAACAACGGAGCGAACTTGATCAACGGCGGACCCGGGTTCCCGGTCCTGAGCGGCGGTCAGCTCCCTCAGGGAATGACCCTCCAGAAGTTGATGTTTGGGACCCTCACTGTTTTCGATGATGAGCTGACTGACGGGCACGATCTCGGTTCCGGATTGGTTGGCAAGGCACAAGGGTTCTACGTGGCGAGCTCCGAGGACGGGAATAGCCAAACCATCACATTCACAGCCATGTTCGAGAGTGGCGGCTACGTCGACAGCCTCAGCTTCTTCGGCGTCCACCGGACCGCCGTTTCGCAATCGCAGCTTGCCATCATGGGAGGCACCGGGAAGTATGTGAATGCCAGAGGATACGCCACGGTCAAGACCTTCCCGGCCTCGAACCAGCATGTCACTGATGGAATGGAGACTGTTCTCGAGTTCACTGTATATCTGGCATAGTGATATCTGTCCGAGAGAGTGATTGTATCTGAAATTCTGTGTGTTTGCTTGAGTCGTCGTGGTTCTAATTCGGCAATTCAATCGGAAAGGCCGTTCAAAAGAAATGGGTTTTACCTTTGTATTAGCATCTCTGTTCATGAAGTAAGTCGATTGTTAAAAGAAAACGGTATTGGTTCTGGACATTTCATTTCAACAAATCGCACCATATACCGTAGAATTCTCTGATTCACTTGCAACTTTGCTAATGAATTGTCGTAATGTTTCTTTCAAATCTTCAATGGTAACTGCGGACATTTACTGCTAGGAGAAATCTTCTTAAAACAGATAGATGCCGGTTGTTTGGATAAGGAGGAAATCAACATTCCAGTTCCTCCAATGTTTCTCATATCGATAAACTTCCAATTCGCCAACACCAGTATTGTCGGAGGCAGTTTGTTTGAGACCCAGTCAATCCAGGCACAAGAAGAAACCAAAGGGCAAATCTGAAAATCTGGCATGAACACAAGCAAAAGGCATAATTGTATTGATTGCCAGGGATGAAATCCTGAGAAGGCTTGAAAAAGCCTACCTAATTGAATGCTTGTCTGAACAGTCTCAGATCGCTCTGAAGAGTCTTTTGATTCAAGATATCACATTTTTAACAGTAACTTGTCAAATGGTTGACCTCTTTCCAAATTGTTTATGGGACTGCAACGCATGCCATTCCTATGCAAATCATGAAGAACATAATCAACAGATAAACTAGCTTTGGAATGTCTGAACTAGTTTGAAGGGGCTGTACTTGACAAACAAAATCGAATGGATCCATCGGCATATGTGTGTATAAACACAAACTACGCAGAAATATAGTTCTATCGACCAAGTATTAGATCTAGTTGACTGAGCTGATTATGTTAGCAGATTATCCATTTTTGGACAATACATCGAATACCATTTCTGCCTAACCGAACTGTAGTTTGTATCTGTTTTCTGATCCGTTCTTGGGGAAACTTCGTTGGGGACGTACCCAACACAAAGACAAGGCTAAAAGGAGGAAAAAAGAAGCTAGCTCCAGACCAGTCAGGGAATTAATAATGGTCTGGTGTGAGGATTAGGTGGTCTTCTGGGCAATTATTTTTGAAACGAAAGCACCAGCAGAGACACAAAGCAAAGAGTAATGCATTGCCAGCGTCAAACCCAACTCAACAACTCCATTTTAGCATTTGAGATGGACAGGACATCATTACATAAACAAACCCAACAATTTCTTCCTACTGTCATCATCTTCACAATCATCGTCAATTCACCATCATCTCCTACACACAGAAAAAAGAAGGAGAAATAACTTCTCCAGAGCCATTTTTGCATAATCCCTCTTGATTTTTGCTCGATGACTACTCGCAAGTCTGCGCCCACGCAACTAAAATCCACAGCCTCTTTCCTTCTCTTGGCTCTCGCCATCCAATGCGTCGCGTGTTCTCGATCTCTCATCAAGGATGCAACTTCGTCCGCTCCTAATAATGCCGTTCCATTGGTAGCAAGTCCAGCTCAGTTGGCCGCGCTCAATCCGGCTGCTCCCGTGGCACCAGCTGTGACTACAACCAGCACCACAGTGGGTGGTGCCGAGCTTCATCAGTTGACCTTCTACATGCACGACATACTTGGTGGCTCAAACCCATCAGCTCGGGCAGTGACCGGCATTGTGGCCAACCCAGCGCTCAGCGCTCAAGTCCCCTTTGCCAAGCCTAACGGCGCGAACCTCCCTATCAATAGTGGAATTCCACAGAACAGCGCCAATAACGGACTCATCAACAACAACAACACGTTCCGTTCCTGACCGGATTGAGTGGAAATACAGGTAACGTGATTTAGAATCATGACAATGTGAACCGGGAACTTATGTTCCGAGTAATCCGCGTTTGGTTACATTTATTCCGAACTAGGGACTTCTATGCATTTGGATGAATTTGATCATATTACATCATGAACAAATCATGGTTATAAAAATCCTTACAAAAGATAGAAATAGCATAGTGTGCTAGTGTTCCAGGTAACGTCATTCAAAACAACGGAGTCAACCTGATCAACGGCGGGGTCGGGTTCCCGGTACTGAACGGAGGCCAGCTCCCCCAGGGAATGACCCTTCAGAAGCTGATGTTCGGGACGCTCACCGTCTTCGACGAGGAGCTGACCGAGGGCCACGAGCTCGGCTCCGGCCTCGTCAGCAAGGCGCAGGGGTTCTACGTGGCGAGCTCCGAGGACGGGCACAGCCAAACCATCGCCCTGACCGCCATGTTTGAGGGCGGGGGCTACGTCAACAGCCTCAGCTTCTTCGGGGTGCACCGGACCGCCGTGTCGGAGTCGCAGCTTGCCATCATGGGAGGGAACGGGAAGTACGTGGACGCCCGAGGGTACTCCACGCTGAAGACGTTCCCGGCTCCTCCGAACCAGCAGATCACCGATGGGACGGAGACCGTGCTCGAGTTCACCGTGTACCTCGCTTAATATACTTTTTCTCAAGAAAAATAGAGAGAAACTCTTCTCTTGTCGAACGCGTTCTCGTGCTTCTTGTGACTGCAGCAAATCTCAATCTGAACAAAATTTTCAATTGGAGATCGTCCGGTGATTTATTCATTGTCCTTCTCTATTGTCTGTGCTGGGAAGAAAAAGACATTCAAAAGCGAAAAGAAGGAACAAAAAAATAAAACGAAAAAAGATGGAACCGACCACAGTGGGAGTCGAACCCACGACCTTTTGATCCGAAGTCAAACGCGCTAATCCACTGCGCTATGCGGTCATTCTGTTGCTTGTTCTTCCACAGACTTAGGATTTATATGTGTTCGACTCTTCATTTCGGATCCTCCGGATGGTGGCAACAGACTGACCAACCGACCGCTGCGACATCCAAGCTGCCGCTACATGAAATCGAAGTGTAGTTCGAATTTTGACATTCTGGGCAGCCAGAATGCTGCTTCTCTCTCTTCCTTCTGAAGGGTTTTCCATGGAGAAAGTCAACTAGAAGACAAAAAGTATTAGAAAAACGACAAGACAGCGAGAGGTTGGTGTGGTTTGGCTAGCCAATGGGGTGTGCTCCTATCCATTTTTTTTTTCCTTCATGTGTTTGTACTCCGATCCTTCCGAGTTCTCATTGTAGCATGTGTTTACACTAAGCATGAGTCAATGTGAACGTGCAATTTCATATTATTGAGTTGGCTCTTTTCATAATGATCAGTTTAATTTTACCATTCTGTTCATTCCATAGATTCTATATCTAGAACTATTGATTTACATGGTCTGTTCTGATTACAAAATATCGAATTGTACATCATCGATTAATAAGATTGTAACATAATCTAATTTGGAGACCCTTGATTTTAACCAATTTCAGTGGCCAACTCCCCCATCTCGCCCCAATAGCCCTCCGCCCCAAAAATGAGCTTCGTCCACCAACTGTAAGTGTCACGGGTTCTATGTAGTATCTTAAATGAAACAAGGCTCGAACATCGTATCTACCCAACAACCTTAATAACGAATTAGGCGCTTCGAAGAGATCCTAGCAGCAATAAATGTGTACGTACCTAGCCGCAAAAATCTAAAAGGGAACACGGAATGTTTGCCAACATCTTCTATCTCCAAAGCATGTAAGTGTTCAGTACTATACTAGTATATTTGTTCCACTAAAATTTATATACATAGGGAAATAAAGAAAGAGAGAATAAAATAATGTTGCTAATTCTTTTCTTTTCTTTTTGTTTCTGACAAAAATTACACATCGCCGGCTCTCGACTTTTCTCGGCGCCCCCCTTTGACCAGACGAAGCAGGGACGGCCAGTGAATGGACGACCGGGACGACGCCGTCGACGAACTCTCCGAGCCACCGCCAGTGGCATGCAACATGCCGGCCAAGTAATCATCCAAATCGTCGGGGTGAATCTGACCACCGGATCTCCCCTCCGACAGCCGTCGTAGAGTCGCCGATAAGCCGGCACGAGCTTCTGCGCCAGTGACGACGCGATCTCGTCCCTCAGCTTCGGGTCGGGCACCGCCCATCCCACCTGCTTTGCCGGGACCTCCTCCAGCGCCGCGTTGAACTTCCTCAGCGATTCCTTCGCCTGGCCGGAAGATATCTCGACGGTGAGATCGGCCAGCGATGAGAAGACCTTGCTCCACCCCGTCCGCTCGTAGTTGCTCGCGTAGAGCTTCACCTTCGACTCGTGCTTCTTCACCCAGTGCTCACCGAGGAGGTGCCTCAAGTTGGACCGAGCCACCTTGTCGATGACGTACCGGAGGTTGTTGGCGAGGAAGAGGTAAGAGAGAGCCACGTCCTTGTACTGCTCGGCCTTCACGTCGATCTTGCACAGAAGGACAAGAACGAGCCACGCAAAATGCGTGAACATTGCTGACGCATCGCCATCTCCGGTGGCCACGGAGGCGGCAGAGTCGCAGTCGGTGAAGTAGGAGTCCGGGAACCGTGGGTGCTCAGGGCTACTGTCGACGGGCCAGTCGGCGAGTATGTCGGCTAGTACACCGCTATAGTCAGCGAGGTGGGCTAGGTAGTTCACGACGTTGCGCGTCAGCGGGTGTATGCCGCCGCTGGAGATAGCGGACTGCTTGGCAGAGTCCTTCTGGATGGCTTCCTCGTAGTTGCCAAGCGTCAAGCGGACTGCCTCTCCGAGCTTGATCAGCGAATTGATCGCAAGCGATCGGACAG
Source organism: Eucalyptus cloeziana (assembly GCA_014182715.1). Taxonomy (NCBI): domain Eukaryota; kingdom Viridiplantae; phylum Streptophyta; class Magnoliopsida; order Myrtales; family Myrtaceae; genus Eucalyptus; species Eucalyptus cloeziana. Next base: position 26,193,310 of record CM024643.1, read on the forward strand.
CGGATGTGGCGTCGGAGGAGAAGGTGGACTCAATGTCCGGCCAGAGGTTGGCAATGGCCTCGTAGAGGTCGAGCAGGTGGAAGATTCTCTCTGGAGACTTCTTGATAGCCTTTGCTGCCCCCTCTGCGAACCCAAACAGCGCGACCGCGGCGTCCTGTGCAATGTTGGAGAAGACAGACTCCCTGAGCGAGGCGGGCGAAGCCGCGAAGACCTGGTCGCAAAGGATCCTCTCGCCAGAGAAGAGCCTCCGGACCGCCGGCTTCACGGCGCTCAGCCAGCTCTTGATCTTCACTTCCAGAACCTCCCGATCCATCTTCTGCATCTGCGAAGGGCCAATCAGCCTCTCGAACCCGAGATGATACAGTTCCTCGTCGATGACCGATCTTCGCACGATTTTGTAGATGCCCATGCACTCTTTGCCGTGCCCACAAGCGATCATGCAGTCTGCGATGGCCTTTAGATCGGAAACCACTGAATTAGGAAATCGCTCGTCTTCCTGCATCCCTGGCTCAGCAGCAAAATGCTTTGCTGATAACTCGTCCTCCGACTCATATTCAAAATCCGAGAAGCTCGACCGGGTAGAAATTCGTGAAGACGGGCTCGAGACCGATTCTGGGTGATCGGGATACAGAAGTTGCGACGACAGGATCCGGTGGAACTCCTGGGAGAGCCGCCTCACTGCGGTCTGCAACAGCTCATGAGCCCGCACGATCACGCGCGAGTTGGAGCCTTCGCCGATGCAGAGCAGCATCGCGGAGTGCAGGTCCTTGACGCGGCTGAGGTAGAGCTTGGCTTCGTGGCGGCCCTCATGGAAGAGATGAGCAGCGCCGGCATATCCCGAGGTGGACGGGGATTGGGAAGACTCGGGGCTGGAGGAGGAGTCGACGGCCCACTTTCCGATCAAAGGCTCCGCGCTGGCGATTCGCTCCGCCATTAACGTGTCCGCAAAGGGGTCGCCGCGGATCGGGGCAGCGGGTCTCGCCGGAGAGTGGGAGGGCGATGGCCGGAAGAAGATGGTCCTCATTCCTTTTCTCGGCATGATCTTGTGTTGCTGTCAAAGTGCGAAAATCTGTGTCTTTGTATCGGCTTCTCTGAACTCAGCAGATTTGAGAGAGAGAGAGAGAGAGAGAGAGAGAGAGAGAGCTGTGTTGCAGAGAGGGTTGATCTGAACGGTGAAGAGAGCATGGAAGGGGGGATATATAGAGACAGAAAGGGAGGATTGTGCGGGGGAGGAAAGCGGAGAGATTGCGAGACGTGATTGGAGGAGTGGCGAGTGAGGTCTGACTTTGAAGTGCGTGCGTGGGTGGGGATCGCAGTGGAGGATCGGAACGCGGTACGCGGCTGCGTAAACTGTGCTGCTATCGCAAGGAGTTACGCCATCAAAAGGCCCCGCCATGAAGGCTACGTAAGACGAGACGACAGCTTGCCCTAGATAATCTTACCGCTTTCGTATTAGGAGTTCTCTCGAGTACGAAGTTTGTGTATTTTTTCTTTTTACACGACCTATTTTTATCCCCCGGCTAGATCCAATCTCCTAGTCCCTGCGAAATTAATTCGATAGTTCGAAAAATCCATCAGTTATCATGACAATTCGTGACGACAGAAAAAGAAGTACACACGTTTATACTTAAAATAGGTTATCAAGCCCATCACTTAATAAATCACTATTAGTAGGTCACATGTTTCTTTTCTGAGACTCTTATGACCAAATTAATTATGGGCGGTTTCAAAAATTGACATCTCACGAAAAATGAATGATGTCTATGTTTATAACCTATTAATTAGATGTATGACTAGAGTGAATTACCTTGAATCAGAAATGGGAAAACGCGCTTGTCATGTACAAATCACTGTACTTAAAATTCTTTCTTCCTTGATCATCTCACCTTTGAAAATGAATTGGGTAGCCGTGGAAAGCGTAGACCGGCATTAATTGGGCAGGGACAATTCCCTTCTTCACAGGTCTTTGCGTGGAAGACAAGGAGGCATTCTCCATAACCTAAGTCACACTATAAACATTGTAAATTAAGAAAAATAAAACTCACTACTTGTCTTATTTCATGCAGGAGAGAGATTCGGGAACATTCCGTTCGATGCCGCATTGCCACTAAAAATATATTATTATTTTTTAAAAAAACGAGAAATAAAGTTAGGGTCGTGTATCCAAAGAGATGGGCCTACACAAGCAAACCGCACTACCCAAAAAAATGGTAAAAAAATATTAAAAGAAGAAGAAGAAGAAGAAGAAGAATTAATGGTTTTGGAATTGCGTGCCCACTTGACAGCCAATAAGGAGATGCTTGGAAACATCCTCTTTCGGTTTTTTCGAGCGGCGGCCGAGTGATTACGAACTTCTTTCGAACCGCCCGAAGTCAGCCGCGGCCGCACGGCAGCATCTTGTCCGGTAGCCAGACCAAGAGGAAAGGGACGAGCGGGTCAACAGAGACTCCGCAGAAATCGTTGCGGGTCTCGGGGCGATACAAGGCGAAGACGCCAGAGAGGTAACGAGAGATGGGAAAACGACGAGCGCAAGTGGACACCTGAGAGCCCGAGCCGCGTAATCTTACGCCACTACAGCTAATGATCCTCCTCATCTTTTACTCTTCCGTTTCTCCGTAGCTGGACCCAACTCTCCGCGACCGCGCGGGCTTAACGTATGAGGAAACCCCCGTGCTTTGTTCTCAAGCGAGGCACCCTGTTTGTAGATGTGCTGAACCGGCTGATGATGACCCTGGATGACGGCCGTCGTGACCACCGTCCCGGCAGGGGAGGACGACCGAAGCCTGTTGGTATCGGCAGTTGTTTCATGACAGACAAAGTCCATGTAAAAACGGAGTGAGTGAAGCTCGTTGGACATTTCCGTGGAGAGACGAATTGAGGGGATTGGAAAGATTTGAACCCCTATTAGGACTATTAGAATTGCAAGTTTTCATAGAAAGATCGCATCTTGTGACCGAATCTCGTTATAAATCGGCACTATTCAATGAGGAAATCGCAAGAATATCATATTCCTTATGTGAATACAAAAATGCAACGGTCACATCTTTTGGGCATATGGATAAAGACAACGTCTGCTCCTGGACCACTAACGGTGGGCATGATGTAGCGGTTGGAACTTGGAGGGCATGGTCATTTGTTTTAGTTTAGTATTTTGCCAACGCATGCAGTCTCGTCATCCTCGAACTTGGGGGAAAAGGAAAAGAAAAGATCGTCCATCCCCTCTTTCGGCGTTGACAAAAGAAGCCCTAAAAGGCAAAGAGAAAGTTACCGTGATCATCACGCTGGCCGAAGACAACATCCTATCGCGGGACATCGTATGCACTATCGCACTTTTCTTTTTTGCTACCCTTTTTGGATCGGCAAATGGGTCGAACCAGGTCAACATCATCTAGATTGGTGACTTGTGCAAAGTGCCGGCTAAACTGACTTCTGCCGGCTAAAACATTCTTTCCAAGAAATACTCACACCCATAACGTATCAAAAAGTTAGTTTTTGTGCAAACACTATCATCTTTTAAGCGATTTCTTGTACACTTCGACGAGTTTTCCGTGATTTAATTTGATTGACGTTGTTCATTCAACCCGTTTGTGAGGACGCGCATCTTTTTTGAAATCGAGAGTAAGATTAGGGAGAAAGAATCGACTTGTGAAATTCATAGAGAAATGACGTGATGGGTCATAAGTGAATATCTATATCAACATATCATTTTCTTAAGAACTTGCCATGTCAATTTCTCAAGTAAACCATCGTATACTTTTCTTTAAAAAAAATCAACGGCCCCTTACATCTCTAGCATTTTCAAACTCTCTAAGACACTTCAAACTAAAAATCGACCTTCGCTACTGAGTCTTTTCAACGGATTTTGTAAATTATATTTTTTAATAAAAAAATTCAGGACTTGGCCAGTAAGTAAACCTTGTTTCCAAGAGCATGTAAAGACCGTAGATTCTTTACTCTAGACAGAACGAGTCTATTGCGATGTACTCTTCCAATCATTTGGTAACACAAAAATGATATACCCACATGCTTCAAAAGGTTACACAAAGAGATTCCCCCTTTTTGGGTCAACACCGAGTGTGAGATTCTCGTTAACAGCTGGTATCAAAAGGTTTGGAAGTTGCCTACTACAACAGAGCTTGATGTTGATGTTCTCGAGGGAGAGAGAGAGAGAACAAAGCACAGCATGTGAAAAAAGGAAGAATTTTTCAGCACAATTACTTAATATTAAAATTCAGGAACTGACTCATGAATGACGTCCTAAATTACTCTCCTTTTCCTCTCTCTCTAGGTAGTCTATGTTTCCCATTGTTGGGTCAAAATCTAATGTTGGCTGGGCCTATAATTTCCAGGAAACAAGGATGTCCAGTGCAGACTCTCTGCGAGCGGGACCCACCTTGACATGTGTCGATCGATAAATGGAATGATCTGTCGGACCTGGAAAATTAGGGCTACTCAATATTTTCATCTTGGAGATCTTTCATAGAGAGGGGTCTTCATCAAATCACAGCCCTCCGCCGCTGAATTTGTCCAGTTTTGAAAAGCCTGATCATTTGTCAAGTCCGAAATCATCGGCCTTCCTGGCAGTGATTAATGATGTCCCGCGTGTAACCAAGTTGCCTCGATTCAACCTGTGGATGATATTACTCAATACTCATGGCATGACAAAATTCTATGCCCTGTTCCCACGTTCAACGTGGGACCACTATTGGACCAAAAAAAAAAAAAAAACGTGGGACCACTAGATCTTGAAAAGGAGAAAACGGGGTCCTTGGTTTCTAATCCGCAACATCGATTTTCTGCCGACTTACCGACATTAATGTAAAAATACCATCCATGGGAGAATTACTAAAAATATCTTAAATTTATTACACTTATATTAATACAATTCTAAACTTATTTTTTGACAAATTAAGTTATAATTTTTTTTACAATTGTGTCAATTCAGTCCATTCGATTAAATTATAGAAGAAAATATTGGGTATCCTAAAGGGACCACGTCTGAACAATTCATGCCTCGACACCTGTCCAGCGGCAGGTCCACGTCTGCTCTCTCTTCTCTCCCATGTCATTCCAATTCAAACCAACGCGCATTCTCTCTCTCTGTCTTGTCTCTCCTCTTTGCTCTCTCTTCTTCCTCCGATGCTCCTTCCAGTCTAGCGATTCCTTCGACGACCGTCGCTCCCTCCCGACAACGACATTTCTTTCTCCACTTGACGGCCTCATCTCAGGGCTCCATTCTCTCGGCACACTTCTTCCTAAATCACGCTCTCTCTCGACGGCCAATTTCACTCGCCTCTCCCATGATCTCCACGCTTTTGGCGGTTCTTCCCTCGCGGTTCGATGAGGTCTTGGGTATGCCCTCGTGCTGCGTCTCTTCTTCCTTGCTCAGCAACACCGTACTGCCTCTCTCTCTCTCTCTCTGAGTGTGTCTCTTTGTGCATTCTTTCATCCATGAGGCAAGCATTTTGACTAGGGTTCAGGGGTTTTGCCACCCCTTCTTTGAGGTTCGTCCGGGCACCTCTCATTTTTGCGTGAACCCAGTGTGAATTTTATAGTCTTTCTTTCCAGATGACTACCCTTTTCACTTTGATTGGTCCTTCAGCAAAAGCGACTGCTAAGCGACAATGCGACGGCAGTTTTGAATCCTGGGTTTCACTCTGTGATGCTAAGCCTTGCTTTGGTTCCTTAAAAAGTTGCTGGCTTTTTCGCACGTTGTAGCTTCGTGGCTGCTCGGAGATTCTGGGTTGGTTGTTCTATCGTCTTGCTCGGAGCGAGCGAGATGGTGTCCAAAAGGGGCGTGTCAAATTCGTCAACACCTAAGTCGGTGGCGACTTCTAAGGACAAGAAAGGGAAGAAATCGAAAGGATTGATGGCTTCAGTTCCTAGTTCTACCAATAGTCATGTCAAGGTATTGTCTTTTAACCGAACCTATCGTTCCACCTGTGTTTTGGGGACTTAACCATTTAGCATTCATTTTTTCTGCAGAAAAATTCTGGTGCAAGCATTGGTGAAGTCGTGTTGCCTAATAATGACCCGGCCAAAATTGAGGCAATAACATTTCACGAATTGAGAGCTACATTGAGGTGGGGATGAATTGTTTTAGTTGCAAGCGTGTGATAGTCATTATAGTGTTTCCTGCGTAACCTTTACAGTAAGCAAAAATATAGTTTTTCTATTTGATGCTTGCAAGGGAGATTATTGAGCAGGGAAGTGAATATTACTGATGGAAAATCATGAGGTCTTGAGAATTTGCCTTCAACAAAGAGCAAGGTCTTGAGAATCTGCTTCGTTCGGGTCAAGATGGCGGGCTCCGAAGCCGCACAAGTCCGCGGTCTCACGCTGTATGGTCCGGGCTTGTAGCTCCGTTGACGGCAGAAGCAAGGTCTACAGAGAACTCGGTCCGTCTCCCTCGCCTAATTCCATTATGTTGGTCTTTCTCGAATGCTTTCATGTGGGTAGTTCTTCTTTTGGTTAGATTAAGATGGAGTGCTCGGTTCATTTGCAAATGCACAAGATGATAGATGGTTCTTGCTTTTCTGAGAAGTTCTTTGACATGTTGTTTTGGGCTTATGATAAGTGGTTCAGAAACTGGATCAACAATTGATGAGGTAGGTTTACAATTATCATTTTTGTTTTGATGAAACATTGACTTTCGTATATTGCTATTGGTATTTGACTTCTTTTTAACAATGAACTCTGAATGATTTGTTTCTTCTCTTTCCGGAGATTTCAGAAGGCAAAAGTGGCATCTTGTTAGTGCATCATTAATATCAAGAAACAATTTAAAGTGTATTAAAGACATGACCAACATGTAAATGACTGTGCGCAAGGAAAAACACATTGGAATTGGAAGATTGATTGTTTCCGTGGCTCTTTCTTGAAATATCAAAATTTCCATTTTCTATTCCATCTCTCAAAGCAGCTAAATATGAACTCGTACTCATGGCACCTTATTGTATATATTTGGGTAAATTCTTTCTTGATCTTATCTTAATTACACACTTAAATATTTGTGTGGCACCTAGATGTATACATGTACCATAGAGTTTAACATTGGCTAAAAAATATAAGATATGCAACTTCAAATGGCGTGTGGATTAATTTTGCACATGAGCTTGAGGTTGATTTAGTTCACTCAAAAACATAGCCAAGGGAATCGTTGCATTTCATGGGATCCTACCATTCAAGTTGTTTCTTTTTATAGTATATCTGCTTCTTATACAAGTGAATTGAAGGTCGAGACAAGCCTTTTCTTTGTAATGTGTTTCTGTTCTGCTACATCATTGGCCCCTAAATTCCTGTCAGTTCCTCATTTTAGTACTCAAAATTTGCAGGTTAGCCTAGCAGCTGTCGGTATAATTCCTCTGTTCCGTGGTTCAGCCCCTGACCTAAAAATTAGCGAGGAGGATTTGCTAATCTTGTGCCCATCGTCATCGCCTGAAGTAAAAGTCATTGAAGGCCGGTCTGGAGTTGTTATTCAGCATGTTCCTACTGGTTTTGTCGTCCAATCTTCGGGTAATGAGTTGTCTATTCCCTTATTTGTTTAGGGTTGACCTTCCAACTCAAATTTGTTTACCAATGGTTTCCGCAATCCGGTTTTGACTTTACAAAGAAGCAAATGCCTGTTCCTCAACACACGTTCATTATTGCCTGTCTAGTACGACATTTTGTGATTGAGAAATAAGATCTCAAAATTTTTATCCCAGGTGAAAGGAGCATTTTTGCAAATAAGATTAAGGCCCTCAACCGGTTGAAGGCTAAACTTCTTGTCGCAGCCAGCGATGTAGGAGTTCCAGGCATAAATGGCTTCAAGAAAGAAAATGTGTTCGACATATGGCGAGACGAGGTCCAAAGATACGTTCTTTACCCTCGCAAGCATGTGAAAGATGTAAGAAGTGGTGTTGAAATGCCTGACCTGTATTCTGTTTTGGACGGTAATATAGAACCTCTGATTGGAGCTCATATCCAGATGAGACTCTCAAATGACATGCCTCCATAGTAAAGTAGTTTTTCCCAATTTCGCTCTATTAATTTATTTTTCTGCGTTGGTTCTTCATCCCAAAGTTTTAGCCCTTGAAGTTTATTTTTATGTTAAAAACAAGACAATTGTTCCTTTGTCATACATGTATCTACGCCTGAAATTTATTTTGTTGACAAAACCATAAGTTGGGGAAAAAAGAAAGTGACCCTTCGGTAGGCATTTTGACTGGGGACACCGAGAGATTTTAGCTAAAAAATTGAAGGTAATCCAATAAAATTCCCATCACACGCATGTAAACTACTTGAGATCAGGACTATTGTCATGAACTAGGCATATGAAGTTACCAGTTTGTCCAGGTGGTCGAGCTTCTTTGTTGGTTCACGATCTTTTGTAATTCTGACTGTCGGCAATAAGTAATTCTAATTCCACCAAACATCGCTCAAAGTTCGATGAGTACGTATAAGACGTGCATTCACAAAATTCGGAATTTGGAATGACATAATTAAGTTTACATGTTGACATGATTTGGTGTGAGGAACAGGCGTGCCAATTAAACGCACGAGGTAGATTCGTTTCTCGATGTTACTGTTCCCTTCGAGCTTCAGCCTCCGTCTTCTCACTTGGTTTATGAAGTCAGTGGGCATGATAAGTTCACGTTATGAGCATGAATAACCAAGAAGGAAGCAATAATAAGCAATTCAGGATTTATGAAGAAGCAATTGCAGTTCATTGATATAGATAAAAGTTTTAAAGATGGTAAAAACATGTCGATGGACGATGATAATAATTAGCAGTTCAGGCTTTATCCTGGCCTTTGTGAAGTTTGCTGGGACTTCCTAGTATAACCAATAGAACAATTCCTAGCAAATTTCCCTTATCATGCAAAGACAAATTCTAGGAGCCTTCGTAGTTGTCAAGGAATCAAGCAAACAGTAATACACTTGAGCAGCTGGAGGATTCCATAAATAAATGAAACTCGCTAATTACATTTGTCTAAAATATTGCCAACATTTTCGCACCTAATTATGGGAACATCATCATCTTCAGGTCTACCACGTTCTTGTACAAAATTCAAGAGCCAAAAATGACATTGCTGATACGTGCTCCTTTGAGGTTCTCTAACAACAAGACGCAAGCAAGGATCCATGATAAGTCATTGTACGCCCAGCCTTACTCCTTAAAAGACTGAGCAGCAGACGGTTGTAGACAACGGTCTTTCCAGACTTCCTTTTAAATTGAAAAAAAATCCACCAGATAATCAGATTGAATTGCGAACCAGAACGGTTGTACCTACAACTTGCACTCAGCAATTCAGCATTTTTCCCCTACCGGCTTCGGCATCAGAATGTATGTTCAAAAACTTGCACAGATTTTTTCGAAAGTGATTTCAATGTTCCATCATAACTCTTCCTCCAAAAGATGCCTTGTAAAATAATCTAGAAAAACCCAGATCACTCCACAGGCCCCAGACAAAGTAAATACAGTCAGCCCCCTCGTCTCGTCCTTCTTTTCTTTGCCCCCTTTGCTAAGCAAATTTCATCAAAAAAACTTTCCCTTGCTAGTGGCTTCAACATGAATGACAATGACAATAAAAGCTCAATACTTTTCAGCAAACAGCATCCAGGATGATGCCGCCGGACTATCTTCGCAGAATCCATTCACCAAGATCCCAAAAGAGACGACAGAACTAAAGCTTGAGAATCAGGCCAATAGGACTATGATCACTACCGGTGATATCAGGAAGGATGTGCGAGTCATGAACTTTGTTTGCTATAGATTCTGAAACAAGAAAATAATCGAGCCGCCACCCTGTAGATTGCAAGAGGATAGTTAACAGGTGAGAATACCTATTTCCATATGCTTCATCTGATAAGACAACGATATACATAATGACTCAATAAAAAGCAAAAGCTTGTCATTGCTCATATTATCACGATTACAGGAGAGAAGTGTAACATTAGATATATAATGTTCCATCAGGTAGATCTATGGGTGTGTTTGTTTCAAGGAAAACTCAATGATAAAGGAAAATGCTTTCCCGAAAAGCATTTTTCAAGAATATGGTTTGTTTTCCTTTGTTTTGTGATATATAATTGAAAATGTTTTCTTCTATTTGGATCCTATTAAAAAATAATTTCGCACTTCATCGCAGGAAAAAAAAATGAATTTTTAATATTGTTGCTTTTTATTTACTTTTTTTTTCTTTCTTTTTATTTTCTTTTTCTCTTTTCCTTCTTCTTGTCCTTCACTCCTTAGCTTCCTCACACCATCCCTTCTGCTTCATCTGGGAGTTCGTTCCTGGTTGGTACAAAGGGTGAGCTCTAGCTATCGTCGGAGGTGACGAGCTCATCGGCTAGCCGCTAAAGGCTACGAGCTCGCCCAATCTGGCGAGGCTTGAGCCTCATTGGATGGAGGCCACGAGCTCACATGATCTTGCGAGGCTTGAGGCTCATCGACCTCGAGCAAGTTCAAGCCTTGTTGTCGAAGGCCATGAGATCGCCCGATCTGGTGAGGCCAGAACTCACTAGCCATCCTTGTGGCTGGTGATGGGTGGAGAAGAAACAAAAAGAAAAAGGAAGAAAAGAAAAGAAGGAAATTCGAATTTTTTATTTTTATTTTTATTTTTAAAACGTTTTCCAAATTTTAATTTTTTTTAAAAATAAAAAATTCAAATTCAATTTTTTTTAAATATATTTTTATAATAATAATTGTTTGTAAACCAAGCATCAAATCTAAGCTTTGGTAGATTTGGAAAACGTTTTTCGGTCCTTTCAAAGGGGAAATCATTTTCCTGAATTTAAGCTTTGTTAGGAAAACGTTTTCCATTGACTTATTTTCCTGAGTGAACCAAACGCCAGAAAATGAGAAAAAAATTTTCCCCAAAAATGTATTCCGCGAAACAAACACACCCTATATATACCTTTATTTGTCTTCCTCCCACCATGTCGATAACCCCAATAAGTATAACCAACAGCATGAGGATACTATCTTCTAAAGGTATCAACAAAGCCCATCGACAGGAAGTTGGTCTCAAAAGATTCCGTTTCTTCAATTGTAAATCCAACACTTTTTTTATTTCCCTGGAGTCTCATGATAATCAGATTAATGACAGAAATAAGAAACATTAGACGTATTAAGAACTTCTGTTTCGGGATGCCAAACAGCCTGAATTGTGATTTTCATCAACCCCCAACACAAAACCCCAAACACCCCCCCTTCCCATCTCCCCCAACAAAAACCCAAAACAAAATTCAATTGTATGGAGGAAAAGCCTGATTACAGTCCTCTTCTCTATTTTGGGGTTTTTCCCCTCCTTTTAAGTGGGGGTGGGGGGCATATGGTGTGGCCAGGACATTGTCCCGTGACAATTAAAAAGCTCATGCAAATTATTAATGCACCTAGTCAATCAAAGGCATAAAAGGCACATCGATTGTTTCCCTTACCGCAGGATTATAAATGTCTATTTCCTGATGGGCACAATTTAGATCGCCAGTCAAAATCACGGGCTTCGACTTTTCAAGTTCCTGTATTGCCAACAGCAAGCACAAATTTGAGTAAGAGATGAAACAATAATGCAACATAATAAAAATAGTAGTCTATTGGAAAACCTTTATAGGTTGTAGAATTTATCCATGATATGGTGAATAATGACTCCAGAAAAAAAAAGTCTAAATAGCTTTATCAAAAAACAAAAGGGCTACATAGTGCTAAACATACTTTATGTAGTTACCAAGAGACGGATCCCACTGTGAAATCCTATACGTCTGACATAAATAAGCAACAGAATTAATGAATCATACTTTAAAGTGTGTAACAGAGTAAACCGATGAAATAGATTGATACCAGTCTTCTCAGGCCATCACCAGAATTAGGAACGTAACCGCTCAAGAGATAGAACAAATCAAATTTTGCAGTGACAAGCCGTCCCTCAGAATCATGATTTGATATGCCCAAGCCATATGTAACTGAAAGGGACTCTATCTGTACAAAAAAAAATACTAGTAATAACCTCAAAAATAATAATCCAAAAAAGCCAAATGTAGGAGAAAACCAGAAGGCACGGTATCCACCTTACACAAATTAATATAGAGAAAATGTAGTACTTTTGCGTTTCTGACATACAAAGTGCAACTCATGTTGATTTTAGTATTCATCCAACATCACTTGAGATGCTAATTATATCTCATAAGCAACTTAACTGATCATTGGCTATGATCTTTATTTAAGATGAGAAGTATTTCATTCGAATAGACACAAAGCAAATGGACTAACCCTACTACAAGCATATTATTATATCAATTAACTAGATTAAACATCATAATGTCTATACAGACTCCAACATTCTTGGTCAAAATATGACAATTCATTGGGGGTCAAATGCACTTGCTATAACAAATCATAATGCCTCTGAACTGCAACAGTAGGTAGGGAGCCAGTCCTTCAACCCAGTCGTTCCGTGTACTCTTCCCACATGCTTTACAATAACAATTTACGAGCCTCAGAAACAACCAGAGAAAGATAAAAAAGGATTTACAGGTTTCATTATCATTTTGAGGAAAAGCGTGATGCAAAAAATTTCATTTTCATTAACAAATTGCTCTTTGTTGAAGGCAAATTCTCAAGACCTCATGATTTTCCATTAGTAATATTCACTTCCCTGCTCAATAATCTCCCTTGCAAGCATCAAATAGAAAAACTTGATTTTTGCTTATTGTAAAGGTTACACAGGAAACACTATAACGACTATCACACGCTTGCAACTAAAACAATTCATCCCCACTTCAATGTAGCTCTCAATTCGTGAAATGTCATTGCCTCAATTTTGGCCAGGTCATTATTAGGCGACACGACTTCACCAATGCTTGCACCATAATTTTTCTGCAGAAAAAATGAATGCTAAGGGTGTGTTTGTAACGATTCTGTTTCCGGGAGTAGATTCTGATCATAAATGATTTTTTTTTATTCTGCTCCTGGGAACTGATTCTAAGTAAAAGAATGCGTTTTGTAACTGTCCAAAATTTTTGATTTTGGAATAGAATTGCATTTGGTACCGTGCTCATTGATTCTGTTCCAAATCAATTTCTTTTAATTTTTAAATAAATTTTTTACTTTTTATTCTTTTCGTTTTTCCTTCTTTTTTTTTCTTTTCTTTTTTTCCTTTTTCTTCTATTCTTCTTATTCTTCTTCTTGTGGCCGGTCGCCGGTCGCGGCGACCGGCCGACGAGGGCCAACGACCTCACCGGAGCGTCGCTAGTCCTCGGCGAGGCCGGCCCTCATCGGCCGAGCCTCGCCCGGTGGCCAGGCGTCCTTGCCAGGGCTGGGCGAGGCCCGCCTGGCCATCGGCGGGGCTGGGCGAGCCTTGTCGGGGCTAGGCGAGGCTGAGCCTCGCCGAACCTTGCCTTGGTCGGGCGAGCCTTCGGTGAGCTCGCCGAACCGGCGAACAGCGACTGGCGGTGGCAGGCGGTGGCGAACGGCGGTCGCAGGATGGCGGAAGGGAAGAATAAGACTTGATTCTTTTTTTGATTCTCAGACTGAGAATCATATATATATTTGTTCCGAGAAAACTGATTCCGAGAAAACTGATTCCGGGAATATATTTGTTCTCGGAATCAGTTTTGGACAAAAATTTTACCAAACACGATTCTGTTCCCAAACTGATTCTAGGAAAAAAAAAAAATCAGAATTGGGCACTATTTGGATGGTTACCAAACAGTGCCTAAATGGTCAAGTCCCCAAAACACCGGTGGAACGATAGGTTCGATTAAAAGACAATACCTTGACATGACTATAGGTAGAACTAGGAACTGAAGCCACCAATCATTTCGATTTCTTCCCTTTCTTGTCCTCAAAAGTCGCTGCCAACTCAGGTGTCGACGAATTTGACACACCCCTTTTGGACACCATTTCGCTCGCTCTGAGCAAGACGATAGAACGACCAACCTAGAATCTTGGAGTAGCCACGAAGCTACAATGTGCGAAAAAGTCAGCAAATTTTTAAGGAACCAAAGCAAGGAGGATTCGAAACTGCCGTTGCATTGTCGCTTGGTAGTCGCTTTTGCTGAAGGACCGATCGAAGTGAAAAGGGTAGTCATCTAGAAAGAAAGACTATAAAATTCATGCTGGGTTCATGCAAAAATGAGAGGTGCTTGAACAAACCTCAAAGAAGGGGTGGCGAAACCCCTGAACCCTAGTCGAAATGCTTGCCTCATGGATGAAAGAATGCACGGAGAGACACACTCAGAGAGAGAGAGAGAGAGAGAGAGAGAGAGAGAGAGGGAGGCAGTACGGTGTTGCTGAGCAAGGAAGAAGAGACGCAGCACGAGGGCATACCTAAGACCTCACCGAACCGTGAGGGAAGAACCGCCAAAAGCATGGCGGTCGTGGGAAAGGCGAGCGAAATCGACCGTCGGGAGAGAGTGCGATTTAGGAAGAAGTGTGCCGAGGGAATGGAGCCCTGAGATGAGGTCGTCGAGTGGAGAGAGAAATGCCGTCGTCAAGAGGGAGCGACGGTCGTCGGAGGAATCGTTAGACCGAAAGGAGCGTCGAAGGAGGAAGAGAGAGCAAAGAGGAGAGAGAAGACAGAGGAGAGAGAATGCCCTGCCCATCCGCCTGCGCGTTGATTTGAATTGGAATGACATGGGCGAGAAGAGAGAACAAACGTGGACCAGCCGCTGGACAGGTGTCAAAGCGTGAATCATTCAGAACACAAATGACGTGATCCCTTTAGGGTACCTAATATTTTCTCCTATAATTTTCAAGAAACAAGGATGTTCAAACTCTCTGCAAGCGGGACCCCACCTTGCCATGTCAATCGATAAATGGAATGATTCGTTGCGGACGTGGAAAATTAGGCGAGAAGTCAATCGAGAAGGTTTCAAAGAAATAATACCCGAGGCAAGTTAAGAGGAAGGTTGAAATCAAGACCGAGGAGAAGTGTGAAGTGTTATAATTGCGGCAAAATGGGACATTATGCAAAAGAGTGTTGGTTACCAAAGAGAGATAGATCCCACGATAGAAATGGAGATCAAAAGAAAGAAGAGAAACAAGCTACAACGGCGATTGCATCCGATGGCAATATTGTGTTTGTATATGATGACGGATATGTGAATCTTACATGTCAGGACTCTACGTGAGTTATTGATTCTGCGGCTTCTTTTCATGTCACCTCACGAGGTGATTACTTTGCTTCTTATCACAGCGGTGACTTTGGTTGTATTAGGATGAGAAATAGTGATGTTTCCAAGGTTATTGGCAATGGGATATGTTTATTTGGAAATCGACATCGGATGTAATTTGCTTTTGAAAAATGTGAGATATGTTTCGGATATTCGACTTCACTTGATCTCTACGGGTGCCTTAGATGATGATGGTTATTGTAATTCATTCTTTGATGGCAAATGGAAGTTGACTAAAGCTTTCATGATAGTGGCAAAAGGTAAGAAGACAGGCTCTCTCTACACCATGCAAGCTGACTTGATTAAAGAAGAGGTAAATGCAGTGGAGGATTCCTAGGTTGATTTATGGCATATGAGACTGGGTCATCTTAGCGAGAAAGGACTTGAAACTCTTGTTAGAAATAACCTTTTACATTTGAAGGAGAAAAATCTAAAGCAATGCACTCATTGTCTTACAAGTAAGCAACATAGATTATCATTCCATAGTTCCTCTCCACACACGAAATCAAATGTACTTGATTTAGTTTACACTGATGTTTGTTGCACGGATGCTAGAACTCTTGGAGGTGCATTATATTTTATGACATTTATTGATGACTGTTCTAGAAAAGTGTGGGCTATTGCTTTAAAATCTAAAGATTAGGTACTTAAGGCTTTCAAGCAATTCCATGTCAATGTGGAAAGAGAAACCGGGAAGAAGTTGAAATGTGTTCGGACTGCCAACGGTGGTGAATATAGAGGCCCATTTCAACATTATTGCAGGGATTATGGTATCAAGCTTGAGAAGACTGTTCCAAAAACACCACAGCATAATGGAGTAGCAAATAGAATGAATCGAACAATTAATGATCGGATTTGATGTATGTTTTCTCATGCGAAATTGCCTAAATCATTTTGGGGTGAAGTGATGAGAACAACGGTGGACTTAATAAATCTATCTCCATCGGTTCCTCTTAAGGGGGATGTTTCGCAAAGAGGTTGAAGTGGCAAAGATATTTCCTATAACCATCTAAAAGTGTTCGGTTGTCAGACATTTGTGCATGTTTCAAGAGATGAAAGATCCAAGCTTGATAACAAGTCTAAACAGTGTATCTTCTTAAGTTATGGACATGAAGAGTTTGGCTACAAGTTATGGGATGCGGTTGCAAAGAAAGTCATTAGAAGCCGAGATGTAGTGTTTTGTGAGTATCAAACTATTGAAAACATTGACAAGGCTCAGAGACCAAAGAATATAGCTCAACGTTCAGTTAGTTTAAGCCAAAATCCTTCTAATATTAATAGAAATCATTGGGGAGAAGTGCATGGAAATCATGAAGATGGTGAATCCTCACATAATGTTGATTCTTCAGCCGAGATGGGTGAAATAGCTGAGCAAGAACAATCTATTCTACCTCAAGTTAGGAGATCTGAAAGAGAGCGCAGGCCTTCTCAAAAAAAATTGCCGCATGAGTATGTGTTACTCACTAATGCAGGGGAGCCACAAACTTATGAAGAGGCTATATCATGTGAATAAAAGAATGAGTGTCATGAAGCTATGCAAGAGAAGCTTAAATCCTTGCATGAGAACTACATATTTGAATTGGTGAAGTTGCCTAAGGGTAAGAGAACACTTACTAATAAGTGGGTGTATAAGTTGAAGACAGAAGAAAATGGTTTGCAACCATGATACAAGGCTAGACTTGTTGTGAAAGGCTTTCGTCAAAAGAAGGGAATAGACTTTGAAGAGATTTTTTCACCAGTTGTAAATATTTCTTCTATTCGAGTTGTTCTTGGGTTGGCCACCAATTTGAATTTAGAAATTGAACAACTTGAAGTAAAGACGGCTTTTCTTTCATGGAGACCTATAAGAAGAGATATATATGAAGCAATCGCAGGGTTTTGAAGTTGAAGGCAAGGAGCACCTTGTATGTAGATTGAGGAAAAGCTTATATGGTCTCAAGCAAGCGCCAAGGCAATGGTATATGAAGTTTGAACCATTCATGGTAGAACAAGGATACGGTTAGACAAACTCCGATTCTTGTGTCTTTATGAAAAGATTCTCAGATAATGATTTTCTTATTCTCTTACTTTATGTGGATGATATGTTGATTATTGGGCATGATGCCAAGAAAATTAAGAGCTTGAAAACTGAGTTGAGTAAAGCTTTTGCAATGAAAGACCTAAGTCCGGCTAAGCAAATCTTAGGCATGATAATTACTTGTGATAAGAAGAATAAGAAACTATGGTTATCTCAAGAGAAGTATATTGAAAAGGTGCTTGAAAGATTCAACATGAGCACATGTAAATCGGTGAGTACTCCACTTGCAGGCCATTTCAAGTTGAGTAGTAATGAATGTACTTCAAGTGAGAAAGAAAAGGTTGAGATGATGAAAATTGCTTATGCATCGGTCGTGGGTAGTTTGATGTACGCTATGGTTTGTACAAGACTCGATATTGCTCATGCAGTTGGTGTTAGTAGATTTCTCTCTAATCCAAGTAAGAAGCATTGGATCGCTATTAAATGAATTCTAAAATATCTTAGAGGCACTTCTACACTTTGCTTGTGTTATGGAAATGCGAAGCCTGAGTCGAGTGGCTACTCGGATGCGAACTATGCTGGTGATGTTGATTCTTGGAAATCCACATCGGGTTATATAATAATCTTTGCAGGGGGAGTTGTTTCATGGCAATCAAGATTGCAAAAATGTACCGCTTTGTCTACAACTGAAACGGGGTATATTGCTATTACCGAAGGAGGTAAAGAACTTTTGTGGATGTAAAAATTCCTACAAGAGTTGGGCTTGAAGCAAGAGAAGTTTGTTCTATATTGCGATAGCATGAGTGCCATCCATCTTAGCAAGAATCCGGTGTTGCATTCAAGATCGAAGCATATTGATGTGAAGTATCATTGGATCCAAGAAAAGCTAGAAGAGAAGCTCTTCCTACTTGGGAAAGTTCATACCGACAACAATAGGTCCGACATGATGACCAAGGCCTTACCCGTGGTGAAGCTTGACGCTTGTAGAAGAAAAGCGGGCATGACGAACCTTCCCACATGATGTGGAGGGGGAGATTTGTTGGCTGGGTCCACCTTCATGTGAGGCCCAGCTAGCATCAAATAAAAAGAAAACAAAAAGAAAAGAAAAGAACAAAAAGAAGTGGAAGTGGGGTCATGCGTTTGTGCTTCCAAAAAGTGAAGAGGAGAGAGAAATGAAAAAAAAAACTGTAGAAGCAAGGGAGAAGAGAAAAAATGAAGAAGGCTGCAACTTTGTGGTTCTGATTTGAAGGCTATATATTGACGGAATCGGCTCAAATTTCAGTATGTTGTTCGTGAGACCGAGAGCTACAAGTTGATGGTTTTTGTTCGTCAAGAACCGTCTCTGAATTCTCCAGTTGTGGTTAAAGTTTTCTTGCTCCAAACTTGTTTGTCTACCTATTTGGTAAGAAAAAAGATGATTGTGATGTTGATGTTGATGTTGAGCCTCTAGTGTGTGACTAGAGAAGAATATTTTGTGTATCCTACTATTCTTGGTGATTAGTGGATGTTTTGGGCGGTCTGTGCTTTTTCCTACATCGGGTTTTCCACGTTAAATCCTTGGTGTCAATAGTTGCTTTGTCTACTTATCATTTCGATATTATACTTGCATATTGTGAGGTTCTACATTGCTGGTTGTTGCTGGGGGTTAAGAGATTTTTAGTTTATTTAGTTTTGAGGGAGAAATCGATCCTAGATTGCGTTTGGCTGTAATGAATTGTTGTACCCGAGTTCTCTCCAACATCGTCATCCTCGAAAGTAGGGGAAAAGGAAGAGAAAAGATCATTTATCCCCTCTTTCGGCATTGATAAAAAAAGAGTTTAGGACACCTAGAGTGCCAAAACTTGACATAGAGGGACACTTAAGTGCCAAAACTTCGGAAAGGTATACTTAAGTACCAAAATCGGAGTAAAGTGGAACACTTAAGTGCCACTTCGGCCGAAATCTGGCCAAATTGTTAACGTGGCAATTTTTTGGCAAGTTGGGTGCAAAACGATATCGTTTTGCACGTTGACGTTGTGACAAATTGCAAAAACGACATCGTTTTTGGGTATGATGTGTAAATAATTAATATAAAAATTAATTAAATTAAATTTAAACTTAATTTTATTTCAAATATTCTAAAAATTAAAAAACTAAAAAAAGGGGTGGTCCGAAGGGGCGACTGAGGGCTAAGCCCTCACCGTTGTCGCCGGGAAGGGCCGACGACAAAGGGGAGGGTCGGTCGGGGTCGCCAGCCCCCAACTAACCCGGCGAGGGCTACGAGCCCTTGCCGGATCGCAGCGAGGGCGGTGACCCTCACCCCGAGATATGGGCGAGGGTTTGCGAGCCCTCGCCGGTGACGGAGGGGGGAGGGTCGGCCGACCAGTGGCGATTTAGGGCGAGGGCTCGCGGGCCCTCGCCACCTCCCCCCGTTCTTTGCCGGGAAGGGCTGGCGACGGTGGGGGAGCATCGGCCGAGGTCGCCCGTCCCCGGCTAGGGGCCGATGGCGAGGGCTGTGAGCCCTCGCCCGGATCCGGGCGAGGGTCGCGGCCCTTACCCAGATTTGGGGCGAGGGTTGCGGCCCTTGCCGCCGGTCGGCCGGGGGCCAGCCGACCCTCCCCCTCCGTCGCTAGCCCTTCCTAATGACAGCGGGGAGGTGACGGCGGCGAGGGCTCGGCCCTCGGCCCGCCCTTTCGACCCCCAACCCCCGCCTCTTTTTTTTTTTTTTTTTTTAGTTTTTTAATTTTTAATTTTTAGAATATTTTAAATAAAATTAAGTTTAAATTTAATTTAATTAATTTTTATATTAATTATTTACACATCAAACCCAAAAACGACGTCGTTTTTGTAATTTGTCGTCACGTCAGCGTGCAAAACAATGCCGTTTTTTACCCAACTTGCCGGAAAATTGCCACATCAGCAATTTGGCCGAATTTTGATTGAAGTGGCACTTAAGTGTTCCACTTTACTTTGAAACTAGCACTTAAGTGTACCTTTCCAAAATTTTGGCACTTAAGTGCCCCTCCGTACCAAGTTTTGGCGCTTGGGCTGTTCTTCTGCCGACAAAAAGAAGATCTAAAAGGCAAAGAGAAAGTTACCGTGATCATCACGTTGGCCGGAGACAAGATCCCATCGCGGGACATCACATGCACCATCACAATCTTCTTTTTTGCTTCCCTTTGGATCAGTAAATGGGTCGAACCAGGTCAACAACATCTAGATTGTTGACTTGCGTGGAGTGCTGGCTATATTGACTTCTACTAGTTGAATATTCTTGCCAAGAAATACACACACATAACATATCAAAAGTTAGCTTTTGTACAAACACTATTATCTTTTAAGTGATTTCTTGACATTCTTGTACATTTTGACAAGTTTCCCGTGATTTAATTTATTGGTGTGGTTCATTTGATGTGATTGTGAGGGCGCGCATCTTTGTTGAAATTAAGAGTAAGATTAGGGAGATAGAATCGACTTGCAAAATTCATAGAGAAATGACGCGACAGGTTATAAGTGAATATCTATATCAACATATCATATTCATAAGAACTTGCCATGTCAATTTCTCAAATAAACCATTGTATACTTTTCTTTCGAAAAAAATCATTGGTCCCTTACATCTCTAGGATTTTCAGACTCTCTTAGACACTTCAAAGTAAAAATCAACATTCACAACTACTTGATGTCGAGTCTTTTTAATGGATTCGGTATATTATATTTTTTAGTAAAAAATTCAGGACTTGGCTGCTAAGGGCGTGTTTGTTTATATTTCTTTTTTTTTGTTCATAAACGGTTTTTTTGTTTTTTTGTTCCCGAGAACAAAAAAAGAACAGAAAACGCGTTTATTTGCGTTTTTGTTCTAAATCTGTTTTTTTTTGTTCCCGGGAACAAAATTGGTACAAAAATCAGAAATAGAAAAAACTTGTTTTTTTGTTCCAGAAACACTTTTTGAAGAATCAAAAGAACAAAAACCATTTGAAATTGTTTCTTTCTTGTTTCTTTCGGTTTCACGTGTTCTTCTCTTGCTTTCGTTCCTCCCTCGTTCCACTCCCTCTCCCTCCCTTTTCCGGCGTCTTCTCCACCATCATCCTCTCCGGAGCTGACAGCTGCTGTTCCTTCACCGGCCAAAGCTTCTGATTCGAGGTAAGTTCCTTCACCGGCGCTGCTCCTCCTTCATCGTTTGACGAGGGCTTCGACGAGAGCCATCCCTCGTAGTTTTGGGCGATGGCTCGCTCGGGGCTTGAGCAGCAAATCTGGGCGAGCGAGCAGATCTGAGCGAGCCTTCGCGCTCGAGCCTCGAGTGAGCATTGCTCACCCAGATCTACTCGCTCGCCCAGATCTGCTACTCTGCTCAAGGAGCAGCTGAGCTCGAGTAGCTGCTGAGCTCTGCTCGAGCGAGCAGGAGTAGCAGCAGCAGCTCGAGCAGCAGCAATTGCTATGCTCGAGCGGCTGCTGCTGAGCTCTGCTCGAGCGAGTAACAGCAGTAGCTGCTGAGCTTGATCGAGCAGCAGTTGCTCTACTCATTGTTGCTGCTTTTGCAACATTTTTTTTTTGCTACCCTAATCGTTTGCTGCTCTTGAGTTGGTATTATGTTGCACTTAATTTGGTATTTAACAATGAGTTGCTGCCCTAATTGTTTGCTTACCTTGCTGCCCAAATTTGTTGATGCCCTGATCTATATCTTTTGACAGAGAGGGAATATAGCTGAAAGACGGGAGCCACTTTCAAGAATTTGCTTCTGTGTTTGAAGGTAAGAACCAAGGCTATGCTGCCTTGTGTTGGATGAATTTCATGGTTGCATATTATATGCATTACAATGAAATGCTTAGGTTGATCATTGATAGTCATAGTACTATGTGTGGTTGTATAAATTCTTGAGAATATATTTTGACATGGTAGGTTTCTCACAATGCTCTTTATTTTATTTTTTGGCATTCTATTTCATTGATCATTGATAGTCAATGAAAATTGACTATCAATTAATATGTAGTTCTTGTATCTCTTGAGAATGATTTTGTGTATGGCATGTATAGTATTTTGTTATTGATTTAACTCATAACTCATATAATGCTCAACCGGTCAAAGATTAAATGGCATCTGAGAGACAGTTCAGTGCAAAGTGGACCGAGTCTGTAACCAACCTATTTATCGGTTTATTGGTGGATGAGGTCAAAAAGGGAAATCGAACCTCTTCTACTTTCAACAAAGCGGGGTGGAAGAATATACATATTGAATTCATTAGACAGACGGGATGCCAATATAGCATGGTCCAGTTGAGGAACAAGGTAAACAAATTGAGAAAACAGTATGGCAGTTTTCAGAAACTCATGTCTCAATCTGGATTTGGTTGGGATAATGTGAATAAAAGAGTTGTTGTTGACGATCCAAGTATATGGGAATCTCACATCAAGGTATCTTTTTAACTTTTTGGTGATTTTGATTTTGATGTCATTATATTGCTAAAATGTCATTATTGTGAAAATTGTAGGAGAATGTTGAGTGGGCAAAATTCAAGAAGGATGGATTTCCCCAGTATCCTGAGCTATGTATTGTATTTGGTGGTACATATGCTACTGGGGAATATGCCATAGGAAATGCTCAAGATTTGATGGTGTCGGATGAAGATGACAATGGTGATGGCAATGTAGGCGGTGCTAACAGTGGTGGCAATGCATATGGTGACAACAGTGGTGGCAATGCATACGGTGATAGTGGTGGCAATGCATACGGTGATAATGGTGGTGGCAATGCAAATGACTTTAGTGAACACCACATTAATGAGAGAGTCTTTACATCAGACAATGCTGCAACTTCAACTCGTGGAAAGCACAGATTAGATAGGACTCCAAATACCAAGAGGAGAAGAAAGAGTACCCAAGGCAGGATTGCTGACACTTGCAAAGCCATACAAGATCTTTTGAAAGTTAGGTCTAGTCAATCTGGTAGTGACTCTGCGACCTTAGGGGTTACACCATCACCTGTAGACCCTTTCTCCATATATGTTGTGATCGATATTCTAGTTAACATGCCTGAGCTAAAACAAGATGTTTACAATAAAGCAGTGCAATGAGCATGCGATAGTGCCTCATGGAGGGAGGCTTTCGTTAAATCCCCACCTGGAAGGAGAAATGGGCTTCTTTATTTTCTGTAGTAGATGTTTGGAAATTTATTATGGATTGCATGGGGTTTCATTAGACTGTATAACTTATATTAATGTTGAGACTCTTGGTACTTATATGTAATGGCATCTTATATTTGAGATTCTATAACTTATGTTATTGACTGTTATTGCATATATTTTCAAAATTTATATTGATATTTTTATATTTTTGTGATGGTATAGGTACTATGGAAGAGGGATCAAATAGTGTGTCTAGTGAGCAGGTAGGACCAGTTGAACAATTATTGAATGATAATGATATTGACATATTGATTACGTGGTTGTGCACGGTTGCACTGGACGCGTCCATCCATACAAGAGAACCTATTAGGGATAGTAAATTATCAAGACCCGAATGGATAATGGAGATTGTTTATGGACATTCAGATAGGATATATGAAGCCTTTAGGATGGAGAGACATGTTTTTATGAATTTATGTGATTTAATAAGGATAAGAGATTGGTTGAAAGATAGTCGATTTGTTCGAATAGATGAACAAGTTAGAATATTCTTATCTGTGGTTTGTCACAATAGCTCAAATAGATATTTATGTGAGAGATTCCAATATTCTGGAGAAACAATCAGCAAGTATTTCAACAAAGTGTTGAAAGCAATTATCAAACTTTCAAAGGAGATTATCAAACCACCGTCCTTTGATGTCATTCCAAAAGAAATTCTTATGGATCCTAGTCATAAACGCTACTTCAAGGTATGTTTTTTATATCAATTTTATACCGTCAAATACATGTAATTGATAATCTTATATAATCTTAGATTAGTAATAAATTGACAGGACTGCGTAGGTGCTATGGATGGCACCCATATAAATGCTATCGTCCCAGTGTCTAAGCAAGTTCGATTTAGAGGCAGGAAAGGGATTACCACCCCGAATGTGTTGTGTGTTTGCTTATTTGATATGAAATTTACTTTCATGTATGCTGGATGAGAATGATCTGCCAACGATTGTCGAGTGCTTTCGGCAGCACTCGAAACTCCTGAACTGCAATTTCCCCGACCACCACCCGGTACTTACTTTGTTTATATAGACAAATTTATGATTATATTATGATTGAATATCAAAACAAATTTATATATATCATGTTGTAGGGAAATACTACGTGGTAGATTCTGGTTATGCATTACTTCCGGGATTTTTAACTCCATTTAAAAGAGAATGGTATCATCTTAGCGATTATAGAGGGAGTGGGAGATGGCTAAGAACAGCAAAAGAATTGTTCAATTATAAGCACTCTTCATTAAGAAATGTAATTGAGAGATCATTTGGAGCATTAAAGAATCGTTTCACCATTTTGAGACATATGCCTCCATTTACAATTCAAAAGCAATCACTTGTTGTAATTGCATGTTGTGCTCTTCATAATTACATTCGTGATCAAGATAGGATGGACATAAACTTTTCCCATTATGGAGATCCGGAGTATCCATTTGGACCTAGAGAAGTGGAGGTTGCAGATGATATATTGCATGAGCAAGCACTTGGGATAAACATGCTTAGGATAAGTATTGCAAATAAAATGGCAAGGGATCACAATATGCCTAAGATTTGTTGACTTTGTGTTTCCGACTTTTGTAATATTGTTTTTAAGTATTCACTTATCAAAGTCAATGTGATGAAGTTGAACAATGAACTATATTGCTTCATTATTGTGATGTCATGTATGAAAGGATCCATGTTGAGATCTATAAGATACTCTTCTTTTGCTAGTTCTTATTGTACGAACTTTACTTATAAAATTTTCTTTCAAGTATGCACATATGACCATATTCAAAATGTTTTTCTTCACTCACCATGATGAAAATTAAATTGATGAGCATTTCATGAGAATGAGGATTCAATATTAAGTTTACACTTTATTAAAAAAAAACACTTGAGAAAAATTTGGTACAAAATTTACTTACTAAATTTTCTACCAAGTATACACATATGACCATATTCAAAATGTTTTTCTTCACTCACCATGATGAAAATTAAATTGATGAGCATTTCATGAGAATGAAGATTCAATACCAAGTTTACATTTTATTAAAAAAATAAAATCCCGTGAACAAAAATTTGGTACAAACTTTACTTACTAAATTTTCTACCAAGTATGCACATATGATCATGTTCAAAATGTTTGTCTTCACTCACCATGAACAAAATTAAATTAATGAACATTTCATGAGAATGATAATTCAATATCAAGTTTACACTTTATTTAAAAAAAGAAAAAAAGGCATTCGATAAAAATTTGGAACATAAATTTTTTATAGTTACCAAATGTGTTTCTGTTTTTTTTTTATTCCAGAAACAGAAATTTTATACAGTTACCAGACACGTTCTTTTGTTCAAAAACTGTTCCTCGGAACAGAAACACTTTTTTCTATTTCTATTTCCTGGAATAATTTTTAAATAGAAACACAAACAAACACACCCTAAGTAAACCTTGTGTTGAAGAGCATGTAAAGACCGTAGATTCTCTACCCTAGACAGAACGAGTCTATTGCAATATACTCTTCCAATCATTTGGTAACACAAAATGATATACCCACATGCTTCAAAAGGTTACATAAAGAGATTTCCCCTTTTCAGTCAATACTAACTGTGAGATTCTCGTTAACAGCTGGTGTCAGAAGGTTTGAAAGTCGGCTACTAAAACAGAGGTTGATGTTGATGTTCTTGACGGAGAGAGAGCAAAGCACGGCAATGACGGCATGTGCAAGAAGGCAGAATTTTTCAGCACAATTACTTAATATTAAAATTCATGAACTGACTCATGAATGACGTCCTAAAATTACTCTCTTTTTCCTCTCTCCCTGGATAGTTTTTTTCCCCATTGTTGGGTCAAAAACTAATGTTGGTGGGATCTCTCCAAATAGACTCAGAGTTCTCGCTGAGGGCCTGGCTCTTCTTGGCTTCTTGATTGGCTGGCTGGACCTATAATTTCCAGGAAACAAGGATGTTCAGACTCTCTACGAGTGGGACCCACCTTGCCATGTTTCGGTCGATATATGGAATGATCTGTCGCGGAGGCAGAAAATTAAGGCTACTCAATATTTTCTCTTGATCTTTAGTAGAGCGGGGTGTCCATCAAATCACAGCCCTCCGCCACTGAATTTGTCCAGTTTTGAAAAGCCTGATCATCTGTCAAGTCCGAAATCATCGACCTTCCTGGCGGTGATCAACGATGTCCCGCGTGGAGCCAAGTTGCCTCGATTCAACCTGTGGATGATATTACTCATGGGATGACAAAATTCTATGGCCTGTGCCCACGTTCAACGTGGGATCACTAGATCATGAAAAGGAGAAAATGGGGTCCTTGGTATCTACTCCGCAACATGGAGTTTCTGCCCTAACTTACTGACGTTAATGGAAAAATACCATCCACGGGAGAATTACTAAAAATGTCATATAAACTTAATTTTTGATAAATAAAGTTTTAATTTTTTTGTAATTGTGTCAACTCAGTCTATTTAATCAAATTTGAATAGCTAGCACTGACATTAACAATTTTTTTAATAATATTATATTTTTATGAATTTTTGTCTTTTCTTTTTTGTCCTCCTTCTTCCTTTGGTAGGTTGCCAGACTCAGGTGATCAGCTAGTGGCAAGTTCGCCCTTGTCCAGCTCCTAAAAGATCATTACATGTTAATATTACACATTATCAAATTACTTTCTTTAATTTCTTCTACAAGAGTCAATATTATTAATCTACCTCTTTCATGACGAGAAATCCTTGAAATGCTATTTGCCCCAGCAGCCATCGCTTCATCGCTCGCAGCCCTCCTTCGCCCCTAAAAGGAGCTTCGTTTGCCGAAGATGGGCGTTGTGTGTCCTAACTATTATCTCGAATGAAACAGGAGCTTGTAGTCCCGCAATGTTAAACTTATCCCACGTCAGGATACATCGAAAACGCCCAACAACCTTAATATTGGATTAAGTGTTTTGAAGAGATCCAGAGATCCGGGCAGCAATAAGAGTCCAAGCGCCCAGCCGCAAAAATCTGGAAGGAGCACGAAATGTTCGCAAACATATTCTAATCTCCAAAGCATATAACTATACTGCACTTTGGTTGATTTTTTAAATATCATGGAACGTTCTTTTCCGTTTAAGAAAAGAAAGAGAGAATCAAATGATGTTGCGAATCATTTTTATTCTCCACAAAAATTTTCTATCTCTTTTTCTTTGTTCCAACAAAAAATTACACACGGCCGACTTTTCTCAAAAACTCCCTTTTCCCTGCCAAACCGGGGACGGCCAGCGACTGGACGACCGAGACGCCGCCGTCGACAAGGTCGCGGACCCTCCACCAGTGGCGCGCAACATGCCGGCCAAGTAATTATCCAAATCGTCAGGGGTGAATTTGACCGCCGGATCCCCCCTCGGACAGCCGTCGTAGAGTCGCCGATAAGCGGGCACAAGCTTCTCCGCCAGCGACGACGCGATCTCGTCCCTCAGCTTCTGGTCGGGCACGGCCCATCCCGCCTGCTTGGCCTGAACCACCTCCAGGGCCGCGTCAAACTTCCTCAGCGATTCCTTCGCCTGGCCCGAAGAAATCTCGACACTCGGACCGGCCAACGAAGCGAAGACCTTGCTCCATCCCATCCGCTCGTAGTTGCTCGCGTAGAGCTTCACCCTGGACTCGTGCTTCGCCACCCATTGCTCTCCGAAGAGGTGCCTCAGGCTGGGCTGAGCCACCTTGTCGACGACGTACCGGAGGTTGTTGGCGAGGAAGAGGTAAGAGAGAGCCACGTCCTTGTACCGCTCGGCCTTCGCGTCGAGCTTACTCAGCAGGACGAGAACGAGCCATGCAAACTGTGCGAACTTCGCCGACGCATCGCTGTGTCCGGCGGCGATGGAAGCGGCAGAGTTGCAGCCAGCAAAGTAGGAGTCTGGGAACCCTGGATGCTTGGGGCTGCCATCAACGGGCCAGTTGACGAGTATGTCTTTGAGGACACCACCATAGTCCGCGAGCAAAGTGAGGTAGTTCATGACGTTGACCGTGAGCGGGTCGATGCCGCCTCTGGGGACTGCTGATTGCTTGGAGGAGTCCTTCTGGATGACCGCCTCAAAGTTGCTGAGAGTCGCGCGGACCGCCTCACCAAGCTTGATAAGTGAATTGATCGCATGTGATCTGACAGCGGATGTTGCGTCGTAGGAGAAGGTGGCCTTGATGCCCGGCCAGAGGTTGGCAATGGCCTCGTAGAGGTCGAGCAGGCAGAAGATTCTCTCAGGAGATCTCTTGATAGCCTTCGCCACCCCCTCTGCGAACCCAAACAGCACAACCGCGGCGTCCCGTGCAACGTGTGAGAAGACGGACTCCCTGACTGAGGCGGGTGCCGCGGCAAAGACCTGGTCGGAGAGTATCCTCTCACCATAGAAGAGCCTCTGGAATGCCGGTTTCACAGCGCTCAGCCAGCTCTTGACCTTCAGTTCCAAAACCTTCCAATCCATCTTCTGCATCTTCCAAGGGTGGATCGGCCTCTCGAACCCTAGATGATACAGTTCCTCGTCAACGACTGATCTTCGCACGATTTTGTAGATGTCCATGCACTCTTTGCCGTACCCGCAAGCGATCATGCAGTCCACGATGGCCTTCAGATCGGAAACCGCTGCATCAGGAACTCGCTCCTCTTCCTGCATTACCGGCTCAGCAGCGGACTGCTTCTTCGATAACTCGTCCTCCGACTCATATTCAAAATCGGAGAAGCTCGAGAGGGTAGAGGTTCGTGAAGACCGGCTCGAGACCGATTCGCCGTGGTCAGGATAGGGGAGTTGCGACGACAGGATCTGGTGGAACTCCAGGGAAAGCCGCCTCGCTGCGGTCTGCAACAGCTCATGAGCCCGTACGATGACGCCCGAGTTCGAGACCTCACCGATGCAGAGCAGCATCGCGGAGTGCAGGTCCTTGACGCGGCTGAGGTAGAGCTCGGCTTCGTGGCGGCCCTCACGGAAGAGAAAAGCGGTGCTGGCGTACCTGGAGGTGCCGGAGGAGGAGTCGTCCGCCCACTTCTCGATCAAAGGCTCTGCGCTCGCAATCCGCTCCGCCATTGATGCGTCGGCGAAAGGGTCACCGCCCGTAGCGGGCCTCGCAGCACGGTCGGAGGGCGGCGGCTTGAAGAAGATGGTCCTCATTCCTTTTCTCGGCATGTCTTGCGTTGCTATTTATGATGAGTGCGAATCTATGTCTTTGGTATCAGCTTCTCTCAACTCTGCAGATTAGAGAGAGAGAGAGAGAGAGGGAGGGAGAGTTGAGATGGCCAGAGGCTTGATCTGGAAGGGGAAGATGGCTTGGAAGGGGAATATATAATAGAGAGAGGGGGCTACTGTGGGAGGAAATTGCAGAGGAGCGCGGCGAGTGAAGTTTGACTTGAGGCGTGTGTCTGTGCTTGGGAATCGTGTGGACTGGAAACGCGGAGCGGCTGCATAAACTGTGTCGCTTTGGCACGGTGTTACGCCACCAAAAGGCCTGAAAAGCTTCCGCGAACAGACACAAAAAGCGCGACCCGCGTTAAATTACACCCATGAGAAATGATTGGGGGATGGTGAGAATAATATAAAAGATTTTGTTAGCATAATAATTTTGAGATACCGTGAAAATAATAGTTTTTTGTGAGTCATAAATTTCTGAAAAAGTGATCTCACAATAACTTATAATTATTTATAATTTATAATAGACTATTATTTTTATTAAACACTGTCACACAATCATTTATATAATATAAATGATTTATAAAAAGAAATAATTTGATGACAGTTTTTAATTTATTGTGATTTACAATAAACCAAATGAGAGTGAAGAATTTATGACTCACCACAATTCATTATTCTCACAATAACAAAATAACTGTTACACTGACGGAACCTTAGGTGCCAATTTTTAAAAATAATTATAAGAAATTAAATAATAAATTATTATAAATTATTATGAATTTACTCTTTTAAGAATTTGTTATTCGCAACAAGTGCTATTTCATATGATTATTTAAAGATTATTATGCTATCAAAATTCACTAATTATGAAACTTACTTTTTTAAGAATTCGTGGCCAAAAAATCATACGATTAATGATCTCCCCATCTTTTCCGTCCATTTCTCTGTAGCTGTTGCATGACTCTCGCCCATCACGACGACCCGCGTGCGCGATTTCCGAGTAACCCCCTGTGCTCTTTTTCTCCTTCTCGAAGGCACATCCCCCACCACAGTCCCCGCGTTGATCTCACCCCGTAAAAGTGAGAGAATGGTAGACTTTAATTAAGAAAAGACATGCGACGACGGTCGGTCATGACGAGCGACGACTCTGACCAACCCCTACTTGGTACATTTAATGTTGTAGCCAGCGCGCGACGACGACAACGTCCGCTTGAAAAGGAATGTGAATGGAAGAAAATATTAGGCGGACCGATCAGGCCATGCCAAGTCACCGCACCCGGGCCAATCGATGGATGACGCGTGGCGCCACGTGGGAAGCTCGTTTGTAGAATTCTATGGGTATTGTTCTGTGGAGAGACGTATTAAGCGACTTTTGAAGATATTTGAGTTTCTGCTAATGATATTTATCAAGGGAATTATGTGATCCGAGATATAGATTGGTGCGTATTGTTATTTTCGGTAAAAGTGAGGCTCTAGTTTAATAGAATCGGAGTCGCTACGATCTTTATATCAATTATGCTATAAACAAGAAAAGCTTATTGCATTGTAAGAGGACCATTTTAATTACAAGGTTTTACTAAACGATAATGTTTTATGAGAGAATTTAGATACTAATTCCTACTATTCAATGAGGAATCATAATAGTATTAATTACATTTATGAGTATACGAAATACCACAGCCATGTTTTTTTTTGGCATATATGCGATCTTTCACATCTTACATCATTAATTTAAATGAAAAGGTATGAAATAAAGTACATGCATTTTTTTGTATATTCAAAAAATGTGCACGAGACGGGAGTTTCCTCTGAAAATGACGGATGTTTACGCAATAGTTTGAGCATTCTACCAATAGAGATATGAACAAATACTCCATGCTCTAGTATCATGTGAAAACTTTATGGAATCGCTACTAAATATTATAAAAAATTAAGTTGGTAGATAAAAATATGATTTACAGTTTAGATGGCTTAATGCTTACTGAATACTCTTTTAATTTTCACGGATTATGTTAAAAGCAAGTCACTGAGGGACGTGGCTCAAGCATGAAATTATTTGTATTTGATGATGTAGAGAATTACCCTCTTAGTCACATCAGAGACATCATGACTTGCTTGTAGGGCAAGTCAAATTAATTGGGCGTACAAGAATTAGTAATCAGTTAATTTTTGACTTGCCTAAAAGGCAGCTAATATTGCAGTGGATATTTCACCCATACTTTTTCACCTTAAGCATGGGAGGATATTATACCTACTTACTTGGTGGTAGCCAAGGTTGAAACCTTAATGTGGTGTCTACCTTCGTTATCGAAGGGTCCCCTAATTCTTGGTCAATCTTTTTCTTCCCGATTGAATGGGAACACGGAGGTGACATTGCGGGGCCTTCCATCCTAAAGTAGATCTGCTACCCGTTTCTTTCTTTGGAGTCTGTTAAGGACTCAATAATATATTGTGTTCCTTGAAATTAACAATGGACACATTGTTGACTTGAGTGACAGTTAGATTAGATTAACCTTTGCTAGCTGAGTATTCTTACCATGAAAAATGCTCTTTGAAAATTCAAAATTACTTGTTTACATATGTATTTGTCGCGTAGTAAAATGTTAAATCTGGTTACAAACACCTTTATCTTTTAAGTAATTAACGTTCACTTCGACGAGTTTCTTGTAATTAAATTTTATTCATGTAATTCATTCGATGTCATTGCGAGGTGGCCGTCTCTATTGAAATTAAGAAAGCCAATAAAGCAGTCAAGCCAAGAGGAAAGGGACAAGTGGTCACTAACAAAGACTCGACATAAATCGCTATGAAGCCGGTTCCACCTAGAACCCGAAACCTATCCGTGGGTACACATTTCTCATTTTTTTGGAGCCCGAAACTTATTCTGTCGTTGGTTCTAATATCGATTTCAGAGTCTAATAAGTTCTTTTTTCTTTTTCTTTTTTTAATCTCTGTTTCGTTTGTAATTAAGCAAAACAAAAACGAACGAAACAATAAAAATGCTCTTCCTTCCATTTTCCTTGTAGCTGCGTGCGACATGCTCTTTCAGCACGACGACTCGCGCGCGCGCCTGACGTTCGAGAAAGCCCCCGCCCCTGGGTATCACCCCGCAATAAAGGTGAGAAAAGCTGTCCGAAGACTACAGTCGACTCATTCAAAAAAGGAGCCGCGACGACGGTCGTCATGACGACCGACGACTAAAGGTGGAAGCGCGACCGATCCCTATTTGGTATCCACGTACGTGATGCTCGCGTGACGACAAAGCCCGCGCAAAAGACACGTGAACGGAAACTCGTTGGTAGAATTACGCGGGACCTTCGCATGGAAGAGACGAATTGAGGGACTTTGAAGATGTTTTTAGTTTCCGTTTCCATCGTCCAGTGGTTTAGGACATCTCTCTTTCAAGGATGCAGCGGGTACTACGAAAGGAAGTTGATCGTGAATAATATATGAGAAGGAAGTTATATGATCTGGGATATAGATTGCTACGTACCGTTATTTTTGTTAAAATTAGTCGATGTGATCTTCATATCAATCGTGCTATAAACAAGAAAAACTTATTGTATTGTAAGAGGACCATTTTAATTATGAGATTTTACTGGACGATGGTATTTTATGAGAGAGCTTAGATACTAATTCCTACTATTCAATGAGGCATCATAATAGGATAAAACTATTAACTACATTCATGAATATATGAAACACGACGGTTGTGTTTTTGGGCATATATACGATTCTCAACATCTGACATCGTTAATTTATCAAGGAATAAGTGCGCCGGAAGTCTTAAAACTTGTTATGAAAATGCAATTGAGTATTAAAATTTTTAAAAAGTGCAATTAAGTCATAAACTTATCAAATTATTTTAATCAAGTCATTTCATTGAATGCATTTTTTTTTTAAACTTTAGGACTCGATTTCACTTTTATGATAAATTTTAGAACTTGAATGCACTTTTTAAAGTTTTAGAACTTAATTGCATGAAATTATTTGTATTCAATGATGTAGAGAATTTACCCTTTTCGTCGCATTGGAGGCAACATCCCTATTTTTGTGCTCCTTGAAATCGACAATGGATACTGACCAAAAAAAAAAAAAAGAAATCGACAATGGATAATACTAAGTCAACAGTCCGAATTGTTGACTCGCGAGAGTTCATATTAGATTGACTTCTGCTAGCTGAATTTTCTTACCATGAAAAATGCTCTCTTAAATTTCAAATTTACGTGTATAATATGTATTTGTTACGTGGCAAAAAAATTAAATCTTGTTACAAACACCATTATCTTAAAAGTAATTCACGTTCATTTCAACAAGATTCCTATAATTTAATTTAATTTATGTAATTTTCGACATCGTTGTGAGGTGCCCATCTTTATTGAAATTTAGAAAGCCCCTTAAGCAGTCAAGCCGAGAGGAAAGGGACGAGTGGTCATCAACAAAGACAAAGCAGAAATCGCTGTGGGTCAAAGCAATACGAGGTGAAAGAGAGACCTACGTAATCTAGAGCTAATAGTCTCCCGATTTTTTCCTTCGTTCATTGATAGCCGTGACAATCTCATCATAATCGGTGCGTTTATTTTATAGAAAATGAATTATTTGAAAAATATTTTCTTAATTATGATCATATTGTTTATAAAAATAAATGAGTGAACAATATCTTTATTGTTCACGAAGATATTAAGATATAAATTGTTATCGAAAATGATTTTTTTTAATTACTTGATAATTTCAAGTGGTATGAATGATTTTTTTTTGAATTTTTCTTTTCACGAAACAGACGAAATTTAATGTACGATAAAGTCCTATGTTTTTCTTCTCGAGGGAGAAAGTTTGTAGATTACTTGACTTAGCTTAATGAAGACTTGTGATGACGGGCATGATGACGACCACGTCATAGGGACGAATTTTTTTTTAATTACTTGATAATTTCAAGTGGTATGAATGATTTTTTTTTGAATTTTTTTTCACGAAACAAACGAAATTTATTGTACGATAAAGTCCAATGCTTTTCTTCTCGAGTGAGAAAGTTTGTAGATTACTTGACTTAGCTTAATGAAGACTTTGTGACGACAGGCATGATGACGACCGCGTCATAGGGACGAATTTTTTTTTAATTACTTGATAATTTCAAGTGGTATGAATGAATTTTTTTTTTTTTTAATTTTTTTTCACGAAACAAACGAAATTTATTGTACAATAAAGTCCTAAGCTTTTCTTCTCAAGTGAGAAACCCGTTTGTAGATTACTTGACTTAGCTTAATGAAGACCCGTGATGACGGGCATGATGACGACCATGTCGGAGGGACGACGAAACTCTACTGTCATCTGTAATTTTTGCATGAAGACAAAAGTCCGTGTAAGAGAAAGTTAAACCAATACTCATTCGTAAAAATTCGGTGGAATTTTCTTATGGAGAGACAAGTCAGGGGCTTAGAAAAGATTTGGACCTCCGTGAGTGATACGGTTTAGGATACCGGATGAGTATGGAGAAAATTACCAAACAAGTTCTAAATTTATTGCGCTTATCTCAATCGGTCGTAGGCTATTCAATTTAGTCAATTTAGTCTCAAACTTTTTAACAATTTGCCAATAAAGTCCATTCGGTTAATTTTAACTGAAGATTGCTAGCGTAAAGACCAACCGTTCTATAGCATGGATAATTATTAATCATTTTTCTATTTTCTTTTTCTTTTTCTCTTATCTCCCTCTGCCAGACCACTGCATTGACAATAGCTAGTGAAGGTTTCTAGCCATAGGTGAGGGCTACAGTGTCCCCACCTGGCCTAGATCTTGCGAAGGGCATCGCAGCCCTTGTGAGTTGTGTGAGGAGCCACAAGTCCTTGCCCAATGGCCAGCGAGGTGTGTTGCGTTCCTTGCCTAAATCTGGTAAAGGCCACGACGTCCTCGTAGGACAACATGCATATGTGTCGGTAATTTCTAGTTAAGATTGGCTGGATGAATATTGTTGTCAATTTATCAAAAAAAATAGAATTAAATTGACCAAATTAAAATGTTCATGACATTATAAATATATGACTTTTTTTCTAAATAATTACCCCTGTTTTTGGGCATAAATATATGATGAATTTACGGTTGTCGTCACATCAGAGACATAATCCTTATTGTTGGACATATGGAGGGAGCACCATCACACTCCTCTATCTTGCTTTCCTTCAAATCAGCAATGGATCGTAGTAAGCCAACAGTAACCAAGCCATGAATCTTGTGCTCTAGTCCACCTTACAGTGACTTCTGCTGGCCGACTAGCCTTTCCAAGAAAGAATGCTCTCTTAAGAATCAAATTTAAATACATACCCAGCGCAGCAAAAAGCCGCATCAGTTAACTTATGCAATTCGTTCGACACGATTGCGAGGTGCCCATCTCTATCGAAAATAAGAAAAAGAGTAGGGAGATAATATCGACTTTATAAAAGCTAACGCGTCTTATCATAAGTGGGTATTTTGCTATATACAGACGCTTTAAGTTGATTAGAGTGGAAACACCTTGAAATTTCAAGTGAGAATCAACTCTGGTTACCACTCACCATCGAGTCTTTTTAACTAATCAGATAAAGCGCGCGCAAAAAAAAAAAAAAAAAAAAAAAAAAAAAAAAACGGGGACTTGGCACTAAATAAAACCTTATATTGAAAAGCATGTAAAGACATTTGAACTTTTAGGACACACATGACAAAATTTCCGTTTTTATATTTCTTTATTTTTTTGTTCTTCGGAATATGTTTTAAATAAAAATTCGCTTGGCAAGACAATTTCATTTTTCTATTTTTGATATAGAGATTTTGAGTAAAAATCATAAGTTAATTTTTTTAGCTTTTTTATATCCGGAACAAAAGTGAGAAATGAATTTTTTTTTTATCATTCACTCTTGTCACTACTCGCTACCCACCCACCATCCGTGGGACATTGAATGCTTGCCATTGGTTGCTTGTTGTAGGATGCCGAATGCCAGATGTCGGACACTGATCGCCCGCTGGTTGCCGCTCCCTTAGAAATAGAAATTTTATTCTGTTATTAAACAAATTTATGTTTCAGAAATAGAAATTTTAAGTTATTATCAAACGCGTTTTTTATTCAAAAACTTGTATAGGGAATAAAAATTAAGAAATCAATTTCTAATAAAAATTAATTTCTATTCCAAAAATTTTCCTATGTGCGCCCTTATGCTCCAAATAAGATGCCTCTATGCAATATACTTTAAAAAAATGTTTTACCAGCATAACAATCTTTAAGTCATTCTAAGAATAATAATTCATCATGAATCATAAAATTTTGAAAGACCTGATCTCACAATAATTTATAATATTGATTATTTATTTTTATGATCAATAACATATATTATTTTCATACTAAATTAGAAATTATCAGTTAATTAAATCATCGTGAGATTTATTTTAAAAAAAATTATGAATTACGACATCATACCGTTATTCTAAACCGTAGCCTGATGATTATTATGACAGCAAAATCTTGTACTGACTTTTCTAACGTGAAGCAGATGCGGTCTTGATGACGAAAGCGCAAAGCACCGCATGAGAAGGGGACAGCAATTTCCAGGTAATTATATTCGTGTGAACACCAAGAGCTGACTCGCGAGTCGCTGTCATAAATTAGTGGGTCCAAATCTTAAAGCTGGTCTCAGTGGACCGAGAGTTCTCACTGGGCGGCCCTTGACTCTTCTTTATTTGATTGGCAGGACTGGGAACGGATCTACGAATTTCCTGGAAACGATCGTGTTCAGACTCTCTTGATGACGAGCGTTTTGACTTTTCAGAAAGAAACAGAGTGGTGTCAATCAAATCACGAGATTAACCAGGTTTGGCAGAAAGCTTAATTGTCCGTGAAACATGAGATTATCGGCCTTTTTGACAACCCGTTGCTATGTTTCTTTTGATCCCAAGTTGCCCCGATCAAAACTGTAGAATCAACAGGTGCGAAAAAGTGGGGACAAACTCCATCGGGTTAGGTTTCCTTTGAGACTTTCCATCAGTAACTTTTGGAAATATTTTATTCTTCTGCTGACGTTTATTTCGTTTAGAAAAATGAGTTAAAAAAGAAGAAGAAAAGAAAAATTGTTTCTCAAAAATATTTTGGGAAAAGAAACAAGTTTTTTTTTTTTTTTTTTTTGTTTTTATTCCAAATTTGTTTAGGAAAAAAAAATTGATTTGGAACAAAAACGCAAACAAATGCGTTTTTGTTTTTTTTTCCCCGGAATAAAAAAACAGAAATTATATTCATAAACACGGACTAGGAACACAAACAAACAGCCCCTTATTGGTTATATCTCTTTGTTTCACGAGAAAGATATTTTTCTCATTTTTATTAGTAATTTTTATGGTCCCCACGCTCTGCGTGAACTGGTATAAAAAAGGGGGAAAACATATTCGTTTATTTCTACTTTGAGATTTTCTATCAATAACTTTTATTGGCTATATCAATTTGTTTTGTGAGAAAAATATTTTCTCGTCTTTTGGTTAACTTAAGAAAAATGAGTTAACAAAAAAATTATATTTAAATTTAAAGAAATGATTTCCTCTTTAAAGAAAATATGACCAGGAATCCATGTTTGGATCTCATAGTCTATGCTTTGGGCATGAAACCTCATTTCCAGTGTTCATGACCAAGTCATTTGGAAAAGCACCCTAAAGCACTTACTTCATGGGTACTTACCAAAGAGGTAGAGCTTATAGACAATCATATTAATGCTCCATTTATTTAGCAAAAAAGGAATGATTTATAAAATATTTTCCTAAAAATGATTAATTGTATCACTTCAAATAATTAGTTAACAAAAAATGTTTGCATTATTTATAACAATTTATGTCTTAACATTTTTTTGAATGATAAAACTATTTTTGTTCATTCACTTTTATAACCAAGCCAAGTGATTATATTTGAGAAAATATTGTTTAAATCATTCATTTTTTTTCGCAAAACAAACGGGGCCTAAGCGCAACCCCTCTTTCCTTCAATACTTCTAACAGTTGTCCGTAAAAGGATCTTATTTAATATCTCTCTTTACTTCTTTTCAACGAAAGTCAAGATTAGAATTTGGACACGTTTGGTTCCATGAGAAGGAATCCTCGAATGTAAAAATGAAAATCCCTTTTCAATTGCTTGGATTATAAGAATTTTTGCACTTATAAAAACGAATACTTCTCAAAGCAGACGGTGGTCAATGAATGGTGAATTGGGGCAGCGGCGACGACTGGGGTGGGGTGGGGGGCCGGTGGCGACATGAATCGGTTTTCATTCAATTGATGGATTGATGGCTCAATTATAAGCCTCAGCAGTACTTGTTTGCAAAATGTGTTCCCCACCTTGAATATCTTATAATTTAGTCAAATTCATAAGTAGATACAAACGGCTTGGAGCAACTTTTATTTCTATTTACTATCTCTTGTAATTTTCGCCACTCATATATCTCGACTTTTTCTCTTGTAAAAATTCAAAAATGTATTCTGATGTAAACATATTAATATGTAAAATCATATATGTTTTTCTTGTGATTTTTGAAGACATGAGTTAATTTTTCCTTTTCCATGTTTAAATTTGGACTATTTGAAAGTGTGAATAGACCATGCTTAGGAAGTGTTTGGTTAGACTTTTGAGAAAAGTTCTTAGGAAAATGCAAAGGACTTTAAGTGAAAGGGGTTTGTTAAAATGCAAATTGCGTTTGGAAAATTATAATCTAAAAGTCCATTATGAAATATCTTTGAACAAAATGGCATTTAGAAGACTTATATTTACAAAACACCTTTATTACTAAAAAAAGAAAAAAAAAATATTTGGCCGATAAGGGTAGTGGCCGCCGATGATATGGGATTGCCGACTGCGGTTGTCGTCTGAGGTCATTGGACCTCAGGCGGCCCCTAGAAACCACTAGTGAGGGCTGCCTGAGGTCGAGTGACTGTCGGCGGGGGTTGCGCGACCCTCGGTGAGACCCTCGCTTGAGGTCGAGGGGCCTCGGCGAGGGTCGCACCTGGGTCACGCGACCCGCCAATGGTCGCAACCTCGATCGACTATTGCTGAGATGCAAATTGCGCGGCCCCCCTCAAAGGCCGCCGCGACCTAGATGGCGTGGAGGTCGCCACGACACCCTGGTGATAGTCGCCTGGGTCACCATGATGGTTGCCAGCCTTGCAGCCCTGAGCAACCCTGCCAACCGCCCTCAACAAATAAGATGAACAGTGAACACCGAAGATGATGAACAATAATGTTTACATTTGTAGAAGGCTGAAAGCCCAAGACACCCCAAAACTTGCCCTGGGCCTTCAGCCTTGAGAAGGCTTGGCTTTTGGCCAATGGGACTTGTAAAATTGTTCCCAAACACCTCATACTTGGCCTAAAGGACTTGAACAAAATTGTTCCCAAACACCTCATACTTGGCCTAAAGGACTTTTGGTGTTCAAAGCTCTTTGCAAAGTAGTTTCCAAATGCAGCCTTAGTATTTTCTTGAAAGCTATTAACGATAATTTCAGCCATTATGACAATTTGGGCCTTATGACCCATGTGGTTTGGGCTTTGAATATATTGAGCCATTAATCCGTTGATTGAATGAAAACCAATCCATGTCAAATGACTACATATTTTATGAGACAAGAAGGAACTCCCGCGTTTTTTTATGATACTCTTAAGACCAAATTAATTATGGACAATTCTGAAATCAATATAGAGCCGTATTTTCCTCCAATCTTGTCAATTATACTGTTGGTTACGTGTTGTGCATATCGTCCATGTGCAAAAATTGACATCTCGCTAAAAATGAATGATGTTAAATATATGGTTGAAGGGAATTACCCTGTATCAGGGATGGAGAAACGCGTTGATCATGTACAAATCACCGTTGTTAATATTCTTTCTTCCACGATCGGTACGTTCATAAAAATCTCTCCATTGAAAATGAATACGGTGGCCGCGGAAAGCGTAGACCGGCATTGAATGGGCAGGGACGATTCGCTTCTTCACTGATCTTAGCGTGGAAATCAAGGAAGGATTCTCCAAAACCTATTTCACCTTATAAACATTGTAAATAAAAAAAAAATTCACTAATTCTCTTGTTTCATGCAGGAGATATTCAAGAACATTCGGTCGGAGGGAGGCCGACCGCAACCTCGGGGGCCATGCAATTCCCAATCCACATAAGGACAAGTTGGTTGCATTTGTGCAAATGTTGCCACATTCGCTTGTCGGCCGGGAAGGGAACGGTTCCATTGAGGAACCCGGCCTTATCCTTAGTCATGAGAGCTCGCTGGAAGTCTCTCGCCCAAGAAGCATAGTGGTCGGGTCCAGTGAGTTGAAGTGTTATCAGTCGTAGCTCCGGTTCATTCGCTGGTGATGTGTATAGAAGCTCTCTCAGTTCTGGTCAGCC
This sequence comes from Eucalyptus cloeziana, assembly GCA_014182715.1. NCBI lineage: Eukaryota > Viridiplantae > Streptophyta > Magnoliopsida > Myrtales > Myrtaceae > Eucalyptus > Eucalyptus cloeziana. The sequence goes on from CM024643.1 coordinate 26,234,168, forward strand.
GCCGATGGTCAAAAAAGCAAACGGCGCGAAACCGGGTTGAAGACTCGGGTAAGGATTCGTCCCTGTAGGCTGCTGGGTTTGATTCGAGTTGGTAACCCGGCAAATTCGGGTCTGGATCTCCATTCAAGTGGAGCCCCAAATTGGTTTCTTGTCTTGGTGGGCCGTAACTCGCACACTATTAATTGAGGCCGGTAATCCATGGGCCTTGGACTGGAATCCATGGGTATGAATGGCCATTAGGCTGAGACAGGGAAATACGACGTGGCTGGAGCAGAGGTTGGTACAGACTCTCTCTTCTTGTGCCTGATCGATATGTTCGGATGTGGTTGGACGACTCCTCCCTTGTAGGTACGGTCGGATCTTTGCCTCAATTGTTGTTTGGATTTTGCATATTGAACAAAACCGAATTCCAACCCGAGGTGCTAATTTGTTTTGCGGGACGGGATTTGCAGCAACAAACTGGAAGACAATCGGGGGCAACTCAGAAAAATATTTGCGGAAGTTAGGTCAGAATCGATGCTCTGATATCATGACAGGAAACGTGGAACAATGAGGAAAATGTAAATGTATTTCTATTGATCTGTAAATTATACAAGCCTAAGACTGTATTTATAATAAAAGAAATGGAAAATGGAAAGAATATACATAATATCGTCTTCCTTGAAATATTATGTGCCCACGATTTACTATATTATTTACGAGATCAGAATCACAATTAAGAATCAACCAAATCAAAACATACATATATATATATATATATATATATATATATATATATATTATGAATCATACCTATTACATAATATTCCAACGACTTTTTGTTATTATTTCAATTAAACTTTCTGAACAAGGCAAGCATATTTCACTTCCATTGTTCGTTTGGGATAAAACAACTAAGAAAAGATTAGTTTTAATTTAGATAGATTACTGTTTATTCTTTTATAGTACGAATTATAGAATTCAGAAAACTGATGGCTAGCACATGGAAATGATGTCCTCTGAAGAAAAGTTACGAAACAAATTAATTACTACACCGAGGTATGATTTATTAGGTAATTTACTAACAATAGGGAAAGAAATTTACTATGGACTTAGGCAGATTTTTTTTTTTTTCTTGGAATATTGCGAACCATATGATCCACAGAACTTGTGACAGAAAAGGGAAACTATATTCTGTTTATGATATGATATGTAACGGGTATTACTATTATAGAGGCGATTACGAATGCCAAAGGGAAATTTACAATCAATTAAGCTAGATCCAGTCCATTTTTCTCTGACGGGATTGTAAAAGGACCCATGGACGACGACATGATTTAGAAAATACACGCAATAAAGCGAAACAAGGATCAACGCAGGGGGCGGCGCTAAACTCTTATCAAAACACAAAACTCGTGTTCATTTGTTTCTGGAAAAGTAAGGCTAACACATTCCAAATAAACAAAAGTTTCCATTAGCCTTTTAATCCACCCTTAATTTGATGGTTAGTGAAATTAAATAGTGCATTAGACAAGTTGTACAGAGGTTAACGAAATCCTAAACTTTTCGATTTTGCCACTTTAGTATTAAATTTTTAATATAATCATTCGGGTCAATTCTTCCATTTAAACGAGTGCCGTAAAATTTGATAAATATTTACAAATCTTTTAATATTTGAGGAACTCTGTACAGGCATGCGCAATAATCCGATGTCAAATGCTAAAACGAAAAATGCGAGTTAGAAAAATGATAAAAATCGTTAGGGGAAACACCCTGAATTACTTTGCTTCATGGGTACTATGGGGTAACCAAAGAGTTAGAGCTTATAAGAAGTAATCAAGAGCACTCCACTTTAATTCAATACTTCTGATGAATGTACACTGTCCATAGCAGAATATTAAACGTTAACACGCTACTTCCTTTAATTTCCTCTACTAGAGTCGAGATTATTAACCAGACCGTTCCATGACGAGAAATCCTCAAATGCTATTTGCCCCGGCGGCCATCGCTTCGTCTCGCCACCTTCCTCCGCCCCTAAAAGGAGCTTCGAGTGCCGAAGATTGGTGTCGCGTGTCCTATATTAGTGTCTCGAAGGAAACAGGAGCTCGTCGTCACGCCATGCTAAACTCACGTTATGTGGTACATCGAATACACCCGACAACCTTAATATTCCATCACGTGTTTTGAAGGGACCCAGGCAGCAGTAAGTGTCCAAGCATCCCGCCGCAAAAATCTGGAAGGAACGCGGAACGTTCGCAAACATGTTCGAATCTCCAAAGCATATAACTGTACAATACTTTAGTTGATTTTTTTTTTTTTAAATATCATGGAATGCTCTTTCCATTCCAGCGGCTGGACGACCGCGACGCCGCCTCCGACACGGTCGCGGAGCCACCGTCAGTGGCACGCAACATGCCAGCCAAGTAATTATCCAAATCATCAGGGGTGAATTTGACCATCGGATCTCCCCTCGGACAGCCGTCGTAGAGTCGCCGATAAGCGGGCACGAGCTTCTCCGCCAGCGACAGCGCGATGTCGTCCCTCAGCTTCTGGTCGGTCACGGCCCATCCCGCCTGCTTGGCCTGAACCTCCTCCAGGGCCGCGTCGAACCTCCTCAGCGATTCCTTCGCCTGGCCCAAAGAAATCTCAACACTCGGACCGGACGAGGAAGCGAAGACCTTGCTCCATCCCGTCCGCTCGTAGTTGTCAGCGTAGAGCTTCACCATGGACTCGTGGTTCGCCACCCAGTGCTCGCCGAGGAGGTGCTTCAGGCTGGACTGAGCCACCTTGTTAACGACGTACTGGAGGTTGTTGGCGAGGAAGAGGTTAGAGAGAGCCACGTCCTTGTACCGCTTGGCCTTCACGTCGAGCTTACACAGCAGGATGAGAACGAGCTGCGCAAACCGTGCGAACTTCGCCGACGCATCGCTGTCTCCAGCGGTGGTGGAGGTGGCAGGGTCACAGCCGGGAAAGTAGGAGTCTGGGAACCCCGGGTGCTTGGGCTGCCATCAACGGGCCAGTCGGCGAGTATGTCTCTGAGGACACCGCCATAGTCGGCGAGCAAGGCGAGGTAGTTCATGACGTCACGCGTCAGCGGGTGGATGCCGCCACTGGGGACTGCTGACTGCTTGGAGGAGTCCTTCTGGATGGCCGCCTCAAAGTTGCCGAGCATCAGGCGGACCACCTCGCCAAGCTTGCTCAGTAAATTGATCGCATGCGATCTAACAGCGGATGTTTCGTCGGAGGAGAAGGTGGACTCGATATCCGGGCGGAGGTTTGCGACGGCCTCGTAGATGTCGAGCAGGCAGAAGATTCTCTCAGGAGACCTCTTGATAGCCTTCGCCGCCCCTTCTGCGAACCCGAACAGCGCAACTGCCGCGTCCCGCGCAACGTGGGAGAAGACGGACTCCCTGACGGAGGCGGGCGCAGTGGTGAAGACCCGGTCGCAGAGCATCCTCTCAACATAGAAGAGCGTCTGGACCGCCGGCTTCACAGCGCTCAGCCAGCTCTTGACCTTCGCTTCCAAAACCTTCCAATCCATCTTCTGCATCTGCCAAGAGTTGATCGGCCTCTCGAACCCTAGATGATACAGTTCCTCGTCGACGACTGATCTTCGCACGATTTTGTAGATATCCATGCACTCTTTGCCGTACCCGCAAGCAATCATGCAGTCTGCGATGGTCTTTAGATCGGAAACCGCTTCATTAGGAACTCGCTCCTCTTCCTGCAGCACTGGCTCGGCAGCGGACTTCTTCTTCGATAACTTGCCCTCCGACTCGTATTCAAAGTCCGAGAAGCTCGATAGGGTAGATGTTCGCGAAGACTGGCTTGAGAACGATTCGGCGTGGTCAGGAAACGGGAGATGCGACGACAGGATCTGGTGGAATTCCAGGGAGAGCCGCCTCACTGCGGTCTGCAACAGCTCATGAGCCCGCACGATCACGCCCGAGTTTGAGACTTCACCGGTGCAGCGCAGCATCGCGGAGTGCAGGTCCTTGACGTGGCTGAGGTAGAGCGCGGCTTCGTGGCGCCCTTCATGGAAGAGAAAAGCGGCGCCAGTATATCTGGAGGTGCTGGAGGAGTCGGCGGCCCACTTCTTGACCAAAGGCTCCACGCTCACGGTCTGCTCCGCCATTAACGCCTCGGCGAAAGGCTCGCTGCCAGTAGCGGGCCTCGCAGCATGGTCGGAGGGTGATGGCTTGAAGAAGCTGGTCCTCTTTCCTTTTCTCAGCATGTCTCGTGTTACTAATTTTCATGTGTGTAAATCCATGTCTTTTGTATCAGCTTCTATAAACTGTGCAGATTAGAGAGAGAGAGAAGTGGGTGACAGTCGTTAAACCGTATTTCTAGAGAAATGGCTGGCAAAGATGGGAAAATCATTAGCAGTTTCCAAAAATAAAAAAAATAAAAAAATTAGAAATTGTCGTGGGTTCACTCCTTTAATAATTTATGGCCCAAAAACTATTATTCTAACAAAACTCTACATAGTGGCCACCCTTCGTGGGTTCAAATCCCCCTTTAATAATTTATGGCCCAAAAACTATTATGAAAGAGAATAGGATTAGAAAAAAAAAAAAAAAAAAAACAAAACTCTATAAGAAAATATTAAGTGCAACTAGGGTAACTATCTTACCAATTCACCAGTCCATTCCAAGAGTGACACATGTGACTTGTGGGCCCACCTTTAAGAAAAGTCACAAGTCTTCTCTCTCTCCTTGGTTTCTCTCTCTTCCTTCCTTTTCTTTTTGCCTTCTAGGGCCATGGACGACACTCGTTTGCATTAGCCAGCCATGGACGAACCGCTCACGAGCATGGCGACATTCATCCATGGCCGTTGTTGGCATCGTTCGGGCATGCCGAAAGAAAGCAAAAGAAGGGGAAAAAAGAGAAAGAAGCGATGAAGAGAGAGGAACGAAGCTATATTTAATCGTCCGGATTTTTAATCGAAATATAATTGGATAGGATATGAAATCCTGAGATTTTTTATATCCTATTCATTATTTTGTGAATTGCAATATTAAAGTCGGATATATTTACATCATATCATGTATTTTTTTTTTTTATATAAACGGCATATCATTATAAATGAACCTAAATGTTCATAAACGGAGATGGTAAAAATCTCCCGTAACACTATTTCTTAATTTATTTTAATTTAATTTTCCTCTTTTTATATTATTTTCTTTATTATTTCTTTTTTCCCCTTTCATCATATTTTAATAAAATTTTATCAAATAGTAAACTGTACTAACATACCCAAATATATAATAAATATAAATATTTAATTTATAGATTAAATGTTTATTATAAGATATAATTAAAGTTGAATATATAAATTAAAATAAAATTAATTAAAAATAATTTTTTATTTTAAATTTCTTAAATTAAAATTCAAATATTATTTATATTGAAATATAATTTCAATTTTATTAATTTAATAAATTTTTTATTTGAGAAAAATAAATTTTCTATTATGAACGTTAGAAATCATATCCACATTTATTCCACATTCTCCATGGGATAATTTTATCTTGTCTATATCCCAATTATATCCGATTTTATCTTATCTTAAATGAAGAAAAGGCGTAGGATATAATAAATTATATTATATATTAAATTTTATTCCGATTATCAAACGCAACTTAAAAAGATAGACGGGGTTACAACCTTTTCTAAAGGGGATCTTTTTTAATGGGCTAGTACATTGCTGGGATAGTGACCGCCCGACAGGATACTGCTGATGATTTGCCCATGTTTTCCAGCCATTTCTCTGTAGCTGTCGCGTCGACCAGCTCATCACGACGACCCTTCCCAGAAAGCCCCCCGTGCTCTCTTTTTTCTGCCTTCTCTCCGAGGCACAACCCCCACCAAAGCTCGTGCGTTGATCTCACCCCGTAGAGCGAGAAAAGCTGTCCAAAGATTACATTTGACTTAATTAAAAAAAGACCCGCGACCACTGATGGTGGGGGGGAAGCACGACCAATCCCTACTTGGTGCATGTAATGTTATGCTGGCCGACGAGAAAGCCCGCTTTAAAAAGAAATGTGAACGGGAGAAAATATCAGATGGGAAGCTCGTTGGTAGAATTTCGCGAGTACCTTTCTATGGAGAGACAGATTAAGGGACTTTCAAAGATGTTTGAGTTCATACGATATGAGATGTAGCTTGGCATGTATTATTATTTTCCTTGAAAGTGCGGCTTTAGTATAGTAGAATTGAGAATCGTTATGATCTTTATATCGATTGTAATTAAATCAAGAAAAGGTTATTGTATTGTAAGAGGACCATTTTAATTACATCATTTTACTAAACCATCGTGTTTTGAGACAGAATTTAGATACTAATCCCTACAATTCAATGAGAAATTATAATAGTATTAACTACATTCATGAGTATATGAAATAAAACCGTCATGTTTTTAGGCATATATACGATCCTCGACATCTTACTTCATTGATTGATTAATGAAAAGGTATGAACTAACATGCGTGTATTTACCTCGCTCCAAAAGTACGTGCATTTTTCTGTATATTCTAGAAAAGGTGTTGGAGATGAAAGTTGCCTTTGAAAATCACATATGTTCACAAAATAGTATGAATATTCTGCTAATGGCTCTCTATTCTAGTAACATGTGAATTTTTTTATGGAATTGCTGCTAGCTATTATAAAAATGTACGATGATAGATGAAAATGGGATTTACAATTTAGATGGTTTAGCACTCATCAAATACTCTTATAACCTTCATGGATTAGGTAAAAGGCAAGTCATAAATTCAGGGAAGTGGCTCAAACGTTAAATTATATTTGTATTTGATGAAGTAGAGAATTTATCGTTATTGTCACATAAGTGGCAACATCCGGATGTTGTCCAAGTCAACACTATCTAAGTTGTTGACTCGTGCGAGAGTGCAGACTAGATTGACTTCTGCTAGCTGAATATTCTTTTCTTATTGTGCAAAATGCTCTCTTAAAATTCAAATTGTAGCAAAAAGTTAAATCTCGTTACAAACACCATTATCATACAAATAATTTAATTTAATTCATGTGATTCATTCGACATCGTTGCGAGGTGCCTGTCCCTATTGAGAGCCCAACCCCTGCAATCTACAGCTAATGGTCTCCTAATCTTTTCCCTCGTCTCTTGGTAGCTGTGACCAACTCTTCACAATCAATGTGTTTATTTTGTGAAAAATGAATGATTTAAAATATATTTTCATAAATATGATCGTATTACTTACAAAAATAAATGAACAAACAATATCTTCATTATTCACAAAAATATTGAGATATAAATTATTATTGACAATGAAATTTTTTTAATTACCTGATTATTTCAATTACTATAAATGATTTTTTTTTTTACAAAAATATTTTTCAAGTCAATTATTTTTTACGAAACAAACGAATCTTAATGCACGATAAAGTCCTATGCCTTTTTTTCTCAAGTGAGAAACCTGTTTGTAGATTAGTTGACTAAGCTTAATGAAGGCCCATGATGACGACAATGTTGGAAGGACGACGAAACTCTATTTTTATCTGTAATATTTGCAAGAAGAAAAAACTCCGCGCACGAGAAAGTTAAATCGATGGTCGTTCTTAAAATTCTGTGGAACCTTTTAATAGAGAGACAAGTTAAGCGTGTTCAAAAGGTTTGGACATCCGTGAGTAATATACGGGATGGAAATTATACAATTTGGGATATGAATTAATATAGAGAAAATTACTAAAAAAATAATCTAATCTATTATATTTATGTCTATTTAGCCATAATCTTTTAATATAACCAATCTAGTTATAAATCTTTTAACATATAGCCAATAAAGTCCATTTGGCCAATTATGGCCCAAAATCACTAATGTAAATGTTAATTGTCCTATGTGATATTATCAGTGATGATGTGAATAATTTTCAATAATTTTTTAAATATATATTTTTTTATTTTCCTTTTCTTCCTTTTCTCTTATTTCTTTTGGCTAGATTGTTGGCTCAATGATAGCTAATGCAGGTCGCTAGCCACAGGTGAGGTTTGCGGCGCCCTCACTTACCCTAGATCTTGCGAGGGCATTTTGGCCATTGCTCGGAGTTGGTGAGAGTTGCAATGCCCTCGCCTATCATTGGCCAGGGTTGATAGCCTCCTTTAAAAAAAAAAAAAGAAAAGGGGAAGAAAGATAAAAATATTAAAAATTATTCATGTTTCTAGCTTAGTTGTTATCCAAGTTCTCACGAGTAGGACAACTGATGTACACATCAATAATTTCTGGTTAAAATTAACTGGATGAATTTCATTGTTGATTTGTTAAAACGTTTAACATTAAACTGGTTAAATTAAAAAATTTCTTTTATTATTTTATTATATTTATTCCTATCTTATGGCATATGTATGATGAATTTACCGTTGTTGTCACATCAGAGACATGATCACCATCACACTCCTGTTTTACTTCCCCTCAAATCAGCAATGGGTCGTACTAAGTCAACAATAGCTGAGTCATGACTTGCGCGGGAGTCCACTTTACGCTGGACTTCTGCTGGCCGACAGTCCTTTCCAAGAAGAATGCCCTCTTCAAAATCAAATTTACGTATGTACCGCATGTAACAAAAAGCCACGTCAGCTAACTCACGCAATTCGTTGGACCCCATTGTGAGGTGCCTGTCTTTATCGAAAATAAGAAAAAGATTAGGGTGATAATATTGACTTAGGAACTCATATAAAAGTTAACGCGTCACGTTATAATAATGAATCATACATGCAAGAATTGACTATATACAGACGTCTTTATAGACACTTTAAATTAATTAGAATGAACACACTTTAAAATTTCGAGTAAGGATCAACTTTCACGACCACTTAGCGTTCAATCTTTTCAACAAGTGGGAGAAAGCGCATGCCCAAAAAAAAAAAAAAAAAAAAAAATGGGACTTGATACTAAATAAAACCGCCTCTTGAAAAGCATGTGACGACCCTTAAAGTCAATACTCCGAATAGAATTTTCCACGTACTCAGTGTGAACATCAAGAGCTGGTTTCGTGAATGACGTCATAAGTTCCCCTCCTCTTTTCCTTATCTAGGTAAGTTCATGTTTGCCATTTTGATGTCCAAATCCAAAAGTGTTCGTGGGGGTCCTCTCGACAGACTGACTGACTGAGGGAGCCCTTGATTCTTCTTGATTGGTTGGCTGGTGGACCGGACCGAACCTATGAATTTCCAGGAAATGATCGTGTGTGTTCAGACTCTTGTCAAAAAGTGTTTTGACCTTTTAGAGAGAGAGAGAGAGAGAGAGATAGAGAAGACTCAATCAAATCACAAACCTCCACTACTGAATTTGATCGGGGGTTTGAAAACCTGGATCATTCCTGAAATACGAAATAATTGGGCATTTTGACAAGTGATTGCTGATGATTCTCTTAATCTCAAATTATACTTAAATTCAGAAAAAAAAATGATCATTTTCTAAAATACGATTAAGAATTCGCATTTGAATCCGGAACTTTACGCTCAAGCATGAAAATCCCATTCCCGGCGTCCACATCCAAGTCATTTGAAAAAGGACACCCTAAAGTACTTTACTTCATGGGTACTTACCAAAGAGGTTGAGCTTAGAAAACAATGCTATTAAAAGCTCCATTTATTTCGTGAAAATGAATGATTTATAAAATATTTTCCTAAAAATGGTTGATTGTGTTATTTGAAATAATTAGTCAATTTTGCATTATGTATAACAATCCATGTCTTAATATTTTCGCAAATTAAAAAAAAAAAATTTGTTCATTCATTTTTATACCCTTTCATTCAATACTTTTGACAGTTGTCTTTTTAGCCGCCCCCCCTCCTTTCATTCAATACGTTTGACAGTTGTCCATAAAAAGGACCTTAATACTCTCTTTACTTCTTTTCAGCAAGAGTCAAGATTAGAAATTGGCCACGTTTGATTGTATGAGAAGGTATCCTAAATCCCTTTTCAATTGTTTGGATTGTAAGAATTTTAGACTTATACAAAAGAATACTTCTCAAAGCCGATGGCGGTCATCGGATGGCGACTCGGGACAGCGGTGGCGATGATGGTGGTGATCAGGAGGTGATGACATGGATTGGTTTTCATTCAATTGATGGATTAATGGCTTAATTATAAGCCTCAACCATACTTGTTCGCAAAATGCTGTTCCCCATCTTGAACATCTTATAACGGAATCAAATTCATAAGTAGATCCAAATGGCTTGGAGCGACTTCTATTTTTATTTACTATCTCTTGTAATTTTCATTGCTCGTATATCTCGACTTTTTCTTTCGCAAAAAGTCAAAAATGTATTCTCGTGTAAATGTATTAATATGAAAAATCATATATGTTTTTCTCGTGATTTTCAAGACATGAGATAATTTTTCCTTTTCCCACATTTAGATTTGGGACCATTCTAAAGTGTGAATAGACCATGCTTTAGTATGTTCGTAAAAGCTATCCACGATAATTTCGACCATTACGACTATTTGGGCTTTATGGCCAAATGGTTTGGGCTTTTAACATATTGAGCCATCAATCCATCAATTGAATGAAAATCAATCCATGTCGAATGGCCACGTGCCTATTAAATTGATTGACATTTTCTAAATAATTGAAGGGTTTCTAGGTAGTGTGAATTTCCAAATACATCTTTCAAAGACATTTCAACTTTGTTATAACAATCGGGTGTTATAAGATGTAAGCAAATTTGCCTATTTGATTTTCAAATTATTATGACTTTGAAGGATAAGTGCCTTATCCAATAACTAGTCGCTTTTCTAGTTTTCAGGTGAATCATGACAACTCCTTCGTCATGAATATTGAGAGTCTATTTATTTGAAACAATACTATTTTCAAGAAATTATTTTATGACTTTTCGGTATTTAAATGAATTTTTTTTTAATGAAAGTGTTTTTAATGGATTGAAAATAACAAACTTAAATGGAGGAGAAAACAACTTCCCCTTTCTGCTATAAAAGAAATCATATCTTCTAAATCAATAAACAAATGAAAATTAACCATTTTTCTTGAAAATGGTATTTATGAAAAACTATTTTAATTCATCACTAAATTTTCAGTAAAATAAATACATCCTGAATTATAAAATATGGGGAAAATATTGAATTTGTGCAATCTGGTCTTTCGGTTGATCATTCTTCTCTAATTCTCCACCGCGACAGCCTCTGAAGCTGGGCAATCTTCGAAAACCGATGACAAGAAGGAACTGATTAAAGTGAACGACAACGACTCAAGAGAAAGAGGGAAAGGAAGGGGAGGCATCGCGGCATTCAATTTCACTCGTTTCCAGGACCGATTGATCGAGTCCGTGACGTGAAACCGGAGACCAGTGGAGCCTCAGGTCTCAGTTTGAACCCAGGTCCGTCCTCGATTTTTAAGTTTTCTTTATTACCAACCTAACTCGAATGCTCCAACCGTATCCTCGTTAAATGCGGTCCTCACTTGTCCATAAATTCATCAAAATCACATGTGCCTTCGTTTCTCTTCCCAGCCAGCTCATCGTCTGATTTTGTATGAACTGAAACTCAAGAAGACCAGACAGACGAACCATCTGCTTTTCTTGTATTTTTGTCTGAAACACTTCGTGAACGATGAATCATTGATGGCCCTGAACTCACGCCCTTCCCGTCCATCTCGATGAGCTTTCCTATACTTGCTCACGTTTACCCGTGGGCTGGGTGATTGAAAGGAACTGCTGGTACATCCAAGCCGATCCGCGTTTAATGCCTGTGAGTCGACGCATTGATTGTTACGTTCCTTGTTTAGCTTGAGCCCAGTTGAGTAATTTGACATTAAACTGATAGGCCATGAACTTTGTAAATGTTGGCTCAAAGTGGGTATAATATGAGTGGTTACCACTGCCAAATGGTTGATTTTTCACATGATGCGGTATTCATAAAGTTTTGGAGATAGATTTGGGCAGTTGAGTCCATCGAGTGCTTTTATATAAGAGCTAAAAGCTCGAACTCAAAGATCGAGCACGAGTTTGATAATAGGCTTGGAGACTCAATCACCTGGAAACGCATAAGATACTCTGTAAATCTACTCAACTTTTAGGCACATTTACTGTGTTATTGGAAGTAAATAGCCATGAAGAGCACATGCTGCATGAAAATTGAAACTTGGCGAGGGTATAATGCTGGAAAATCTGAGTCGGGATTTGAGCTATTAGGAAGATGTACAATGCACACATCTATAAACAAAGCCATTATTAACCTTACTCGTGTTTGCACGCGTGCATATACATACACGGTTGAAATGACAAGCATAAATTCGGAAAAAATGTCCTAGCAAGTTGAAATTTTAAGTTTGAGATGTCTTTAACTAATAACAACCATATCTAATCTCATCTGGTTCATGTCCAAATGTTAATTGACGTGGTGAAGCAAACCAGTCGCCTTTTCGTAGGGACAAGGAGTAAAGCAATCAAGAAAACCCAAGGTGTAAAATGATCTCTTTGTAAAACATATGTAGAAATAAAATTGCTACTCTTATGAAAATTTCTTATCCAGCTACATTCAAATGATCTCTTTGTAGTGCTCTAATCGGTTCATTTGTCAAGGCGCGACTAATAACTTCCAGGACATGATCCTCAAGTTCAAGTTTGACTTAATCATGTTAGTCTTATAAGCGAGCGGTCAATTTTATTCGAGAACGATAAATGTAACGTGTATGGATTGATCATTTCATCCATTTATAACATGTTAGACAATCCATTAAAATAGAAAATGTTACATCAAAATGTATTAACATATTTATATTTGAGAGCTTCTTTAAATGTAGCAAACATGTTACACGAGGTGTCATATCATGTCATAATGTCTTGTTTGGATCACGAATACAGTTGCATTAATTGGATATGACAATGAATTACAAATTGCTGGCCCGACTTTATGGATCAAGGGTGGCCTATCTCCATTGAAACTTTGACTTTTCTACTGAAGTCCTAACAAAAGTGATCTTTGAACTTTGGTCAACTCCCTAAACTTTTAAATTATTTAATGTGGTCCCTGAATTTTAATCTAATGTGTAATGTTGTTCATGAACTTTTAATTTAGGATTAATATTATAAAAACCCCAAATTGATATACGTGTGATAAATTTACGTCAAAATAATTTTTTGACTATGAAAAATTTCAAACTGATACACAAGTGACAAATGTACCTCAAATGATCACAAAAAATCCAAACTAGTACACTTGTAACTAAATATACCTCAAATGATCACAAAAAACTTCAAATTGGTATACTTGTGACAAATTTACTAAAAATAGTTTGTTTGATTACCAAAAACCTTGAAATGATATATTTGTGACAAATATACACTCTATTAAATTGGATTAATACAAAAAAAATCACAAAAATTACACAAATGTGACATATGAAGAGTAAAATCCAAAACTGATATACTAGTTAACTATGACATATAATCAAACTTAATAATTTGATAGTAAAATTTAATGAAAATTAACAGAGGGTAAATTTATCATAAGTGTACCGGTTCGGGGTAAATTTGTCAAAGATATATTAATTTGGGGTTTTTTATGATCAAAAAATTAGTTCGGGATAAATTTGTCATATATATACTAGTTTAGAGTTTTTCAAAAATTAACCCTTTAATTTATTCAATATGGTTCCTGAACTTTTGATAAAATATTCAATCTAGTCTATAAACTTTATGGAAATATCCAAAGCCATTCTTCTATTAGTTCAAGTTTAGGAAAAATATTGAACATTTTACTCCATGGACTAAATTGAACATGTATAAAAAAATTTATGGACTACATTGAACAAATTAAAAGTTTATGAACAACATTGCACATTGAATTAAAGTACATGCACCATATTGAATAAATGAAAAGTTCAAAAATCACATTATATATTAACCTAAAGTTTGTGAAATATTTTCTGTCATTTTCCTCAACAAAATCTACGGTCTAGTGATTCTTATGCAACATAAATATAAAATAACTGTTTGTTCGATCTTATAAATTTATGAAAGTTACCTTTTGGTCTTGTATTGTTGCCCCCACTGATAAATTTCTTGTGCTCCGTCCCTGCCTTTCAATTAAGCGATGAGAAAACTATTTTATATTTGACACGTTTGTTTTCGTAGAAAATTAATATTTGGAATACATTTTTCTAAAAAATGATCGCTTGTATTACTCAGAAAATTAATGGACAAAAGACATTCTTATCATCAACAAAAATGTTTAGGCACAGTTTGTTATTGATAATGAAAATATCATATGTTGACCATTTTTTTCTAAGTCATAGATATAATCAACTTTAGAAAAAAATTTTCAAATCACTCATTTTTTGCAACACACTCCATCAATTTTCAAGAAAAATATCCGATTACCTTCACTTGGGAAATCCCCGAGAGCTCCAATGAGTTATGGGCTAATTCGGGTGTAGTAAGTACTTCTTACCACATCAATTTCTCGCCATTAGATTTTTTTTTAATACAATTCACGCGTGCATCTCGACAGTGCTTCCCAGTGGAGAGTGTCAACTATGACCCGAGTGCATATACATAAAATACATTTTTTTTTTCTTGTGCACGCGTTTTCTCTTTATAAGAGCACGTGCATTATTGAAACAATAATTGAGGGGATTCCCAAATTATTGCATACGAGCCCATGAACGTGTAGAGCCTAAGTTAAGCGCGTGGGGATCGATCAGAGGTGCATAACGTGTTATTTTGCCTACCTTCGAGGCGGTATTCTCCAGCAGGCTGTAGCTCCTTTGAATGCCTTTCCCAATCCCATGCCTTTGTCCTTTTCCAAGAAAGACTTGCAGTTTCGTGATTTTGCTGTAATGCTAACGACACAGCAAGAAAGAATCAGTAGACCGAAAGCTTATGTAGGATGATCAGCCGTATATAACCTTGGAAGACTAGTATGCAGAAACCATAAATGGTCCGTTGTCGCATAAGTTCTTGTATACCAGTCTTTGTAATTGTCTTGCTTATCTTTGCTTTGTCTCGCGGACAGATTGAAGTTGATGCCGCGATCGCAGCGCGCCGGTTTGCAGGATCCTTGCACGAAGTGAGATCCTGCACGAAACTCCAGTATATTCTTGCAGGCACTTAAGCCAGGTCATTCTTTCCAAGAAACGTTATTTTGCCCTGACGATTTTTTGCTTCGTAAGCTGCATCCCATGCCCCAGTAAACACAAGCGCCGCAAGTCGCAGTCTGATGTACATCGGATGTATCGTATAATAAGATATTTCTCTCTTTGAAGTTGAATCTTCAACTTGGTGTGTCATCTTTAATTCCCTGCTGTCACTCGGTACGGCTGTAACATTCACTCAAACACATGACTTTGCGACTTTCTCTCATTCCTGCAAATACAAATATGCCGTATAGTTCGTATAGGCGATTCTATCTATCGTCTGCGTCGTTCTTAAATGCTGGTAACCACCGTCGAGTAAGATCCTAGCTGTGAACTATGAGGGCGTCTCTTTATTTTGAGGCCCTGAGATATTTTTTCATTTTGAATCTCTCCCTCGAGTTGGAAGTACACTTGCCTCGTGGGGTTCAGATTCAATTCACTTCGAATTAGCAAAGACTTTTCCATGGACGAGCAGTGTGCATTAGAGCTACCGACCCCTCCGCAAAAATGGGCATCAATAATTTCCAGGGGAGGTGCACGATGTTTATGGGACTTGTATATAAAGAGCTGTTTCTCACAATGCCAATCAAGGGCTGGCTTTGTCTAAGCATTTCTTATTGAAAGTTGAGTGTTGGGTGTGGGGGAGGGTGAGGGGAGAACTTAAAAGCAAAGTGAGCGAGTGTGTTTTAGCATATTTTCATGTCCGACTCATCGTATTCCCTCCTCTTTTCATCTGTGTGCTTCATTTGATACTTGAGATCTTCCAAAAGCTTATACTGCCTAGCTGTGCTGCTCCCATCCCCTAAAGTGATTCATTAACACATTCGAATAATTCCCTAGAATCATCCCTTTTGGCCCCTCTCTGTCGTGCGTGCGCACAAACACACACTCATGGAGCTTCTCATGATAATGTATGCTTCATCCATCTTGTACCTCCTTTTCATCATATGGAAAAGAATTGATGAGAGGAGAGACAAGCACTGTTACATCTTGGACTACCAGTGCTACAAGCCAACAGATGACAGGATGCTTGGCACTGGGTTCTGTGGAGAACTTATGAAGAGGACCAAGAATCATGGTCTCTTGGAGTACAAGTTCCTGCTTAAGGCCATTGTCAGCTCCGGCATCGGAGAGCAGACCTATGGCCCAAGAATGATCTTCGCCGGCCGCGAGGACAGTCCCGCATTAGCAGATGGGCTTGTCGAGATGGACGAGTTCTTCCACGACAGCATCCAGAAGCTCCTGGACAGGTCAGGAATTGCTCCTTCGCAGATCGACGTGCTCGTTGTGAACGTCTCAATGCTCGCTTCCATCCCCTCCCTATCTGCCCGGATCATCAACCACTACAAGCTGAGGCACGACGTGAAGGTGTTCAATCTCACTGGGATGGGGTGCAGCGCGAGCCTCATATCGATGGACATCGTGAGGAATATCTTCAAGTCCTACAAGAATGCGAACGCCCTCCTTGTGACCTCGGAGTCACTGAGCTCGAACTGGTACTCGGGCAATGACCGGTCCATGATCCTGGCTAACTGCCTGTTCCGGTCGGGTGGGTGTGCCATGCTGCTGAGCAACAACCGGGCCTTGAAGAGCCGCGCCATGTTCAAACTGAAGTGCCTGGTTCGAACCCACCACGGGGCGCTGGACGAGTCCTATGGATGCTGCCTCCAGAAAGAGGACGACCAGGGTCTGCCTGGCTTTACCTCGGCAAGAGCCTACCAAAGGCAGCCACCCGGGCTTTCATCGACAATATCAAGGTGATCGCCCCCAAGATCTTGCCAACCAGAGAACTGCTCCGCTATGGGGTGATGACTCTAGTCTGGAAAATAAGGTGGGGCTCAGCGAAACTGGCCGGGCCGAGGCCTGCCCTCGACTTCTGGACTGCGGTGGACCACTTCTGCATCCACACAGGCGGGAAGGCGGTGATCGATGGGATTGGGGCGAATCTCCAGCTGAGCGAGCACGACCTTGAGCCTGCGAGGATGACGCTGCACCGCTTCGGGAACACGTCCACGAGCAGCCTGTGGTATGTGCTGGCATACATGGAGGCAAAGAAGAGGCTCAATAGAGGTGACAGGGTGTTCATGATCAGCTTCGGTGCTGGGTTCAAGTGCAACAGCTGCGTGTGGGAGGTCATGAGGGACTTGGGAAATGAGAAAGGCAAAGGCAATGTTTGGGAGGACTGCATTGAGAGCTACCCATCAAAGAACATGGTCAACCCTTTCATGGAGAAGTACGGTTGGATCAACCAGGAGGACCCAAGCACCTTTAACAAAGACTCCTTAGTAAGATGTAATTGAATTGAAGAAGAAGAAGCAGCAGCAGCACCTCATTTGGTTTTGCATTCTCAAAAGTTGAAGTCTCTCCTTTAGTATCACCTTTGTCCTTCAGATGATTATTATTTCCTCCATTCTGTATCTTTTTGGAGTGGCATTGTTGAGTCCAATTGGTGGATTTCACTGCCCAATAAGCTTACACTGCTTAGTTCACCATATGATAAGAAATAACCATCTTCTCCATGTACTCTTTTTTTTATTCGGGCTTTAGTTGCTCCTTTTCTAGTTTGCTTGTACACTTTGATTTTCCCAATCTTAGAGCTGCAATTTGTTACTGTTGTTTCTGAAATCTGAAGGGAATATGTCTCATGTGCAATATCATTTTAATGCTTGTACTTTCAGTTTTGTGATGGGGCCAAAAATTCTTCCCCTTGTCTTGCGGTAGCGTGGGAAATGGGTGATGGTGGGGAGCATGAGCGTCGTTGAAACCTTGAGTGGCTGCGGCACCCCGGCCCGGGGGACCATGTCTCTCGAAGAACTCAGCACCTGATCCGGGCATGTGCGCCTGCAGAGTAAGAAGCCGCGTGAAGGTACAATCTTCAGATTTTATTTAGGAACACTTCAGAAACCCGAAAGAGATCATATCGAGACTTGGATACCATATCAGAAAATTTAGCCAAAAGACTTAAGCCACTGGGCAGAGAACACACAAACATGCGCAGAAGATCGCTGGGAACATGCTAGAATGTACTTCGATGGGTTTAAGGATGGGAAGACGAGACACGTCTGTGGGAAAAGAGAGTGCAGGGCACATGATGGGAGTCACTTGAAGAAGAAGTGCTGACAAAGAGCACATACAAGAACGGGAAGAAGAAAGGCATCCGCGCACAGGCCCAAAAACCTAAATCCAAAGGGAGCATTTGCATGCATGGAAACACGGGAATTAGGAAAGAAATGCAGAATGATTTCTCAGGTCATAAAGACGACCTGCCGTTTTCAGTTATATACTGCATCATTATCACATGGCCAATATATATATAAATATATATAAATATGCTTGTGTTATATATTTGTTCATTTATTCATTAATACATATATATATACACACACACTAGCCAATGATCAGGTCCCCCTTTCTTCGAGTACAGTTCAGATTGAGTTAATATAGGTGAAACACTTTGATGGTGAAATAGAAAGAGAAAGCGTGAAGTCTTCTTTACTTTCTCTTTTAGGGTCGATTCTCACTAAATGGAATATATCGCATTGGATTTGGAGTTTACAATTCTTGACCACAATGCCACGAATTTGATCAAGTTTTGGATTCTTGGGTCCACAGTTATTTGGCTCACATGTCACGAGATGATGCTAATTTCAAGCGTGACAGGATCAAGGGTGGATCCCGACTACAATGCTGTATTTGGGAAAGTAAGGAGAAATAAAAATTTCTGGTGAAAATTGACAAAGTAAATTTTTCGTGCGGAAGAGAAGGACAATAGGGATATTTTCAAAAGTTTAAAACTTACGTCATAATTCCATGTTCTAAATTGATATAATTCAATTGTTCTCTATGGCTACGCTTGTTTTGCAAAAACAATGATTTGAAAAATATTTTTCTAGAGATAATTTTTCATATTGCTTACATAATATGAAAGTATTAATTTTTCATATTGCTTACAAAGATGAATATGAAAAAAAAAATTATCGTTCATGAAAATATTAGATATAAATTGCCATTGATGACGGAAATATTTTCTTTTGACTACTTATTTCAAACAGCACAAGCAACAAATGTTTTGGCAAAGCAAATGAAACTTTTGTAGAAAATGAATAATTTGGAAAATATTTTCTGAAAATAATGACCGTTTGTATCACTTAAAATAATTAATCAATACAAAATATTTCCATCATTGAAAATAATTTATGTCTAAATATTTTCATGGATGACAAAAAAAATCATTACTTCAAGAGACCATTTTTAGGAATTTTTTCTCTAAATCATTCATTTTCAGATAAATAAACAAAGCCTTGAAAAATAGGTAACTTTTCCCGTACATGTAAATATTGATATGTATTGGTAAGTGTTGTCGGTGGACCAGCCTAAGCCCGATCCGAGCTATAAAGGTCCGAAGACATTCCGTGGGTGGGCTTAAGCAAGAGCGTTTAGATCGAAAGCTCGGCCCGAAAACATGCATATAAAAATCTGACGACGGGCCGGATTCGGCAGAAACTTAGGCCCGACTTTAAGCCCGCCCGATCCGACCCGCCCGATCGGATACCCGATCTCGTGGAATTTTTGCATCTCGTGGAATTTTTGCGCGCGATCGAAGGCTCTTCCCCCTCATCGGACGGAATATCCCGCCAAGAAGAACTCGAGCCCCGGCGTCGATGGATTCGCAGGCGCCGGCGACGGCGACGGCGACGACGCGCTCCGCGGCCGAAGATGGAGACGCTTCCACTCCTTACGATCTCCTCCTCTCGTGTCCTCTCGGCCTCTCTCCGTCGCAGGTGCCTCTTCCTTCGCCCCTCCTGCTCTTCCGCCGGTTGCCGCTGAAACCGGCGGCGCACCGTCCGATTCGCTCTCGGAAGGCGCCGTCACGTGCGATCGCGCCTGTTTGAAGTAACCGCGTTCGTGGTGTTTCTCTTTTTTGAAGGTTTCTGCAGATTTCGATGGATCGCACGATAGGATTCCGCATCCGGACGTCGACTTGGAGAATTCCATTACTGAGGTGAGATCTTTTCTGGTGCTTTCGATGTTCGATCGTCTTTCACGATGTCGCGAGTAGCTTTGCCTTTCAGCTCTCGGATGGTGTTGAAGTTTGGTCTTATGGTTCTGGGCCTTCTGGCCATTGCGTTAAGTTGACGTACTTGTCAGATTGGCATGAGAATTTACAGTCAAATTAAACCTCGATCGAACTTTACTTTTGCTGTTACAGTACTTTGGTCGATTGCTTTGGCATTTGATTCCGTGATCCGCAGTCAAAGCGGTGACTGAGCTTTGATTGCTACATGAAGCGCCATATTGACTGGATTAGTCGGATTTGTTCTAAGACGCCCGTTCCAAATTCCGGCAATCAGCTGTGTTGTTTTCTTCCTCACTTTGTCTCTCTTGTTCAGATATGGGACCAAAGAGTTCAGAAAAATGCTTCTCTGTACAATGGGACGAAGTTCAGGGTATGTCGATACTTCTTTTATTCTCTGGGTGTCTTGAGTTTAAGAACTTGCAGTTAGCTGGGTGCTTGATCAACTGTCGCATTTGTTATTGTGGCATCATGATTTGAAAGCCTATGGTTTCTTGTGGTAATGATTAATGAAGGAATAGGGTGGTGAAGTTCCAAATAAGCTACAGAGTTTTGGCTGGGGCTGCCAGATGGAACTTTTGTGTTCAACGGTGTCTCTGAATTTTTGGGATTGCATCACTCACTTTTAATCTTATACAATGGACTTTCTGAGATGTTGTGTATTAATAGTTATTTATGCACCTTCATACCTGATGACTTAGAGGCATGATCCCACTCTTTGCTGATCCGTTCTTGGTAAATGTCTCAGTTCAAAGTGTCCAACAGCCAAAATTAGAATAATCAATGTGAAACTTGTGAGGCTGTAGATGCACATGCTTACTCATGTGTGCTAAGATGAACTGCGGTTTGAGTAATTATAGATTCACAGTATGCAGGGTTCATCACACATAAGGAAGGAAGTGAATCTGATAAAATTTCTTGGGTATCACTCCACCTTGGCCTAACAGACTACAGGTTTGTCTTTTTCCCCCCCTCTCTCTCTCTACCTCAATGAGGAATGTTTTGATTTTCAAGGCATAGATTATACATAACACAAGAAAGACAGTGCAAGGACGACTGCATACTTTCCTTATTTGGTTGCTTAGCAAGTTGGTGTCCATCACTAACGAAATTTGATGGATAATTATTATCTGATCCATGTCATGAGCACAAGAAGTCTAAGATAGCATTACTTGAAATGTCAATCCAATGACAATCATCAATAGACAGATCAAATAAAACCAGGTGATAGCTATTTAGACCTATCGTTTCTATTTCTAATTTCACCAAGCACTCTGTTTTGAGTTAGTAATACTTTTGTTGCAGATAGGCAAAATTAAGGATTGCAGATTTAGAACCCTACTGTCTAACTGATGTACTAATTCTAAATGATGAATGGCAGTACTTCCCCTTCTTACTGCTTCTGATTCACTCAAGAGTCAAGATTACCATTCTGAAGTTGCTTTAAGGAGAAACTTTTGTTTTTTTTTTGGCAATATTTTAGTCATAAACATTGGCAAACGTTGTTAATTTCACAGCATATGGTTATTATGTGATTTTATGTTTTCATTAATGAATGTCTATGTTCTGCCGCTGTTATGATGCCATATACTTTGTTTCAGGACTTTTGTTGGGACAAACTTGAATCCTCTG
Source organism: Eucalyptus cloeziana (assembly GCA_014182715.1). Taxonomy (NCBI): domain Eukaryota; kingdom Viridiplantae; phylum Streptophyta; class Magnoliopsida; order Myrtales; family Myrtaceae; genus Eucalyptus; species Eucalyptus cloeziana. The sequence goes on from CM024643.1 coordinate 26,255,985, forward strand.
TGGGAAAGGTTTCTGGTTCCATCACAAGGTATCTTCAGTTCTTGTTGAAATTCATCTGGAACTGTGCACTGTCTCTATTTCTCACACACACACATATATGAATGAACTGCTCTCATGGCATGAGAATGTACCACAAAAGACATTAAACTATGCCCTCGGTGACACAAATACCCCAAACTTTATTTTGTGTCAAAAAACCCTGAACTTATATAAAAAAACTTGGGGGTATTTGTGTTACAATGTGCAAGTTTAGGGTTTTTGGTGACAAAAAAAAAAGTTTCAGGTATCTGTGTCACGGAGGGCATAGTTTGGGGTTTTTTTGTGGCATTTGCCCTATTATTAATATACTAATGTTAGATATAATTAGGTTGTTTTGCTTCTGAGAAGAAAATTAAGTGGAGACAAGCATACAATAGTTTTTAATGATTCATTTTCTGTAATTAGATGGTTAGGCATTATAGGACATAGCCTACAAGAGGTTCAGATGTCTTGGGGTTGCTTGGATCTTCTTCAGTCCCCCAACGATTTTCATATTGTCTCTATGCCGTTTGTTGCCTTTGTACAGAGGACACCATTTGCTGTCAACACACCTCCAGTCCGTTAGGCAATGGTGCAATTGTGGAGACATCAGACAAGAAAATACTGGTACTGCGAAGAAGCAATAATGTTGGGGAGTTTCCTGGTCACTTTGTATTTCCAGGAGGCCATCCAGAGGTACTAAACACAAGATTGAGCTTTTTTGCTTTTTCCAACCCAAAAGTGGTAATAAATTGGCACAGTACTACTTGTTTCTAATAGTATAACGTGTGTTGGATGGATGGTTAATGCTGTGAGAGAAAAGTTGGCATCACCATCATGACAGCATTCCATACTATCACTTGACCAGATCTATCGTAAGAGATTACATAGAATACAACCCTAATCGAAATGCATCCATTTGTCTCATACACTATGGGGATGGTGAGAAGAGATTTATTTTACATCCCAGAGGGGCTATAATTGGAGATACATGCAGTAATGAATTTATCTTTTAGATTTTGCTGGAATTTTGGATTTTCAATGCCCTTATAATTGTTCACCTTTTTTTATCTTGATTACAGCCCCAAGAAATTGGAATAGCGTGCCATCAGCCTGGGAAGAGTTTGAGGGAGTCTGAGATGCTCAACAAGAGAGTTTCTGAAGAGATGTTCGACAGCATTGTCCGAGAAGTGATTGAAGAAATTGGAGTACCCGACTCATCCCTTGTGAGTTACTTCTGAATTTGAGTATAACCAAATCGTCTGTGTTTCAATCGCTTCCTGAGCATATGGTCTGTGCTTCAATTTAGTTAACTCACTATGAAATTATTCTCAGACCATGTAGACTAAAAATGGCATTGCAGGGTAGGCAGGCCTACCTAGCTTGATGAAGCACATCTGTTGACCACTTGACATTCATGCAGAGCAATCCACTTTTTATTGGTGTATCTCGTCGGAAGATGAATGTTAGACCAGCTGCCTTTTTCTTCATGACATGTACTCTTCAGTCTGATGAAATTCAGAAATGCTATTCTAGTGCACAAGATGGCTTTGAATCAACTCAACTTCATGAAGTGACACTGGTGAGTCCAAACTTCCGTTTTATTTGAGTTGCCGTCATAATCCTTGACATGTAATGTGCAAATTTCGCCTATTTGGCACAAATTACATTCAAGCATGAGCAATTATTCAGTCAAGGAAAAAAAGCTTGAGAAAATATAGATGTTGTATAGACCCACTTATACAATCGGAATTGTTTTAGTGTTGGAGCCCATAGGAAGTGGTGGAACTTATGGAACCTATGAAATAACCTATGGATATTCAAATCACGATGTTGGATAGTTGGTGCAGAATCAACTCCCAAAATAAGCTGCAGTTCTTACGCATTACTTCTAAGCCAAGTGTGAAAAGCATGAATAGACTATTCTTTTATAGCCCTTCGACTTCGATCTAATCAATTATCTATTCTTCTGCTGTCAGATTGAATTGGAGAACTTGGCTTCTAAAATGCCCGGCTGCCATCAAGGTGGCCTTGCTCTCTATAAATTGATGTTGGAAGCTGGGAAGGACGCGAGATGAAAGCTCTGGACTCGTGGTCGACGAAGAAAATTCTCAGATGCATTGACAACGGAAATTCCCATTACTTCCCTCCTTTTGCTTAAAAATATAGAATCACGTGCGTACTTAATGCCATCAAAATGGCGAGACCCACACGGGCTCCGTGGCCATGCGATCGAATGGCTGGGTCATGTTCTGCGAGACATAATGTAAAACTATCACTTTGTTAATCCGATTTAGAGTCCACACCGAGGATAAGTATTCAGTACGTAGGAACCACGAAGTTCTGGTTCAACATTCTGTCACCTTCTCTGTGACAGTGTGCGTGGATTATTTTGCCACGGTTTGTTCGACTTCATCTTACTGTCAACAAAGGTTAATCTCATAATGTTGTTTCTAATGATCATCGGACCTCAATCTCTAATTTTTTAAATCAGTTCTTTATTGTCGTTTACATTGACTGATGATTTTATTACAGTACTAGCTTGTAAAATGGGTCAGTAGAATGTTTTTACGTGATTCGTAGGGTCTAGGAAAGCTCCCTATATGGTTCCTGCGCTTGGGACACCTTCAATGAAAGGCAGGCAGTTGAATTTTTTATTTCATACATCGGGATCTACTAGCGTCGGTCGACGGTTGTAGGGGCACGATGTTTGATAATGGTGCTTGGATAGCCGCCGGGCGCGGTGGTCGGCGCGGATAATCACCGGGCGGAGTAGAGGTTGTGGCGGGTGGCGGCGGTGCGAGGGGGCGGACAACGGCGGAGGAGCAACGGTGGCGCGTCGATGCTCGGGGAGGAATTTTTATTTGAAGAAATGATTTTTTTTTTATATTAAAAATTTTTTTATTATGTTCATAAATTGGAAAGAACAATTTCTAAGAATTTGAAAGGCAGATAGTTGAATTTGGTTAAATTATTTAAAATTTATATTCCAATTTTTTTTTTTAGAAATGAATTATGTTTGTTAAAGCTTGATAAATTATTAAAAAATCTAATCCAAGCCATTTTATTTTAATATTTTAATAATTTTATTAAATTTTTATTAAATTTTTTTCTTTTTTTTTTTCTTTTCTTTTTCTATTCATCTTTCTCCTTTCTTCATGGCCATTGGCCAGTGATCTCGCTAGAGCATCGCCCATCACAAATAATTTGAGCCATGACGAGGCTCGTTGGCCCAAGCCTTGCCGTGAGCTGGGTAAGGTCAACCTTGCCCACATCTAGCAAGGCCAAGTCTCGTTGGTGACCGGGTGAGCTTGGCCTCACCTAGCCACGGCGAGGCTCGAGCCAACGAACCTCACCAACCCTTGTTTGACTGGTCATCGGCCATGGCCGAGGCCGATGAGCCTAGGGTTGGTCGCCAATCATGGTTGAGGCCAATGATCGCCCAAAGGAAGAAAAAAAAAAGAAAAAGGAAATGAAAAATAGAAAAATGAAAGAAAAAAGACTTGATTCTAGGAATTATTTAGAAATAAAAAAAAAAATTTTTTTTTAAAAAAATTTTATTCCAAATCTATTCTAGGAAAAAAATGATACTTGTTCTCGAAACAAAAAATTTACCAAAGACTTTTTGTTCTTTTTTATTCCCAGAAAAAAAATGGAATTAGTTAGTAGTTAAAGTATTACCAAACAAAGCTTAAGTTTCTTGGAAGAATTTAGCTTCCATAAGAGACGATTTTTTGTTAAAGAATGTCCTAAATAATGAATGCATGTCACCAATAAGACAGTTTTTTTAACCATGAAATAATTATTCTGAATTATTGTCTTAAAAAAAAATCTCAAATCGGTAACCTCGATTTAAATCTACTGGTTGTGAGTATTTCCTTCAATATTTCATTAAAATGCTCGATGGGGCGATTCGCAAAGCAGAAGAGACCAAAAAGACAAATTGATTGTTGAGATAAAATGGGGGATGAAATTCCAAAATTCAAGAATTACTGAAATGCTTAAAATCGCACGTAATCCCTTCTTGGCGATTTTCCAACTCCTCTTTCGGAGCGGCATTACGCAATCGAGGCTTTGCTAACCGACGCGATCGCGCTCGCGCTCGGGACAGCAGCAGAGCGGAATTCTCCATCGGAAAACAACGCTTGCGATTCCTGCGGGAAGAACCATGGACGACGAGCTGCTGGAGCTGCAGAGGCAATTCGAGTTCGCGCAGCAGGCCAAATCCAGCGTCCGCCTCTCCGATCGCAACGTCGTCGAGCTGGTCCAGAAGCTCCACGAGCTCCGGATCATCGACTTCGATCTCCTCCACACCGTCTCCGGCAAGGAATACATCACTCCTGTACGCCGCCTCTCTCTCTCTCTCTCTCTCTAGAACAACATCAAGTCTGGTTTGGCTTTCGAGAGGAGACGAGAAAGAAACGCGTCCGCTCGATCGTTCTATAGTTTTTGGCCGATGTACGATGGAGACGATTCGTGAATTCGTAGACAGTTGAACTCGTGTACTTTAAGATTGGCGCATGTCTGTTGGAGCGCCCGCCACATTTTCCCGTCAAGTTTGGGCGACCTCGAATTAGGGCGCGTTTTACGTTTCTTGAGTGCGGGTTTTTTCTTTCTTTGTTTTCGTCCAGGAACCGTGGAACAGGAAATTTGGCTTGGTTGAGTTTACAAATGGTCAATCTTGGGCTTGTAGAGCTGAGAAACCAGTAAAAATTATGCTGTGTGCAAATAATTTTTTTGTGGTGCTCTTTCCTGATTTGATGTGGTTTTCTAACAATTTTCTGATTGTTTGTTTCATTGCAAATATTATTTAATTGCTGGAGAATTTTCTAAATTTTGTTGTCTCTATAGGATCAACTGAGGCATGAAATACTGTTGGAGGTACAGAAATTGGGGCGCATTTCTCTAATTGACCTTGCCGACACTACTGGGGTTGATTTGTACCATGTCGAGAAGCAAGCTCAAGTTATGGTGGCTGGTACTCCAGGCCTTACGTTTGTTCAAGGGGAAATCATATCGCAAAATTACTGGGACTCGGTTGTTGAAGAGGTCAATGAGCGGCTTCAAGAATGTAGTCAGATAGCTTTAGCAGAACTAGCTGCGCAATTACATGTTGGCTCGGAGTTATTGACATCAGTCCTGGAGCCTCGACTTGGGAGCACGGTATTATGATTTTCAAAGTCCCGTGAACTTAGCATGACAAGAGTGTACCTTATCTGCAATGAGTTTGTCCTGTTTTTAGGTGAAAGGAAGGCTTGAAGGTGGGCAGTTGTATACTCCAGCATATGTTGCTAGAGTTAGTGCTATGGTTCGTGGTGCTGCAAGAGGTATTTCTGTCCCTACAAATCTGTCTGCATTGTGGAGTTCTCTACAGCAACTTCTGCAGGAAATGGACGGAGCTACTGGAGTGTCTGTTGAAGCATCATTCTTCCAGTCCCTATTCAATGAACTATTGAAGGGAGGAGAGATTCTGGGTTCACTCCGTGCAGGAGTGTACTGGACTCCAACTGTATGTGATTTGCTAACTCATGCTTTCCTTCTAAGGACTATGGGATTGTCCAATAGGACTAATGAGATTGTATAACATCCACTGGAGTATCATAGTTGTGTATGGCTGCCAAAATTCGTCTCTAGTGGAATTGTCATCAATAGCTTCAACCGATTCTTTATTACTCCTTTCCTCAAGAATTGTCAATTTCATATTAAAAAGGGTATATCTGCTGTTTTCACCAAACTTCTATAGGGTGAAAATGTTGAGTTTCTGATTTATGCAAGGGGAACTAAAAGATTGATTGGCAAGTATTGTCAACCTTGAGTGTAAGAGGCACAAGGGACGAATAATAATGCTTTTATACACTGTTGTGTCCACTCTTCTTCATATGATATCGCATTTTTAGAGGCACTATATTGCATGCCAAGAAAATAGTTACCTTCAAGTTCCATGGTGAGAATGTACTTAGATAACATTTGTTTGTGTTCTGCTAGCTACCTTCAGAAAAAGGCTGGAGGGTAAAATATGGGGGTTGTGCAAGATATAAAGTAGTCATAGTGTAGGTGCAGGTTCATTTTGTGTGCTGTAGCAAATATATTTTTTTCTAAAGGAAAAGTATGCTTTTCATTTATTATGATCTCCACTTTGTATCTTTCACTTACCATGTCAATATGCTACAGGTCTTTGCCATTGGTCAGAAGGAATGTGTTGATTCTTTTTTCTCACAGGTTTGTGGCTTTATGTTCCCAACACTCCTTCTCCTTTCTCTTTCTCTCTCTCTCTCTCTCTCTCTGCCTTTTGGTTTAGTCATGCGGTACAGTGTTCTTGGCAGGGTGAAGAGGATGATGCTACTTAGGATAGTTACGAGGGTCAATAAAATCGAATATAGGATCAAATTAAACATTTCTAATTTTGGAAGGCATAACTCCAAGACCTATGTTTGTGTAGCACAAATTGTGCTGATTCGTAGGAATAAGTGGGATGTTTAGAACTGAATCTGCTATATGTATTCACTGCATCCTGCAAACTATTTTGCTGAGATGAGATGTGGTTCTGTAGCAAGAGCAAGAAATATAAATTGAATTACCTTCGAACAGCTCAAGTTTCTTACAAGCTGAAAGCCTGAAACATAAATTATGACGAAATTAATTGTTTCTTTAACAGAAAATTATGTAATTTATACTTTTAAATGATTTGACTTACTAGGTTTTGCTAAAGTAGGGGCAAAATTAGCAATTTATCTCATTAATTAGACAAAAATATGGGTAAATTTAATTGACAGCCACAAAATTTTAGTGGTTTTCAATCAGGCTGCTGAATTTCGGTTGGAATCACTCATTGCACTTGTTTTCAATCTTTTGCAATTGATGCACTTTGACTGGAACCTGACCAATCTTGTAGCAAGATGATATTATAGTGCCCACGTGGCAATAACGGTGGCTTCCAGAAAATTAACCACTTGTCTGGCACTTTATCATTTTGCAAGGAAATTGGCCGGATTTTCATTAAAGTGAATCAATGCGAATATTTGAAAATTTAGTTAGTTGGGTGATTGAAGTTAATGACCTAATTGCAAAATCTACTAAATTTCAATAACTACAGATAGATGGAATTTATCCCAAAAGTATGGTAGTAGAACTAGCACATGACGTATGTATTTACCTTTGTGGGTTTTGAGTTGCTGGATCTTAGTTTTCATTTTTTATCGAGTTCCATGGAGTGCTTTACTGTTTGTTTTGTGTGGCAGAATTCCTTCGTCATATATGAAACGCTTAGCAGACTGGGAATATCGCAACCTGTTCAATTCTTACAGGTATTTTTGGATGTATGATTAATATTGATAGATAGCTCATTCTGCATCTCTTGGCTTATTTGTTTATTCTCTAATCATATTTTGGCCATGTAATTTAATTAGTCCAGGTATCCTGATGGATTACCGTTGGCAAATGCTTTTGTGCACCCCTCCTTGACAGAAATGGTGGATACTGCTATTGAAGATGCTGTTGAACGTTCTAGCTGGTAATGTCTACAGAAGTGTCTCTCTCTCTCTCTCTCTCTCTCTCTCTCTCTAGATATATTTATATATATATCTATATATATGTATATGTATATGTATATGTATATGTAATGCACTCTCATATGTTTCTCATCATTAGGCAGCAAGGAAGCATTGATAACTGAATTATTTTGTGTGTGCACGTGCATGTTAGAACATAAAACTATAGTCATATGAATATCCCATGACGTCGCCTCTTGGATGATAATGGTGAGTGCCTTCATAGGCTATTTTCACTTTTGAATTTTTGAAATCTTTGTAAAAAGGATTTTCATAAAGCTCTTGAGTTTCTTTGTTAAGACTTTCTCCTATTTAGAAATTGAATGATTCTTTTAAATGTGATTTGAGCTTTAAAATCCATGTTGGTTTTCTTGAATTGGACATTATGTTCACATTAAAATTCATTTATTCTCCACTCTTAGTCTGGACGGTAGGGTTCACGTATTAATGAGTTCATCTTAAATGTTTTAAACTCAAAGTCACCTGTTTTGGAATGCTTTTGTTTATTCCTTTGGAATAAGTGCATCAGAAGTTCTAAAACTTACTGCGAAAGTGCAGTTGAGTCCTAAAACTCTCAAAAAGTTTAATCAAGTCGTAGAACTTATCAAATTATTGCAATCAGGTCTCTTTGTTAACTTCGTCCAATATGAGTAATGGAAATCGCTGATGTAGCTTTTATTATGGCTTTTTAAAAACAAGTGGTGCCAATGTGGAGTACCACATCAGAAAAAATTGAAAATTTTAAAAAATAAAAAAAAGAAGATTAAACAACTAAAAAAAGAAACAAGTGATTAGTGCGCATTGTTTATCTTAATCTTTCAACACCTTTCTCTCTTTACCTTCCTACAACTCGCTCTATACTATGTTCTTCTTCATCGCTGTCTTCTGTTCTCTTTCCTCTGTTTTTACTTTATTACTTGTTCTTCCTCAAGTCCTCTTCGTTACCCAAGTACAGAACAATTAGATCCTCGCTCTTTTCTCGACTCACTAACAAAGTTGGCACCCTGCGGAAGGACACAAAAGTCCTTACCCTTTACTGCCGGCAAAGTTCAGCTTCATTCAAATTGATCTCGAGCAAGTAATCCATAAAATTCACTGACTTGCTTTGGAGGAATTGGCTCTGGGGACCTGCTTAGTGTCTGGCAGCAAGTCCAACCCCATCAGCCTCGGGACCATCCTGCTGGCTTCTGTGACAACCAGTGGGTCTTGATCAGGGCACACTTGGGCAATCATTGCCTTAAATATATCAGCCCAAGGAAACCCGACCTTAATGAAAGAGATGAACAGCATTAATGGTTTTTTTATATTATTTTTTTGAATGTTTTCTGATGTGATGCCTACCAAGCACCATAGAGCATTACATGTTTTAAGAAAATAAAAAAAAAGCCACATAGCATTTTTTGTTGGTCAAATTGGATGGAGTTAACAGGAAACTTAATTACACTTTTTGAACATTTTAGGACTCAATTGTATTTTCTTGACAAGTTTTAAAACTTCTGGTGCAGTTAGTTCTTTTTAGTCTTTGTCACCCAGAATCAAGTTTCATGCTTTCTGAATGACTTTACCTTAGCATATGTAACTCTGTTATCACAAGTTCCGTATCATTTTTTCTAGGGACAAAGAAATTGCAATGGACATTATCTCTGTCTGTTCATTTCTTGTACATTGCACTAATCTAGATAACTCTAATGAAATTTGTACGCATTACAATGCAAGAATTATATGGTCATTTAATTGATTATTTTTATCACGATATTGTATAAGACTTTCCTTTTTCTCCTGTTTGATATTACTTGTTCATGCAGGATTGACTCATTATCTGTATTACCTGCGTCCTTTGGTTCTCAAGATGCATCCACGATTTTATTACATTGTCCGTCTGTTCAGTCTGCTCTCAAGGTAACAGTTTGTCACATTTGTTCATGATACCTAAAGATTTAACAAGTTGTTTGATAATTATGAATGAAATGATTTCTGCAGTCTAATAAAGCTCTAATCCTTGGGGAGTCCTTTGTCTTTAGCAATGCCTTTATCAAGGTAAGTCTTTCTGTAACTATTGTTCCTTCATAATTTCCTTGGGAATCTGTTAATTGGAGAAATGATATTTTCTCTTGGAAAGGGATCATAGTCTGATCCTAAATATGTTTTGGCTCACGAAGATTTGTGGGCCTATTCACTCCGTTCTATTTTTAAAATAGATGCTTGATATGTCTATCTTAGCTATGTAGGTGTTTTCTAGTGCTTGATAGCTGGCCATCTTCTCTTACATGGAAACTTTGAACTGAGTTGCTTGATAGAGGTCGATGAATGTTCTAGATGTCAAATGTCCCTTCTACCTGAAAGTGTGTTACATTTTTATGGCTTAGGTTTTCTTTCTTTTCTTTGGGTTTTCTTTCTCGGCCTCATCTGGGTGGCCAAAAGCGCAATTTGTCCAAATCACACTAGAAACGTGCAATCTGTTTTTGACACTTTATATTGTGGTTTATATTGAGGTTTATTTTCTTTCGTAATTTGAATAATTGTTTTTCACTTCTCTTCTTGGTTTTTACATTGAATTTACATGTCTTCCGTTCCTGTAGATTGACCTCACTTACCGGTTTCCGTCTAGCACCGTTTTTTTTCCGTCTCTCATTTCAAGTTTTTTTTTTTTTGGTAAAGATAAGAATTATATAGATTTTGCAGAAAGAATACAAGGGGGAGGCCTGGCACCAATTTCTAGTTAATTAGTTGCCAAATGAAAGATTTGGAACTTCTTTCCCTTTCTGTTCATACGGAGGCATGACCAATTGTTTGAGTTAGTCATGTTCTAAGTGATTACTCATTTACCTTTTTACAATTATGGCAGGATGTATATGATCGCCTGGAGAAAGAGATGGCAGTAGCTAATCTCTCAGGATCTGGTAGAGTTAATCTTTCCGATGATCGATCTTCAGCCAAGGATGCTAAAGGAGTGCATGATTCTGGCCTTTCCTCTGAGTTAAATGAAACTTCAAGTGAGAGTACGTCTATTAAACATGCTGTGGATAAAGGGGGAAGGAAAAAGAAGGGAAAATCTGCTGGAAATGCTAAATCTGGTGCAACTGAGAGTGGTCTGGACAATCAGGATTTTGTGCCGACAAAATCTAAGAAAAACCAGAAGAAAAGCAAAGATTTATCTTCTGTACATGCGTCAGAAGTGAAATCAAGCACTAAGAAAGATGCCAAATCCCAAGAAGAAAACCAGGGTATTCCTTCAGGAGAATGGATTGTGCAAATGATCACTACATTGTTTCCTGATTTTGAAGAGCAAGGTGTGATGCTTTATAATGCAGAGTTTTAATTCTGAATGTAGCATATGACTGACATAATCTGATTTTGAGGTTATTGGTCATTAATTTTGGTAGGTGTTGATGATCCATCCAGTATAATTAGGTCTCTAGCCAACCACTTGAGACCTATGCTAATCAATTCATGGAAGGAAAAAAGAAAGGCAGTGTTTACAGAAAATGCAGAGAGAATGAAACGGTTGCTTGATGATTTGCAAAAGAAAATAGATGAAGTGAGCAAGATCATTCACTTCTTTGGTCTTGTTTGCCCTATACCATGACTATATTTGGCTAAATGAGTTATCTTTCCTCATGTATTTCTGATTGCAGGCTTTGTTAAATATACAGCTATATGAAAAGGCATTAGATTTGTTTGAAGACGATCCATCCACTTCAGTATGTCCTCCTTTATCTATTTATCAATTGAAATAGGAAGTTGTTTCTTATTAAATATATTAAAGGGCAGTTTCATGTGCTTTACAGGTGGTTTTGCACAGGCATCTCTTAAGAACAACAGCTGCTTCTATTGTAGATACACTATTTGTTGATCTGGTAGCCGTGTATATCCTGCTTCATCACTCTGTTGCATGAAATATATCTTTTATGAAGGGGTGTGTGATAGATTCGTGATTTGCAGGATGCCTACAACAAATTAAAGACTGGAGATGAAACCGAAAATCCTGAAAATTCACAGTGTGTCTCGTTTAGTTCTGCGGAAAGAACTGCTCTTGTATGGAGATTAAATCCCTTGATCTTCCTTTCATAAACTAAGCAATGATAATGTTTGGATGGGGTATTGACAGTTGAGTCTTTTCTACACCTTTCTTCTGGTGCAGGCAAAGACATTTCCTGGAAGCCTTTCAAAGAAGGCTCTTGCAGTGGTTGATGCTTTGGAGGGAAAGGTCTGTCATTGAATTAAGTTAAATAATATTTCGGTTTTGATGTTTGATAATAAACTAAGGAGACTTCCCTACAGATCAATATTGTGTGTGAATTGTCTAATGTTCCAGGTCCTTGTCGTTGAACTCTGTCTGGTACTTTTCAGTAATTTTTGTTCTGCTTATCGGCAGATGTACCATTTGCTTATTTGCAGTGTTCAATGTTGTAGCTATCCTTTTTCAGTTGTTTCAGTTTTCCTTATGTTGACAGACATCATAGTTGAATAGTTTTCAAATAGAGATTGAGATCTGCAATAATTTTGTGGATGTTGCTGTGGTATTTTTTTTTTACATATAATTCATTTTGTGATATCGTGGGTAATGGAATTTGCATGTTATATAGTAACTCTTCTCACTTTGTGCATATAAATTAATGACTACGAAAATTACCAATGACAGAGTGTGGAAATTTTCATGACTGCACTGACAGATTTTGCAGAGGAGAGGTACTTATGATGTTTTTATTTGTACTTCTTTAGTATGTGGTAGCATAAAACTCTTTTATTTACTATTCCTAGTCAAATGCTTTTTTCAGTGGATTGGTAGTGAAAAAGCTTGATAAGAAACTGGAAAGGGCACTTCTGCATTCTTACCGCAAGGTAAGCCTGCTTCACGCCATTACATAATGCCAGATATAGGAACATTATTCTGTAACTGTTATTGTTCACGATATATTTGTCATCTTTATCTACTTATATTTTGATAAAGCTGATTTTTTATCTCACATTTGGTCTTCGCTGTTGATGGAAAGTTTACAACCTTGGACCTTCTACTGATCATCTTATAATTCTCAAGCTTTCTTGCAACTGGAGATCTGTTGTCTACAAATAATCTTGAGTTTTGCTGTTTTTCTACATGCAAACAAAGCAGCCAAGAGAAAATCATTTTATTTGGCCTTTGCACTTGATACTCTAGTTTGCATAATGAGTTCAGAGTGTCACTGTAGGATTTGACCTCTCAAGTGTCTACAGAAGAGGATCCTATCTCTCTTCTGCCAAAAGTAGTGTCGCTGCTGTATATTCAGGTCAGTAATAGCTATTGTTTCTTTCTGTGTTTTGTCTGGTTCTCTTGGTTTGTTTGCTTTGGCGATTAAAACATCCCCAATGTGTAGGTTCACGGTAAGGCTCTTCAAGCTCCTGGGAGGGCCATTTCTATTGCCATTACCAGATTGAAGGTATTGTATCTGTGGGATACTGCTTGTGAAACCAGAAACTCCTTTATGTAATTCTGTCCAGCAAAAAAGTTGTCTTGCTACCAGAAGCATTTTTTTTCAAAGATTTTGTTGGTATATGGGTCTTATTATTGCGTTGGATAACTGGGAAGTGTGAGACAATGTAATACCATCTACATTGCAACTCTTTGCAATTTTTGTTGACATATTCTGCTCTGGTAGTTTGGTTACCTTAATATGTCTATTTGTCAGGATAAGCTACAGGACTCGGCTTACAAGATTTTGACAGATTACCAAGCCGCTACAGTCACCCTCCTCTCACTGATTTCTGCCTCCACTGGTGACGTAAGAAAAAAATCCATGTTAGATAATAGATACGACATATATGTTATCATTGAAGTTTGTCTCCGTGTTCACAATTGGTCTGAAACCTTTTTCATTTGCTGTTTTGGCTGCTTTGTTCGAAAAGTTCCTTGAAAAGATTACCTTAATGGATCTGGTGTTCACTGTTCTCTCTCTTTCTCTCCTCCTCAGGAAGAGGATTGCACTTCTGAGAGAATTTCCAGTAAGAGGGAGCTTCTGGAGAGTCTAATGCCAGCACTGAAGAGCGTGGTGCTCAGCAAGCCTCAAGCCTGAGAATTAGCCAGAATTGTGCCATCTTACGGTTAGATCATAACTGACTTGGGGAATTTATGTTACGGCAATTTTTTAGACAATCAAATGATCTTGCGACGCTGGCAATTATGCTGGTAATGGGGGAGTTATCTTGTGCTGGGGAGAGAGGGAGGGAGAGGCGAGTGACGCCTAGATTGCGGCGAGGCGAGTGAGGCCATCCGGCGACTAGATCTGGCCGCCCGTGGGTGATCTCCAAAAAAAATAAAAAAATAAAATTAAGAACCTTTTTTTTTTTTAAAAAAAATTAGTAGTTCTTCACAAATGTAATTTTCACCAAACAACATTTAAGTCAAAATTATTTCTCCATGCACTTTAAAATTATAGTTTACCAAACGCTATTTGCTTTTCAAAAACCTTTTAGTCTAAAGGTATTTACATTTTCCCATGAATATTTCTCCAAAACCGAACCAAACAGGGCCTCTGTTATTTCTTTCTTCACCACAATCAGAGCAGAAGATTGGATGGCCGACTTCTTTCTCGAGCATAACCGCCTCTACTATTAATAAACAAAGAAACGAAATTTGTCATGATCATCTGGCCGGCCACTGTGTTGGGCCTCGTTGCGTGGGCATGGACGCACGGGCATGCGTCGTGCTTTGGGCTAGTCCCTATCCCTTCCGAACGGTTGCAGCGCCAGTTGGGCTACTGGACAGTGGATCACTGGCCCAAGTGCTGTCATAGGCCTAATGTTCATGGGCCCATAGGCCCAAAAAACCATTGAGGCAGAAAATGTCGAAAAGGTCCTTTGGGGTACTAAAATTAAAACAAAGGGAAAATGTCGTAAATGGTTCTTAAACTTTCATCTAATGTTCAATTTCATCCCGAGCTTTCGATTTGCTCAATTTGGTCTCTGAACTATTAACAAATGTTCCATCTAGTTCCTGATTATTTGAAAATTGACCAATTTCGTCATTCCGTTAGTTAAAGTTAACGGAATCGGCTTACATGGCTTTTAGTCTCTTAAATATAAAATAAAAAAGGACACGTGGAATATCCACATGGAAATTACCTTTAAAACAGATCAAATTGTGGCCACCATACAAAAAAGAGATACATAGCCACTTCTTTTCTCTGCTTTTGTGATCAGTGTTCTAATCTTTAACTGACCTCTAATTTGTTTTCCTTTTTTAAGATACTCATAATTCTAGTAATCCAATTTAGTTCCATGTCATCAATTAATGCTCCATGTCATCACTTAACGATTTGAACAAACGGAATGACTAAATGGAACATTTGTTAATAGTTCAAGGACCAAATTGAGCAAATCGAAAGCTCATTGATGAAATTGAACATTAGATGAAAAACCAAATTGAGCAAATCGAAAGCTCAGTGATGAAATTGAACATTAGATGAAAGTTCATACACCATTTGTGATATTTTCCCTAAAACAAAAGTCAACACATATAGGTTGGGCCGTTCGACACGGCCTACGGAACTGGAGCTGGACTGGCCGGGAAGCATCTTTGATTGGGCTTCTAAGGCTGAAATAACCTTTGGGCCCTAAAAGTTTAAAGGGCCCAAAATAGGCCCTTGGTTTGAAAAATTTAAAATATAGGCCGGAACAATATAAGTTGGGCCGGCCTCTCAATGCCTAGGCTGGACGGGCCACAACTAGCCTAGACCGGATTGGACGAGACTAATTGAGCCTGTTAGATGACTTATTAAAATTTGGAAGAAGTGCAGTGGAAATGTTAAAACTTATTAAACAAAGTATAATTGAATTATAAAACTTATAAAAAATGCACTTAAGTCATTTTTATGTAGCACTAACATAGCTAAAACATGAATTAGGTTAAAGCAATGTGATTTTGATTTCTAACCTAAATCCTAATTAAATTACATTAAAAAATTTAAAAAATGTTTTAAATGAACACAAGGGAAAAAAAAAAAAAAAAAAAAAAGCCAAGGGTACAGCCACTGCAGCCCCACATTCACCAAAAAATCGTGAATGGATGCTCGAAGAGGGTCACCAATCCACCAAGAACTAGGTGAGGTTCATTGACCCTTGCCCAAATCAAGCAACTCTCAACCAAATCGCAACAAGGGCTAGTCAGAGCAAGGCACCCTCACCGTTGTTTGGCCAACGATTGCTTGAGCTAAGCAAAGGGCGGCAACCCTTGCCCAAATCTGAGTGGAGGGCTACAACTCTTGCCTCGACAGCCCCCGTCGGCCCTTTTGGCAACAATGACAGTGGGACAGCTAGTAAGGGCTTGCTACCCTTGCCCTTGCCTTCTATTGTGATTTTTTTTAAAGAACCACTTTTTAAATTAAAGTCTTAATAAAAATTAGGATTAGGCCAAAACAAAGTTATTTGAATCTTTTAATTCATGTTTTAATAAAGTCAAAGCCATGCAGGAGAGAAAAAAATATTAAATAAATAGAAAAAAAAAAACCCTTAGTATATAAAATAACTCAACTATACCAATTTAATAAGTTTCAAAACTCGATTACTCTTCTTTAAAACTTTAATAATCAATTACACTTCTATAATAATTTTTAAAATTTTCAATACACTTATTCCTTTAAATTTTTACTTTAAATTTTGACGACAACGAATTGCTTCACATTCAGATTGATTTCTCTAATCAGCTTTTTTTTGGTCAGAACCTAACCACCATATACCTTCGCTGAAAGGTTTTGCATGCCAGATCGGGGAACAAACAGGTCAAATTGTCACCCGTCCACTCCAAGATCATTGTTAGTTTTGAAATGTTATCTTTTTTCCCCGGCCGAAGCATGTGCAAAAGAAAATCTAAGATTAGGCGGCAGATTAAAAAAGTTTCAGCCTCTTGACAAGTAATAAAACTGAATTTCAGGGACGCTAGATCTGAACCCTATGTCCATCCACAAAGCGGGACCCACCCAAAACACCACAAGATGTCTGACCAAAACTAAGGAAAAATAACAGAACGGGTGATTATATAGAAGCGGCAGTATGACAATACTAAGCTCTCTAAAGAAAAAGTATGGGGGCAATAACTGCTCATTGCATCCACCCCCAGTAGAATGAATAAAAGGGCAACAACCTTCCACTGCGTCAATATTGCGAATATTGACGCGTGATTTACTAAATGCAAGATATGCATTTCAGACAAAAAAGAAAATTGACGCGTGATTTACATCAGCTGGTTTGATGACTGGTTAGTGCTGAGGTAGGGCTGGTCTCTTTTCCAGCATCTCGAATTGAAGCACCATATTATCCTGCAAAGGAGCTTACATCTTGAGCTTTGGAAGTGGCCTGGGTGACCAATGATTAAATGCAGAACAAGATAGTATGGGAAAGAAGTTGCGACAGGTATTGATCAACCCAACCTTGCGAATTATCTCGAATGTGTTGGGATCGAAACAGTGATAAGATCCTCTCTCATACAATGGTGTCTTCAGTGTTTCCATGTTAGGGGCCCTCAAAAACCACACCCGATGCTCTTTGTGATAAACCCAACCTCTGTTGTAACTGCCAACAAAATGTTTCCAGTTCTCTTAGAACCCTAAAATCAAGAGACTTTCTCACTTACATTGATAAGAGATGGAGGGACGAAGTGTGCACAAAAGCACCAGACAAAGTTTCTTTTCTTGGCAAGAAGAAAAAAGGCATCCCTTGAGTAAAAGAGCATACAGTTCATTTGCGGCATATAATTGGGCTTCATCTTTAGGCATGCTGCAGAAGACCCAAAAAAAAAAAAAAAAAAAATAGCATGTTAGTAAATAATGAGTAATACAATTTGCAGGAGCACTAAATGAATATACAGAGAAGAACCTGTAAAATATGTAAAATAATGTCTCCACAGAGAACTTCGCAAAATAACCTTGCTGCAACCGAACATAATATATTACTTAGAGATTGATAAGTGCAGCCGTAAAAGCTGATACATAACTGATAATGGGAACAAAATTGGAGGAACTAAAAGGAGATTGGCTTACATGTAAAGTTGGGGGCTGTTTAGAATAATAACATTGTGGAACACTAAACTCTGGGTCACCCTTTGCTGGCTCATCGGACCATGGGGAACCAAAAGTCTTGTGAAGATCCTCAGAAGAATTCAAATTTAGCCCGAGTGTGGTCAAATCAATGCCAAGTGCGAGAGATGCCAGATCAGGATCACTTGTCCTTATAACACTTAGCAAGCCCAGCAACCCATATGGATCAGGAGTAGACTGTGATGTTTGCATAGGTCTCAAACCCTGCTCCCTAAATGACTGATTAACTGCAGACATCTGCTGCAAGCGAAATTGAGATTGGTTCTGCTGCTGCTGATATTGCTGGACAAGCTGGTCATACGAACCCATTCCAGATATAGTACTTGGTGAATTTAGAGGTCTAAGCCCAACCCCAGGAGGAGGTCCACTTGTCTGAAAGCCCTATCAACACAAAAAGTCCTTGTCAAAGACAACAATCGCTTGGACAAGCTAACTAAGCAAAAACAAGACAACAATGTTAAAAGGGATCACATCTCCCATAACATGCAAGTGATAAATTACAGTTCCTATCATTAATATAGAATTTAAAATCTTCTGTCACAGATAATGATGTCTCATCTGCCAGTCTGTATCCAATCCACTACCCCCTGTATCCAACATCAAAGAGAATCCTTCCAAAATCTTTTTAATTAAATGACACATAGCTAAACTACCAAACCTGAGAGTGATATGTTGAATGGGAAGATGGAAATATATCTGATCCTTGCAAGTGTAAAAGATCCTGATTGTTCCCAGGTGAAAAGGAAACCCCACCACCAGTGACTGAAGGCACAGATTGCTGTTGTTGCTGCTGCTGCTGAGGTCGATGAGATGAGTATGCTCCCCCTAAATTAAATCCAGCAGACCTTCCCATCTGCAAATGAATGTATGTTATGTATCTCATAGCAGACTTGTGTGCAACTCAAGCAACTGGTAAAAAGGAAAGAAATTCTCCCAAGACATTTAGACTGACCGAGAAATGCTGGGATTGCATCATTGACATAGCATTGTCATGAAGTTGCTCCTTCTGGTGCAAGTCTATAGAATAATCTGAATTACCACCTGTAAAAGATCTAACAGCGTGATCAGTAGTAATTAGAGAACAAAATTCCATGCAGGATGCAGGGATGCATTGCATTCCAGAAATCATAAAATCAAGCTAGTAGAGCCTCAGAGTACATGATTTTTCTTCTTGCAAAGATATGGTAAGCAGTAAATATCATGAAACATCATTTTGAGGAGTTGCTGGGTTATGAAAATCACTGTCACTGTCAGCAGACACATCCAACATGCATGCACTGCATCAGCTAAAATTGGATAGCGTATTGATCCATTGGAATCGGTAAAACATGCTCTATATATATCATAAGTTGCACAAAAATCCACAGGAAGCACAACATTTTGTAATTTAAACATGTTTAAACAACAGCCGCCATAACAAATCCCCTTGATTGATACCCAACCATGCGTAGTGGCATTAAAAGAATAAAAAACTCCTTCATAGAGAATGATGAGCAAGGGAACACCAATTCAACTAGTCATATCTGAAAATGAGTAGCAAAAGAACCATATGAAGAAATGGACCAAACACTCCTCGGGTGGGAAATGAAAAATAATTATTAAAAGAGTTATATGGCTGAAATTATTTACCTTTAAATCCTGGTAAGGCAGGAAAATCCTCGTTCTGGATGCTGAATTCTTGGTTCTGTTGAACAATTGGGCTAAGATTTTGTTTCCGAAGAGAACCTAAGATTTCAGCATTTATCGTAATACTTTCTAACATCTTCAAAACAATAATAACTCCAACATAGAAAAGAAGAGTATCCATCAACTAAAGATTTGAATTTTCCTCTTTACCTATTTGCCCTTGAGGCCCTCCAGCAGAACTAGGACGACTGGTCAGCTGAGGAAAATCTAAGTTTATGTCAAAAGGGGTACTGTCACTTGAGTTCAACTCATTCAACATTCCCATAGAGCTAAGATTATTCACTTGCTGCACATGACTTTGTGAAAGAGGATTTGCTGCCGAAGGATAAGAACTGCCTAACATTGAAAAAACCTGAGGAGATCCTGAAAACAAAAATGCAACATAAAGCAGCCCAGAGTTCAGTTTATCAGCAGATCAATCTTCCCATTATTTTTTCTTAATTCCTAATTTAAGACGGACATTATAGATTGCCAATATGAGCCAGACTTTATGTCAGAAAGTCATAAGACGCACAAGGTGTCACAAGGTTGAACAAAAATACTACGTCTTGATTCTATTCTTTTCTCTTCTTCCTCTTTTGCTGCATTTGTCTATCTATCCCAAAACCTTTCTTCATCGGGGGGAAAAGCTAAATCGTGAAAGGCTGATGTGACAAAACACCTTCTGACAAAAGCAGACTATAATGCTAATCCATCCGTTAAAGTGAGTGATCCAACATTACCAGAAAAGGTCACCTAGAAACTAAATATAGTATCCTCTAGTGTTAACCGGCTGGAAGTGTCCACATTGTACTGGTGGACAACTATAATCCTTAGCCAGAGGGGCAATGAAACATTCTAGATAACATCAGACAGAAACAAAATGGACAAACTGTGTAAACAAGATTGAATGTTCAGAGAAAGGAAACCTTCATGTAACGACAGTAAAAATGGTTTTGTTCGAAAGGAAAAGAAACAAACATAGCAATCAAGTCGATAGGGGCGATTTCAAGACATGTTTACTTTTTATCACTCTGAGGTGTGCTAATTAGAAATAAAAATAAAATCAATATAGCCAGCAAGACCACGTACCCTGGGACAGTACACCGCCCAATAATCTATTCTGGCCCTGTACACCCAAATTTCCAGATCCAGCATTAGAACTCAAATTTAGACGAGATGCAAGACCAGACACAGATACTCCTCCAGCAGCATTTAAATTCTTCCCAATGCTGCCACCTCCAACCATGTTACCAATAGAGCTTGAAATGCGAGAACTTGCATTTCCCAAAATTGGGGACACCCCCAGTCCAGGAACGCCATTCCGATTTCCAATCGTTGCAGACGTAGGCAGGATACCAGGGATGGAGCCTCCAACTCCATTCGCATTACTGCTAAATCCGGGGTTTCCTACAACGTTGAGACCCCCTCTATTTGCGACTCCTGAATGTCCATGAGAACTTCCATGAGATAGCTGCAAATTGCATTGAGGCAGTGATCATTTAGCAGTTGATGGCTTGCACAGCGGTCAAATTCAGAACCAACAATTGTCCATCACATCAAACTTCAACATCATGCAAACCCCTAGAATACCTGAGAGAGTGCAACAGGAAGATTATTTGATGCAAATCGGCCACCAGAAAGGTTTCCAGCTGGTTGTTGGATGCCGCCAGACTGTAGATTATTTATTGTGGAGCTTCTTGATGGAATTGTGCCCGGCATATTGGGAACATTAAAGCCCCCATGCATGTTATGCAACCCTTGAATAGTTCCTGAAAGACATTTAGCCTCAATATTATGAGAAGTTCTAGCAGTATTCGTGATAGCAACATTTAGCATATTTACCCACCACTATGATGAAAAACGGGGGAAGCAGCACCGGACTGACCAGAGAAGGATGTCGCAAAAGATCGTCCAGTGCCGTCTGGTAGATTCGACGTTGAGTTATTAAGAGAAGACTGCAAGCACAACGGAGGTAAACATTTTACATACCAAGTGACTCACTAAACCATACAAATTAATATAAGTAGTAAGTCCTGGTCCTTAATGTGGCGTAAAAAACAAGACATATATGGGAATGAAGTTCAACAAATAAAAAGAACACACGAAGAATCCAGCATGGGATAATTTGCATAGCAGAGCTTATGACTTCACTTTATAACTTCATATATATATATATATATATATATATATTATGGCAAGGCCTTTCCTTAATACCACAGTATTTTCGAAATTCCCTAACTGAGCAGCTAAAAACATCTTCATTTTAAGAGGTACTCAATCCACGAATTTCAAGCAGTTGCACCAATTTGATGACCATTGATCATTATGTCCGTAAAATCATGGCACTTACAAGCTCAACTAAAAAATGGGAATAAAGGTTAGTGTAGTACATTTATCAACCCTGACATTGGATATATGTCAAAAGTGTCAGTGAAAAATCATTCCTTGCAGAAAAGCAGCCGTTCCTTCTCTTGACAGTCAATAGAGAGAACTATGCGGATTTAACAAGCTTTTCTCCAGTTTATTCAATCTATAGCCTGAAAAGGACACATAACAGTAAGTGATTACTCAAAATTCAAGCCATGTGCACATATACATAACATATTGCATAATTCTCACTCAGCAGCCATAGTGTAAACTGTCCATGATTAAGAAGAGACCCTATCAGAATTGTTTCACTACTAAATGCATATTGACAACTCGTTAGTACTCAATCCGTATCCATTCACGTTTAAGTGAGCCAACATTTGATGACTATGGTATTATGTCAAAAGCTTAAATTTGCACAGGCATTCAATGATTTTTCTTTCTAATTTGCAGCACACATTCTAATTCTTCTAGAACAATCGGCTGGGAAAAAAACGGAGACTAAGGGTGCGCATGACAAAATTTCTGGAACAGAAATTGATTTTTGGTCAGAAATTGATTTCTCAATTTCTTGAGAAGTTAAAAATTTTAGCTTCTAATTTCTTCTTCAAATCTATTTTTGGAACAGATTTCTGGAACCTGTTCCAGAAATAGAAAAATCAAATTGCGTTACTAAACGGATTTCTGTTCCAATCGGAACAGAGAAATAGAGAAATTTTATAATGCACGCTCTAATAAGATCATGGCAATCTACCAAAAACAACATAAACTATACCAGCAAACAGAGAAAATTCTTGAAACCCCACACGGAAATGCAATTGCATACCGACATGAGCCCTAAATGCTTATAATTGCACCATAAGCTCTCCGAGAGAACAAAAACTCGCGCGCGTCATTGGCTGCAAAGCCACAGGCCTAGCAGTAAAACTTCTATATGACCGCCCTACATCCCACTAGCACGACTCTCCGCGAGCTCTACTCCTCAAATCCACTCCAAACGCACCTGGCTACGCCCCGGAACAAAACAACGCATCCCGGTCCCACAATCTCCTCTATCCAACTCCACCACTAGTCCTACCGCGACGCTCCTAAATTCCACATACAAATGACCACTCCCGCATTACCACCGCCACGCCTCCCGAACACTCGCGCCCGCGCAAAACACGAAAAAAACACATCGAAAATCACATGACTCCATTTTGCAACCTTCTCCACCAGTCAACGACGACGACTCGACTGAATCCGCTCACGATGCACGGAGATCAAATCACCGCCGCGACACCGACTGCACTCGCTACTCGACCGGACACCGGAGCGCGCGGAGGGAGGGAGGGACGGACGGGATTCGACGGATGACAGTGAATCTGGACTACGGCGGGGGCATCCGGGGCGAGCGAACGCTACCTCGGAACTCGCCGAGGGGGAGTTATACCTTGCGAGACGGCGAGACGGCGAGGAGGCGAGCGATCGATCGGCGGAGGAGGAGGCGGCGGAGGCCGAGCTCGGGGACGGAGGAGCCAGTTCTCGCCTGCCCTAAATCGGATTGCGAGCTCGAGGAGAGGGAAAATGGTTACAGGAGGCTGTTGAACGACGAGAGAGAAGGGAGGGCTTACGCGTTTTTATTTATTTATTTTTTCTCGTGTAACCCTTAAGCGAAACGACGACGTGGGGGCGGGGAGGGGCGTTTCGCTTTTCTTTTTCGGTCTCTTATCTCCCGACATGGAGCAAAACTAAAAGAGAGAAAAGAACCGTCTGCTATTGATGATGGGGAACGAGATGGGCATCCTCGCGATCTTCTCCGCGTCGCCATCTGGTGCTCCTGCGGCAGGCATCGGAAGCAGCCGCCCTTCCTCAGGGGGTCGACGAAATCTCCGCCCTCGTTGCTGAGGGAACCGTGTTTTTCGCAGCTACTAAATGGAGGGAAAAAAGAAGACAAAAACAATACCAGTTTTGGACGACCTATCATCATAAGTAGCTACAGAGTAGACTATTATTTATAGACAGATTATACTCACCACGGGATTCGCTTCCAGCTTTCCTCAGGTGGCATCTCTTGGGAATCGAGATAGCCGCGGCAGGGATGATCCGGACCTCCTTCGCTGCAGGGGAGAGAAGGACCAGCGCACAGGCAGCGAGGACCGATACCAATGAGCGTACTGACTTTGGCGCAGCAAGGAGGCGGCACCTTAGCCTGGGGGTCTCTAGCTGCCCTCATGCAAGGACTCAGCATGGCGAACCCTGACCTGATTGGGATCCTCCCGCATTCTCCGGCAGCGCTCGCTTCCCGAATGAAGCCAGTCGCCAATGCTATCATGATGGACAAAAGCATAAAGATAGGCGTTTTGCCGCTCTCTCTCTTTTCTTTTTCGGTCTCTTATCTCCCGACATGGTCTCTTGTCTCCCGACATGGAGCAAACTAAAAGAGAGAAAAGAACCGTCTGCATGTTGCATCTCTTGGGAATCGAGATAGCTGCGGCAGGGATGATCCGGACCTCCTTCGCTGCAGGGGATAGAAGGACAGCGCACAGGCAGCGAGGACCGATACCAATGAGCGTACTGACTTTGGCGCAGCAAGGAGGCGGCACCTTAGCCTGGGGGTCTCTAGCTGCCCTCATGCAAGGACTCAGCATGGCGAACCCTGACCTGATTGGGATCCTCCCGCTGCATTCTCCGGCAGCGCTCGCTTCCCGAATGAAGCCAGTCGCCAATGCTATCATGATGGACAAAAGCATAAAGATAGGCGTTTTGCCGCTCTCTCTCTTTTCTTTTTCGGTCTCTTATCTCCCGACATGGTCTCTTGTCTCCCGACATGGAGCAAACTAAAAGAGAGAAAAGAACCGTCTGCATGTTGCATCTCTTGGGAATTGAGATAGCCGCAGCAGGGATGATCCGGACCTCCTTCGCTGCAGAGGATAGAAGGACAGCGCACAGGCAGCGAGGACCGATACCAATGAGCGTACTGACTTTGGCGCAGCAAGGAGGCGGCACCTTAGCCTGGGGGTCTCTAGCTGCCCTCATGCAAGGACTCAGCATGGCGAACCCTGACCTGATTGGGATCCTCCCGCTGCATTCTCCGGCAGCGCTCGCTTCCCGAATGTTGGGATCCTCCCGCTGCATTCTCCAGCAGCGCTCGCTTCCCGAATGAAGCCAGTCGCCAATGCTATCATGATGGACAAAAGCATAAAGATAGGCGTTTTGCCGCTCTCTCTCTTTTCTTTTTCGGTCTCTTATCTCCCGACATGGTCTCTTGTCTCCCGACATGGAGCAAACTAAAAGAGAGAAAAGAACCGTCTGCATGTTGCATCTCTTGGGAATCGAGATAGCCACGGCAGGGATGATCCGGACCTCCTTCGCTGCAGGGGATAGAAGGACAGCGCACAGCAGCGAGGACCGATACCAATGAGCGTACTGACTTTGGCGCAGCAAGGAGGCGGCACCTTAGCCTGGGGGTCTCTAGCTGCCCTCATGCAAGGACTCAGCATGGCGAACCCTGACCTGATTGGGATCCTCCCGCTGCATTCTCCGGCAGCGCTCGCTTCCCGAATGAAGCCAGTCGCCAATGCTATCATGATGGACAAAAGCATAAAGATAGGCGTTTTGCCGCTCTCTCTCTTTTCTTTTTCGGTCTCTTATCTCCCGACATGGTCTCTTGTCTCCCGACATGGAGCAAACTTAAAGAGAGAAAAGAACCGTCTGCATGTTGCATCTCTTGGGAATCGAGATAGCCACGGCAGGGATGATCCGGACCTCCTTCGCTGCAGGGGATAGAAGGACAGCGCACAGCAGCGAGGACCGATACCAATGAGCGTACTGACTTTGGCGCAGCAAGGAGGCGGCACCTTAGCCTGGGGGTCTCTAGCTGCCCCCATGCAAGGACTCAGCATGGAGAACCCTGACCTGATTGGGATCCTCCCGCAATCTCCGGCAGCGCTCGCTTCCCGAATGAAGCCAGTCGCCAATGCTATCATGATGGACAAAAGCATAAAGATAGCAACTCGAGAATTGTTGCCCATTTTCCTTTTTGGAGATTGCAGGAAACGATTTCTGTACCCACACATATATATACACACGCATGTATGTCCAAAACAAGGGAGCAAAAAGGGACGTTGGATCTCTCATCTCCTCTCTGCGGAGAAAAAGAGAGGAGATGAGAGAAAATTGGGAGGATCAACTCTTTTTACCGGTTTCCTCTTACTAAAGCACTGCTGTTATACCTTCACCATCGTCCATTGTCATCGGATTTTGTCTCCACCATCGCAAGTTATATCATTCTGGAATTTCATTCACGGAGGAGCTGGAGTAATAGTCTTTGTTCCCTCTTTCGTGGTACCCACGCCGTGGCTTCAAAGATCTTCTCCAGCGCCCCCCTCCGGCGCCGTGAGCTGTCGTCCCCGCATGTCTTTGCCATTCGAAAGTTTCACATTCCCGGTCCTGCTCCCCCCTTTTTTGCAGCTAAAGAATTCAAAGAGCGGCGATCTCATTCGGAGCTCTTCTACAAATCCTGATTTCGGTCAGTAAAGCATTTAGAGGCCATTTTCTCTCTTCGAGTCGCCAAACCGTTGCTCTAGCTGCCTTCATCGACAAGGTAATTCCCTTGAAAACGCCCTGTTTTGAGAATGAGGGAGGTAACCGAGAGTGCGCTTTTCCGTTGGAATGGAAATTTAATGAGAAAATATTGGCTGGGTTTAACCCTCCACGTAGGCCAAATGTATTACCATTCAGAAGGCGACACGTGGCTCCACGTGTAAATGGCGTCAGAGGTTCAAAATTTGCGCGCGCCGCTCCTGGGGCCCACCACTCTGACGCTCTCTCTCCTCTGCTCTCCTCTGCGACCTGTCGCAGCGTCCTCTCTCTCCTCTCTCTCTCCCCGTTCTCCGTTCCGTTGCGGGGGGAGAACAAAAAACGAACCGTGCTTCCATTTGCTCTTCCCCTCCTCTGCTCTCTCTCCCCGTTCTCGCAGACGCTCCTCTGCACGACGCCGACGCCCCTCCGCCGGTTGCCTCCGTCGCCCCCGACTCCGACGTCGAAGCCGAAGCCGAAGCCGACAACCGACGCCCCCTAAACCCGACTCTGACACCGACGCCCCTCCGCCTCGCCTCCGCTCCCGATGCCGTCGCCGACGCCCTTTCGCCTCGCTCTTGCGACCTCGGCTCCGCTCTCTCCCTCTTTCCTCTGCGGAGCGCCCATGCTGGCGAACCCCGACGCCGACGAACCCCTGCTCGCGTTTTGGCCTCCCTCTCCGCGAACGAAGGTCGCTCTCTCTCTCTTTCCTCCGCGAAGCGCCCCCTGCTCCTGAACGAAGGTCGCTCTCTCTCTATCTATCTGAGTTCTTCCTCTTCTTAGTTCTCATTTCATGTTTACTCCATCACTTATCTAACTTTAACATGTTATTTGTGTAGTTGCAGATGAGGAGCAGAAAGGACCTGTGAATCCTTATGATGGCAAAGTGTATGTTCGACAGGATGCCATGTCAAATAAAGTCAGTGGCTTCTTTTCCCTGTTGAGATGTCTTGTTTGTTGTTGTCGTTGTTTGAACAATAAAGAAAATTCCATTAAGAAGGTACCAAGGGGGTACTGCCCCTATACAAAACGGCTGCAAAAGAAAAGCCACACATATGCAATTTTGTACAGAAAGAGGAACCCCTTCTAGTATGTTGGTCATTACTCGTCATATGGAGATTGTGTGACGTTTAATTTGTTATTTGTTGCTATTTCCTTGATGTAGTCATCCTCCAAAGGTTTCAATCTTTTTGAAGAGTTGTGCTGACTGTTATAGGATAATAATCCATTAAGACTCTAAGGTACTCATCACGATAAATGTTAGTTCCATGAAATGAATCTAGGCTAGTTGAGACAGGTGCATACTTTACTTAGAGGAAACGTACTTATGCATCAATATCTCTATAAAATGAGTCCTAGTGCTCTTGGCTGGCTTTTTACTTGTGTATTTTGTATTACCCGCCGCTCCGCCTGTGTGATGTTTTTTTTTCCCCTTGTTTTGTGGTTAACTATTGCAAATATTCTGTTGTGATTACACTTGCATGGGTTAATGGAAGTTTACAGGATCATACGCCTTCGTGCTTGTGAATTAAGAATATGTTTGTGAAATGTCGTCACAAATATTTTTATGATAACATGAGTGTTCTGCTTGGAAAAAATATTGAATAGTTTTAGTCCCTTTTAGTGCAGTTATCAAGAACTGTTTGGTACTAATACTTTGTTGAAAATTGGAGGATGTAATTCTCAATTCAAACTTACCTTTTCATGCCAATTTTCTTTTGAGAGGTTGATGTAGGTAGTTGCCTATATACTTACACCCTACATGTCCTTTCTTGATACTTTTACAAGTTTGTTCTTCTTGTCTTTCTGTATGAAAACTGGAATTGTCTTTTTTAATTTTAAGAACTTTTACTGCTCTTAGAAGATTCTAATAAAATTCTGATGATAGTTTCGCTTGTTAACATTCAATTTTCGAAGTCATATGTGGATTGCCAATATTTGTGTTATGTGTGATTATCCAGGCTGCTTCAAGACTTCTCCACCATGAGTATCAGTTACTGCATGACTAGCCTGCAAGATACCATACCCCTGGACGGATTGACCAAACTCACTATCTTGATGTCCTGGTGGATGGGCCAACTACCAGAGTGTCATCTATTCATGGAAGTGAGAAGTTGCCTAGTGTTGATGGTGTTCGAGGTCACCGACTGCAAGTATACCATGTCTCGCAAGAAGATAGAGAGCGAAACAGTGTTTATCCCCTCGAGAGATGATCATTCCCTTCAGTAGAGAGAGTCTTTTGTTAACATTCAAATGGATGCTCACCAAGGAAGCCATCCATTTATCGGTCAAGAAGATTCTTCTACCCTGCCTGACAGGACAATTTTGCATGATACTTCGACCTGCATGTCAAGAGAAAACGCAAGGTAATTCCGATGCTTCGAGAGCGAGTATTGTCATCACTTTTGATATAGCTTTAGGGTGACCAAAAATGTCACTTTGTTGCAGATTGAAGAAGCCCAGATCGCTAGGGAAGTTGAAGCTAATGAAAACCGAATTCGCAAAGCACTAGAGAAAAAATATTTTGAGGAGAAAGGTTTTCATTTATCACTTAAGGATATGTGAGCTTTGTGGAGAAAACTTTGGCATGTACTGATATCCTGTATTTTTCTATTGCAGGCTGAGGAACGAATGAGGAAAGAGATGGAAAGATTTGATCGTGAAAGAAGGAAGGAAGAAGAAAGGTTGATGCGTGAACAGCGAGAGAGAGGAGGAGAGATTGCTACGTGAGCAAAGGCGAGAATCGGAGCGACGGGAGAAGTATTTACGAAAGAATCTATTAAGGTAAGTATTTGAGCTTGATATTGCATTTTCACTAGTTAGTTTCTTTTGCTTTATTTGATTGGTTAAGCATCATCTCTTCTTTTCTCTTTTCTTTACCAACTTCTCTGGTTTTTTGTTTGGAAGGCGGAGAAAAAGAGACAAAAGAAGAGCTTCTTTGAAAAAGAAGCAGAGACGAAAAGCTGCAGTGGAGAAGGCCACTGCTCGCAGACTGCCAAGGAATCCATGGAGCTTATGGAGGATGAACAGCTAGAGCTGATGGAATTGGCCGCTGCAAGCAAGGGGTTGCCTTCAATTGTTAATCTCGATCATGCCACTATGCAGAACCTTGAGTTGTTCCGAGGTAGCTTTTTTTATAGCGATTCTTTTGTTAAGACCCGGTTTCACTCCATTGATTCATTGATTGTGTGATATTGTTGTTTTAACTAGGATTCTATGGTAGCTAAGACAAGCTTTTAAATTCCTATGCTCTGTTTTTATCGTGTACCTTAAATTCAGTAGAAAGGAAATAGGGCCCGATCCTTTCTAGAAAATTTACTGGTGTTCCATTGTTGTCAAGAATAATTCTAGATATTGATAACTCTATAAAAATAGAGTTATTTTACCTATTTTAGGCAATAATTAATGCAATATCTATGAGAAAATATTTGGATTTCCTTCTGATTATTTGAATTTTCCTTATTTATGCAGAATAATGATATATGGAGAAGATAAGGAAAAAGATGACAAAGGCGAGGAATTTAAATCAAGCAGCAGCAGGAGATAGATATCAAATCAAAATCCTCTTATTTACTCCCTGATTTTGTGCGCAATTGCTTGAAGATAAGGATCTTGGATATATCCTAAGAAGAGGAGAATAAAGAAAGAGAGAGCAGCTAGGTTTTAGAGTTTTTCTGTTAGATCGTTTTTCAAGTATTTTGAAGAGAAGACAAAGTGGTGACAAAATTGCTTGTTCTTTGATTCAAGATGCTGAGTTTAATTTATATTTTTATTTATTCATCTACTATGTTCTAATTTTCTTTTGTTAGGGCTACGATGTAGCCTAACCATGATGATGTGAATTTCATGATTTTTATGTTTTGCAATTGATTTCATTCATGTGAGTTATATATTATTGTGCATAATCTTTTTTTGAGTGGCCACCACTTGAATGATCGATGTGCGTATGCAAGGCGAAGTGATGATATGCCATTGCTCATTATAATATATAACCATGAATTAAACGTGGATAGAAATATACTTGCGTTATTTGTGTAGCTTTCGGTGATAAGGTGATCCAAAAGACTCATTGTAAACCGGGAATATTCATAGTTTTTAATGCACTTATGTTTATTTTAATTCACATAGAGATATAGTGAATTAATAAACTGTGACATCCCGAATTTTCGACCCGTCTCGAATATGTGAAATGGGCATCTCGTCGACGCGCCGATGGTCCTTTTTCTCTGAGCTGATCACTCATAAGTTAACCAATCTATTGAGTGAAGCCGTTAAGAGATATAACCGCGGTAAAATCCCTAAAAGCTACTCAATAGGTTGGATCGGACTAAATCGCGTTCGGTCGATTTTAACTACGAAATTGAATTCGGTTTCGGAAATCGGACGTTCGAGTATGTCACGGTTCATTTTTAGCACGTCATCTTGTCTTTCGGAGAAATTCCGTCGAGTCTGGGATTTTTACGGAAAATCGATTCGGACGTCGCAGAAAAATGACGGAAATTCAAATGGGCTAAGTTGATGGAAATTTTGGCTTCTAAGCCGAGCTCTTTGGACGTTGGGAACTTATAGAAATGTGTGGGATTTTTCTTCATCGAAATTGGACCCAATTTGGAGAATTGGTGAGAGAATTGGAGTAATTTAGTAAAATTCGGAGCCTTGGCTTAGGGGGCTGCAATTTTGGTATTAATGTGAGTTTTTATGAAATCTATTTGTTGGAAAGTAATAGGAGACCAAGTAGATATACTTGAAGGCTTTGTTGGACAAATTCATCATGAGCCAAGATATTTTTGTGGACTTTTGGCACTTCATCCTCATCCATTCCCTCCTCCTTCGCACATGTGCTTCTCTTTCATTTTTCTTTACTCATTTCCCTCGGCCATTCCACCGATTCCTCACTTGCCACTTATTCCCTTCATTTGCTTCTTTGGGTTCTTTCATTTTTTAATTTTCTTTGAGCAGCCCACGATTTTCACTCTATAGCTGCCCCCAAACCGCCAACACTTGTAGCTCCACTCACCGAAACCCCCTCAAGAAGTCAACAAAACAAGGCTTCCAGGCGATTTGTTGACCCTTTGCTCGCAACTCACCCCACCGAAGTCCACCGAATCCATCTCTCTCTCCTTCGAATCTTCAGTTTGGCCGCACAAAAAGAATCGAGCAAGCCCACTCACTAGCACCCACCGAAGCCGCGAAGTACTGCTGCCCCTCCATGCCGTCCATCACGTTTTGTTCCCCCGTTAGTCAACCTCCTCACCGATTTGTTGACCCAACGAAGCCACTTGCCGCGCGTCTCCAGCTCGTCGAGGTGTCCCCACAGCTGCTTCACGTCCACGACGCCAGCTGCCGTTCCCTTCCACCAGCACCGAATTCCCCAGCTCGAGCATCATCGACGCCGTCTTCTCCTTTGATGCCAGCAGCTCCGTGCCCTGCGCCTCCACCATTTCGCTCGATGCCAGTTCAATTGATTTCTCCCATTCGGCCCAAATCGCAGCAGCCCTCACGCATGTGCGTCGCCAGCTCCGGTGAAGAACGAAGCAGTCCACGTTGTTTCCTCTTCGTGGATTGCGGCCCAACTCAAGAAGCCCAACAAGGTGACGTTCCAACGTGTCTTCAGCCGTGCATTTGAGTAGCCCACGCCACTTGAGGCCTGCAGCAACTTCAGCCCAGCAATTGATTATTTTCGGTGGCCCAATATCAGCCCGCAGTTTGACATCTTCAAGCCCAATTCCCTGCAAGCCAGCCCAAGTTGATTAAGAGCAGCCCGTGTCAGCAGGCCCAACTTTATTTGGGTCCAGCCCAAAAGCAAGAACAAATCTCATTTGGGCCGAGATTTGTTGGGCCAAGCTTAAGGCCCGGCCCAAGTCCGCCGGTGTCGTCGAAAGTTCGATTTCGGCCGCCGTCGCGTCGCCGTCGCGGTGTTTCGGTCTCCGCTTTTACCAAGTGAGTTTTACTCACTAATGCTTTCTTAGTTTGCTAATTATACTTAGGGTTGGTTAGATGTAATTAAATGCAATTAGGTGGTTAGATTAATTTAGATAAATTAAATTAGAGACTTAATGATGCATGTTAGATGGTTAGAAATAGACATTAGCAAGTAGACATGCCATGTTATTTATTGAACGAGTCTCGGTAATTTTCGGGCTCGTCTTGGCTCCAATCGGGCATTACGGGCCTAAATTGGATTTTTAATATTTATTTATTTAATTTTCGAAATTAATTATTTAATTATTTATTTTTCCGGAAATTCAACGGGATGGCCGGTGACCGGAATTTCGTGCGATGATCGTGGTGCAGTCCGTTTATTTAATTGAGCTTTATTTTGTGTTAAATTGATTTATGAGTGATTTTAGGATTTATTCCTAAATTGAATAATCTTTGGTTATTAATTGAAAAATAACCGGGCATCGGTTGACAATGCGAAAAATGTTTTGGTAGACTACAGAAAATGGTGGGATTTATAGAAAATGAAACTATTCTATTTTTTAAGACCAGATGTGTACTCCACACACGATATTTTATCGAAGTATCTTTGATATCAACAAATTAAGCCAAGATATTATGAAATTGAGGAATTTAATTATGAGGTCTGATATTGTTGGCCATGTAGTTGAAAGGGTCGGGTGGGACCGTAAAGCCACTAGATCTTGAGAGGGTCGGGTGGGACCGTAAAGCCACTAGATCTTGAGAGGGTCGGGTGGGACCGTAAAGCCACTAGATCTTGAGAAGGTCGGGTGGGGACCATAAAGCCATTGAATCTTGAGAGTAGCATCTAAAGGGCACGTGGGCTCGGTGAATTGATGCATCACTGGTGAACGAGTGCGCTTAGAGAATGCACGTGGCCCCGAGGCATCGTAAAAAAGGGCGCGTGGGCTCGGTGATTTGATGCATCAGCTTTGGTGAACTAGTGCGCCCAGAGAATGCACGTGGGCCTAGGGAATTAAGTGAGGCATCTTGGGAGAACCACGTGGGGCTTGGTGATTTGATACATCACTTTGGTGAACGAGTGCCTTAGAGAATGCACGTGTGCTCTGTGACATGTAATCGACTATGTCGATTGATCGAGATATCGATCTGTGATTGCTTGGGTGCCTATTGAACTGTGCTAATTTGCAGGTGGAATCTGAGGCCAAGGTAAGTCCTCTGACCTGTGCGTGTTTAGGCAGCCCATAGTGTATTGGCTTACTAATCGGGTCTTAGGGGGTAGAACTTGCTGAGACGTGGTCTCATTGGTTATTGAATAACCATTTCAGGTCCCTAGATGCAGTAGACTTGGATGTTGAAGTCTCGAAGTCCAGTGCAGTATGCTAAAGGCTCCGGTTGGAGTGTGGAGAATGATGAAGAGGAGGATGGGGACCCGTAACTTGTAGAACCCCGCTTTTGTTTGTAGACCTTGTGTTTTTAACTGGCTTAATGTGAATTGGACTTAATAGTTCACTTTGTATATATATGTGCACTGTTTTGCAATGTATATAAGAGTGAAGGTTTGAAATTTAAGCCTACTGTTCTATCCTAATGTTTTATTGTCTGGGGATTTTAAATTATGCTTCCGCTTGTGCATTAAAAATAAAAAGGGTCGGCGATATGTAGTCCTGGGATATCGCATTTGAAAATCGACCAAGGTGAGGGATGGGCGCGTGCCTAAGGATCGGGGCGTGACATAAACTGAGTAGGTTTGCTATACTTAGAGATAGGATAGTAAATAGGTTAGGAAATTCTGCTATCACATGTTTGATATCGTTCTTGTATTCACAACAATCTGAATTTCATATCTAGTGGTTATGGTGAAATCGGATGCTCTAACATATTTATCGATCGATTTACTGCATTTAGTCTACAAATTTTGTTTTTAATTTATTCTCAATTATATTTTGATCTGTTAGATAAATTTTAGAATTAATCTATTTTAGTAGTTAATTAGTTTATTAATCATTGATCTCCGTGGGACGATATTCTTTCTCATCATTATATTACTTGTTCGACACGTTCACTTGCGTTTAGAATTTTATGAACAAGTTTTTGGCGCCGTTGCCGGGGATCATTTGTTTAATACTAATTAATATTGATACCAGATAATTCTAAGTTTAATCTAGCTTTCTTTTTGTTTTATTTTTCAGGGTGTACATCGATTTATGACACGTAGCCAACAAGTGAAACTTGTTGAGCTTGATCCAGAAATCGAGCGTACATTCAAAAGGCGACTAAGAGAACAGAGAAATCACGCTAAGAAGATGGCAGACGGTGATAATGAAAATCCACGTAAACTCTTAAGAGATTATGCTACGCTAACAGTTCAAGGCGCCACATCAAGTATCAGAAGACCTGCAATTCAAGCAAACAACTTTGAGATTAAGCCGTCACTCATTCAGATGCTTCAACAATCGGTGCAATTTAGTGGGCTACCAAGCGATGATCCAAACGCCCACATCGATGCTTTTCTTGAAATCTGCGACACCATTAAATATAATGGAGTTACAGATGATGCTATTAGATTGAGATTATTTCCATTCTCTCTTAGAGACAAAGCTAAAAGTCGGCTTTCTTCTCTTCCTGCAGGATCAATCATTACATGGAATGATATGGCTCAGAAATTTCTTGGTAAGTTCTTTCCACCTGCAAAATCTGCGAAGATGCGTAACGATATTACTAATTTTATGCAGATGGACAATGAATCATTATATGAAGCATGGGAAAGATTCAAAGAATTTCTTAGGAGATGTCCACATCACGGACTACCCGTATGGATGCAGGTACAAACTTTTTATAATGGCTCTAGTACAAATCTTCGTTCTATGATTGATGCAGCTGCAGGAGGAACTCTAAATAATAAAACACCAGAAGAAGCCTACAATTTATTAGAGGAGATGGCATCAAATAGTTATCAGTGGCCTACTGAGAGACTACCAATGCGAAAAGTTAGCGGAGTTCACGAAGTGGATGCTTTTGCTGCAATTGCTGCGCAATTTGAAACACTCAACAAAAAGCTTGATAATATGAGTGTTTCAGCCATGAAAATTTAGAATTTGACATGTGATTTTTGTGGTGGAGGACATGTTAGCACAGCGTGTCAGGTAGGTAATACTTTTAAACAATCTAGTGAAAATTCTAACTTTGTTGGGAATTTTAACAGGTCACAGAATAATCCCTACTCCAACACGTACAATCCGGGATGACGCAATCATCCAAATTTTTCATGGAATAATCAGAATGTGACGAGACCACTGGGATTCAAACAATCAGAAGAGACAAAGTCAAATTTGGAAGATATAGTCACCAAACTTGCTAATACGACTCATGACTTCATCAAAAGCACGGATGTGAGATTTCAAAACCAAGAGGCTTCAATAAGAAATTTGGAGATGCAAGTGGGTCAGTTAGCAAGCATGATGTCAGGAAGACAACAAGGTTCTTTGCCGAGCAACACAGAGAAAAATCCAATTGAAAACATAAAGGCTATTACCTTGAGAAGTGGTAAACAAGTGGGAGAAGAAGAGATTTTCAGAGACAAGGAAGAGGTGGTCAATAAACAATCAAATGAGATAAGCAAGAGTAAACTTTTTCCAGATAATCCCAAGCCATATGTGCCGCCAATTCCATTCCCTCAGCGACTTCAGCAGCACAAAATAGATAAGCAATTTTCTAAATTTCTTGATGTATTTAAAAAATTGCACATTAACATTCCTTTTGCAGATGCTTTAGCGCAAATGCCTAGTTATGCAAAATTTTTGAAGGAGATTTTGGCAAACAAAAGGAAATTGGAGGATTATGAGACTATGAAGTTAAATGAGGAGTGTTCGGCCATCCTACAAAACAAATTACCTCCGAAATTAAAAGATCCAAGGAGTTTTACTATTCCTTGCACTATTGGGGATTCTTACTTTGAAAAAGCATTATGTGATTTAGGTGCAAGTATTAATTTGATGCCTTATTCAGTTTTCAAGAAATTAGGATTGGGCGAGGTAAAAGCAACCACGGTGTCACTTCAAGCGGGTGATCGATCAATTAAATATCCGAGAGGTATTTTGGAAGATGTTTTGGTAAAAGTTGACAAATTTATCTTTCCTGCAGATTTCATAGTTCTTGACATGGAGGAAGATTTTGAGGTACCACTTATCTTAGGTCGACCTTTTCTAGCAACAGGAAGAGCTTTTATTGATGTACAACAAGGGAAGTTGATCCTTAGAGTTCAAGATGATATTGTTTCATTTAATGTTTTTAAAGCAATGAAATATCCATCTGATGATAATTCTTGTTTTAGAATTGAGACAGTTGACAAGTTGGTGAATAATGTTTTTCAGGAAAATATTTTTAAAGATCCACTTGAAGCATGTCTGATTCAACCAAGGGACAAAGATATTCAGAATGAGGAGATAAATGAGTACGCAAATTTCATGGAGGCAATTCCACCATATTCAAGGCAAAAGGCAATTAAATTTGAGGAGTTGGGACAACACATTACAAAGCCTAAACCATCAATTGAAGAGCCTCCAATTCTTGAACTCAAACCCTTACTTTCTCATTTGAAATATGCTTATTTAGATGGAGTTTCTTCTTTACCAGTAATTATATCTTTTTCTTTGACAGATTTGATGGAGGAACAATATAAACCCACTATCCAACCTCAGAGGTGTTTGAAGCCCTACTTTGAAGGTGGTTACAACAAGCAGAAGACCACCTTTGAACTCCATCCTCCAGATTAACGACATCTGAGATAGTTTGGCTGAAAACTATAAAGCAAGCGCTTCGTGGGAGGCAACCCAAGCATTTTAATTATGTTTTTATTTTTATTTTTTTATTGTTAAGTTTATTATGATTTCAAAAAAAAAAAAAGATTAACTTTTCTCTGTTTTATCCAGGTTAATTTTTAGGGAGCACTTTTTAAAAGTTTAATCATCAAGGTCATCTATGAAGTTATCCTACAACCAGGGGAGTTTTCTTCTTCCTATTTCTATTATTCGCATTGAGGACACTGCTTCATTCAAGTTTGGGGGGGAGACAAGTTTTTTTTTGGATAATTTTTTTTTTTATCATGATTGCATTCTTGGTTGTGAATTTTTGCGATTCTTAGGAAAATTTAAATTTTATTTAAACTTGCAATTGATGTGTGAGTTAATCTTAATTCTGATTATGTTGATCCAATTACCGAGCACTAAAAGTCCTTAATTTTTGAATTGTGTGTAAATCTAGAGAACATTCATGTGAAGTATGTGATTTTCTTAGATTTCACCCAAATCTTAGAATTTGTTTGATTTTCTCTTGAGGCGAAATCCTAAGCTAAATCTAACTAAGAAAATGATTTAGGCAATTTTTGGATCGATTGAGCCTTTCAAGCTAACCTTTTTGTTTATTTATCCCTAGTCACCCCATTGAGCCTTAATTATTATCTGATTCTTCATTGGCACCCATATATGTTTAGCCTTGCCGTTATCAAATTATATCATTGTCTCATGCCCTATGAACATGTTGATTTTCTTTTGGGATAAAAAAATTATTTGAGCTTGATAGAAATTTGGGAGGAATGATGGAGTATGATAAAAAAAAAAAAAAAAGGAAGTGATTGCTATGGTTGTTTGGGGTGTATTGTCAAAAAAAAAATTGCTTTTATGGTTCCCTATCTAACTTTCAATTGAGTGAGCCTTTTGGATACTCAATGGGTTGGAAATTTTCATGTTATATTAGGAGGGACTTTGGGAGAAACTCCACCATAAAGCAATTCAAAAAAAAAAAAAAAAGAGAAAAGAAAAAGGAAAAGAAAGAAGGAATGATGATATATGATGGCAAAGAAATTATCTTGAAGGAGTGAAATTGGACAGTGACATTGGCTCTAATTAGATCCTAGAAATCAACGTGTTGATGGGTGATTTGAGCTTAAAATTACCATTATCTCACCTTTAGCCCAGCCTTACATTACAAACCGAGAAAAGTCCTATTGATTTTTGGTTGGATAATTAGCTTACATTAGTGGAGAGAGGAATGAAAAGCAAACCTATGAGATTTGGTAATAATTATTGAGAATTTTTGAGAGGTTGCATATCAATGTGAATTTATCTGGATTGCATATAATTCGAAAAAGATGACTTTCACACACACACTTGGATCACATAGTTCGACTTGATTTTAACTTATAAATCAATTTCAATGTTTGGATGAAATTTGTGTTTTTCTTTGAATTGTGAATTTGAGCAAGTATGGAAAGATGTCATGGAGGAGGTTATTAGCTTGAGCATGTGTTATGTCTTGATTTTGCTCGAGGACTAGCAAAAGGTTAAGTTTGGGGGTTTGATAACTCTATAAAAATAGAGTTATTTTACCTATTTTAGGCAATAATTAATGCAATATCTATGAGAAAATATTTGGATTTCCTTCTGATTATTTGAATTTTCCTTATTTATGCAGAATAATGATATATGGAGAAGATAAGGAAAAAGATGGCAAAACGAGGAATTTAAATCAAGCAAGCACAGGAGATAGATATCAAATCAAAATCCTATGATTTACTCCCTGATTTTGTGCGCAATTGCTTGAAGATAAGGATCTTGGATATATCCTAAGAAGAGGAGAATAAAGAAAGAGAGAGCAGCTAGGTTTTAGAGAGTTTTTCTGTTAGATCGTTTTTCAAGTATTTTGAAGAGAAGACAAAAGTGGTGACAAAATTCTTGTTCTTTGATTCAAGATGCTGAGTTTAATTTATATTTTTATTTATTCATCTACTATGTTCTAATTTTCTTTTGTTAGGGCTACGATGTAGCCTAACCATGATGATGTGAATTTCATGATTTTTATGTTTTGCAATTGATTTCATTCATGTGAGTTATATATTATTGTGCATAATGCTTTTGAGTGATGGCCACCACTTGAATGATCGATGTGCATGTCCGAGGCTGAGAAGTGATGATATGCAATTGCTCATTATAATATATAACCATGAATTAAACGTGGATAGAAATATACTGCGTTATTTGTGTAGCTTTCGGTGATAAGGTGATCCAAAAGACTCATTGTAAGCCGGGAATATTCATAGTTTTTAATGCACTTATGTTTATTTTAATTCACATAGAGATATAGTGGATTAATAAACTGAGTAGGTTTGCTATACCTAGAGATAGGATAGTAAATAGGTTAGGAAATTCCGCTATTACATGTTTGATATCGTTCTTGTATTCACAACAATCTGAAATTCATATCTAGTGGTTATGGTGAAATCGGATGCTCTAACATATTTATCTGATCGATTTACTGCATTTAGTCTACAAATTTTGTTTTTAATTTATTCTCAATTATATTTTGATCTGTTAGATAAATTTTAGAATTAATCTATTTTAGTAGTTAATTAGTTTATTAATCATCGATCTCCGTGGGACGATATTCTTTCTCATCATTATATTACTTGTTCGACACGTTCACTTGCGTTTAGAATTTTATGAACAGATATACTAAAGTTATACAATCACCATCATACTAAATGATGTTGAATAAGTCACCATCTTGTGATTTGAATCTACTCCTGTCATCACCAATTTAATTCATGTCACATAATTTAGTGTACCCATTTTGACACATTCTTGGTATACCTACATTAGTCATCTACCAATTTATGTCAAAGTAAGCTTTGCTTTAACTTAGCTTTGCTTTAACTTGTGCATATATCTTGTGGGATCACTTTAGCTTGCTTATACTGAGTCATTGGTTTAGATGCAATGAAGATTTGGACTTGATATTATGCCTAGATGCTTATCACAAGTTTGCTAGTATCATTGTACGGTTATCATACAGTACTTTAACATCAATACATTTCTTCTCATCTTTATGCAATGTCATGTTTTCTTTAGGCTGAGTTGAAAGAGGACATCACTGCAGAAGAGTCATTTGAAACTAAGAAGTGTAAACTTGCGGAACTGGGAATTGCTCTGCTTGCTGACCCGGAGTCTAATATTAAACTGTTAAAAGAAATGCTGCAAATGTGCAATGATCACAATCATGCTATCGTTAAGCTTGGGCTTCTATCTTTGTTGGCTGTGTTCAAAGACATCATTCCTGGGTATGTTGCCGAGTTTATTTTGATGTGATCTTTACAATTACGTCTACTCTCCATGTGTTCCCTCGGCACTGTTTTGATGTTTTCCTTTGTTGTGATATTATAGCTACCGCATTAGACTTCCTACTGAGAAGGAGCTGGAGATGAAAGTTTCAAAGGATGTCAAGAAGATGCGGTATTATGAATCGACACTTCTGTCTCCATACAAGGTTTTACTTGATTTTCTTGTGATTGTTGAATGAAGTGCACTCACCAGAAATGGGACAAAAAACACTACAAATCTTGGTTTACACATTCGTGTTTTAGTTTGTTTAATGTTGATTTAGAATTTGTTTCAATCCAATTTTAGATACTCTGAGCTATTTCAAAATTTATTTAACAGGCCTACCTGCAGAAGTTGATGGTTTTAGAAAAAGTCTCCTTGTATCAACATGCGGTGGTTCGCTGCATCTGTACTTTGTTAGATGCTGTTCCTCATTTCAATTATCGTGAGAGCTTGGTTGAAGTTGTTGTCAGAAACATAAGTTCCTCGGATGAAGTCATAAGGTTTAGCCATATATTTTTCACTTCTCATTATTCTTCTTATGTTAAGAGTTTGCAATAAAAATAAGACCTTTGGTTGACTAGATGAGGAGAATGGTTGAATAATTGAGAACTTCGAAGAATAGTCTTTTGTTAATGTGGTCATTTGGGTGCAGAATTCTATTCTCATTTTGTGAATGGCTTGGGTGCTTCTGTGACAGATGAACTCATAAGATCACCAATGTTGTTTTATCTATGAATATAAGTTGTTGCTTGCTTTTGGTTTAAGTTCCCTACCCAAACAAAAGGGAAATAGATGAAGCATCGCTTAGCAATCATTTAGAGATGCAATGGCTTATGTTTGTGGTTATGTACATCTGTGAGCATGTGTGCATGTGCCCTTGTATGAAGTCATGCATGCAATGTAGTATGATCTTTTTTATGTTTAAGTCTGAAAAATAGTAGATAACATTCTATTTATTGTACCTTTTTACTTTTTGGTACAGAGTTGGGACTACAAGAAAAGGAGCTACTCCTTAAAGAGTCAAGTGCTACAATGACACGTGATAGACAATTCTACTTCTAGTTTTCTGGTCATATTCCTTGAGCATTTCTTCGCATGTATATTTTTCCCTTTTCCTCTCTACTCTTCTCTTGAATAAAAGATGTGAATGTATATCATCATGAAACTTTGTTGTGACACTATTAAGTCACTCTTTACAAGTGAGGGTAAACATAGTGGTGAAGTGACTGGAGCAGCTGTTCGATTGATTGCAAATTATATGAAAGCTCATAATTGTCAGATGCATCCTAACTCTATTCAAGTATGTTCTTTTTTTGGTCAAATACTCACGTATGTTAAATAGGTCACTATTTTGAACTTTTGCGTTTTAATTACTTCGGTTGGTTCACCCCCGTCTCTCTCTCTCTCTCTCTCTCTCTCTCTCTCTCTCTCTCTCTCTCTCTCTCTCTCTCTCTCTCTCTCTCTCTCTCTGTTATAACTATCAAAATGCTTTTTTAGGTACTTATGTCTCTGTCATTTGAGGAGGACCTTCATAGATCTGAAGCACCAGATAAGGATAAAAAAGTTAAAAAGAAGAATTATAAGAAAGGAAACCGACTAGAGGAATCAAGCCATCCACAACCGAATGATAGAAAGAAATCTAGGCAAGAAATGATGTCGAAAATGAGGGAAGCGGTAGGGATTCTTATGCAACAACTGCCTACTTTCTTTGATTTTCTAATTTCATATCATAAAATTGAGGTGCTTGGTGGTGTAAACAGGTTGCCATAGGCGGTTCGAGAATTTCCAGAAGACAATTAATCCAGACAAGTAACTATTATCTTGTTCCTACTCTTTTCAGTTTGTCTGATTTGTTTTATTTTTCTCCCCATTTTGATATTTGATTTTGTTTTTGTCCTGATATGGATCATCGACAGGCATCTCATCTTCATCTCCTCTTTGTGCATGCAGGATGAATTTTGTTAAACTGGTTGATGAACTAGATGAGGGGAAGATTTCTTGGAAGAAATTCAGTTCCAAAGTGAAGAAACTTCACAGAGATCGAACAGGAGCTCCGTATTTGAGGGAGTCCGGGGAATTCCCAAAACTAGAGGAAAGTTTTTATGCAAATCCGCTCCCTGGGTGCATTTGCGAATCAACAAAGAGAAGGAAGTAAGGCTAAAAGGAGACGTGTCTCCTTTCTCCGTGATGCAATTTTGGGTGCATAAGAGAGATGAACGCATGCTGTCAAGGTTCAAGAAATCTCGTCAGCCAAAGATGCCATAGCTAAATCAGAAAGTTCCTTGGCCTAGTGCTCAGGCTGGCCGGTATTACATTAGCGTCATTGAGTTGCTGAATTTAAGGCCGCTCAAGGGATTCTGGTGAATAATTTATTCAGAAGAAAATTTACAGAATACCATTGAAAGAAAGATTATGAGCCCATGGT
This sequence comes from Eucalyptus cloeziana, assembly GCA_014182715.1. Taxonomy (NCBI): domain Eukaryota; kingdom Viridiplantae; phylum Streptophyta; class Magnoliopsida; order Myrtales; family Myrtaceae; genus Eucalyptus; species Eucalyptus cloeziana. The sequence continues at coordinate 26,298,715 of CM024643.1, forward strand.
GGCAAAAAACAGAAACAAAATGATAGGAGACTTTTCTGTTTAGGGGATTGGAGAAATCCCATGAAGTTAAATTATAGTGAATTCGATTGTGTGGCACAGAAGACCTTGTAATACTTCAAATTACACAATGAAAGATCTCCCTTCTTTATCTGTAATTTTTCACTTTGGGTTGTCAAAATTTGGTTTAGTTACATCCCATATTCGAATGCAAGGCTGTTATTTCACTCATAGTTCTTGTACCATGCTTATCAACAACATTAGGTTTCAGGTTATATATATATGAAGTCGGCATGGAACAGGCGAATGCCATGCATACTTTTAAGCATAGATCTACAGGGTGTGAGAAGTGACTTGAATAGCTGGAGTAGTTTCTTACTAGAATAACAGTTTTATGTCTCTGCTACAGTCTCAATGACCACTTGCATCAAATCCCGAGGAATTTTGGTCTTAAAACGAGATTACAGTTGGCAAATACTTTTTGTATTCAATGCCAACTCGTGATTATGTTATCAAACATTACAAGTTTTGAGAGATGATTCAAATGGAAGATTTTCAAAGCATGGGAGTACCAAATCTGTAGAAATCAATTCTTATTATGCTGCAGAGAATTGCAAATTGACATGTTGTTTCAAGCATTTTCTATCGACAAACAAGCAAGGGCTTCTCTTGCAAGTCCCTCAAACGTCTTGAATGGACGAACTTCTTTCTACAGAAGGATCACAACATTCACTGCATGCTCTAAAACTACACTAAATGACATTGGGAGACCAAGAGTTTTCTTGTTTGATGTACAGAATTTACGCCAAATCAACATATATAAACACACCGAAGACAAGGCAATGAACTGAATCAAGATATCTCATTCACAAACGACGAAAAGAAGTTCGCCAAAAAATCTCAATCTAGATATCCAAAAGAAAGGGAAAAAGGGAAACAAGAAAACAAAGGATAAACAAAACCCCCCACCACTACAATTGAAGAATAGATTCGACAAGTTCATTAAGCGGCGCAAGCTCCTCTTTGTTGATCAACCGAAATTCCTGCATCAAATTAAGGCCAATCAAGACTTGCCATCACAAGTCTTTTTTGTACTAGACTCTTGTTGTAAAGCTAATAACCTAACTAAACTACTGCTTGTGACTCATTAATATAGTAATTGAAAGTGTTTCCTTGACCCAAACTTAATAAGACTAAGAACATATCAAAGCCAATCTAAAAAGTATGATAGAATCATATGGGTAAGTCATATCTGCAAAGCTTAGCAGCTATGCTTACTTACCCATGTGAAGAGAACGAAATGTTTGAAGCAAGTATTTAGATGAGCTTCTTCCTTCAAGTTCACGATTTTCTGAAAATGTGAATGGTAGATATGGGCGTAGACACGGAACAAGTGCTTGAAAATGGTTTTGACAACATCTTTGAAATTGCTCGGAAATGGAGCCCCTGTAAACATGTCAGCAGGGATAACTTAGCTTATCTAGTAAAAAGCAACTAACAAATTCATTAAATTTCTCTATGTTTTGAGTATAGAGTAAGCATGGACAAGATACAGCTGTATGATAAATTCAAATGTATAATTATCACATGACACCATAACTATTACTGAAACAAAACAAGAACTTTCTTCTAGCTGCCAAAAAAATTAGGCCACAATTCTCACCCTGTAGTTCTTCCATGGAGGATGCCACACAGGACGTGGCCACCTGCTTGGAATTCTTTCCATAATGGCTGAGGTAGACAAATTCCTAAAAACAGAGTGAGAGCATGAGGCCAAAGCAGATTAAGTACCTTAGAGCAGAACTTAAGATGACTCAGTGATCCTTGAATGCATGAGTCGAATTATGAGAATCCATGAAACAGCTTTTCAGAAACCATTAAGAAATGTTCTGATGTTACTTCAGTGGATTGTGCAAATAGATGCATGTCAACGTATTAAAAAAGTAACAGTAATATAAAAGTCCTATTTTGACCAAAAATATAGGATACATAGGTATTTGCCCTAGTTTGTCGATGCCTCTGAATAATTACAAAGCATAAGCAACTGATGCATGTAACAGACACTACACCGGCTATGGGTCCAACGATAGGTGATGTAGAACAACTAGTCTAGATGCAGATTAGTTTCAGAGCACGATTACAATGACCAGCAACTCATGAAGAGTAAATTTCTTTAGGCTCGACAGATGGTAATTCATAGAATCAAACAATTTAAAAATCAAAAACTTGCTAAATTACACAAATGTGATCTCTTAACTACCAAAAGGAAGAATTGCCAACACATGTAGACCTTAACCTCTTCTATTCAAGGTTTTCTGTGTTTAAACCAAAAAATATAAATATAAAAAATGATCTTTTAGATTTAAGGTCTTTCCTATTGAAGAAAAGTCAAATTATGCGACCGATCGCCTTAAAGGGAAAAAAGAAGAAGCAAAAAGACACTCCAACAGACGCTAAAATAGAATGCAATACAACATATTTACCTGTCTGATGATCCAGAAGCAGAGACAATAGCAGTGCCTTTTCCATGTAGACCAACATCGTTTCTGAGGAAGATGAATGAACATGAGCAACATTATGTCGAATGTTCTACTGAAAAAGCTTTACAAACAAATTTAAATAAAATCCACAAAGAAAACTACAAAATTAAAAGAGCTGCAACACCTTAAAAAAAAAAAAAAACCTGGAAATCAGTAATACCACATACAGTGGCCAAAAATCTGAATGTTTTCTTTTTTGATAAGCAATTTAAAAAGCATAAAATGTGTGAGATATCTCAGTGAAGGTATGGAGGTAACTTGATTCTCTTGACCAAGGGATGGTCGTTTTAAAGAGAAGAAGGGTACTAACAATCCTTGAAGTCGTAATGATGGATCAACAGTTAAAGCATTTTGAGACTTTTCCATTGGTGGAATTTTAGAACCTTCTGGACCTGCAAAAGAGAATGGAGTTTATATCCTTGGGATGAACGACATCCTTTAAAAGTACACCAAGAGAAGAGCCGCCATCTGCATACTCCACCTCGTAGTCACATTGCTCTGGGTGGTCACATCTGTAGTCGCCTGAATGCAGGGACGCGCAAATTGGGTCCCTATAGATTACTAGGTCCTTGTTGGGTCTATAAAGCGGATGTGGCGTCTGCAATAAGAAAATGATGAGAAGTTATTAGCACTTATCACCCTGCGTAACATCATGAGACCATTCGAAACAAACATCTGAGCAAAGTTTTAGGATTATCAACAAAAATTCATAGATTTGAGAAACAAATCATATGACATCTGAAAACTAATAAAATCTACCTGGGTGCATCGTACACAAGGGGCATCACATTGGAGCGATGTGAGGTCACTACTAGTGTCAGGATCAAGAAAGTAAGGTTTTGGTGGCTGCCCAATGAAGACAGTTGTGTTATATGACCTGAAATAGGCAGTTCACTTGATCATCAGTCTTGGCAAATACACAAGCTTTTATAATATTCAGATCTGATTATCGCATGAAGAGAGGAGCATTATGCTTCAAAAGATCGAACAGTCAATTAGCGAAGTGTGACAGAAAAGGGACACAAAATGAATGACAAGCAAAGTGAGAATGAAGTTAACAATTGAGAAACACCCAGCGATCAAGAAAGAGAAGAAAAGCACTGCATCGTTATGACATATAGAATAAAAATGTATGGAAACTGATAAAACACAACTTCCGCTCGAGAAAGAGACGCTTTAATGTGATGAAAACCATATAGAATCTTCCAAGCAATTTTCCCTTGGCATGAAAGATTTAATTTGATGATCAACATACTGAAACTTCAGGAATTCCTAAGGGGGGTGATAACAGTATCTATGGTTACCACTTAGGGAGATATAAGTCACTATGACATTGGATTGGATGAATCTTCAGGTCATCAAACAGCAATCCAACGTAGTAACTAGCCAAACTGTATGAACTTTTTGAACTTTTGGAGGAAAAAATACCTTTTCATATCACCAAAGACAGTTAAATGTGAGAGATGCCCATACTTTCTAAACGTGAACGGCACAGCAGAGAGTCACCCAGGCATTCAAGAATTCATTGGAGGAGCAAAAATGCAGGTGCATCACCTCTCTCTCTGTCTGTCTGTCTGTCTCTCTCTCTCACTAATAAATGAAACGCCGGACTGAACTGAAGACAGGTCAAGAAGGGTACCCAGTTGGGAAAACATTGCCATGGAGTGGAAAGACAACCGATGACCCGACCCGATTGAGAACCAGCGATGACGACGCCGACCCAAAAGTCAAAGGCGCCTTTTGCCTCTGCTTAGATCACCTCTGAAAGAAGAAGAAGAGGAGTAGGAGGACGACGATACACACCAGCTCGACACAGTTATCAGCAACGCGACCAAACCCGCTTTCTCTTTCCCCATTCTTCCTGCCTCTCTCTGCCTCTCTCTGTATTACAACTGACGAATAAGGAAGAAGGAAATGTTCTTGGCGAAACTCAAACCCGTCCCTGTTCTTGTCCGATTATTCAGACATAGCAGCAGAAAGACCAGGTCCAGGGCAATTATAGGGCCGGTTTCTTGCATGATGGAGCAAATGCTTGGCGAGGATTTATGCTGATGTCTGTAGTAATTGAGGAACCATTTTCTCTAGGAAATCCAGGCTCCTACCTTAACTCGATAATCAATGGTAAACAGCTTTCGTTGGTTGTCAAACTTGGACTCGCAAATGAACAATCAGCCACCAAGCGACATGCCTCTACAACTTTGTAAACTCCCAGCACTGAGTTGCATTTTCTGTTTACTGACCAATATCATAACAATGCATGTAAAGCCTCCAAATTGCACTTTCACAATGCATAATTGACCAAAAATTCTGTACTGTTCTGATCAAAATTATTGGTCAATGTAGCTTTACTGGTCCTGTTGAGCCAATGATTTCATTTTGTGATGAGCATTTGGCAAATAGGGAAAAAAAATAGTCGATAGTATTTATCACTTTGTTTCACTGGATCGACAAAATTGAATGCAAAGTGACAGCTGAGTTCACAGCAAGCGCTCATTCAGAAACAGAAAAGACAAAACATCCGCACCATTTGAACATATAGCGATTAACTAATCCAACATTGTCAGAAAAACCAAAAAACTCTCCCATTCAAACATTTAGAAGTGCCTATAGCCGCAGTCTTCTGACTTGAATGTCTCGACAATATGGAAAGGAACTCATCAGCGCGAAGATCCATATATAAACATCAAACGCGAGACGTTACTGTAGCGCATCAAACGGACAATGATTAGATAATAAGTAAAATACAACTATCAAAACCAGCATGAGACCAATAATGCACTCCAAGTGTAAACAGATCAGTCTATAGACACAAACTATCACATCTCATAGTAAGAACACATGTCGAAGAGATAAAATGCACATCTTGGATTCGCAATCCACTCTATGAGACTAACCTTCGTGCAGAAAGGACCGACAGGATAATTGGCCGCGTTCTTCGGCAGGTCGTCGATGTCCCTCGCGGAGGCGGAGGTGGAGCTGTCGGTGTCGGCGTCGGAGTCGGGGGCGACGGAGGCAACTGTGGAGGCGGAGGTGGAGGCGGAGGCGTCGGCGTTGGGGGCGACGGAGGCAACCGGCTTGAGGGGCGTCGGAGTCGAGGGCGACGGAGGCAAACGGCGGAGGGGCGTCGGCGTCAGAGTCGGGTTCGGGGGCAGAGGTGGAGGCTGCGTCGGCGTCGGCGTCGGCGTCGGCATCGGAGTCGGAGTCGGGGGCGACGGAGGCTACCGGCGGAGGGGCGTCGGCGTCGGCGTTGGCGTCGGAGTCGGGGGCGACGGAGGCAACCAGCGGAGGGCAGTCGGCGTCGTGGTTCACTGGAAAGGGCGTTAGCGTCGGCGTTGCGAGCAACCAGCGAAGGATAGAGAGCAGAGGCGTCGGTGTCGGCGTCGCGGGCAACCAACTGAGAAAATATTCAGTGGTTCGTGCGCGCCACGTCATCAGGCGACACGGTGCGCACGAACCAATGAAAAACCGGCATGTGTCCCCGAGCGGGACCCCTCGGAAAGCAAAAGGAAGGCGTTGATTTTGGCTGGCTCGGCTCGGCTCCACCGCAGAAGAAAGGACGAAATTCCTCCCGCTCAAAATTTTTCTCTCTCCTCACTTAAATGGACCGGGTTCTCTCTCTCCTCTCCTCCTCGTAAAAGAAAAAAGAACGCTCTCTTTCTTCGCGCCTCTCTCACTCTACCCTCCCTCTCTCTTTCTCTCTCCCCGACGAACAAGACGCGACCTCCCAATCTCTCGTGCCCTCCCTCTTTCCGGCCAGGCGAACCACCACCAAAGAATCGACGAACCACCACACCGGATGGCGAGAGGACCTCGACCTCCCTCTCTCTCTCTTCCCTCCCTCTTTCCGACCGGCGAACCACCGCACGGGACCGGCGAGAGGACCGCGAGCAATCGACGAACCATTGCACGGGACTGGCGAGAGGACCGTGACCTCCCTCTCTCTCTGCCCTCCCTCTTTCCGGCCGGTGAACCACCGCCCGACAAATCGACCGTGGTTTTGCTGGGTTTTTTTTTTTTTTTTATGGGGGGATTTTTTTTTTTTTTAAAGGCTGAGGGGGTTCGGCTTCTTTGTTTGTGCTTTGGCCGGACGACGGAGAGGCGATCATCGAAAGGAGAAGCACACGGAAGAGGAGACGGATGAGGACGAGGAAGTCATTTACAAAATCGAAGTTCCGGCGAACGGTGGATCTGCGAAGCTGATTCGGCATTCGGTTAGATGTTGTGTGTTTCGGATGGGTTTGGAGCTGTTTCGTGGGTCGTGGGTGAATTTTGGTTCGGGGGTTTAAGATGCTAGTGTCCGACTTCGGATGGGTTAAAGTCTTTCGTGGACCATGCTGCTCGTAATGGCTATCGAGATGCTGTGTGGTTCGATCTTTTCTTTGATGTTATGATGTTGCCGAAGGTTTTTTTTGTTATCTTTTCGGTCGATCAATGTGAAGGACTAATTGCATGTAATTAGAGACTTCATAAACACATTACCACCTGAAAAAGGCTCAGCTTTTGAGTAGTCCATGTGATGTAGCATTTATAGTGTACGTCGAGGCTTTTCTTACTTATGTGTTAATAGTTTCTTTTAATAGTCTCGAAAGATTGGTACAAGTTAGGACATCTTTTCACCACTTTGTGAAGAATTCTAGTTGTATGGGGAAGCGGGTTGATATTCTGACCCTTGGGATTCCCAGTTCATGATAATGGTCGTAAAAGGGGTTGATCTTGAATTTAGTTTATGTTCAACATTTTGTCATGCTAGATGGGTCAATCCCCAAATTTTATAGGTATTATCGTCGGCAAGAAACGTAACAAGCCTTTTTAGATTTGGTCAGCAGGTTGCGATATTGACTCCTTAATCTTGTTGGCTTTATTTTGAATCATGTCATCTAGAAACTTCATTATTTAGTTATAAGTCAAGTTTTTCAAAGAGATGACGGGTTTATCATCATTTTAGTCGTATTGGTAATTAATGATTATTCTTCTTGATAAATTCGTGCATGTAGTGTAGAAATGACTATACTATTATAATAGTAAGGTATCCTCTAGGAAATGCCGAGATACGACTTGCTTTGCCTCGAAGGGCTTGCTCGGGCCCTATGTGTATTCAATAAGCGAGGAGGAGACACCTCAATACGAGTCTTCGTAACATCGGCGGGGATCAATGCTTAAGATGCATGTAAAACCAGAGGTGCTTGATATGTGAGGATTGATCTGTCTAGATTGATCTATGCTGGAATCATTTATTACTTGAGTGACCATTTATGTGTTGCAGACCTCACAAATCCGTCCATACGTTGTTTCTGCTGTCTTAAGAGGGATAACATTTGATGAAGCCGGTTATAACAGCTTCATTGATCTTCAAGACAAGCTCCATCGAGAACATTTGCCGGTATTAATTTTTGGATCTTTAACATGCAGCATAATACCTGTTTTCCTTCTCTATTTCAAGATTTCAGGTTTGAGAGGGAGTGGCTGGAGGACAACACATTTTTGGGAAGCTTTTACTGTGTTCATTTGAACCTTAAATGTAAAGAAGAGCGACCGTGATCTTACATTGAGATGCAACGTCCTATATGGCTTGTCCGAGCAATGGTTTTAAATAATTTCCAGCATGCAGCCAATTGTCTTTGCAAGCGTGCATTTTAGTGTGATACAATAATGTTACTTTATAAATTAAAGATGTGAGGGAAGCATTATTTATTTTTATTTTTTTTTAAATAAGTCATGGCTTCTTTGTTGCTTATGCTCTATGTGCTCAGTAGGGGCCATATATATTATTACCCTTAGGAGGGCTTTAAATTGTGAGAAATGCCTGGATGTGAAGAGAGGACTCCGCTGAGTTGTTTTGAATAATTTGGTGAAGTGGTGATGATAGATATGTTGCTTGAACTAGTTTTCATTCTCGAGATCTATATTCAATTTGATATTTTATTTGCATGTAATAGATGCCCAGCCCCTCAATCCCTCCACTTAGTACATCAGATGCTTGTGCTTAGGCTAGATCCTCAAAATGTTCTGCTTGGATTGACATGCTCGGATTCTCTCGATATTTTAGGCGAAGAACACTGATTGCAATTGGGACTCATGACTTGGATACGCTAGAAGGCCCTTCAGCTATGAGGTGTGTGTTTGAACTAATCGCCTAAACTAGAATCTAAAATGAAGAATTCTGCACATGTCCTACTATCCTCGCTTGAAGCTAAGGCCCAGCTAGAACTTAAATGGAAGATTTTCAGATTGCTAGCATAATGGATCTTGTCATGATAGAGTGTTATCCGGGCTGGAAGCTTGTGCTCACCTATTCTTTCCTTTTTTTCTCTCTATATATTTAAATGCCTGAAGGATTCCCTCTTGAAGCTTCTTTCTACCCCACACTTTGCCTCAGCATCTATTACATGTTTTCGAGGAGTTGCAGCTAGCTAGACAAGCTTTGACCAGTTCAAGTTTTGTCATCCTCGAGCTTGTCCCGAGAGGATGGTATTACTATATATATCCGAGATACTCTATTTTGATCCCAAAAATTCATAGTATTATGTTTCCCTATCGAGTGCTCATCTACTAGATAAAGCATAGACGAAAACAGACATGACAAGGAATTGCACATTTGGTTTAGCTTAATATGTATGAGTCATATATTTGCTACAGCTAAATGTTTCTTCTTAATATGTCAAGTTATATATCTGCTACGGCTAAATGTTTCTTAGAGCAAAGTATGATAAAACGTTACGAGAAGTGCAGCGTATCACGACTCATGTTCCTTTTCCTTTGGTCTCGGGCTTTGCCGCCTTCCGTATAAGTTTCGTCCCCTTGAAGCAGGTAGTTTCATGATAAAGATTTTATTTTTCTGTTCATGCATGTGCCATGAGTCTGATCTGTAGTGAATGGCACTCTAGGGGTCCGCATGTCCTTAAAAATTTTATTGTTTAGTTGTGTATTGTCAATGTTTGTTTTGGTTAGTTTTTGCTTCAAATAGAATGGTTGCTGCATTTTTATTGTTGTAATGGTTTGCTGGTTTGCTGCAACTGCAAACCATGGCGAAATTAGGGGATGGTAGCAAATTCACGATTGACCATTTCAGTGCCAAAAGTTGTAAATAGTGATCGCTTGAGTGCCAAATTTGTATAAAAGTGATCATTTAAGTGCCAGTCGCAATTACAAAGTGATCACTTCTGTTGCACAAGTTATAAATAGTAATCACTTGAGTGACAAGTTTCAAACTTGCATCAGTTGTGGTGCATCTTGCATCTTGTTGCACCAGGGCATCTTGTTCTTGCACCAGTTAAGTTGCTAGTGCATCTTCTTGCACCAGCCCATACAAGTGTTGATGCAACAAGATGCACCAGCACCTAAAATTGTATCTTGTTCTTGCACCAGCACATACAATCAGAACCCCACAAATAACATCCACAACTTTAACCAGCAACACTATATGCACGCATCTAAATCTAAAAATAATATAAACCTCATAAGAACATTGCACCAACAGCAAAAAAATATAAAACATAACCGATAACTGTCTTACTAGCATTACTAGTCGAAACCAAGCCAAGAGAAAATAATAGAAACAGCTATTGTCATTGACATTAATTGATTGTTTACAAAAGAAAAGAAAAACATGTCTAAATTCACTCCCTAATCATGAAGGTTCAGCACCCTCTTAAAAAAAAAAAAAAACAATGGCAATATGCAGGCAGCAACTACCATCAATGATATAATATCCAACACCCTCCTAAAAAAAGAAAACAAAAAAAGAGAGACCATGTCCAGCACCACATAAAAAGAGACCATGTCCAACACCCTTCCATCAGTCAATATGGACAACACCCTGATCTCCTTTTCGTCTTGGAGCTTTGAATTGATTCATAATTTGAGCACTCTTTCGAACTGGATGTGCAAGTTCTTTAACTGGGCTTTCTGTCATCTCCTTTTCCTTGTTCTTAACAGCGGCTATTTTTATTCTAGCATGTGTCATGTGTTGGTCTATATCATCACTATTGCTCCCAATCGTTGATTGAGATGGAACTGGTGCTGGGTTCTTTTTGGATGGCTGTTTTGCAGCTATACCCGCTGTCTTCTTCTTTGGAGCACTCTTCTTTGGCTGCGCCCTTGATTCTTGAGTTGGCCCACCTTGAGAGAGAAGTACCTCCGAAGTTCTCTCAAGCTACAAGAACATAGCGATATTGTCAACCAAATGAATTGAAGTACAACAAATTAAATGCATGAGGCCTACAAATCTTACATTCAAAATAGTCATTCCAGTACGTTCATCTGTGTAAATCCCATAATCATATTGCCTTAATCTTTTTCCAAGAGCCCCTCTTGCTCGCTGCGGTGCATCATTTCCAGCAGCAACTGGGGGAGCAACCTCTGCAACTTGTGCAGTTGCTCGTCTTATCACCAGAGAAACACATAACAAATTTAAATTTCAGCCCATAAAAGACAAGCATAGCGATGTACAACTTACAGGATATTTTTTTCTCGTTTGCTTAACAGTGGACTCAATTGTTGTTATTGCTGTCTGCCCGTTCCAGTCCCTGTTCCCGCACTTGAGCCTACAACAGGGCCTATTTCTGGCCCTTTAGTAGGCCTTACAACAATATACTATATCAAGATTATGACCAACTACAATGATTTGAATAATTAGACATCTACTTATTTTCATGGTAGGAAACCAGGAGAAAACTTCTCAAATTACAAGTGTATGATAGAGGAAAAGCACAAGAGAAGCCAGTACATTTGGTCAACCATCAAACTCTATCGAATATGAATTGAAAAGTTACTGAGGCAAAGAGGATACTTACCTTACAGCAGGGTTTTCTGTTTGCCCTTCAATAGGCATTACATGAGGGCCTTCTGTCCTCCCTTCAATAGGCCCAAGAAGAAGCTCTTCAGTAGGTCCTGTCCCTGGCACTAAATCAGCTTGCTGTTGATGCTGCTTTTTTAGCTCACAACCTTTCTTATTGTGCCCTTCCTTGTGGTAATAGGAGCATTTCATCTTTGCCCCAATCCTACTCATCCTCTGACTTGATGCCTCTTTCTGCTGCATTCTTCGTCTCCTATTTGGCCTTCCTATTTGCTTCTTCAATGGCAAAGGTAGAGGGCTTTCATGATTTGTTGGCTCCCAAAATTTGCTACTTTTGATAGGCTGCATCATGAATTGGTATGAAGCAAGGTATGAGCTTTTTTTGTACCGATCATCTAGGTAATCATCTAGGTTTTCTTGCTTCATCTGAATAGCACAAATGGCATGGGCACAGGGAATTCCATTCAGTTGCCAGGCTCGACATGAACACTTTCTTCTATCTAGGTTGACAACATACTTATCCTGATTATGAAGAATCTCATATCCATTATCTCCATTCCAAACTGGATGGCCGAACCTACTAGCAGCAATGTTTGCATCCAATCTCTTCACAATCCTAGGGTCACAGTCTCTAGTCCATTTCGTAGCCTCATCTCTTTGCATATGCAGTCTAGTCATCACCATAACTCGAATATCATCAAGCATGCTAATGATTGGTTTACACCTGGCCTCTAAAATTATGCCATTGAAAGCTTCACCGAGGTTGTTATCAATGATATCGCATTTGAACTCTTCGCTGAAGAAGGCCCGACACCAGTGATTAGCTTCTGTCTGGAAGAGTGTATCAAAACCTTCATTTGTCAACTGCAACCATCCTTGTTTGGCTAATCTAAAATCAGCCATGTTGGTACTCTTCGCTATCTGGCAGAACTGCTTCTGCAGCCTATCTCCTTTGAAGTTCCTTGACTAGTTTGCATATATGTGTCTCGCGCACATTCTATGCTCAGCATGGGGCATCAACTCAGCCAATGCAGGAATAAGTCCCCACAAAAATTCAAACCAATAAATACAAGTTAGGACAAATATGCAAGTGATTAATATTAAAAGGGAATGAATTAATTAATAATGAAATTACCTTATGTTGGTCGCTCATGAATGCCCATCCTCCCCCATCAGTTATCTCAGGGTCAACCATTAAATTTTTGAGGAACTAGGACCAAATATCCTTGTTCTCTATTTTCACCACCGCCCAAGCTATCGGAAACATTTGATTATTGGCATCTCTCCCCACAGTAGCCAACAACTCCCCCTTGCATAAACCCATTAGAAAGCATCCATCCAATCCTATAACTCTTCTACAACCAGCCAAGAAGCCTCGTTTGCACGCATCAAAACAAACATAAAATCTATCAAATCTAGTCCTAAGATCAGGGAGTGGCCTCTCCATAACCTCTACATATACCTTACTAGATAGGTTTTGAAACATGTATTCGAAAGCATAATCCCATACCTGCGCATATTCTTCCTTATACCCACTCATCAATATTTTCATCACCCTCATCTTAGCTCTCTTGCATTGATTCCTTGACACATTAATCCCTAATTGCTCCTTCACTAACAGCTAAAATTGATGACTCTTGATCTCGGGCATTGCTTTAATAGTATTGAAAAAAAAATGCTTCGATAACCACACACTTGTTACCCTTTTATTGTTAAATATAATTAGACAAGTATGCTCCTCCTGGAATGACCTAATATAGAATGACCCCTTCTTACTCAGCGCACCATAGAGCTTCCATGGATAATTGGGTTGTGAGCACTTAGCTCTCACAAATTCATTTGTGTTTCTAATGAATTGAACACTCCTCTGTTTAGCAATGGAGTTCTTCACAACAGCTTCCTTGAACTGTTTGGCATCGTCAAATCTCATGCCCACAAACAAAACAGGTTTATCAACAGTTGGATTATAGCAAGGGTACTTACTTTTTCTTCCACGAGCAGATTCTTCATCATCATTGTCAAGCTCATTCTCCGAACCAACAATTTCATCACTGCAGCTTTCTTCATCTTCACTTCTATTACCTTCAGCTGGAGCTCCTTCCCTATTTACTGACTCGGGCCTCTTTGCTGAAGCTTCAACTTTTTTTTTGAGAAATTCCCTTTGCTTTTGTCTTGACTATGCAAGTTCATCATCATCTTTGTCACTTGGGAAACTTACTGAAGCCAAATATTCATCTTCCGATTCACTGGATATAGCAATTTCCCATTCTAATCCAATGAAGTCTTCATCGCCCACATCTTCTCCCAAGATTTCAGGACATCTCCTTGTCTGTTCATCTATATCAATATGACTTCATTCCCTCTCATTTTGCCCTTCATCTAACCTAAACTCATCCCCGACCTGATTACTCGCTTGAATAGGATCCCTCACTTCTCCTCTTTCAGTGGTGGTCTCTTCATCCTCATCCTCATCCTCAGCCTCACTATAATACTCAACATATACCCTAGCTTCTTCACCATGAAGATAATGGTAAATGATATCCTTAATACCATTATCGTCATTAAAAAATCTCAAGCTATCCTTCAATTCCTTCCCAGGAACACAGTAATGTAGTTTTTGCACTTTGCATCGTACAAAATACACCACATCCCTCAGAAAATCAATATATGATGGCTTTCGAACATTGACATAGATAGTACCTTCATTTCCACCACTATATTCCCAATCCTCGGCACCAATAACAAACTCTACACCATAGCAAACAATGACGCCTACCTAATTCTCGTTCATGTCGATGCTGCACCTAATGAAAAGATAAAAAGTCATTAGTTTTCGGGACCACATGACAGAATTAGCAACTTCACATGCAGGTCCTTGTTGTTTTGTTGTCAAGAAACAAATGCGAGGTTAGCCATTCAATTCGGCGCTTTTATAGAAACCAAGGAAACCGAATTGAATAAACAAAGTGAGGTTCCCACCACCCATTTTTCAATTCAATCACATTCGGTCCCCACAGAAGTAGTCCAATTAATTAAACAAAGTAAGGTCCCACCACTGTTTCCCTTCGAGTCGAGCCCCTTTTTCCCCTCCGCGCCCTATTTTTCTATTCGGTCCCCACAAAAGAAAGCGAACGAATAACGGAACCCTCAATTTTTCTATTCAGTCCCGACCATTTTCCCCACCACTTTCCCCCTGAGCCGACCCCTCAATTTGCCCTCCACACCCTAACTTGCCCATTGGAACCCTAAATTTTTCACTAAATTGACCCATGTAGAGAACATGACAAACCTGAGTGAGTGAGAGTTGGGGACGCAGCCAACGAACGACCGTGAATGACGGTGCAATTACAGTGGTGGCAGAGCGATGGTGAGCGAGCGACGGCGAGCGAGCGAACGACGATGGGTGAGCGAGCTATGGCCGGCGTCGAGCGAGAATCGTATACGAACCCTAGTGAATCCCTCTCCAGCGACGTTGTTTTTTACCGTAGTGAATCCACTCTATTTTACAAAACGACGGTCGGTTTCTAAGTGATCAACGTGGACTGGTAAAACATCGTCATTTCTTACGAAGAAAGGAAAACGGCGTCATTTTATGCCATCCACTGTGGATAGTCAATTTTTTTTTTTAAAATATAAAAGCCACGTAATCATTTTGGCCGGAATCTCTCACCGGTGGCACCAAAGTGATCGTTTTTTCTCCGATTTGGCACTTAAGTGATCTGATGGAAACTTTTGGCACCAAAGAGAGCGCCTGTACACAACTTTTGGCACTGATAGTGTACTTATCCCCTAATATTAATATACTTTGTAAACCTTTACGCCAAAGGTTACAAAAGGATCCTTCGCCGTGGACTTCAATCCACACAAATGTTGTCAAACAAATAAAGACCTATGTTAAAGAATACCGTGCTTACATCTAGCTTATCCATTCACTTTCAAAATAGTTGAAACAAATTTCTATGGTGGTATTTTTAAACAAGTCAAAAATAGTAAAGAACAGGTTATTCAGTTTGTCTCAAAACATTGAAACTCAACACAACAAAACTACTTAACAATCAAAAAAGAAATACTTACTATTGTTCTATCCATATCAAAATTCCAAGGAGATTTATTAAACCAAAAATTTCTCTTGAAAATTGATTGCAAAGCAGCTAAAGATATTTTACCAAAGGACGTCTTGAATATTACTTCGAAACATATTTTTTACTAGATGGCAAGGCTTACTTTCAATATTCGATTTTGCTATTGAATTTATAAATGGTTCCTCAAATTCATTACTAGATTTTCTCACAAGAGAATTTTTATAGGGGATACAATCATGCCTCCAAAATCCAAAAAAGATAAAAACAAAGGTAAAGCCATTGCTGAAACCTCCAATACACCACCTAAGCCAAAAGGCTTAATGCCAATCAAGTCATGGCTTGAAATGATAGGAAACCAACAACATTCAGACTAATGCAATTTCCAACCAATACCAAATACACCTCCTAAGAAAGAACCCACACAAGCTCTAACTCAGCGAGGTACCATACTCCCCAAAGAAACATTAAAAATACTTGTTCAATCTTTATAGAAAATAGTAAAGAAAGAGTCATTTAATGCTATTGAGGTAAGCAATAATCCTTCACCACTCACAACTCAAATGCAAGCAGAATACAAAAAAAATTCGAATGAGGTGGTTATTAGGTCACAGACAACCCCTCATCCCCAAAAATAAAAAATTCTTCCAAAAACTTCATTTAAAAAAATATTAATTGTAAAGATGAATTTTTTGACAAAAATTCAATTAAATTTGCCAAAAACATATTTCCAAAAATTGGTTTTTCAAACCACACAATACAAATAAAACTCTTGCTTTATATGAACAATTTTTAGTAGAGACAAAATTGGCAAGGTTCACTCACTTTACTGATAAAATTTATACAAATAATATTTTGTACTATACTATTTCTATTAGCAAAATCATACACCCTATTCAATGGGGAGTCTCACCTCATACATCCAGAAAATTCCAAGTGAGAGTAACCCAAAAATTACCATATACCACCTCATACACCTACTGGGATTACCAACAAGCCTGGTGGAATGTCTTCTTTAGACAAAATACAAATTTCCAATATACATGGTTAGTCTTCTTCAAAGACCATTTCCCAAGAGAAAATCTACCCAACCGGTTCGATTCTTGGTGGGATCTCTTTGGTTCTTTGGAAGAAACATTACATCCCATAGTCAAATAAGGATACCAAATATTCCGTAAACATTTTGCACCAACCCAACATGAATGATGATTCCAATGCCGTATGCATGTATTCATAATATTCAAAATCTCGTAGGTAACAGTATGGAAATTTAATTACAATACATCTCCTATGAAACCCAGTATACCAATACTGGTCCGAAAATATAAAACAAAATGGTGGGACGGATTCAAATATCATGAACAAGGATCCGAATTTACGGTTAGGAGCTAGCTAAAAAGCCAAGTACCCAAATAACCATAACACCATCCAATACAACATTTTTGCAGGAGAAATCTATTGCAAGCATAGCCCTCGCTACAATTCAAAATAGAGAAGAATACTCCAACGTTCTCAGACCAATACTCTTAGAGGCGAAATAATCACGATGTAGATTTTCCAAATTACAGGATAGTCAAGAAGGATTCTCACAGTCACATCACAGTGAAAACTCCAATGAAGATGACTGCTACGAAATTAATCTAACCTAAAGCTAACATATGATATCCTATCCACCTCACAGATAGGACATCACCAGCCAACAGTTACAGCGGCGGAAAAGCAATACACTGTAACACTTCTACTGTAGATACACTGTAGCATTTTCACTATAGTACATTCTATAAATACACATTCTTGGCACAGAAGAAGGGGGCTCAATCTAGATGTGAGGCTTAATCTAGATATGAGAATTCTCTCTTCCTCCTCCTCACTCCCTCTTGTAATCCCTCATCCCCTTCAAGCTTCAAGCTTTCTTACCTTGTACCCCTGGTCACAAAGTAAGTTTGTTTTCAAATACTTTTAGTGTATTTTATATAGGGTTACCAACTTTCATAATAGGTGGTTGACCTTTTTTTATAATACAAATATCAATAGATAGTCTTTTTAAGTTCTCATACTCTTAGATTTGCCAATCTCTTATACTTCCTTGTTCTCTCATATAGTACTTTGATCCTAACCCCTGTATGGTATTAGAGCCAGTGGGAAGGTAATAGATAATCTTTTTAAGTCTTCATACTCATAGATCGAGAGCCATTATTTGGCATCCTTCTTGTTTCTATAAAGTGGTCTAGGCGTAAGTCCTAGAGAGGCAGTAAGTCCACTAGTTTAGCTCTGTAACGGTTCTAAAGAAGGAACAATTCCGATCTACAGGTATGAGCTTGCTCAGAAGATCTCTATCTTCCTCTAGTTCTTTATCACAAATGGACTCAAATCTTGGTCCTATACATAGAGAAGAAGTAAGGATAGAAGATTTCAACAAATCTATAGAAAATTGGGAAATTCCTAAAGTCTAGCTTAAGGAAATATACAAGCAATCAAAATTAAATTTTTTCAAAAAATTTGATTATGTTATAATTATTGAAGAAAGAGATGTTCCTCTTTCTAACTCTTATGAAAAAAATACATCTTTTAAACCAAGAGTCTATTAAGAAACATAGACAAAATACAATTATATTCATATAGGTCTTGTCCAAGTAGGAATTAAACCTCTTACAAAAGGAGGTCTTAGTACATCAATTCTCCTAGTTCTACAGGACTCGCATCTTTTAAACTATGATCAATTCATACTCGGTATTGTAGAGACAAGTCTTTGCAAAGGACGAATACATTTTGACTATTATCCCAATTTCTCCATATCTCTTAAAGATAATAATATTCTTAAAGCACTCACACTTCAAATAAAAACACATAATTACAAGGTAGCCGATGGATCCATCCCCTTAGCTCTTGTTTATAGGATTCATTACAAAGCAATGGCTTTGGTGAACTCTGGGCTAAGATTTTTTGGGAATTCAAATGTCTTAAAAATGGGTTTTTGAATGTTTCTACTGGTTATATGATTTGTTGGGTAGGATTCTGAATCGTTGATTCTATCCTATTCAAATGTTTTCCTATGGTTACTAAATGTTGATTTGTATAGTTGTTTTGTTCAATTACCTTATGAGTATAAAACAAATCTGTTTCGACTAGCATCCTAAAAGGAGTAGTTGTTATGTCACTTTCTCCATGCTATATTTTTATTCTCCTTAGTGGTGAATGATTGAATTCTATGGTTTCACCATTATCAAATTTCCACTTGTAATGATTATCTAAAACTATTATTTCTTTTGGTTCAAGGAATTGTTCTTCTAACCAATCAAAGAAAAATTTATGGACTTCATATTTGTATATGTAGTCGTAATATTTTTGCTTGATGTCTTTTGCTTTATCAACAGAGGTTTTGGAGAAACATTCTCTGATTTGTTTGTTGTCTTCCGAATTAAATTCTCTATTTAGGAATGCTCTATTTGGTTCAGATTGTTTTCCTAAAACATTTAATTATGCATCTATCGTTTGTGAATAAGTTGGAGAGTGATGAGGGGAATTTGTATTTCCTAAGACTGATTCAAGCCGGTTCCATTGATAAACTGGCCTGGAAATTCCTGATCTATTGTTTAGACCACTAATTTTTGGTTCGGGTGGTGTCGTAGGATTATTTCTATGGATAGTGGTTTGATTTCCTTAGTTTGGTTCTTGCCTTGGAACCGGGAACCAGACGCCGCCAATGAGAATCGACCAAAATCGGCCGGTCTAGTCCAATTTGGGCGATTCTCGGTTCGGGCGATTCCCATTGCATACCCCTACTGAAAAGCACTTTCGGACCAATCTTTTCATCTTTGAAATATAATTGACCTTTACGCAAACAAATATATATAATATAAAATATTATTGAAAAATAAATAAATGCATATTTGATTCAATCTTCATTGAATTCAATTATAATTAACACATAAAAGCTTGAATAATTAAACATATTAAAATTTACTAAATTTTCTTGATGATTATAATTATAGTTAACACATGATGTAGAAACTGTCATTTAAATCGAGTTTCCGATATGCTTGTTTAGAATCACTCGCTAGGAAGTATTGACACTCTTTAAGAGAGTGTCATGTCAAACATTCCAACACTTGGTCAACAAGTGGTCAACTCTCTCGACACTCTTTGAAATATGAGTCCACATTTCTAACACATGATTTCAACACGCATGAAGTCAATTTTAAAAATTTTCAATGAATGAGGGGTTATAATGTAAATATGTAAAAAAAAATAAAAAATAATAATAATAATAAGAAGGAAGAAGAAAACCTAGTCTTCTCTTTTCTTCCGATTTTCACTTCTCGTGACACAATTTATCCCCCAATTTTATTTTTTCTTTTCTTTTCCAACACATTTTGACACGCGAATTCATAATATGAATTGCTTATTTTTTTTTTCTCTAAGTTTTATAGATTATTGAAATGAAGTTGAATTTGTCAAATTGAAACAATGAATGATATTAACAAATTAGATTAATATTTTTAGTGTAAATTCATTCTAGACTATTTTTATTATTATTCATTTATTTGTGAATTTGAATTAAATTAATTTGACTAAAATAGTCATAAAAATGATAACTTATCATGTATATATAAAAATATATATTTAATATAATGTATCCCAACATGTTGAAATTCTTTATTTTTTAAAAAATGATGTGTCAGTATGTCGTGTCGTATTGCGTATCATGTGTTGCTATAGGTGCTACTTTTAGACTATCGGGGATTGCTCTAGTGGCCACCCTACCCACATATAAGGGGAAGGTGGGGAGTTCCATTCCTCATCTTCTCAAGCAGGGTTAAGAGTAGGGATGTTTAGTTTCGGTGTGCAACTAGGCAAGACAAAGTTTAAGAATGGATTGAGAGTTAGAGAATGGCAGAAAAAGAAAGTTGCTTGTTTAAAATATGCTGTTTTTTTTTTTTTTTAATCTGAAAACTTGTCTATTGGAAACGACCTTGTGATCGGATGAACTACTCATCCGGTTTCTGAAAAAGGATATTATCGTTCATAAGGGGCCGTTACTCTCCTTGGAAAATAATGACAGTCATGCAAGCATTTTCCTATACATAAAATGTGACTTGCTTAGCCCGCATTGGTTTTTGATTTGAAATTAAGACTTCTGTCTTCTAAAGGCCAACGATTAAACCACATAGGATGAGGATTGCTATGCGGTGCGAATTCGCTTGGAAAAAATTGATGGTTACAGTGTCATTCAGCTGAATTTTCCTGGGAAGTTACATGAGTTAAGTCTTATGAAAGCTCTACTTCTCAATCAAAACGTGTGGACCATAAAGGGTTACATCCTATATGACTTTCAAATTCTTTTCTTTGAATTATTGAAAGAGTAAGAATCGGGCAAGAAGAAAATCACAAAGCAATGAATGGTGAGCATTTGTCCATGTGCTTGGAGATTAAATGTAGCTAGACCTGTCAAAATGGGTCATTGACCGAGGACCATTACTCTCCATGGAAAATAACGACAATAATGCAAGCATTTTCTTATGCAGAACATGTGGCTTGCTTAGCAAGCATTGGTTTTTGTTTCGAAGAATTAGACTTTTGTCTTCTAAAGGCCAACGATTAAACCATACGAGGTGAGGACTGCTATGCGGTGGGAATTCGCTTGGAAAAAATTGAGGGTTACAGTATCAATCGGCTGAATTTTCTTGGGAAATTACATGAGTTAAGTCTCATGAAAGCTCCACTTGTCCATCAAAATTTGCGGACCATAAAGGTTACATGATATGACTTTTAAGTTCTTTCTCTTTGAATTATCATAAGAGTAAGAATCGGGCAAGAAGAAAATCACAAAGCGATGGACAGTGGGCATCTGTCCATATGCTTGGAGATTAAGTAGCACTTAATCTGTAAAATTGAAGAGTTCATTACAAAGCCCGCGGGAAAAGGGAAGCCAGAGAAAATTTTGCCCCGTCACCATCCGGAAGCCCCAGTTTGAATAAGATAATGAGTCGATGAATTACTTTCGAAATTCTTTCAAAAATCTCAAATTTATTATCATCCAATTAACTAAAAGAGAATCCGATTACTTGGAACGGAAATCCATTCACCGGTCTACTTCATCAGTGGACTTGCATCAACTATGAGCAAGATGAAGACACATGAATAGACCTTGATTATGTGGTTGAAAAATATCCACACTCAAATCGACCATTTTCCGCAAAATTGGTTGGCATGTCAATTTCAATGAAGACTTGGAAAAGTGAGTCAAGCATGCCTGTCTTAATACCAAAATACACGCCAAACTGATTAAAAAAGGAAATGATATATTGTTTTAATGAAAATTTGCTTAAAAGTAATGATTTTGAAACCTACCGTTGATTTAGTCCTCTCACTTGGAATTAATTGTTCATGGAATTATTACTCATCTAAGTCTTCTCTATATATTACTGTCTTGATATTTCGGTGAATTTAATTTCCATGGATCTTGTCTCAATTCTATGATACATGATACAAGGAAGTGAAGTTTGACATGGGATTACATATTTTTTTCACATATCAATAGGATATGAGCAAATTGATAAATGGTTTAGGCACAAACAATCAAGAGGGGGTGAATTCTTAATCTAAGGAAACTGAGTGAAGAGCGTGCACTGATGCTGTAGAGACAATTGTGCGGACACAGAAACAATTATCTTCTAGCAATAAATTACAAAGGAGTTTGAGGGGTAGAAAAATTTAAATGCACGTTTATTGTGGTTCGGCCTATCCACTTGGCCTGCCTTAACTCTTTCAGCTGTAACAGCCGAAATCAATGTTGTAATGCGCTGAAGAGATGTTAGTGCGTTTGAAAATGCTTCCTTGAAGCTTAGTTTTGTGCCTGCTTGGGATCTTGACATCCTTGAACGTTAAACACATAGCGGGTATTGTCGAGTACAAGGCAAGAAAAACATACTGTATCAATTGGAGGCACAAGGCGTGCGGGTATTGACAAGTTAAAATGAGGAATGCATCCATAGAGCCATCTGTTCCTATAAATCAAACGGACAGGTTGCGGAGGCTCTGTGGAAGTTTTAGCTCCTCTTCTATGGTGAGGTTGCATCATATAATCAAAACTAATGATCCATAGGAGACATCGGGTTGCATGTGTAACCTCCATGTAATTTAAAGAACTTGTTGAAAATGCTTTTCTACACAGAACGTCACAAATTTGTGTGCCTGCAATGACCGTTGGACATTTAAAGCTTTTAAGATCATCATGTTCAGGACACGAGTACGATAGAAAGTGATCCATTCACACAACATGAGGATGATGTTTTGTTAGATTGGCATAATCGCTCAACAAAAATCATGGCGCCTTTTCTTTTTTTTTTTAGGTTACGGATTCAGGTTACTCAAGCAGCAACTGAATAGAAATCAGCTGCAAGCTTATGCGTTTTCTCCTAAAAATCTGAAATTTCTTATCATCTAAATAATTAAAAGAGAATCCGGTTCCATCATGGAATGAAAATCCATTTTCGAATCATGATCGATGAACTTGCATCAACTAAAGACCTGAGCAAGATGAGAAGGCTTCCGAATTATAACTAGCGGTTTAAAAAGACTTGGAAAAATAAGTCAAGCCTGCCTGTCCAGATAGCAAAATGACAAGCCATTGAGTCTCATCATTCTGTATCATTTAGTCATCATCCCCTACCCTACGGCGCATGCTAAACTGATTTCAAAAGGACAAGATTCGATCTTGCAATTTATGACAAAATAGAAATAAAAAAAAAAAAGGAAGTTCACGAAAGGACCCATTTGCTCGAAAACGTTGTCCAGCTGTAAAAGGCATTGGCCAAGATTGGGAATTCAGACATGAGCTTTCATTTATAAGTATGTCATCAATCTCGTTAACAAATATGCAGATCAGATTCAAAGATTTAAGATTTTTGGTGCACTTCTACTATAATATTGGTGTAGAGGGATTTCATCTTGGAGCTTACCACACTAGAAATATCTTAAGATTTCTATATAGATTGAATAGGAAAAGAGACGGAGGATAACTTATCAAATAATTTAACTTTTAACTCAAATATAGGTTATTGCAGTTGAATTATAAATAAGTAGAGTAAATATCCTCGAAAAATGAAGATCTTATATTGTCATTTAATAGAATCTTTCTAGAAAATTATAGGAGTCTACCTTTCAAGTTCTTCTTTTCTTTTGAATATTATAGAGTAAGAATTAGGCAAGAAGAAAATCACAAACTATGGTTGTGTATAGATAAGGTGTGGCCCCCTCAACACACTTGACGAAGAAGAAAGCCATTGGCCATCTTTTCTATCTTTTGGGTTTTTTTTTTTTTTTTGCCAAGCAACATTTTGCTCTTTTTCCCTTTGCCACTCAAACTGATGAAGAAAGAAGTTAATTGGCTGTTAGTTTTTTACTCGCCCACACGGGGCACGCAACATGTATTGTGGGAAGTAATTAAAATAATAATTCAAACACTTGAAGAAAAAAAAATTATCATCTGTGAAATTGTTAAATACAAGTTACAAATAGTCAAAAAGTTTACCATTTTAGAATCAACCAAGTACCAAATGAGTGGAGACAAATATGACTTGTATAGTCCAAAAGTTATATAGCTAGCAACAGTCTATGTAAGTTGTTGGTTACACAATTCATCGCTCTTGCCATTGATATAGATATAGTTATATGTTTAAAATTGTAAAATACATCATCTACATGAGATAATTCAATGGTCTCTGATAAGGATATGCAAAAGAATCGGAACTGCCTAGAACAGGACCGAACCAATTAGAACTAGCGGTTCTCATGGAGATCGGTCTAATTCTTGGTTCCAATTTATTGGAACTCGTGAATATCGGTGCGGTTTCGTATTCCAAGTGTGGAATAGCCCACCCGACCACCTGAACCGGATCAATAATTAAATTCTCTCATTCCATTACCATCTTAGTTAGAGTGTATGTAGATTTGGAGTTTGGATAATATTTTGCTATGCAAGCTTGTCATTTCGCAGTTCATAAAATTTTGTTGCAAGTGAGTATTAATTACATTTACCGAATTTCCTAGATCAGCCTACATTGGAAAACCGCATTTGCATTATACCGGATCACATTAATTTGCTAGAAAGTTAAATTATGGAGCTTTTGGGTTCTAAAGGATTCTGGTAATTTGACACAAAGGTGAGATAAGGGCTTCCTAATTGAAGTGTTGACAACATTAACTTGAACATAATGAGCAGAAGTAGTTTTTTTTTTCACTGTCTCTTATCAAACAGAGAGGAGATTCGTGCAAAATTGTAGTGATTATAGACCTATTTAATGGACCTACCTGGGAATCAGACTAACGGTCAAGTTTTCACACCGGGTGGATTCATGGTACTAACAGGCGATTCTCAATTCCCATTATGTGGAACTAATCTTAAATGGGTGATTCTCCATTCCAGATTGGGAATTGATCATCCCTAGTCTTTGAGAAGTAATCTACCTATAAAATCTTTCACTCTTAGATTGAAATGTAATGAATCTAAGTTTCAATTGATCTCAATAAGGAAGTTTGTGATTTTTAATTTTTCAGGCTAATGGTGAAGGCTCGAGAGGCGAGCTTTCAAGTTCTTCTTTTCTATTAAATATTGTAAAAGTAAAAATTGAGCAAGAAGAAAATCATTAACCATCTTTTCTGTCTTCTGGAGTCTCTTTTTCGAGCAACTTTTTTCTTCTTCTTTTTGGCCACACTGACTATTAAAGAAGAAAGTCATTAACCATGATCAAACCTCAATCATTCAAACCAATTCATACAAAAGAGATCATTTCTGAAATTTATTACTCAGTGCATTGACACTTGAGATTTCAGTAAATATCTTCATCTATTGAGAACCTTTATATGAAGGTGATTAGATGGGCATATTGGTAATATTTCTTGTTTGACATGCGATGGGATTTGTCCATGCAAAATCTACTAGAGTTTTGAAATGAAAGCTTGCTAATTGCCCTGAGGATAATCTTAATTGGAAACCATGCTCCTCGTCTGGGGAATGATGTCTTGTTTGATACGCTTGAAACAAGGCAAGTAACGTGCGTGGTAGGAAAGGAAAAGATAGTTCGAACACTTCATGAAAAAAAAAAAAAAAAAAAAAAAAAAATTGTCCTTGATGTATGGCGTGTGAAAACCCTTTAAGTGTTTTAGAAAGTGGAGGAGAGAGAAACAGAGAAAGCGGGTACAAACCGCGAGGAGAAAGTTTGCCGGGGAGAGGGGGAACAAGACCTCGTGCTTCTGCAGTCCGTGGCGGCCCCTTCAACGCAGTCAATAAAAGGAAAAAAATTGTTAACCATCTTTTCCAGTCACAAAAAAAAAAAAAATGAAAAAAAATTGTTCGTGAAAAGCCCAATTCGCGAGGAAACACTGTCCAGCTGTTAAAAAGCATTGGCCTCGACCGAGGAGCTTCAAGAATGATGCTCCATCTATAAATGTGTCATCAATCTTGTTATCGTTACGTAGTCCTCTCCCAACTCCCAAAAACCACCCGTCTCCCCCAAAATCATGGTTTCTTCAGTATTACTGTCAATCCTCTCTGCTCCTTTACGTGTCTTCTTCTTCTTGTTGTTGCTCTTCTTGGTGGACATCACTTTATTTCGTGGGGCATGCGCTTCTATTTCCTCCACTTCTTTTTCCACTATCAATGGGACGCAGGATAAGAATGAAGCAAAGGCTCTCCTAAATTGGAAATCTACTCTTGATAACCACAGCCAATCTCTCCTCTCTTCATGGCATGGCGACAATTCTTGCCGCTTTATCGGTGTCGATTGCAACAGCTACAGAGCCATCACCCATCTAAATCTTTCTTCTCTTAGTTTGAGAGGAACTCTGGATGGCCTTGACTTCTCCCGTTTAACTAGTTTGGTTAGCTTTGAACTTGGCGACAACTCGATCTATGGCTCTATTCCCTCAAGTATAGGTAACCTTTCTAAACTCAACTTTCTTGGTCTTTGCGGCAATGAATTGTCTGAGGATATTCCTCCAACAATAGGCATGCTAGGGAGTCTTCGTTATTTGTATCTATGTGCAAACAACCTGAGTGGTCATATTCCTACCTCTCTTGGAAAATTAGGCAATTTAATCATATTAAGCATTTCGCAAAATAACCTTTCTGGTTCCATTCCAAGAGAGATAAGCAACTTGAGGGATTTGAAGTATCTTTACTTATGGCAAAATGGACTTTCAGGACTCATACCTGTAGAAATCGGGAGGCTCACTTCTCTTATTGAAATTGACCTATCTGTTAACAATTTCATTGGCTCAATTCCCCATTCCATCGAAAACTTGACAAGCTTATCTCTTCTTTTCCTCCACACAAATAAATTTTCTCAAGCCATACCTCCAGAAATTGGGAGGCTCACTTCTCTTACTGAGCTTGACCTATCAGCCAACAATCTCAGTGGCTTCATTCCTCATTCCATTGGAAACTTGACGAGTTTATCACTTCTTCAACTAATCAAATGTGGACTTTCGGGACCCATACCTTTAGAATTTGGGAGACTCACTTCTCTTGTTGAACTTGACCTATCAACTAACAGTCTCACCGGCTTAATTCCTCGTTCCATCGGAAACTTGACAAGTTTATATCTTCTTCACATCCTCGAAAATGGACTTTTGGGACCCATACCTTCAGAAATCGGGAGCCTTACTTCTCTAGTAGAACTTGACCTATCACCCAACAATCTCACCGGCTCAATTCCTCGTTCCATTGGAAACTTGACAAGTTTATCTAAACTTTACCTTGGTTACAACAAATTCTTTGGCTACTTGCCTTCTGAATTTAATAAGTTAACTCATTTAAGTAATTTGGATCTATCTGATAATGAACTCGAAGGGGAATTGCCAGAAGACGTATGCCTTGGGGGATCATTGAAGTATTTCGCAGTCATCAATAATCATTTCACTGGTCCCATCCCAAAAAGCTTAGAGAACTGTAGCACATTAATTAGATTGAGGCTAGATGGAAACCAGCTAAGTGGAAACATAACAGAAGCTTTTGGAATATATCCACATCTATATTTTATTGACTTGAGCTACAATCATTTGAACGGCGAACTTTCGTGGAAATGGGAGCATTGTCGTAATTTGACAAGCTTAAGGATATCAAACAACAACATTTCTGGTGAAATACCTGCGATATTTGGAATGATGCCTCAATTACAAATGTTGAACCTTTCTTCAAATAATTTAAGTGGAGAGATTCCAAGGGAATTGGGAAGCATGTTGATGTTGTTAGGACTTGATCTAAGCAACAACGTGATCACTGGAAACGTCCCAATTGAGATTGGAAATTTATCTCATCTGGCTCATCTGAACTTGGCATCAAACAATTTGAACGGAACAATACTGGTGCAGCTAGGCTCATGCAAAAGCTTGTTGAGCTTGAACTTGAGTAGAAACAAATTATGGAGCAGCATTCCTCTTAAGATAGGCAACATACAATTCCTTGAGGTTCTTGACTTGAGTCATAATTTGTTGATTGGAAACATACCAGTAGAGTTTGGAAAGTTGAGAATGCTGCAAGTTTTAAATATCTCCCACAATGGTCTCTCCGGTTCTATTCCACGTATTTTTGATGATATGTCGGCCTTGACTTCTATTGACGTATCCTACAATAATCTGGAAGGTCCTCTCCCAAATGTCAAGGCTTTTAATGAGGCTCCATTTGAGGCAGTACAACATAACAAAGGGCTTTGTGGAAATGTTGTTGGCTTACCGAAATGCAATTCTACCAAGAACAAGAAACATCATCGATACGGTGGAGCTAGAATCACAGTTATCCTCATTCTCTCATTCTTGGGGTTTCTCCTTCTCTCTTGCAGTTTGATCGTTCTTGTAATTGTCAATCTTCGTCGAAGAAGGATCATCAAGGGAGACAACAATGAATGGGCAAACGACTTGGATTTCTTTAGTATTTTGAGTTATGATGGCAAAGTTTTCTACGACCGAATCATTGAGGCCACAGAAGGATTTGACTCCAAGTATTATGTGGGCGAAGGAGCATATGGAATCGTTTATAAAGCCAAAGTATCAGAAGGTCAAACGATTGCCGTCAAGCGAATCTCTTCATCCAAGGATGATAATGAGATTGTTGATTTGATACCATTTGAAAGAGAAATTCAAGCCTTAACAAACATACGCCATCGCAACATTGTGAAATTTTATGGATTCTGCTCTCATGCCCAACATTGTTTTTTGGTGTATCAGTACATTGAAAGAGGAAGCTTGAGAACAACCTTGAATGATGATGAAAGAGCAAAAGAATTTCAATGGGACAAGAGGGTCAATGTGGTCCGAGGAGTTGCGGATGCATTGTCCTATATGCATCATGAATGTTCACCTCCATTGATTCATCGAGACTTGACTAGTAACAATATTCTATTAGATCGCGATTATGAGGCTCATGTTTCCGATTTTGGCACTGCAAGACTGTTGAGGCCAGATTCATCAAATTGGACTATTCTTGCTGGCACCATTGGGTATATTGCTCCAGGTACTTCATAATCTTTTTTGCATGGGCCTTCAGCGTTAGACATGCCTTCTATAATTGAACTTTCACTAGGTTCTTTGATTGTTTAATATTTTTATGGAAATTAGTTTACTAATTTAGAGTTTTCAAGTTTGGTGTTGATCATAAAGCTTTCCGATAAAGAAGAATTGGTAATTGAGGAAAAACATCATAATTGATCCATTTTAAGATATTAAGTTGATGTTACCTAAATGATGCTAGTACTTCAAACGTCAAACAAAATCAATTAGACTTCGCCAAAGCATAGACTCCCATGCTTAAATAAGTTTTGTGAGTGTAAATTAAGTAGAAATTTATACTTGTAATCGTAACTCATGGGAAGCAAGGTTGTCAACTTGAATACAACTTGTGATCAAGGTTATAAAAAAATAAGATTTCTCCACTCGCAGAACTCGCCTATTCTACAATTCCTACCGAAAAGTGCGACGTGTACAGCTTTGGAGTTGTCGCATTAGAGATAATCATGGGAAAGCATCCGGGAGATCATATCTCTTGGGAATGTTCATCATCTGCCCAAATTGAGTCGCCAATAATGTTCGGGGATGTCTTGGATCAACGTCTCTCGCCTTCTAGACTTCATCTACGAGATGCTCAAGACGTGGTCTTAATTGCCAAGCTTGCATTTGCATGCTTGCAAGCCGATCCAAGGCTTCGACCGAGTATGGCACAAGTCTCGCGTGAGCTTAGCGTTCAAGCACCCTTGGAAATGCCACTCTCTACAATCAGCGTAGAGCAACTTCGCAATCTCAGTGCTAGGAAATTTGGAGCATTCACAGGAGACGGTAAGTCTAAATTTACTTTTCATGTGTTATTTTTGTTTGGTTCGTTATAATGATGACGATCGCCTTTAATATTTTTTTAGTTCTCACTCATCCCAACCATGTGATTTACGATTTTCACTGCAGAGCCAGCTTCCCTTTAAATGTCACAGGAATATTATGATGTTTATCATTTGGAGTCATGACACCAGAAGTAAATATAGGAAGGCTTTTGGCGAGATCTCATTTCATTATTATTGGGAAATTTTTGTAGAGCAATCAGGAAGCGGATTTGCAAATTGTTGCCTTCTTTTAATCGAGATGTAAAGAACGTGTAGTTTTTGCCTTTGAAAGAGATAATGACACTAGTTGTCCGTGAAATTTTATCAAAGTGCAGTGTCATACTTGAACCGTTAGTTATTCAATTAAATCACTTTTGACTAATGGGTAACACCATTCCAGAACTTTTAATTGGTTCAAATCCATTTGACAATTTGATCTGCCTGATTTCCAGATTCAATAAATACAAGGCGATTATTCAGACTTAAGGAGCCGTTGAAATAGCAAAACTAGACAGATTTCATATTTTTCACATGAAACCCGTTCTCACTTCTTTAAATGTCAGAGTTAGCATCTTTGAACCATTTCAATTTGACGTCTACTTAAGGTCATTTCATTGTCTTGGGAAACGAGAAGATTAACCTGTGTATATCTTTACCATTTGCGTTGTTGTCAAACCTGTCAACAGCTGGAGCGGGTTTCAGCATTATCCCCTCTTTGGCTCTGCACTCAGTATCGCCACCTTTGCCTTCTGATCGTCCGCCTCATTAAGGTGCCTGCATTTTTCGTTAAGTCCTCGTTGTTGGACATGTGGGATTCTGCGCATCTCTCTCCCGTCTAAATGATTGTCTTCTGGTAGATTTTTGACTAAGAAATTTCACTTACAAATGGCACATCCCATAATTTGAAAATCTGAACAGCGACAAAATCAATTAAATCCTACAAAATCAAGTAGTCTCGCTCTTCCTGAGACATCTACCACGAAGTTACGACACAAAGATACATCATTTTGGGACAAATCGATGAAGAAATTTCCAAGTTTGGCACCCAAAATCACGCCTGTAGCAATCCAGCGATTATCCCCTCCATTTTGCCTCAAATTGGTTTCACTTTTCCTCCTTTGTTTTCTCTTACGGCCGTACAATTTTTCATGCAATACACATTGGCTGGCCACTTTAACTTGGGTTTAGAAACAATTTGCCGTTTCCTTCTTTAGGAGTCTGGCTGCTACAATTATTGTTACTTTGGGCCCAGCAAATTTGTGAAATACCTGGGCCGCTCATGCAATTTCCATACGAGTTTATTTAGGTCCTTCATTGATGAAAATCAATTTCTATCTCATTCAATCACTTCTCTGTGCATTTATCATCACACTAGGGGTGAGTATGGTTTGAGCGGGCAATTCCCACCCTTGAACCGGAAATTGCCCACTAAGGATCAGTTCCGAAAAATTGGAACTGAGAACCGCTCGTTGGTTCCATGGACCCACCCAAGAACTAGTCCCACCAAACTTCACGTACTAAGTACGACATTTCCAGCACGCTAAAGTAAAGCAAAAAACAAAGAACTTCCATATTCTTAGTTGCAATATCAGTAAAAAGATTGAATTCATATTAAAAGTTGAGAGTCGAGGTCGTGAGTCAATGGATGTTGAGTTTGAGAGTGAAAGCTGTGGTGAGAGATAGTGAGACGACTCAGACGAGATAAAAGTGAAATGAGATGAGCACTTAGTTAATTGATGTTGAGCTCCAAATTAAGGATATTAGGGTTGTTATTTTTCTTAAATTGTTTTTTGATAGGAAAATTTTCTTGAAAATTAAATATATATTTATATATTACCGATCTGGCGAATAGCCGAATGAGCGGTTCCACACCAAGAACCAAGAACCAGACCGATACCTATCGGTTCTAATAAATTAAAACCGAGAACCAGATCAGCTCCCTTGGGAACCATCAGTTCCGATTCAGTCCAGTCTAGTTTCAAGCTGTCCAGGCAGTTTCTAGTTCTTTTGCACACCTTTACGTCACCACATACTACCTTGATTAAGCGTCAACATACCACTCGGTGTTAAAATTTCGGATATTGCACTTGCACTGTATATAGACAGAAAACAACTCATCTCATCTATATCTATACTAAAAACATGAAGGGCCCTAGCATCTCTCAGTCAAACACGGATACTCGTTTACGAAAGAAAACTCTTCGCCTTTTCACATATTTGACTAATACCAACATGTAATTAAATCACGCATTTAATTGTGACACCCCCAAAACTGATAAGGTCGCCACGGATACCTATTGCTCTACTTATTGCATACCGGTTACTTAACTTTGAGAAAAAGTGGAGTTTTAAAGAAGGACCGAGGTTCGTAGGCATATATATATATATATATATATATATATATATATATATATATATTTTAAAAGAGTTTAGCGCAACTCATAGTGAAAATTAGAGACGAGTCTCACCATCCCTCTACTCTCTTAACGATGATACAATGCACACCAACTACACATTGAAGGAAACATAAATCCGAACCACTTTTATTTACATTTTTAGGATGGACATCTTGGGTCAGTATAAACAAAAAGCCAAGACTTTTCACTATGCTTGGCTACGATTCAAAAGAGACATCATCGACCCCCTATATCGAACGTGTAAAACCTTCCATCTACAAGCGTCGGCTCCCTCTCCTCCCACGGGCCATCACACCCAATCCGGTGCATCAGGCGGTGGCGGCGGCAACATCCTCAGCATCACCCCGTCATGTCGAACATGGACGGACAGGAACTCCTGGATGACGAGGCCCCCAGCCAGGCCCACATCATACATCACCAGCACCCGCACTCGTAAGAACACCAACCCAGGGATGGTGACGCATACGTGCTCCATGCACTCGACCTCCACATCCGAGGGAAGGCCATAAAAAGTACCACGCGAGACTGGAGGGAGAGGCATCTCTCTAATCTGAAGTGTTAGTCCCCAAAGGGGTGAGTACAACCACTCAGCAGGTAAAAGATCCATTACACTACTCAATGCATCAAACAGAGCAATCATGGCAACATAGAGTACATATAGTTCATACATACCAATCATGTCTCACCTTTCGGTCATGCATGTTACATCAAGGCAGCCATGTGTACATATAGATCACCATATCACGTGCAAAATCCACCAATGCACTAGTACATATATCATGCAATTATGCATACATGACACCATACCATGTGCACATATCACCATGCACTTACACATATTACATCATACAGTCATGCACACATGTCGCCACATTATGCATGATTCAATTTCAACTCATGTTTTTCAATCGGATCGCCACATTTTACTTTCCAGGGACCAGTAATTTGCATCCCACACTCTATCGCTCACACCCAACCTGGCATCGCGAGGAACCTCCGGCACACACCTCCGGGCATCCGGCACACACCTCCGGGCATCTCGAAACTCCCAAGGACATCCGGCACATACCTCTGGGCATCCGGCACACACACTTCGGGCATCCCGACACTCCTGGGGCATCGTCGGCTCACACCTCCGACGGTATCCTCATTTCAATGCATGTTCTCATATATCTCATTTTCAATTTCACATTTGATGTAACAATACCAATGATTGAAATTAGCCTTTTTGAAATCACGGAATATGCATTGGGAAAAGTATCATAAGATGCAATGGTTTTAAAAAGACAACTTTCTTTGAGTTCATGAAAGTTCATAAATCTTTTAATGTCATATGAAATGTATAAATGTCATCACATCATTGCACGAGTAATAATCCAAAATATCATGATTCACACAACAATTTCAATAACCCATAAATAACACAATTTCCAGCTAAATCAGAATATGTACGGTCCGTATATCACAAGAAAAGGATTTTTAGCCTTACTCATACACAGTTTTTGAAACATTTTCGATTAAATACTAAAATGACCTTCAAAATTTATGAAATTTGAACATGTGGTAGTTAAGATATAGAAGCAGATACTTCATGAAGAACACTTCACCAAGAGATCCTCACATAATTTAATACAGACCACGCATCACAGCATTATTAATTCTGTCCATTCATCTTGCACAGTTTTTGAAATATTTATAGTTAAATACCCAAATAATCTTCAAAAATTATGATATTTAACTATGTTGTGAACAAGGCATAAATAAGGATATTTCGTGAAGAACACTTCCCCAAAAGAATTTTACGCAGAACAGTATAAACCACACATTGTAGCATTACTAAGTCCGGACATATCCGATTACACCGTTTTTAAGACATTTTCGATTAAATAGGCAAGTGATCTTAAAAAATTATGAAATTTAACTATGTTTCAGACAAGACACAAATAAAGACATTTCATGAAGAACACTTTCCCAAAAGAGATTTGTACAGAATAGTATAGACCACGCATTTCAACGTCACCAAGTCCGAGTAGTCAGATTGCACTGTTTTCAAAACACCTTCGATTAAATAGGCAAATAACCTTCAAAAATCATGAAATTTAACTATGTTGTAGAAAAGACATAGATAAAGACATCTCATGAAGAACACTTTTCCAAAAGAGATTTGTACAGAATAGTATAGACCATGCATTTCAACGTCACCAAGTCCGAGTGGTCAGATTGCACTGTTTTCAAAACACCTTCGATTAAATAGGCAAATAACCTTTAAAAATCATGAAATTTAACTATGTTGTAGACAAGACATAGATAAATACATTTCATGAAGACATTGAAGTCAGATTCGCTCTAGATAATTAACTACAAGCGGTTAAAACTTCTGTTCCTAGCACCCAAATTCCCAGATCTGACCTTCTCCGAAAAAACAACGATGTTGCCTATCTATTCTCGTTCATTTCTTCTAAATTTTTGATATGTTGTACCTTATGATGTTCTTAACAACTTTCGTTCAGAAGTCGAGGTGAGATCTCCACTAAGGCGTGTTTGTTTGTATTTCTTTTTTTTGTTCATAAACACTTTTTCTGTTTTTTTGTTCCCGGGAACAAAAAAAGAACAGAAACGCGTTTGGTTGCGTTTTTATTCCAAATCTGT
Source organism: Eucalyptus cloeziana (assembly GCA_014182715.1). NCBI lineage: Eukaryota > Viridiplantae > Streptophyta > Magnoliopsida > Myrtales > Myrtaceae > Eucalyptus > Eucalyptus cloeziana. The sequence goes on from CM024643.1 coordinate 26,333,557, forward strand.
TCTTTTATTCCTGGGAACACTTTTGGAACAAAAATCAAAAACAGAAAAAACTTGTTTTTTTTTGTTCCAGAAACACTTCTTGAAGAATCAAAAGAACAAAAACACACAAAAGTTGTTTCTTTCTTGTTTCTCTTGTTTCTTGCTTTCGTTCCTCCGTCGTTCCACTTAGGGGTGAGCACGGTTCCCGGGTAGAACCGGAACCGGTACCGGAACCGGGAACCGAACCGGAGGGTCAGGTTCGGTTCCCGGTTCCAAAGACACGGTTCCGGTTCCGGTTCCCTTTTTCTGGGAACCGGAACCGGTCATAATTCTAAAAAAAAACCCTAGCTTCCCCACATGATTTCCCCCTCTGCGATTCTTTCCCCCTTCCTCTTTCTTTCTCTCTCTCTTTCTTTTCTCCACTTTTCACTCCTCACGTCACTTCTTCCCCCCCCAACTTTTTCTTTTCTTCTCTCTCTTCTCTTTCCCCCTCTCTCTCGGCCGAAACCCCACCCCTTCTTCTTCTTCTTCTTCTTCCTTCTTCTTCTTCTTCTTCCTCTTGCTGGCTGCTGCTTCACCCACCACCACACCGCCGCCCCACGCCCTACTCACCACCATCTCTTGGCCATCGAACCACCACCACCCACCGACGAGCCGTCTCGCCGTTGAGCCCGACGAGCTGTCGCACCGTCCGCGTTACCCCTCGCCACCGTGAGCCACCGCCGCCGTCTCAAGCCACCATCACCACCTCTTGCCGCCGCTGCTCGGCCGTCCGGGCCGTCGTTGCTTCGAACCGCCACCGCCTCCGCCAGAACCGAGCTCTTCCCCCCTTGGCCGTGGGTTGAGCCGCGACCGCCGCCATCTTCGCCGCGCCGTCCGTGCCGCCGTTGGTGCCGTGAGACTCGTGTCTTCGTCGCCGTCGCCGTCGCCGCGTGCTCGCCGTCACCGGACCTCCCTCGAAGATCGATCTGGCCACGAACAATTCGATGGCGAAGTGCCGGTGGCGGGCCGCGAACCTCGCTCGCGGCTCGATGAATCGGATGGCCTCGTCGAGGTTCCGGTTTGCCGCCTCCATCTCGCGAGCATGGCTTTCGCGAAGTGCCTCACGGATCGTAAGGTGTAGTGGAGGACTTGGGCGAAGTGGGTCGGGCTCACGACGCGAGCTTGAAGCCGTCGAACGGGGGCGAGACGCCGCTCTTGTTGAGCTTCTTCTCCGACGACCGGTTCTCGGAGACAAGCTCGTCGAGCTTCCTTCTCAGCGCGGAGATCTCCGACTCCTTGCGCTCCGCCTCGGCCTCCATCTTCTTCACCGTGATCTCATACGTCCTCATGAGGCTTTGCTGTTCCTGAATCTTTGCCAACATCAGCGTCACCTGTGGGGAGAGGTCGAGCTCCTTCTTGAGGAACTTAGATTACGTTAATTCCGACACTGGAAGAGATGAATTTAATATCATGCGTAAGGCTGAGCAAGGGTGTGAAAGACTAGATAAATGAACCTTCTTGTTTCTTCTTGACACGTGGAGAATATCTGTTTTTAGCATTTAAAGAATCGTTTGCCTTTAGGAGGGGCTGTTTATGATGTGCGATTGGTGCATATCGTTTGTTAAGTTGTTCATATGGGTGGTGGGTTGTGGAAGTTTTGCTTAAATTGGTATTAGCAAGGGAAACACCATTATTTGTATAGGAAGTTGAGGATATACTGCTGCTGGTTGTGTCTTGAAATAACCAAATCTATACTTCAAAAGCATTAGAAGTGACAGTGTCCTTTAGTGCTCTTTGCTAAGCACAGAAGCCAAGAACAGATGAGCTTGGATATATGGTAGCATGATCTTGTTTTTCTGTCACCCTGTATCGTAAGGCTAATGTAGATACCCCTGGGAAGAAAATGGGGAGACATATCCGCTTCTTTCTTTTATATCAGTTCATTCTTTCATTAATTTTTCAAAACTTTTAGATATGGCTATTGGTAAATGCTGTCCTAACTCGCATGCCGACTTAAATTGACCCAATTCCGTATTCTCTGTTATTTCATTTCTTCCTTCTTTTTTCACTTCTGTTCAGCTATTGTTTTCATGCTCCAACAACTGCCAACACCTTTAAAGTTTCTGCTGACATTGAATCACCAAATTATACATTAGACAATGAAGAACTATGAATTTAGTTGTCTATTCGAATGTAAAAGATTCACATTGCTTTGTATTGGCAAGTACCGAAAAATGGAGGGCCAACTATTGAATTATTTCGGCTTTCGGATATTTGCGCTCATTACAAAAAAAAAAAAAAAAAAAAAAAAAAAAAAGAACACGTTGGAACTGGCCGACCGGAACTGTGACGGGGGTAGGTTCCAGGTTCTCGGTTTTGACGGGTAGGTTCCAGGTTCCAAAAATTGAGGAACCTGTACCCGAGGGTAGGTTCCAGGTTCCAGACGGAACCGAACCGGAACCGGGAACCGCTCACCCCTAGTTCCACTTGCGCCCCCTCTCCCTCCCTTTTCCGGCGTCTCTGGTTCTCCACCGTCATCCTCTCCGGCGCCGACAGCTGCTGCTCCTTCACCGGCCGGAGCTTCGATTCGAGGTAAGTTTCATCTTTCACCGGCTGCTCCGCCTCTGGTGAAAAATCATCAGTCGAGCTTTAAGAAAACGAAGAAGCATCAACCGAAAAAATCGAATCTTGAGACTCTCGAACGGAGCTCAACCGCCACAAGAAGTCCTACGAGCGTTTCCGTGCGGGATTCGTGGGTGGGGAACCGCGAAGTCATGGCGTGCGCATCGTAGGCTCTAATGAACACGCTGATATCCGCGAACGGCTGCACGTTCAATCTGTCGCCGAGGTTCTTCTCCGGGAGGCACCGACCCCTGAGGAGGCAGGAGCCCAAGTCCTTCGCCGTCCGGGCCTCCGTCAATGATGCCGACTGCAATGTGGAAGAGTGTGCTCCCGACAAGGAGGCAAGTGTCCCCTTGGTTTCTCTGGCTCTTTGTTATTCTTGTGCTTGATTTGGAGGGAACGAAAGGAAAAAGGAACGGCTTTTGGTGTTTTACGGCATGGGTTTTGGGTGTTCATGTTCGTGTATATTTGTGTACGCAATGATTTCGTGTCTGAACGTGAAATTTCTTTGTTTATGCCACATGGGTCTTGCATTTGGGCTTGAATTGGTTACATTGTATGCTGGCATCGGTCGGTGTTCTGGGTTTGGAAGAACTATTTCTCAACTTTGAGTATGTGAATTTCGATGATGATGGGGAATGGACTTCTTGGTGTAGTCCAGTTCCTTTTGAGATGGTGCACCTCCTGTAGACATTTCATGCTCAGAAAACACAGCTTTCTTTGGTATTAGTTCCATAGCTTGATTTGTGGACATGAGAAGCTTGTTTGTTTATGGTTATTAAAGCTGAACTGCCTAATTTTAAGCCAGAGAGATGAGCCTTGATGTTCATGGCATGGTTTCTTTTCTTTTATACTTGATTGTTGTGGATATAAGGTGCTATTTTTTGCTTTTTGTGGTCATGTAAAGCTGAATAAGGAAATTTCTTGTTAATGAAATGATTATCGATGTACATAAATGCTTTTGGCTTTTTATGATTGTGTCAAGCTGAAGAATATGAGTTCGCTTTAAGATACTTTGATGTCTGCGGCGTATGGGTCTCGCTGTACTTCATATAAGAGGAAGTTTCGACTATTTATGGTTCTATATAGATGAAGAATGAGAATAAAAGTCTACTGGTTGGAAATATACAGGTAGGAAAAGTGAGCATGGATTGGTTAGCAGGAGAGAAGACCAAAGTGGTGGGCACTTTTCCCCCAAAGACGAAAGATTGGAGTGGATATGTTGAGAAGGACACTGCTGGTCAAACCAACATATACTCTGTTGAGGTTTGTGAATGATCTATTGGTTTACTAATTCTGCACTTTGTCTCTCCTCTTTCAGCAGTTATGTTCCTCTGGCATCATGCAGGAATTAGATTATCCTAAGCCCAAAACCTAGTTAAATTGGTCAATGGGATTTCAATCTATGATCTGTTCCATGCTTCTCTTTTTTTCTCAATTGTATAAGTTCTTAATATCTGATGGGGCATTACCATTTTAGAATTTAAAGTGATAGCATTAGAATTCTTGAAAGGAGTCCGAGTTCACAAATTCAGCTTTCTCTCTCTTACCAACTTCCCGCTGTGTAAGTGCCATGAATAGTAAGAATTCAAGAGGCTTTTCCAGAGGCTCTCTTCCTTTGGGGTACTCCCACAACACTATGAAGCTAAGTCGGAAGTCTCTGAAACATGATACTTTGGGTAACATCCATCGGGTCACTGGTACTCTACTTCTCCTGTTTCAACCGATTTTAAAATTAAACCTTACGAAAAAAAGCTTGTTCCATTTCTTTTGCAGAGCAAATTTAAAGTGATAAGAACCAGATGGACACAACCAGCAGTGTTTCCTTGGGATTATTCTTTATGTCTAGTTTCTTGGACCATTAGTATAGATGTAGGTTATTCTCCAAGTTTTGAATTATGCAAAAGGATTATTAGCATCGTAAGCTAGAGCCCCGTCTATTCTCTTATTGGCACCTACTTCAACTTCGATTCATGGTGCCTATTCTTTCTGTTTCTTTGTTTCTTACCTCTCTCTCCATTTTACGTGGCCTGTTTAGGTGAATAAGTAACTTTTCTCAATGCGTGTCTTCGTAATGCATCAGCCTACAATTTACATAGCGGAAAGTGCTATAAGCTCGGGAACTGCGGGTTCATCTGCTGATGGAGCTGTCGGTCTTGCTCTTATTTCCATCGCCGCTGCTTCATCAGTACTCCTCCAGGTCAGCAAGAACGAACCCCAGGTGCAGAGGGCCGCATACTCCGGGCCATCTCTAACTTACTACATCGACAAATTCAGACCGCCAGAAATTATCCAGGCGTCGGTGCCAAGCCAAATCAAATCTGCAGTAGTGGCACAGCCAGAAGTGTCTGCCCCAGAAGTTTCACAGATTCAAGCTGCTTCTAGTGGTCAGCCCGAGGCATCGTCGTGAATGTGAAAATTGGAGTTTCTTGTGGGGAATTCAAGCTCTGTTTTGTTGATGACTCTTCTTCTGTACTGTAAATGTAGAATATAATCTCTGTGATATGGTTTGTGATGCTCAGTTTAGTCTAAAAGGAAAGAGCAAGGAATGTTTTGTTACTGCAAATATTCTATTCATTTGATGCATAGTGGAAACCAATCGACCATGTTCTTACAGTCACCTGGCGCATGTAAGTACTGTTGATCTTCATTCTCAAACCATGTCGGCTCAGGTGAGATCCATTTGATATTATAGATGTATCAAATGCTCTCAAACGTTTAGGATAGAAATGAATAATTGAAAGTAGAAAATTTGTTTCTTAACGGTAGGATACATTTCCCTTTTGCATTTTCACATTTTATGACCAGACATTTTGAACTTTTTTTTTTTAATTTTAAATACCTGAAATTTCCAGGACATATAAATACTACCACGTGAATTCACATATAAATTTATTAATTTTAAAAAAAAATTATATAGTATTCTAAATTTTGATGGACAGGTGAAAAAAAATGAAAAAAGTATTTTTACTTTTAATTAGGCATGTTTGTTTGGCATTAAACAATAGTAATATGTACTCTTTCATGTTGTGCTTTCCCTATTAATATTTTATAAGTTCAATTTGAATTTCCAAAATATATATTATTTCAAACATTAGTATTTATATACTGTAAAAGTTTTGGATTATTCGTCTTAAAATAAAATTAAAGTGCGTGGCTCGCAATTATTTTGATCATATAGAAATTAAAACATAAAAGCCACAACAAAAGTCCAAACAAATAGAAAATCATTCCATATAGGCCTTATTAAAAGGTCGGTTACAAAATTAAATTAGATCATTTGGTACAAACTTTACTTACTAAATTTTCTACCAAGTATGCACATATGATCATGTTCAAAATGTTTATCTTCACTCACCATGAACAAAATTAAATTGATGAACATTTCATGAGAATGATAATTCAATACCAAGTTTACACTTTATAAAAAAAAAAAAAAAAAAAAAGGCACTTGAGAAAAATTTGGAACAGAAATTTTTTACGGTTCCAAACGTGTTTCTGTTCTTTTTCTATTCCGGAACAAAATTTTTTACGAGTTACCAAACGTGTTTGTTCTTTTTATTCCGAAACAGAAATTTTATACATTTCCAAACGCGTTCTTTTGTTCAAAAAGCTTGTTCCCGGAGCAGAAACACTTTTTTCTATTTACATTCCTTGGAACAATTTTTAAACAGAAACACAAACAAACGCACCCTAAAAAGCCACATGCAAACCAAAATCCTACAAATGGACAGACTGGTTTTCTCTAAAAACAAACCGCATGCATAGCCAACACTTTCTTCCCCATAGCTTCGAATTCTCCTCTCTTCCACCACATTCGACATTCACAAATCAACATGCACTCATCTCAGCTAGCCAAAGAGTAGAGAAACGGACTCCACTTGCCTCAACTCAAGCTCAAACAGCAACAAAGGCGGCGGCAAGGCGGCGAACGGTGGACGGTCCTTCTCCTTTCTTCCCCTTCGCACGCACGGCCACCCTTCTCCTCTTCTTCCTTTCTTTCCTTCCTTTCTCTCTTTCTCTCCTCTCTCTCTCTCTCTCTCTCGGACGACACCCTCTCCTTCTCTCCCTTTTCTCGCCAAAACCGCCCCCTATTCCCTTTGATTTCTCTTATGCACTCATTAGAAATCAAAGGTTGCATGTATCCGCCCAAAAGGGGCCTATGGGGGCAGCCACACTTGGCTCAATCTCCTTGCCACTTGGCAACACTCATGCATGGTTAAGGGGCTTCGAAAATGGGCCGGTCTTGGGCCTTCATGGGCCGATCGAACAGGGGGGTTGCGTGGGCTGGTTGGGCAGTCCTTGGGCCTAAAATCAGCCCACCCTCTCCTATTCTTATTCCCTTTTTAAACCTTATTAAAATAAACACCTAATTTTATCTTATAAGTTCACAAAACTTAGCAATTTAAATCAATAAAATCCCACTTATAAGTGCACCACCAAGAACAAGATTTCTATATCAATTGCACCTTAATAAAATTCTTGGGTCACTTCTAGACACATTTCCATCCAAACAATTATCCCTTACAATGCTTGGTCCTAAATTAATTGAAATTCATTGATTAAAAGGCTAATACATAAATCAAACGGCACTTCCATTACCTAATCACAGTTCATGGTACTCCCGAGGTTGTCATGGGATTTTTGGATGCCACATTAATTGATTTGCAAATCAGACTTCTATACGCTGAAATTTCGTGTCAAAAGCTGTTGTCAGCTGTTACTGGTAAATTGAGAACTTTTATTCAGGTGTAATATTGACAGGAAATACAAGAAAAGAGAAAGGAATTGTCTGTATTTCATTGATTTGTATACAAGCATATTAATACATTTATAGTGCAAGAATGGAAGAAAATAAAAGGAAATAATATACAAACGAATTATAAATTTCCTATTTACTAAAACTTCCTATTCACTAAATCAATTAATCTACAATTAGAATCAATCAATGATCACAATCTTCAACTATATCTCCAATACTCCCCCTCAAGCTGATGGCCTATATAAATCGAGGACACCCACTTTTGCCGAGTAGATAAGTATGTTGTCTACGACATAATGGCTTAGTGAAGATGTACGCGGGTTGATCCATTGTTCCAATACCCTTTGCTACAAGGATTCCTTCTTTGATCTTATCTCGTGTGAAGTGGCAATCAACTTCTATGTGTTTCGTCCTTTCGTGTAAAACTGGGTTTGCTGCCAATTTAAGTGCAGCATCATTGTCACAAAATAATTCGGTTGGTCCACTAACTTGTAACCCAAGATCTGAGAGTAATCCTCGAATCCAAACCACTTCGCAAGTAGTCCTTGCCATGGCTTGATACTCTGATTCAACCGATGATAATGAGACAGTTGATTGCTTCTTTGTCTTCCACGAGATTAATGACTTTCCTAACTTGATGCAAAAACCGGTAATTGATCTTCTGGTCATTGGACAAGTAGCATAATCCGTATCACAGAAAGCTGTCATCTTCATGTTGCAGTCACAAGATAAGAAAATTCCAAGTCGTGGACATCCCTTCAGGTATTTAACGACCTTTAGGGCTGCATTCATATGAGATTGTTTTGGACCATGCATGAATTGACTGAATATCTGCACTGCATAACATATATCGGGTCTTGTCATAGTAAGATATATTAATTTACCAACAAGTCGCTGATATGCTGACGGATCTTTGAGCAGTGGGTCCTCAATAGATAAAGAAGAGTTCAAATCATATTCATGAGTAGTCAACTTGGCATTCTGCTCAGCTGGTATGATAGCTGGTTTGCATCTGGATAATCTAGCTTCAGAAACAATTTCAAGGATGAACTTCCTTTGACTAAGATTGATACCTTTATCGGATGGAGCAATTTCAATCCCAAGAAAATATTTGGGCGGTCCCAAATCCTTGATATGGAAAGTAGAGTGCAAATATTTTTTAAGTCTTGCAACATGTGAGTCATTGTTTCCCATAACAAGTAAATCATCAACATATATCAGTAAATAGATTGATGAATTACCTTCATTCCATGTAAACAAGGCATAATCATGCTTAGAATGCCGAAATCCTGCATTAGTCAGTGTAGCAGTGAACTTGGCGTACCATTGCCTAGATGCCTGTTTCAATCCGTATAGGGATTTGCGTAGATGACATACCCGAGACTCCCCATGTCTACGTAATCCCTGTGGAAGCTCCATATAGATCTCTTCATCTAGATCGCCGTGAAGGAAGGCATTGTTAACATCCATCTGATGTAAAGACCAATTTCTGATGGCTGCAATGGATAAGAAGGAATGGACGGTGACTTCTTTAGCAACATGTGAGAAGGTTTCATGATAATTGAAGCCTTCTCTCTGAGTAAACCTTTTAGCCACTAGCCGAGCTTTATATCTTTCAACTGAACCATCTGCCCGAAACTTGATTTTATAGACCCATTTACATCCAATGGGCTTCCGATGTGGGGGAAGTGGAACAATGTCCCAAGTATGATTCTCTAACAGGGCAGTTAGTTCTGATTCCATTGCATGTTGCCATCTTGGATCACGGGATGCTTTATGGAAGGAAGAAGGTTCGTTCTCTTCTGAAAGACGGCTGACGCAACACATATGGTCCGGTGATAGTCGATTAAAAGACACATATGAAGAAATAGGATACTTCGTACCTGGAGAACGCAGTGCAGAACAAATGTAGTCCTTAGTCCACGTGGGTGGACGAGTTTGTCGTCTAGAACATCGAGGCTACTCAACTACTACTAGTTCAGTTGCTGAGAAAGACTCAGAAGTAGTCGCTGATGGAGCCGATGCAAAAGGAGGATCCTCAGATAACTCTGAAGGTAAGCCGTCTTCAAAAAAGGTGGTGTTCTGCGGAATAGAAATGGATGGTTCCGGAGCAACTAACAAATATTGGGAAGCCATAGATAAATCTTCTTCACGTAGGAAAGGCCTTTGATGTGGGGACGACGATGTAGATGACGAAGATATCATATCCTTAAATGGAAAAATATCCTCATGAAAGGTGACATCCCTGCTTATGAAAAAATGTACTGTAGAAATCTCCATAACTCGATAACCTTTTTGAAGAGGTGGATATCCCATGAAAAAGCATTGAGTGGCACGAGGGCCCATCTTATCCAAAGGACCGACATTTGTTGCATAACACAGACAACCAAATACTCGAAGATGATCATTGTGAGGCTGTCTATTATAAAGTAGTTCAAAAGAAGTTTTCCCATCAAGGATACAAGTTGGCATGCGATTAATCAAATAGGTAGCAGTGATCACACAATCTCCCCAAAAACCTTCAGGAACAAAGGCTTGGTATTTCAATGCATGTGCTACTTCTAAGAGATGTCTATGCTTACGCTCTACAATTCCATTTTGTTGTGGTGTGTAAGTATAAGAACTCTCATGAAGTATCCCTTGAGAAGATAGAAATTTTGTACAATCAGAAGTGAAAAATTCACGCCCATTATCTGTACGAATTCGTTGCATAGATTGATCGCATTGATTTTTAACCAAGGAAATGAAATTCGAAAGATGAGTAAATGTTTGACTCTTTGATTGCATAAGATATACCCAAGTGGCCCTTGTATAATCATCTACAATCGTGAGAAAAAAATGGGAGCCATCACGATGTGAAGTATGATAAGGTCCCCAGATATCCATATAAAGTAAAGAAAAACTCCTATCTGCTCGAGATGTACTCGTTGGAAAAGAAGCTTGAGATTGTTTGGCCAAGGGACATATTGGGCATTTCGGATGAGGGAAACGTGCACTATGACCCAATCTTTGATGAAAAATGAGATTTTTATTTCGACGAATAGCATTACAAAAAATGCTTTTATTTAATAATTCTACATCTCCTGAGGAATCAATCCATTAGTATGTCCTTGTGCAATACTACCCAAGCCCATCATTGTGCCAGTCGAACGGTCCTGAAAGAAACAATTGTTGGAACTGAATATTACATGACAGGAACTATCTATGCACATTTTTGAGACAGAGAGTAGATTGAATTCAAAATCAGGAATGTATAAGACATTTCTAAGAACAAATTGTGGACCAAGGTCAACAGTGCCAGTCTTGGTAACTTGAATAACGTTTCCATTTGGAAGATGCATTGATATGGGAGATTCTGATGTTCTATCAACATGGGAAAAAAAATGTTCTCTACAAATTATGTGATCACTAGCCCCCGTATCGATTATCCATGCATTCATAGAAAAAGAATTCTCCTCGTGAAGAAAAGTACCTGAGAACCCTGCACTTTTGTCTCCCATCTTCAATTGCTTTAGAGTTTGCATGATATTCTGATACTGATCTTGGGTAATTGTTTGCTGTACCCCATCAATTCTTTGTGTCGAGACCTGATAAGCTGACGATTCTTTTTCTTTTCTATTTTTATCAATAGGCTTTCCATGCAATTTCCAACACATATCAATAGTATGGTGTGGGTGTTTGCAATATTCACAATATTTATTTTTGAATTTATTTTGCCCACTGACCTTTCCTGATGACGTGGCGCCACGTGGATCGTAGGATCCTTTAGAAATAGGGGCTAACGTGGCTTGATGATGGCCGTCGGATCCATGCAAGCTAATGGATGATCTATAGCCGTCCATTGCATCCTGTTGATCTGAGCAGTCTAGCAGCTCGCCTGAATCCCAGCCGTTGGATTGCCCGCGCGAATCCAAGCTATTCATTCGAAAGAATGTAGGGTTTCCTTTGGGCTTTCTCCTTGCTGCAGCCGCACTACCCATTTTTGGGTATCCCGGGCGTGCGGACGTTCCGCTGTCTTCGGCGACCGCCTCTCGTGAGCCCACACCGGACGGAAAAACGATGAGGCTCATGCCTTCTCCCACTCGGGCGTGTTCGGCCGCGGCGAGACACTGACTTTCTTCTTGGACAGCAAGTTGATCAATGCGTCCGAGCGGCGGCGACGACTCCATGGCGAGAATCTAAGATCGAAAGGCCGAGTAGGAGTCGTTGAGGATGAGTAAGAATCGCGTGTTTTTTTCTCTTTCCCGCATGTCTCTATACTGCCTTAGTGTAGCTTCGGGTCCTTGGAGGCGCTCCTCGGCTGACTCCATTTCATTCCACAGGGAGGAGAGACGGTTGAAGCAAACGGTAACCGAGAGATTCCCTTGCTTCAACTCCGTCAAGCTTTGCGTGATGCTGAAGAGCCGTGCTCGATCAATCCGGCCATACATCTCCTTGATGCTGTCCCAGATCTGCTTGGAGTCCTCAGTAGGTGGCAGTCCAGCCACAACGTCGAGGGCGAGCGTGTTGTCGATCCAGGTGCGAACCAACTGGTTGCACTTCCGCCAGAGACGCTGGAGGCGTTCGTCGGTCGGGAACGGGATGACTCCGTCGAGGAAGCCGTCCTTGTCCTTCGTCACTAGAGCCCACCGAAGATCTCGAGCCCACGAGGAGTAGGTTTCCGGTCTGGTAAGTTGGTTGCTAATGAGGCGTAATTCGGGGCCGTCCGCCGGCAATGTGTAAAGAGGATCGTCGGGTTTAAGCCGGCGGCCGCCGCCAACCGGAAAAACCAAAGTGACATGTATCCGGGTTGAAATGCCGGGTAGGGATTCGTCCCTTGACCCGGCATGGGTCCGGGTTCCTGACCCGGCGGCGTGGATTCGGGTTGAGGTCCCGGGTAGGGATTTTGTCCTGTGACCCGGGATAGCTCCGGGGCTCTGATCTAGCACAAATTCGGATCCTTGACCCAGGTTCGTCTGGCCCGAGGCTTCAGTTGGGCCCGTCACAGACTGCGTAGGTCCAAATGGGTATTGGGTACACATCTGTCCTGGCCTAACAGCCCACTGATACCAATTAACTGGAGGAGAAAATGGTGGCCACTGGGCTGGGTCGAAGGTCTGACCCATTGTAGGAGCCAACCTTGCGGAAGGAGTTTCTTCATAAGATCGATCTTCGCCAAAGAGAATAACCGGATCTGAGGTGGGTGTCTCCTCTATTGAAGAACTCTCGATGTTCTTTGTCATGGTACCAAAAAAAAGTTGAATTCCTAACCGATTTGTTGGTCTATTTTGCAGGTGAAGATCGTGCAACAACAGCCCAGAAAAAGGAACGATGGCAATTCAAAATATGCAGAAGCTAGGCCAGGAGTATCTGCTCTGATACCATGATAGGAAATACAAGAAAAGAGAAAAGAATTGTCTATATTTCATTGATTTGTATACAAGCACATTAATACATTTATAGTGCAAGAATGGAAGAGAATAAAAGGAAATAATACACAAACGAATTATAAATTTCCTATTTACTAAAACTTCCTATTCACTAAATCAATTAATCTACAATTAGAATCAATCAATGATCACAATCTTCAACTGTATCTCCAACAAATATCATACTTGAAATTTCAAATTTGTTCAATTAAATCATGTTTTACAAATGAGCAATGTCTTCCACGAATTTTTAGTTGGTCCACTTACATTACTTATATATTTTAAAATGTTCATTGTCATTGATGCAGCCCATATTCAAGACCAACTAGCTCAGCCAAGAAGATCAGCTCACATTCAAACTTGATGAACCTATCATCAATAAGCCCTCATCAACAAGTCTCTCATTGGCAAGAGTCTCATCTTTGACTTTGTCATAAAGATTTTGCCACTTCTCATGCATTAGAAGCTTCCAACAAGACACCTTGAGAAAAACCAAAGCATTGGAAATATTTTACTTTTAATAACTCATAGTTTCTAGGAGTTGATAGTTTCTATGTAGTTAAATAACTTCTAGTTTCTAGATTAATTTTAGTCTTTTGCACTTCTTTTGTTTTGCTATAAAAGGCCATCAAGTCTCTATACAACGGACACTAAATTTGATTAATGAAACTTGCTTAGTGCAATTCTCTTAAGCTTCAAAGAGTCAAATCCTTTGAAAACCTAGAAGAGATCTCACTCAGCCCTTAAGGAGTCGAAGCTTTTAAAGTATGCATCCTTGAAAAGTTGCAACCATCAATCTAGAAGAATTGATATCTTTCAACTTCCTTGAAGCTTAGAAGAGGAACTATTGAAGTCCTATCCTTTTTCCTCATTCCGTCTATTCACGAGTCATCCACTTCCTCCCAATCTCGACCCTTCTAAAGTGCTCCTTTGGAGAAACTCAAAACATAAAAGTTGTAGGTCCAAGAGATATTTTTGGCTTTGGAATTAGGTCATATCGATCTGTATCGACAAAATTACGACCTTTTCCCAAGCTAGCGCAGAATTAAAATTTCTGCTCATTTTTATAAATTACTCTCCTGATCATATTGTTTGGACAGTCAAGCATTTGACTACATCAGTCATCCTTGGTTTAATTAATTTGAATGAACTATGGCATGGACACCAATTTAATGAAGTTGATGTTTGATGGAGAAAACGTGGAATTGGTGCATGTGATGTTGGCTTGAAATGACTAGACTCCAATTTAATGAAGCTGATGTTTGATGGAGAAAACGTGGAATTCGTGAATGTGATGTTTACTTGAAATGGCTAGACTATAATAGCCGTACCATTAATGTGTGCTTTATTCACTCGGACATCTTTTTATTTTCTCAACGCACGCTATCATCCCGGTGACTCTCTTCAGTAACGATTTTTAGGTTTTTTTTGTCCCAACAAGAGTAAGGATAATGACTTTGAATCTCTGCCATTAAAATGTTCTAGAATTATTTACTTTGGAAGCTTAGTAAAAAATCCTCCCTCGTTATATATTTGAGACGAGTTCGATTCAAAGGTTGAAGAAGAACATGGCCACATTTCTCACATTAAGTGAGTGGTTTCATCCTGTTTCGGAAGCTTTTAATTAACATTAGTAAAGTTCTTGTGCACTGCACGGGTTCAATTTATTGTTTTAATGAAAAATTGCTTAAAACTAAAAATTTGAAACCTAGTCTTGATTTTGGTCCTCTCACTTAGAATTAATAATTTATGGAAGTAAAGAAGTGCTAGTTATGTATAGAGGTATCAAAATGGGTCTTAAACACATATATGACCTATTTAAATCATAAATGGTTCATATATGAGTCATCTAAATTTTAAAGAAACCAGTTAAATGGGTTTAAAAATTGAAAACTTAAAATAAATGGGTCTTCAATGAGCTGGACTTAGAACCCATTTCGACCCAAGCCTCACACTCTCTCTTTCCCCATTAACTTTATAATTTTTTTATAAAAATCAAAAATATAATTATTTTTTATATTTCATTTCTTTTCATTTCTTTTTTTTTTCTTTTTCTTTTATTTCCCCTTTCTTCTTCCTCCTTCCTTAGTCGTTGGCCACATAGCCGGCAACCGGCCAGGTAAGGCTCGAGGTCGCCAGCCCCAAGCAAGTTCGAGGTCGCCAACAACTAGTGAGGCTCGAGCCTCACCAACATCTTTCCAACGAGCTCAATCTCGCCGACGACACCAACGACTGGCAAGACTTAAGCCTCACTGATATGGCGAGCCTCAAGCTCGCCGGCATCGGGTGAGCTCAATCTTGCCAATGATTGGCAAGCCTCGAGCTCGTCGGCGTCGTCGTGGCCGGTGGTCGGTTGAAGAAGAAGAAAAAAAAAAGAAAAGAAAAATAATTAAAAGTTATATTTTTAAAAATAAAACGAAAAATTATAAAAATTGTCCATTAAATTTGTATTGCATGAAAGTTTTTTAGCAATACCATTTAAAAACATCATAAAAAAAAGTTTTCTTAGGTTTAGTTTAAAAAAATCACTTTTTTTGTTTTATTTACTATTTTTTTATTGTTTAATTTACTTTTTAAATTTGATGTGAAGTTTTTATTCAAGTAACATATACGTGAAGAGCTTAAAGTGAATTAGACGGGTGGGAGAGGATAAACCTAAATTGAGTTAAATATTAATGTTTTCAGTAGTATGGTTTGGGTCGGGTATGGGTCATCAATTTTACATTGCATGAAAATAGGTCAAAACGGGTTAAATGGATCAATATAGATCATACCATTTTTGACCCGACCCAAACCTGACCTATCCCATCCATTTGACAACCCTAGTTATGTAGATATATTTATTGGACTTTCTTTTTCAAAAGTTTGAAATTTTACTTATTTTTCTAGTAAATCCATAATAAGACAGTGATATGAGACAGGAAAGAAAAAGTGAATCATAATAAGATATTTTTAGATTTCTTATTATTTTTCTTTTGATTATTTTGATGATTTGAATATTTCATACTCTCTATGCAAAAAATTATTAGTCAAATCTTTTACGATCGCATTTTTAATATTTTACAATGTTATCACTTCTTTCTATCTATCTATTTATTGTGACATCCGAAATTTTCTATATTCAATAATGGTATTTAAATTATAAATTCGAGTATTATTCAGCTTAAAGCTTTGGATGGCATGTAGAGAATATCAATTGGGTCGTTAACTTTATGAGATGTGGAATATGTGAAGGATAATTTTTCAAATTAAAAATTCTCGGCGTCACATCTATACTATATATAAAGCGGACTTTCAAATCTGGTTTCCACCTTATATCTGGTTAAGATACTCTTATCTTCAAATTAAAATTTATTTAATGAAAATTTGATCCTTGAGCAATTAGTAAACAATTCTCATATATTCACATAGCACATATCTTACTGGGCAAAAGTCACAAAAAACTCTAAATTATATCCACTGTGACACGTTTATCCCGAATTGTTTTTGTGATGCGAAAAATCCCAAACTCACACCTTTGTGACACAATGACTCTCAGCTAAAAATCTGTCAATGAGAATTGTTTAAAATAAGCCTATACAGGCGCCAGAAAATAAACAGTATTGACATGACACCTACATGGCTTAAATGAAATAAAAACGACGTTATTTTCCTTAGAAAATTATCTAACAGAATATTAATGGGACTTAAATGTGTCACATAGATATAAGTTTGGAATTTTTTATGTTATAAGAAAAGTTTAACGTATATGTGTCGCAATGACCATGGTTTGGGGATTTTAATATCACAAAAAAAAAAGGTTTAGGATAAATGTGTAACAGTGGGTATAATTCTAAGTCTTTGTGGCTTTTTCCCTATCTACGTCTCTAATCTTCTATTAAAAATAATATGCATCCATTGCATATCCAACACCCCCCATGTATGTGCGAAGGATATAGTTTTGATTAATGCCGTGCAAAGTCCTAAAAGTTCAAATTGTCTAACACTAACACTAAAATCAAACTTTAACGGAGAACATTCGAATCAAAACCTCGAAAACAAAGAACTGCATGTATTTATATATTTTTACTTATTTTTTGGAAGGCCAGATTTTTTGGTGCATACAATGCTTTGCGAGTCCGTGAGAGTATTACAGAACTATCACGTATTCGATTGTAGTAATATCTCTTAGCGCAATACAATCAAAATTGTCATCGCCATAGCTAAACTTGCTGCTGCTTTTTTTTTTTTTCTATTTATGGCCATTAAGCACTAAATTTGCCATTATTTATTACGTAATTGCGGCCTCAATTTGCCATTGCTTTTCTTCATTGTACATGAACAAGCTCGAAACCAAGTTAGAAATAGGATACGCATATCGCCAATAGGATCGTCTGCATTGCAATCGCATTAAATCCCCGTTGATGGAAGAAAGAGCATAATCAAATGTACATCAAGTAATTACTTGAATACACATATGATTTGATTGATATTGCTTGAACAATTGTTACTTCCTACGTGCCATGTGTATTATTGAAGTACAAATCTTTTTCGCCTCTGTGCATTAAATGCTGGATTTTTTTTATCGCTCACGGGGATTTATGTGCGCACCAATACGATTAAGTACTTAAAAGCACGGTCTCTGAAATCTAATCCTAGCGAGTATTAGGGCCATGAGAAGCTGTCAATTTAGTATGTGAAGCATTAAGATGCATGGATACATTTTTTTGGCCCATTTTAGCTTTTGAGATAAACAATCTGTCTTGCATAATATCAAAGCACGGGGTTATGAGTTCGATTTCCAAAACTCCTTGTGATTATTATGTATGTTGATCTCTTATCCTATGTATGTTTTCTTTTCTCTAGTTGTCTATTTTGTATCGTAATGTCCACATCCCGACTTATGCTTACTAGGAAATTTTTGTTCCTTCGGCCCGTTTTCTAAAAACTTGGAAGTCTTCTTTAGGAAAAGACGATTCGTCTAGCATTTTGTAGCCCTGTCCATATATTTTTTATTTATTTAATTAAGGTGTGTATGTCATGATATCATCTATTCAAGGCTTCAGGAAAACAACTGGACGACAATTGTATCTCAAAGGACATGTCAAATAAAGCTTTAATGGCGAACGATGTTGTTCAATTTCTTCTTTACAATATTAATATTTGATAAGCACAAATAAGGGCATTAGGAGTTCTTACATTTGTCGTGATTCCAATGTAGCCTTAAAACTTCTAAAAAGTACAATTAAGATCTAAATTTTTTTGTCACGAAAGCGTAATTAAGTCTTTAAACTTTCTAAAAGTGCAATCAAGTCATAAACTTGTCAAATTAGTCGAATCAAATTCTTTCATTGAGCACACTTTTTGAAATTTTTATAACACGATTGCACTTTCATAAAAAGTTCTAGAACTTGATTATACTTTTTGAGAGTTCTAAGACTTGACTGTACTTTTTTAAAGTCTTATAACTCAATTACACTTTCATTATAAGTTTCCAGACTTACAGTGCACTTATCTCAATACTTTTAACCTCTCGATTGGACTTTTGTGATGATACATACGCATAGCCTAGATATTAATTCAATTCAATGATATATGATTGACTTAAAAAAAATTCTCTCAATGTTTGATTGTTTAACTTAATTAAGGATAATAAGCAGCTTGATTAATTAGTCACAAAACGGGAAAATTGTTCAAAAAATCATAAACTTATTGTACGGGCTTCAATTTAAGCCTAAACTTTCTATTTGGTCTATGTAGTTCTAAACCTTTTGATGATTTTTTAATTTATCCCCTTTGGCTAATTTAGGTTATAAATCGATGATATGACAGTCTAATTAGCGCTAATCGTGCCACGTAAAATGATCAACAGCTTATGTGGATGATCTTAATAAACGATGTCATTTTGCACTTTTTTAAAAAAAAATTCTGAATTTTCGTTTTTTTTTTCCTTTTATCCACCTATGGCCAATGAGGCTCATGATACTTGTGGTTGGCAACCTTCGCCAGCAATTGCCGGGGCCCATGCGACCGGTGAAAAAGAAGATGAATAGTAGAATAAAAATGAATAGAAAAGAAAAGAAAATCAAAATGATGTTGTTTCATTTACAATCGTCCACATCAATTACTGGCTATGTGACATTGAATGGCTAGCGATGATTGGTCCACCACGTTAGTGATCTTCGAACTAAATTCGTTGAATGGATTATATTTAAAAATTATTAAAATATTTTTTACTACACTTACCAAATTAAAAAATTTATAACAGAATTGACAATTGTATAGTTAGGAGTTTTTGGACAATTTTTCCGTCACAAATTAACTTGCATTACTTTGCTATTGATGAATACATTTGAATGGTTCTATGTGGAATATATCAACCCTTTTTGCCAAATGGATGAACTTACATCATATAAAGACCTTTCAAGAGCCCCACATATCTTTCAATCCATATCTATTCAATCATTCATTCAAATTAGTCATCCGCAAATGATATGGATATATCAAAAGGAAATGAGAAACAATTTCATTTTTTTTTTGCAAAATTACTAGAAAAACAATAAGTACACTACTCTTCATTATATCATCATTTTATCTGTAAATCCTTTTTGTTTAGGAAATATCTTCTATATATAAAAAATTTATACAAAATAAAAAATAAGAGAAGTTAACACTCGTAATCCCCAAATTTCAACTGAATATACAAGGTCATACTAGAATTTTCATTATGTCAATATGATTTTTGAACTATTCCAAAATGTTCGATTTAGTTCCAACACTTTTAATATGTTCAATTGAGTCTCCCAACCTTCTGTAACAAAGTGAAATCATTACTTCGATACAATTCACAATTTTTCATAAGTATGCTATTACACATATTTTGAAATATCTCTTCCGTTTCAATGCATTTCCTAAATCAACAAGTATGCCATCTATTTATTACCTTTTTACCTTTTTGATCTTTATCTATATTACAATAGTTCCATTTAAGTAAATAATATTTATAATAGCAAAATTAAAACCTCAATATAGTTGAGATAAAGACAAAAGATATTAACAGTTTTTTTCTATCAAAAGATATGTATTTATAGTTTGTAAAGTCCTGCGCAAACTTTATGTTCATAATTATTAAGAGTTTTTTCCCCGGTGCATTTTTCCAAAGCCGAACCAAATGGGACTAATATTTACGTACATAATAGTTTCTCCTAATACAATGGAGTCATAAGTGGTTATTTATCTTGCCACCACTTTCTATATTTCACAAGACCTACGCAATGCGCAGGCATGTGTCTAGTAGTCTTGTAGTAAAATGTCCATATAACGACAAAATTAGTGCATGACCCAAATTATAATATTATATATATATATATATGTATATGTATGTAGATGTCCCTATTTGACCTTGTTTGTGATTTTTTTTTTTTTGTTTATTACCTATTTATGAAATTAAAAAGTCTGTTAAACTGAAGATGTCTGTGTAGATGAAGACAATCATACAAATGATAAGTCATCCTAATTATTCACCTACTTATGCATACTATAAAATATAAAATATTATTAAAGTCCAAGTTCTTCGTGCCAAAATAATACCCTGGACTTTTCCAATTCCAGCTCAAACTGCTCGTCGACTTGGCTTAATTATTCAGAAGTCAACCACTCCTTTTCTAATTCAGCATAAAGGAGAAGAGACCTGACTCGTTCTTTTTGCAAATTGATGGGATCCATAAATTCCACGAAAAATAAATAATTTAACAAAATATATTTTTTTAAAATTATCGCTTGTATTGCTTAAAATAATTTGTCAATGAAATTTTGTTAATTTTTATCAAAGAAAATGTTTTTATTATCAACACCAATTTATGTCTCTAAAAAATATTTTTCGTTTATTTATTTTGTAAGCAATCCAAATAATCATTTAAAAAAATTAAAAAAAAAATTATTTTTGCGCTAAATGGAGGCTTAACAAAATAATTTTGTCCAGGTCTTTGATAAGGAGTTGAAGCCGTTGACATTGACTCGTCATTTCATCCGAATCCAATCACCAATCATTCACCCAGATCGGCGTGCATAATAAACGAGGCACTTGCGCATGAATGGACATGGCACGACGTACAGCTAAAGCATAAAACAATTATTTACTAGACGTGTTGTCTTTAGCATTAGCAAATTGCAATTCGCAAAATCATTATCTGTCGAAATCTCTATAAGAAGAACCGAGTCTTTCAATCGAAGTCCAGAGCCATTCAAGAGAGGCGAAAGAAATTCCCGTTTCCTGTTCAGTATACCAGAATGGGAAGATCTGCTCATCGTACCCTTCTTTTGGGTCTGATCTTCCTGCTCTCGTCATCTCGCAATCTCGAGAACGTTGTCGTGCACGCAGCCTTTGTCTATGGAGTAGATAGCTACGACGTGTAGCACCCTTAACATCTCGCTCCTTAACGCCTACGTTTTGAGTTTCGTATATACGTCCTGCATTATGTTTAGTTCTCGAGTTCCGTCTGCTTGTTGAACGCCCTCTTGGTCTTGGCGTGCCATGTTGAAAATGGATCGAGTCGTGTAATGGATTAGCCTCGTGATTCGCTTAGAAATGTGAATGCTCGAGTACTCATCGAGAAATAATACCCTATCCTAAGAAAATCACACCCAATGTTACTTTCGGCTCGGAAATAATGTCACAAAGTGATCATGTTCCTCTTCTCGTTTGTCTTCATCTCACTGTCCTGTGGTGGGTTTGAGCACTTTGATCGATACATTTCTCATACTGAACCTGTGGTATGGAGATCCATGCATTGATGGCTATGTATATCTTCGTACTTGAACTTCTGTCTGAGATCATTTGCGTTCCTTTAATTCCAGAGATCTCAGAGGCTATGGACTCTGGCAAACTCCCAGATTTTAGCGAAATGGACGCTCTAGAAAAAATGTGAGTGGGAGAATTTAGCAGTGCTTTCTCTTCTAACAATCTCACTCTGAGGCATCCTTTATTTCTCCCCTCTTTCTTTTTGGCTTTGAGTTTGCCAGGGATTTGCACAATACCAGTTTACACAAATCCACTCCTGAATTCCTTGGCAAGTTCGCAACTTGAAAGAACTGTAAGTTCTTGAATTTTCCTCTTGATGTGAATCGTTGCGGAAAGATCGTTCTACGAATGCCCGAATGGTGCGAATTGCGAACCTCGACCTCCAATCAAACCTATGATTGGCAACCTCGGTATGAACGTAACCTGTTGACGAACGCGTGTCAACCAACCAACGTTATAGACGCCACGAGCGAAAGAATTCGCTATCTCGCTCAATAAGTCGAATCGACCACCACAAAAGAATCTTGATAAGGTCAAGTCTTTAAAAGAACAATTGAAGAGAACCTCTCAATTCTTTTACTCAAAAATAAAATATATCTTTCTCTCAAAGAAATTCAGCTAGTCCTTAATATAGGCCTTTTAGCCGCCACACAAACCCTAAAACCAATCCTAGAAATCTAATGCGTAATTTTCTAGAATATACCTAAACAAGAAGATATATATACTTAGTCAAATATTTGATGACCAGATAATTAAATTGCGCCAAGATTTCCATGATTCTTCAAGATTCGATCCAAGGTCATCTCCACGCCAAAGATTACGCCAAGATTTCCAAGATTCTTCAAGATTTGATCCAAGGTCATCTCCACGCCAAAGATCACGAACCATGACGCCAACAGCTTGCCTAAATTGCTTGGCCCACGCTCGAGTAATCGAACCAATAGGAATAGACAATGGGTCCCTAGCACCTCCTCCTCGATATGGCTCGATGTCCACATCATTCCCTCCCCCGTGCAAAGGATTTGCCCTCAAATCATCACTTGCATAAAAAAAAAGTCAAGTCAGAAACATTAAATGTAGCACTAACGTCATACTTACCTGGAAGATCAAGCTTATAGGCATTATTGTTAACTCTTTCCAACACCATGAATGGTCCATCCCCTCGTGGTAATAACTTAGAATGCCGCTGCTCAGGCAATCGCTCCTTGCGCATATGAACCCAAACCCAATCGCCGGGTTCAAACACCTCTTCCTTGCGCCCTTTGTTGGCTTGCCTTGCATATTGCTCAGTCTTGCGCTCAATATTTGCGCGCATCTTCTCATGCAATGCCTTGACAAATTCAGCTTTCTTTGCTCCATCTTTCTTGTACTTGATCACATATGGAAAAGTCTCGATGAACTCCATCCATTTGGCATGTCTTTTATTCAACTTCCGCTGCCCTTTCAAGTACTTCAAGGTCTTGTGGTCGGTGTGGATCACAAACTCCTTCGGCCATAAATAATGTTGCCAAGTCTCCAAAGCTCGCAGTAAAGCATACATCTTCTTATCATAGGTAGGATAATTCAATGTTGCTCCACTCAATTTCTCGCTGAAATAAGCTATGGGACGCCCTCCTTGCATCAACACGGCTCCAATCCCTGTACCAGAAGCATCGCACTCTATCTCAAAAGTAGCACTGAAATTCGACAAAGATAACAAAGGAGCATTAGTCAACTTATCTTTTAGCAGATTAAATGCTTTCTCTTGCTCTTCTCCCCACGTGAAACCCACGTGCTTTTTGATAACCTCGGTCAAAGGTGCGGCAATGGTGCTGAAATTTCTTACAAATCGCCGATAAAAACTCGTCAATCCATGAAAGCTACGCACCTCTCCTACGGTCTTAGGCGTTGGCCATTCATGGATTGCTTTGACCTTCTCTTCATTAACCTGTATACCATCAGCACTAACAACAAATCCTAGAAATACTAATTTGTTAGTAACAAAAGAGCACTTCTTTAGATTAACGTACAATTGCTTGGCCCTTAAAACCTGCAAGACAGCTTGCACATGCTCAATATGGTCATCAGGGCTTTGGCTATATATCAAGATGTCATTGAAATAGACAACCAGAAATCGACCAATAAAAGCACGTAAAACATGATTCATAAGTTGCATAAATGTGCTCGGTGCATTAGTTAATCCAAATGGCATGACTAACCACTCATACAATCCATACTTGGTCTTAAATGCAGTTTTCCATTCATCACCTTCTTTCATCCTAGTTTGATGATAGCCACTTTTCAAATCGATCTTAGTGAAAATGCAAGAACCATGCAACTCATCCAACATGTCATCTAACCTAGGAATAGGATGTCGATACTTTACCGTAATATTATTAATTGCTCACCAATCAACACACATTAGCCAAGTTCCATCCTTCTTTGGCACCAACAAAACAGGGACGGCGCACGAGCTAAGACTCTCTCTCACATACCCTCGCTCCAATAGTTCACTAACTTGCCGCTGAAGTTCTTTTGTCTTCTCGGGATTGCTTCGATATGCAGGTCGGTTAGGTAATGGTGCACCAGGAATCAAGTCGATTTGATATTCAATGCCTCGAATTGGTGGTATCCCTCCAGGAAGTTCATCGGGAAAGACATCTTCAAATTCCTGCAATAAAAACACAATAGGACTAGGCAAACTTGGGTCAAGATCGTTAGTAGAAAACAAAACCTCCTTGTACAAAAGTGCAAGTATCGGTCGGTCTAGAACTAAAGCTCTCATCACATCACTTGATTTTGCATAAAAATTCTTTTGCCTATTTTCTTTCCTCTCTTCTTTTCCCTCGGTTTTTACCACAATTCTCCTCTCGGCCTCTCCTTTTCCTTACACCTCAGACACACCATGCAAGCCCTCGGATTTCTCACCTTTTCTCTCTCTATCGGCTTCTCGTTGTAACTTTAACTGATCTTGATACACCTCACTAGGTGTCATTGGTACCAAGGTATAAGTCTTTTGATTCATCACTAATGAATAACGATTAGTATACCCATCATGATCTACCTTTCAAACATATTGCCATGGTCTTCCAAGTAAGACATGACCCGCTTGCATAGGTACAACATCACACTCTACCTCGTCCTTGTATCTTCCTATCTCAAATGGAATTCAAACTTGTTTCGACACTTTCACCTCACCACTATCATTTAACCATTGAAGTCTATAAGGCCTAGGGTGCTTTGTCGTTTTCAAACCCAACTTATCCACCATAGTACAACTTGCCACATTCGCACAACTACCTCCATCAATTATCATACTACAAATCTTACCATTCACCACACATCTTGTATGAAACAAGTTATCTCTTTGTTGATGATGCTCCTCCTCCTTTACTTGCACACTAAGAGAACGCCTAACCACCAATAAGTCTCATTTAATAGCTATTTCTCCATCACTACAATCCTCCAATGATGGCATCTCATCATCCTCTTCTTCCCTTTCATTTTCGGACTCAATAACACCATGTCCAATCATAATCATCACCCTCCTATTAGGGCATTGATTCGCCATATGACCTCTGCCCAAACACTTAAAACATTTAATCTCACAAGTTCTAGTGTTAGGGTTTTCGGTTTTACCTGAAGCCGGATTCATTCCAACTTTACCGTCCCTCTCCTTCTCCTTTGAGGTTTCGGTTTTGGTGTTGTTTCCTCTCCAATTTGGCTTCTCATCTTTTTTCCAATTGGATCTCCAATTCTGATTTGAACCTCCTCCACTCTTGTGATTTCGGTCCAACTTCAATTGCCGCTCAACTTTGATGGCTTTGTCCACCAATTCCTCCAATTCAACATAGTGTTGCAGCTCCACCACCCTTGCTATGTCTCGGCTCAAACCATTCAAAAATCTTGACATTGTGGCCTCACGATCCTCCACCACATTAGCACGGATCATGGCAATCTCCATCTCCTTGCGATACTCTTCCACGCTCTTATTGCCTTGTGTGAGATTTTGTAACTTTTGAAACAAATCTCAATGGTAATGACTTGGTACAAAACGCCTCCTCATCACCGCTTTCATCTCATCCCACGTCTCTATCAGTCTTTCACCATTGCGCCTTCTACTAGTCACAAGTTGATCCCACCAAATTATAGCATAATCAGTAAATTCAACAGTTGCAATTTTTACCTTTTTGAGCTCGGAGTATCGTTAGCAATCAAATACCATCTCCATGTGTTTCTCCCACTCTAGATACGCATCGGGATCATTCTTTCCTTGGAAAGAATGAATCTTCATCTTGATATTGCCAAGTTCATTATCTTCTCGGTGTCTAAACCCTCGGGCTCCATTCCACCTTCCAAATCGAGCATCTCGATCATCCTCCATGTCAGCCTCATCATCATCATAATGCCGCTGCCTTCTAGGTTGTGTTCTAGAGGCGTCTCGCTGATGTTGCGGCCTTCCTCGGGGTATCTCTCGGTCACCACCAACCCTCATGCCATTCCCCATCATTCGGCCACTAAGCTCCTCCACTACGACCCTCAATTGCTGGATGCTTTCCACGAGCACTTCATCCCTTCGTATAGAGTCAACCTCCCTTTGATTCACGCTTTCTTTGCGCGACATATTTTAGACCTGCAAATAAACATTAATCACCAAAAAAAAAAAAAAATCCTCGCCAATCGCTCCCTCACGTGTTTCTCTCAAGGTGTTTGTCACTCCCCTCGTGTTTAATTCAAGTCTAGGCTTTTTCCACCCTTAATTAAGCTTACACACTCTTGCATTTTTCCTCTCGTATTCTCTTTTCACAAGCTCTTTATCGGACTCAAAACCTGTCTCTCAACCCCCTCACAACAATCAATCCAACTAATCAAACAAGATTAGATCACTACTGATTTTGTTTTAGCAAGTAACAATTTCAAATCAACAAGTACAACTTTCGAAATTCCAATTGAAACGCAAATCACTACTGATTTTGTTTCAATTCAATCCACTAACAAACGAGTCGCCTTCTTG
Source organism: Eucalyptus cloeziana (assembly GCA_014182715.1). Taxonomy (NCBI): domain Eukaryota; kingdom Viridiplantae; phylum Streptophyta; class Magnoliopsida; order Myrtales; family Myrtaceae; genus Eucalyptus; species Eucalyptus cloeziana. The sequence goes on from CM024643.1 coordinate 26,360,082, forward strand.
ATTTTTTTTTTTTTGTTCGGCTATTTTTTTTCTGCCGAATTTGTTTTTTTTTTTTCTCTTGCGCACTTTTTTTTTTTGTGCGTTTTCTTTCTCTTCTTTTACCATCTGAAGAGCGGATGTTAGGAGTTGACAAGAAGAGGTAGGATTGAAACTGGAAGACTGGGAGACTAGATCGAAAGCTTAAGCGCTTCGGGGATGCGCATCCAAAAGGAAAGACCTTAGACCACATACAAGACTGAGAAAGAGACAGCCGGAATAGAACAATAGCCCTATGGAAATACTGATCATTGGCTTCAACTTCATAAGACTCGAAAGGGAAAGTTTGACGAACTTTCTCTTTTTTTTTTTTTTTTTTTTTTTGACGAACTCAGATACAATTTAAGATGCTAGAAAAAAAAAATTAAAACTAATAGCAAACAACTTCGTATGGAAGCACAAAAGCAATCGGATCCCTAAATTTTAATAAATCTCAAATTGCTTAATATAAATAGAAAATTAAAGATAAATAGACCTTGTAGAAGCAAGCTCTGATACCAAATGATGTGAATCGTTGCGGAAAGATCGTTCTACGAAGGCCCGGATGGTGCGAATTGCGAACCTCGACCTCCAATCAAACCTGTGATTGGCAACCTCGGTATGAACGTGACTTGTTGACGAACGCGTGTCAACCAACTAACGTTTTAAACGCCACGAGCAAAAGAATTCGCTATCTCGCTTGATAAGTCGAATTGACCGCCACAAGAGAATCTTGATAAGGTCAAGTCCTTAAAAGAACAATAGAAGAGAACCTCTCAATTCTTTTACTCAAAAATAAAATATATCTTTCTCTCAAAGAAATTCAGCTAGTCCTTAATATAGGCCTTCTAGTCGCCACACAAACCCTAGAAATTTAATGCGTAATATTCTAGAATATACCTAAACAAGAAGATATATATATATATATATATATATATATATATATATATTGACTTAGTCAAATATTTGATGAACAGATAATTAAATTGTGCCAAGATTTCCATGATTCTTCAATATTCGATCCAAGGTCATCTCCACGCCAAAGATTACGCCAAGATTTTCAAGATTCTTCAAGATTTGATCCAAGGTCATCTCCATGCCAAAGATCACGAACCATGACGCCAACAGCTTGCCTAAATTGCTTGGCCCGCGCTCGAGTAATTGAACCAGTAGGAATAGACAATGGGTCCCTAGCACCTCCTCCTCGATATGGCTCGATGTCCACATCACCTTTCGAGTAAACCATGTGTGCAATCTCATTGACGTTGAACTATAATGCTTTCTCCAACAAGGGACCTGTCCGACAACAATTTCAGCGGAACCATCCCGGCGTCAATATCGGGCAACACCAAAATTAATCTAGTGTAAGCGAAACGAATTTTACTCACATATGCACGTATGGCATATGCTTACTCGAATGAGTTGCTTTCTATTTGGTACTTGTTATGTTCATCATCACCTTTTATGATGACTAATCATTGGCATGGACGACATGCTGATTCGCACTCGAAACTGTTATCTTAAAGTGTGCCAGGAAACCCAAGGCTCTACAGCTCCGGCAATTCGTGTTCTACAACGGGTAGCACCTCGTCCTCGTCTGATGCTGGCTCGTATTGCCCTTTGGGTTGTGGTGGGACTCGTTGTCATTGTGCACCACAGGCAGAGGTCACAAGCTGCTGCTGTAGCAGGTTTGTGATCAAACCAAATTAAAACTTTGGTTGAGCTCATTATAGGATTAACAATAAGGAGTTTCGTTTCCTTACACAACTTTTCCTTTTTTGTCATAATAATGGAGCCATCCGTAAGCCCGAGCTCGCGAAATACCCCGGTAATTGTTAGCTGGGTTCACTTCTATGTGGAGGAAGCCCAATGAGTTGCAAGCCCAAAAGGGGCTTGAGCCCATATAATAAGTTATATGGAGAAATAGGGTTTCTCACTATCTTCATAATGTGGTAGCCACAAAAGGAAATAGTAACAAGAGAAAAAGAGAAAGCAGAAAATCTGGGGGTTGAGGCAATATCTAATTTACATCAAGCTGGCATCGGAGGTCGATTCGTTGTCCGATTGAGCTGAAATTTTGTCAGCATGTTCGTGGTGCAATTTTCTCGAATCTGAACGGCTTGATTTTCGTCTAAAGCTCCATACATCAGGTTTTTCGTGGATTGATCAAAACCTGCGTTTTTGGTCAAATTTATCCTTAATCTCTTGTGAAGTTCATGTGTATTGCCAAGAATTATGTTCTTGAGGTCTTTGCTGCTATGTACCTCTAGTATTTGCTAGAGAAGAATATTGTTCATCCAATTTTGTTGATAGTGAAGATTTCGAGTGGATCCGGTCCCGTGGTTTTTTATCTCCTCACATCGAGGAGGTTTTCCACGTAAAAAAATCGTCTTGTGTTTGCGTGCTTGGTATTTACTTTACTCTACTATATCGATTCCTATTAGGTTTACACAAGAGGGGAGATTATTTTATTCTGCTGCATTAATTCGATATTGTTCGAATTGTTATCGTTCTCCCATCAGAGTGGTATCAGAGCATCAGGTTATTGCTTGATTTTTCTGCCTTGTGTTAAACAATGGCAACGAATACAAGTAGAATGGTTACACTGAATGGTTTGAATTATCATATTTGGAAAGGGAAGATGGAAGACCTTTTATATGTGAAAGATTTTTATTTACCCGTATTTGCTGAGGAGAAACCAAAGAATAAAAGCGATCTTTGAATGGTCTATATTTCATCGTCAAGTGTGTGGTTATATCAGGCAGTGGATAGATGATAATGTTTTGAACCATATTATTGAGGAAACACATGCACGCAGTTTATGGGATAAGCTCGAACAGTTATATGCTCAAAAGACTGAGAATAATAAGTTATTTTTGATAAAACAGATGATAGCTCTGAGATATCATGATGGTACTCATTTGACTGATCATTTAAATTCTTTTCAAGGAATTATAAATCAGTTGGCTGCGATGGGAATCAAGTTTGATGATGAGATACAAGCACTATGGTTGCTTGGTACTTTGCCGGACTCATGGGAGACGTTCCGAACATCTTTGTCTAATTCTGCCTCGGATGGTACGATTACCATGGATTTGGCCAAGAGTAGTATTTTGAATGAAGAGATGAGAAGGAAGACACAAGGATCATCCTCTTCACAATCTGATGCCTTGGTTGTTGAGAAAAGGGGAAGAAGTGAGTCTCGAGTTCCGAGAAATAGAGATAAAAGTCAAGATAAAAACAGAGGTAAGTATAATAAATTTGCTAATGTTGAGTGCCATTATTGTCATCAGAAGGGACATATTCAGAGGTTTTGTCGCCAGTTAAAAAGGGAGAAACAAATGGAGAAAGTAAGAGAAGAAAAGTGATAATGACAGCGATGACAATCGTGTTGCTGCACTTAAAGAAGACTTTCTCATTATTTTTTATGGTGATGTCGTGAATTTTGTATCTCATGAGACCAATTGGGTAATTGATAGTAGTGCATCTATTCATGCTACGTCTCGTAGGGATTTCTTTACATCATACAAGTCAGGTGACTTCGGATCTGTGAAGATGGAAAACAATGGGCTAGCTCAAGCTATAAGCATCAGTGATGTGTGCCTAGAAACCAGCAATGGCACAAGGTTAGTATTGAATAATGTCAAACATATACCCGATATCCACTTGAATTTGATTTCTACAGGCAAGTTGGATGATGAGGGGTATTGCAGCACCTTCAGTAATGGTCAATGGAAGCTCACCAAAGGTTCTCTTGTTGTGGCTAGAGGTGAAAAATATTCTTCGTTGTACGTTATGCAGGCAAAGTTGTCCACAGACAAAATTAATGCAGTAGACAACGAAGATGCAGCTGAGTTATGGCATGAGAGGCTCAGTCACATCAGTGAGAAGGGTTTGTCAATATTGGCCAAGAAGAAGCTCCTTTCAGGATTGAAAAGTTCAACACTAAATAAGTGTGCTCACTATTTAGCAGGAAAACATAACAAAGTTGCATTTAAAAGCTCCCCTCCTTTAAGAAAGTCACGTATACTGGATTTAGTGCATTCTGATGTTTGCGGTCCTATGAAAACAAAATCACTTGGTGGCTCTCTTTATTTTGTTACCTTCATAGATGATTTTTCAAGGAAAATTTGGATTCATACCTTGAAAACTAAAGATCAAGTATTAGATGCTTTTAAGCAATTTCAGGCTTCAGTTGAGAGACAAACTGGAAAGAAATTGAAGTGTATCAGAACTAATAACGGGGGAGAGTATATTGGACCTTTTGATGAATATTGCAGACAACAAGGTATTCGACATCAAAAGACACCTCCCAAGACGCCTCAGTTAAATGGCTTAGCTGAGAGAATGAACAAAACATTGGTTGAAAGGGTAAGATGCTTACTTTCAGTCAAAGCTATCTGGATCCTTTTGGGGTGAGGCTTTAAGTACAGTTGTGCATATATTAAATCTTACTCCATGCATTCCTTTAGAGTTTGATGTTCCTAATAGAGTTTGGACAGGCAAAGATGTTTCTTATAATTATTTGTGTGTCTTTGGATGCAAAGCATTTGTGCATATTCCCAAAGATGAGAGGTCTAAACTTGATGTGAAAACACGACAGTGCATATTTATTGGCTATAGACAGGATATGCTTGGCTACAAATTTTATGATCCAGTTGAAAAGAAAATTGTAAGAAGCAGAGACGTTGTGTTTATGGAAGATCAAACAATAGAGGATATAGAGAAAACAGAGATGTTCTCAGCATCACAGGTTAGTGATAATTTGGTTGATTTGGATCTAGTTCCTTTTACAAATATTCCTACACAGGTTGATGAAGAGCAGCAGGAAGTCAATGTTCCAAATAATGCACATGTTCCTGAACATGTTGAAACAGATAATACTGTTCTTGAACCAGAGGCTCAATTAGATGTTCCACTGGATGTTCCAGTCCGGAGATCCATTAGAGACCGACAACCTTCCACCAGATATTCTGAAGATGAGTATGTGTTATTGACTGATGCAGGTGAACCAGAGTGCTATGCAGAAGCAATAGAAGATGAGTACAAAAGTAATTGGTTTGATGCTATGCGAGATGAGATGCAGTCACTTTATGATAATCATACTTTTGAGTTGGTGAAGTTACCTAAAGGTAAAAGAGTTTTGAAGAACAGGTGGGTATATAGATTGAAGCAAGATGAACATACTTCACAACCACGGTACAAAGCTAGATTGGTTGTTAAGGGGTTCGGTCAGAGAAAGGGTATTGATTTTGTTGATATATTTTCTCCGGTAGTGAAAATGTCTTTTATCCGTGTGGTACTAGGCTTGGCAGCTACCCTAGATTTGGAAATTGAGTAAATGGATGTCAAAACAGCCTTCCTACATGGTGACTTGGAGGAAGAGATATACATGGAACAACCTTAGGGTTTTAAAGTGAAAGGGAAAGAGGATTATGTGTGCAAATTGAAGAAAAGTCTCCATGGCCTAAAACAAGCACCGAGGCAGTGGTACAAAAATTTTTTGTCAGTTATGACAGATAAGGCTATAAGAAGACTTCCTCAGATAATTGTGTGTTTGTCCAAAAATTTTCTAATGATGACTTTATTATTCTCTTACTTTATGTTGATGATATGCTGATTGTTGGCAGGAATGCTTCAAGAATTGAGTTATTGAAGAAACAATTGAGCAAGTCTTTTGCCATGAAAGACTTGGGCTCGGCGAAGCAGATTCTTGGCATTAGAATTACCCGAGATAAAGATGCTAAGAAGTTGTTTTTATCGCAAGAGAAATATATCGAGAAGATCCTTCAGAAATTTTACATGGACAAGGCTAAAGTGGTTAGTACTCTTCTTGCTGCCCACTTTAAGTTAAATATGATGCAAAGTCCTACGACTGATAAAGAGAAGAAAGATATGGAAAGTGTTCCATATGCCTCAGCTGTAGGAAGCTTAATGTATGCGATGGTATGTACACGCCCAGACTTGGCGCACGCAGTTGGCGTTGTTAGTCGCTATTTGTCAAATCCAGGCAGAGAGCACTGGAATGCAGTGAAGTGGATTATGAGGTATCTTCGGGGAACTTCAAATTTGAAACTCAGTTTGAGACCGGGAAACTTGAGTTAGTTGGATACACGGATTTCGACTTGGCAGGAGATATTGATACTCGTAAATCTACTTCTGGTTATTTGATTTCTTTTGCAGGTGGAGCTGTGTCATGGAAGTCAAGATTGCAGAAGTGTGTTGCACTTTCCACAACCGAAGCTGAATTTATTGCAACGACTGAAGCTAGTAAAGAGATGCTATGGATGAAGAAGTTCTTAGAAGAACTTGGGTTCAAGCAAAAGAGGTATGTGCTATTTTGTGATAATGAAAGCACAATTCATCTTGGTAAGAATTCATCTTTTCATTCTAGATCGAAACATATTGATGTTAGATATCATTAGATAAGGGATGTTCTAGATGAAAAGTTGTTAGAACTTGAGAAAATTCATAAAGATTATAATGGCTCTGATATAATGACGAAGACTCTACCAAGACAGAAGCTTGAACATTGCCAATTGATAGCAGGGATGGTGAATCCCTCCACATTGTCGTGAGGGGGAAATTTGTTAGCTGGGTTCACTCCTATGTGGAGGAAGTCCAATGAATTGCAAGCCCAAAAGGGGCTTGAGCCCATATAATAAGTTATATGGAAAATAGGGTTTCTCACTATCTTCATAATGTGGTAGCCGCAAAAGGAAATAGTAACAAGAGAAAAAGAGAAAGCAGAAAATCTAGGGGTTGAGGCAATATCTAATTTACATCAAGCTGGCATCGGAGGTCGATTTGTTGTCCGATTAAGCTGAAATTTTGTCAACATGTTCGTGGCGCAATTTTCTCGAATCTAAACGGTTTGATTTTCGTCTGAAGCTCCATACATCAGGTTTTTCGTGGATTGATCAAAACCTGCGTTTTTGGTCAGATTTATCCTTAATCTCTTATGAAGTTCATGTGTATTGCCAAGAATTATGTTCTTGAGGTCTTTGCTACTATGTACCTCTAGTATTTGCTAGAGAAGAATATTGTTCATCCAATTTTGTTGATAGTGAAGATTTTCGAGTGGGCTCCGGTCCTGTGGTTTTTTATCTCCTCACATCGAGGAGGTTTTCTACGTAAAAAAATCATCTTGTGTTCGCGTGCTTGGTATTTACTTTACTCTACTATATCAATTCCTATTAGGTTTACACAAGAGGGGAGATTATTTTATTCCGCTGTGTTAATTCGATATTGTTCGAATTGTTATCGTTCTCCCATCAGTAATCCCTTAGGCCAAGATGAGACATGAGCAAGGACAGATTACATGGACCTTACATGGAATTGTTAGCACCGATGGTGTGGGAAATCGAACCCGTGTTAGCAAACTGTTCCACGGACATGTGCCTTTTCCTTAGCCACCTAAACTTCGCCGACGAGAACATATCTATTTTCCATGCGGTCCTTAAAACTTATTGGTAGCGTGATCATGAAAAATGAAATGCTGGGAAACAAAGAGGCATAGCAAACAACACAGCAACAGAGGGCATGATGGCACAGGGAGAAGAAGCGATTGGGATGGTGGGGACGGGTCAGGTGGAAGTGGCGGAACATGGACCGGACAATCGTCAGGCATCACCAGCAGACCGAGATCATCTCCCTTTGGACCCTTGAAAACCTCTTCTTCTTTTTCTTTTGGGGTTCCTTTTGTTGCTGTGATACTCTTTTTCTTTTTTGGTTTGATGTGAGAAGAATGGTTCTTTTTTCACAAAGAAATGGTAATTTTATGTGGCAATTCGAACTAGTACAGAAGACAAATAGGAGGCTTAAGACATGGCCCGGCTATTGCATGCTCCTCACTCATATGAACTTAATAAATGTTGGCCGTTAGATTCAATGAAGACTAGACGGAACCCACATGATCTATGTGGCTGCCGTGGTCAAATGTTTTAAAACATAAGACTTATTAAATGCCTAGATATCTAATAATGATTACAGTTATTGGCTGCTAGCAACTTCTGATGAGTAGGTTATTTACATTTTGTTGACTCACATAAGTTTTAACCATAGAAAAAAAAAAGTACACATCTTAAACCCTAACCTCTCCCCTTCCACTCTAATTGGAAAAATATGAACGTTGATTGGGCCAACACAGTAGCCACTTGATGGGCTGGGTCCGCCTCGTTGGGCCTAACACATCGTTAAAGAAGAAGAAGAAGAAAAGTCAATAAAAAGGAAAGAAAAAAATGGCTGAACTTTCTTGAGAGTGAAGGGGAGTTCGCACAAAAAGAAGAGGGAGAGGGATGGCAAGCTCAGGGAGAAGACGCAATTCAGATTTGGCGGTGAAATCTTGTCAAAATCAACTAAAGTTTTAGTATGTCGTTCGTGAGTTTAAGATCTCAAGTTACTCAGTTTTGCTTGTTGAAGTCCTTCTCTAAATTGTCTCTCAATTTATTCGGTAGTGGTTAGAGTCTTCTTGCTCCTTTTTTAATCTATCTTTGTGGTCTAAGGGTACGTTTGGTTCAATTTTTGCCTTTCAGCGTACAAAATCCCTTGAGGAAATGTTTGGGTGTTTAGCAAGTTTTTGAAATAGTTTTCGGCCAAATATTAGCGTTGGAAATGATGAAATCCCAAGAAAAGTAGGGACTAGCATTTCGAAGTAGCATTTGCGGAATGCTAAAATTTGGTTAAAAATAAATTTCTTCCAAAAATATCCTCATAAATTCTTCAATTTTTTTGGATTTGCCCCTTATTGCTACTATTTATCTTCTTTGCGAGCGCAACCAATGAGAGCCAACGAGGTTAGATTTGGCTAATGAAGGGTCAGCGAGAGGCTAGTGAGGTCATGCGACCCATGCGATGGCTAGCTTGGGTCACGTACCCTGATGAGGGCCGCTTGAGGTCACTTAACCCAAGCAATGGTCGCTCGAGTCATGCGACCTCAGGCCTTATCACCTGGGTCTTGCGACTCTCATTAGGGTCGTCCAAGGTTGTGCGACCTCGGCTGCTAGCCAAAGTCCTTTGTAAAAAAATTTTCATCAAATATTACTTCACCCAAAGTTGCTTTGTAAAGGAGTTTTGACCAAATAAAATTTGCATTCTCAAAGAGTTTTGGCTTTTAGCATTTGCATTGCATCTAAAGCCCACGTAAAATTCGTGATTGTTGTTTTTCTGCTCCATCTTTAATTTTCATCACTATATTTATTAGTTTGGGATGATTGATCCTTCACACGTTTAAGTTCTCAATGAATTCTTGTCGTCTCTCCCCAAGAAAGTTGTATTCGAGCCAGCATTTAATGGAAGAAATTAGTGACACCATAATGTCTCAAATTAATCTATTTGCAAGCCTCGGACTAAGGAAATATTGTACGGTAAAAACTTGTACGACACTATAAATGGATATGAGGCTAAAGGAGACAAGGAAGATAAAAAATGGGAGCGAATGAATTGAAAAATGCTTGGCTTTATTCAACAATGAATTGATGATAGTATTTTTCATCATGTTGCTCACAAAACAAATGTTGAAACATTGTGGAAGAATATAAGATGTTTATGAGAGAAAGACCTCACAAAACAATTTATTTTTAGTTAACACTTGAGTCAATTTCAAATTGTTGTGAAGTAGTTGACAAATTTGGAAATTGATCTCAGTGATAAGTTGTAGATATGTTTATTACTTGATACTCTCCTTGACAATTGGGATACATTCATTGTGGCATCAAGTAACTCTACTTCTTATAGTGTGCTTTCTATGAGCATGAATAAAGAAAGCTTGTTAGATTAAGAAATAAGGAGAAAATGTATAAATTATACTTCTCACTCAGAGGCTCTGGTCAAAGAAAATAAGGGAGAAATCAATCAAGAAACTTCCAAAATTATAATAAAAGAGGCAAGTCAAGAGGAATATCCAAATTAAGGCTAAGGAGGAATGTGAAGTGCTACAATTGCGGTAAGATTAGAGATCATATTAAAGATTAAAGAATGCAGGTTCACAAAGAAAGATAAATCCCAAAATAGGATTAGAAATAGAAAAAACAAAAAACAAAAAAGAGATGCAAGATACAATGGCAATTGCATTTGATGTCGATATTGTGTTCATTAGTCATGGTGCTTGTGTGAACCTTATATGTCGAGACTTTAGTTGGGTTGTTGATTCCACAGCCTCAATTTATGTCACCTCACAATGTGACGACTTCACATCCTATCATAGTGATGATTTCTACGGTATCAAAATGGGCGATCGTGGTGTTTTTAAGATTAGCGAATGAGATATGTTCATTTGGTATCCCATGTTGGATGTAAAGGTCACATCTATGTGTAATGTCGTTGGATCCAAGAGAAACTAGAGAAGAAGCAATGAGTTTAATGTGATGATTAAAATCTTGGCCGTGGTAATATTTGATTTTTGTAGAGATAAAGTGGGCACCGTGGAGCTTCCCTTATGAGGCAAAGGGGGAGATTTGATGGGTTGGGACTGCCTCATGAGGCTTAGCATTCTTTTAAGATTAAAAGAAAAAAAAAGTAAAAAAAGAAAAATAGGACTGAACGTTCTTGATAGTGAAGAGAGAGAAAGGAGCATTCGCACAAAAAAACAAAGGGGGGAGAGAGACAATTTGGATTTGACGGTGAATTTCTTTTCAAAAATTAGTTAAGATTTTAGTATGTTGTCCATGAGGTCAAGATCTACAAGTTGATTAGTTTTGTTTGTTGAAATCATTCTCCAAATTGTCTCTTAATTTCTTCAATAGTGTTAAGAGTTTTCTTGCTTTTTTGTTAATCCATTTTTATGGTGATGATATATATTACTTTATTGTTGATGTATTAAGTCTCTAACTGTGTGGCTAGAGATGAATTATTATGTATTTCACAACTCTAGATGATTTATGGAAGTTTTTTAACGACCTCATAATTCTTCCCACATTGGGTTTTCAATGCCTCTCGTGGGTGACCCTTGCATATTTATGCGAAGACAGCTAGCAAAGTCACAAAATTCACTCATTAAGGATGACGACTAACATTTTCATTTGGGGAGAGTGGCTATGCTGGTGAAGGTTAGCAGTTGTTATGATGACAATGGTGGTGGCCGTTAGAGGTGTGCAACCGGACTGGGTATACCTGGGAATAGGACCAGCCCATCGGAAAATAGGGTCGGGAATTGGTTCCCAAAATTCGGAATCGATTTAAACCGGTCCGGAAATCAGGTCAAATTGATTACCCACCTGGGAAACGGTTCCCAGACCGGTTTTGTAAATATGAGTCCAAAACCCTATTTTTCCTCTTATTTCTATTCTTACTCCCGCAATCACACGGCGTTTGTCCTCTTAGCTCTCTCAAACACACATGGCACTCCTCCTTCATTGTTCCTCTTCCTCACTTGCTTCCCTTCGGCTCCCTCTCACACCATTCGATGAACGGACGGTGTTCATCGCCGCCAAATTCTTGTGTACCACGTGGATTGGCTCGCCTAATTTCTCTTTTGTAAGAGGATTTATGCTTGCATAAATGAGTAGTTTCATATAGTAGTTGTGAGAATAAGACTAATATTATACCCATGTTTGTTGCTAATTCTTTGCCTTATGATTTTATTTACTTAATTTTTCGTTTAGTCAAAAAGTTTATGTATTTATTTATTACAAGTGTTTAATGTTTTGGTACAAATTAGGAGGATTACGTTATTTTCTCGCGTATTAATATAAAATTCAAAGTTATATAAGATATCGGGAGATTGCAAAACATGTTCCAATGGAAATAGGGTTGACCCTGGAACCGGATTGGAAAACAAGGTGGGTTGGATACAAGGTCCAATACAAACAAGGTCGGGTACATGGTCCAATACAAACAGGGTCGGGTATAGGGTCCAGGTCTAAACCCTATCCACCCTGGACCCGATCACCCCTAGTGGCCGTGATAGAAATGTATAGACGAGAGAATAGAAAGATACTTACAAGGTTAGGGTTTGGTAATCTAATTTGCATGTGGTCGATTGGAAAAGATGACCAGTACCTGACCTAAGTGCTTAGCAGTCAATGGTCGTTGCTGGGGCACCAACTAATAAACTTGCTCTTTTATGACTTTCGCAATAGTCTTTTTCAAAAGTAATCTCGAGTCACTCATTAAACAGATTAAATATAAATTATTTGATCTTCAAAGTGTTGATAATATATATGTTGAAAAACAATCAACGTATAGAAAATTACAATATTTCTTTATCTGATTACTATATATCTATCTCAGGCACTTTGGCAACATAATCTTTTTCACATATAATATTTTAATCTCTTGCTTAAAAAAAAAAAAAAAAAAAAAAAAAGCCAAAAGCCGTACTTAGTGGGAAACGCACCGCCGGCAGACAAATACCCAACACGCAGCCGTCCTCCTACCTTCTAGGGTTGGCTCTTTAAACATAGCTTAAGCTCCTCTGTCGGATAAAAAGAAAGAAAGAAAGACTCGGATTCAAGCTATGTACAGTTCATAAACATATTCAATTCCACGGAGGATCATCATGCTTGCTGGGCAGGTCTTCTTCTAATCATTCAGTAACATGAGCGACCAAATGATTTCTGTAAAAGCAGTATTCCATGATCAACTGGTAAATTTTCTAAATTCTAAAGCGCTCGGTGTTGAGGGTTTTTTAATGTTTGAAAATATAAAATTAATTTTCTTTTCGCAATGAGATTACTTTAACTAAATGCGATTAACTTTCTTCCCTTCGCCATGTGAGATCCTTTTCTTGTAGGACACTCTCCAAGTCAATGAATGGTATTTTATTCACGAGTATCTTCAAGAAGGTTTGCTAAGCGACTTTCTTATCGCGGTACGTGCATCGAATTCTTTAAAATATGAGATGTTCCACGTTAAATATATTTAACAAGCATCGGCCAGTGACAGTCCTAAGATTAAGCTGATATCAAAGCCACAAGCTCCGGCCTCTCCTAAAATTTATAAGTGGTCGAATTTGCATGTGTTGCTTCCTATGTCGTGTCCCGATTTCTTCCTTTTGGGAAATCATTTGACGAGTGTGTTTCATATAGTGAGTTATATTCTAATTCTCAAATTTAGTGAGATTCACGTGCAATCCACATGAAACCTATTTTCTTTTACAGTCGAAATACAGTTTATACATACATGCTTTAGGCTTTTCTCTAACCTACTCCTTGTCTACTCAAAATGAAGTTTACACTAGTGGATAGTCATCATCAATAGCAACTACGAAGTTGGACTTGATTCACTTCATACGAGCAAGTCTAGCAAAAGGCTTGTCAAGCTATTGATTCTCCCCCCATCAGCATCATGGAGACCAGGGAAATTGAATCCGTTTCATTGTGATATTCGTAAGGATGGGACTTCATTGGTATTTGCCTCGAATTTAGGATCTTGAGATCTTCGTACTCGGCTTCAAAAAGTAAGTAGGCAGCTCCGCAACGAAAATCACTTGATTAAGCCCTCTTTATCGGAAAAACTTATTGTAAACAATACGTGCAAATTATTCTCATGAATCGCCATCATGTTGTTCCTTCTAACCCAATTGATCCGGCTTGCCGGAAATGCGAACGGATACATGGTTTTGCCTTTAAGAAAACATTGTTTTTGCTCGCTTTCCATGCCATATCTAACACAAATTAGTCGAACTGTAGGGTCACTAGAACACAGTGATGATTGACAGTGATAGCTGATTAGGCCAGACAATGGAAAGAACTCAACTTTGCGGAAACGAAAGTTCATAATTCCGTTATGATCACGCTATCAATATACATCACCCGTCTTTAGGTGCACAAACTAGGGGACTCAGATGACTCAAAAAACCAGTCAAATCAAAGGATGCCCAAAACTCTAAGCTAAAGATAGAAACTGATGATGCGTGCAATTGTTTAGAGAAAAATCAACGATCTGGAGAAACAATTTTTTTTTCCCCATATGATCGTTTGTATTGTCCGGAAGAATCAACCAACGAAAAAAGAATTTTCGTTCATCTAATTTTATAAACAATATAAACGATCATTTTTAAAAAAAATGTTTTCCAAATCATTGATTTTCCGTGAAACAAATGACTCCTAAACAAAATGAAAATCTTATTTTAATGTTCCAGGAGCTACGGATTCCCTGACGAGAAGGAGTCGAGGAAGTTGACCCAATTATCGTCTTCGTCTTCTTCTTCGTCCTCCCTGCCGGCTTCATGGCTCCATGGGGGCTGATAGCACTTGTCGATCTCGTCGTTCCTTGCGAACCGCCCTCGGATGCGCGGCCGGCTGTCCGCTAGGGTTTTCCTGCAAGCATACTGATTGCCAAAGAGGGTTAAACTCAACTTGCCATTGTTATGCTGCATTCAATTACTTTTAAGTGTTCGAGATATCTAATGCTTAATGAAATCAATCAAATCACGTTAAAATAAAAATAAAAGGGAAAAGCAAACATGGGGTCGTCCTGTCTTTTCTAGTAGGCCCAGGAATGCTATCATGCAGGCATCCTAAACAGTTCAAAGACTTTCCATCACGTTTTCTTCTCACATTTCCCAGTACATGATTCAGAAATGATATCGATCATTACTTTGAAATCTTATTATATTCATCGCACAATGCAACACTAAAAGATTCGATGCAGCAATAAGCGACATCAACTTCGCCGTTGCCATTATATCTTCAGTCGAGAGAACAGAAGATTATCAAAATGAAACAGTGGACTTTCAAAAAAAAGAGCTAGAGACCTTGATCTTCTTGTTGAAGTTTCTCTGGTTCCTCTTGCTCCTGTATCGCTCGATCCGCTCCTTCTTCTCCGCCGGGCTGTATCGGCTCGCTCTGCTCATCCCTTCAATGATCATGTTGCTCTCGCTCATTAATGGGCTCTCTGACCTCTGCTTGTGTTGCAGCCCATTAACTCTCTGTCCCCACCAACCACGAAGACATAAATGAACGCAACAGTAAATCTTTCAAAAACAAGAAGAAAACGGGAGGAAACCAAGATCGACTGTACCATATTCATGAATTAAGAAACGGTGTCATTAGATTCACCAAAGATACTTAGGGTCAATAGATGGAGGAAGATCTCGTCCATCCTCCAATTGAGACACGATGAAAGTTGAATTTTGTTAACAAGCGAGTATGAGGCGGATATCTAAATAAAGAAAGTTTATTTTTTTTTTAATACGCTGCACTTCTCACGTCATGCAACATCGATGCATTGAAAATAAATAAAATCTTCTTACAAGATATGATCAAAAGTGCCTTGCAAGCACTCGTTAATAAGGCCATAAAGGATGTAAAATTTGACGTGAGATGAAGATAATTAATTTGTAAAGCGACAGGACAATTGTAAATTTTATAACGCTGGACGAATATGTATGCTGTATTTGTCCAAAGGAACGGAGTCGTCGACCCATTCGATGACGGGTCCACTGAAAGGACAGGCCGCGCGCTTAATCAAATGTGTAATCAACGCCTTACCTGCAGATCGCCCGTGCTGTAGACTCGCCTCACCGGACTCGTCTCCGACTCAGCCAACTCGAGGGCGCTCATGGCGAGCGGACTGTAATGATAGTAACCCCCGTCATTCCTCTGCTGCAGCGAGACGCTGCTGATGCTCCTCTGGAACATGCTCGGCCCCGACTGAGTCTCGGCGCACGGGAACGAGCTCGGCGAGCTGTAACAGCTGCTGCCGCCGCTGCTGCAGCTGCCGCTGTGCGAGACGTCCGGGTAGTGGCTCAGCGGCTTCACCAGGTCGAACTCGGCGACGCGGCCAGCGGGTCGGGGTTCGGGATGGTCAAGAGGGGGAGGGGGAGCGGCGGGAAAGACGACGTGCCTGCCGCGTCGGACGTCGAGTAGGGGCATTGGGCGTCGGCGTGCGGGTACGTGCCGTTGTACATGGCGCGACGTCGATTTGCGGCCGAGCGCTCTTGGATTATCTCGTTGGATTGAAGATAGCAGGTGATGGGAGAGACCGAAATGAGTTTGAATGCGGAAAGAGCAAGGGAGGGCTAACTTATATACAGGGGAACTTCGAGATTGCGAAGCAAGTGACGTGGACGATGACGTCATGTGACCGGGGAGGAGCGTTGACCTGATTTCGCATCACTATCTTGCTTTTGATGTGGGAGCGGATCGGATGGCCCGCAGTCCATGTGATTGGGACCCTCCACTCCACTCCACTCCACTCCACTCCACTCCACTGCCCTCCGACGCCCGCCACGTGTCGGTCGACATGGAACATCCTACGATGACTAGGATGCTGCGTACCTCCGATGATTATGGTCTCGTCGCATGATATCGTGGGGGGTTATTGTCGTGTTTAGAGAAGATGAGGGCTTGATCCCATCATTCGATACCATCTTTTGTCCCCATTTCGCACAGCGTCGGTCGCGTCCGACATATTCGTATTGACTACATTTATACATACAAAATCAGTACAATAACAAAATGCCCCTCTCTCTCTTTAGACATTATCGCTTGCATCTCTAATTATTGTCATCGCTATCGCGTCGTCACTCCTTCAACGGTGGAGATACGGAGAAAACATCTAGAAAGAAATTGATAGCGATTGTGGCGCGAGTTTCGACCGCCAATGTTGTCTAATGGTGAGGGAGACAGGCAATCAGGAGGAGTGAGGCTAGGGTTTTGTTTCTGAATAAGATGAATGATGGGCAAGCTTACATCCGACAGTCTAAATAAATGCTAAGATTTTGCTAGTATGATGATTTGTTGGCTACTGTTTTTGTGAGCCACGTATTTTTTAAGTAGTAAACCCCATAACGATTTCTAATTATTTGCTATTTATTTTTTGACCCAAAACAATATGAATAGTCACATAAACATTTCTTTGAGTGCTAAAAAGTCATGGAAACTATCAATGGAATCACAATAGGGTGATCTTTTTTTTTTTTTTTATATTGATGTTCCATTTGTTTTGCAAAATATGGATAATTTAAAAATTATTTTTCTAAAATGATTATTTATATCACTTACAAAAATGAATAATAGATATAGACTATGTCGATTATTTAATTAATTATTTTAAGTGATATAAACGATCAATTTAAAGTAAAAACTTAGTAAATTATTCAGGTTCGTAAAATAAATGAAGCCTCGAGTGTTATGGTGTTCTGAATCTTATTTTCTAAAAAGTGCCAACTGGCATGCAATGATTGATCATGCTGAACGAGAACATCCATCATGTGTCAAAAGTAATTAATATCTTTCTATATATTTAGCTGTTAGCAACACAATGTGCTCAAACAATCGATTTTTTTATTTTTATTTATATTTTTGAGGTACAACAAGCCACTAGATTGCCATAAAGTGGTGGAATAACCAATAAATATGAATGTGAAAATGCACCAAAGAGCTTAGTCCACTACCTCGGTTCCTATGGAGATGTCGCACATATAACCTAGAGAACACCATGAACTTGATTAAACTAATCTGGTTTTTCTCATTGAAAGGTGAAGATTACAAATGATCAAAAATCTTGCTGTAAAATTTCAAGAACCATAGAATGAAAATGCAAAACCCGAAATGTCTTAGACGTGCAAGTATTGCACTTAAAAATAATTTCCTCCCTTTAAATATCACAGAGAAGGTAAGGTGGAATTGTTCTCCAGAATTCAACAAATCTTATGAATATTTACACTTCACTTTTCATGCATAATAGGAACTACGGAATTGTAAGAAACCAACGTAGAAGAGAAGGGGGAGGAAGTATTTCGTGGACCATTTTTCGTGCGTGTATGATAATGAATAAGATGATTGGAATTTAAGGGCAGGGCATGCAAGCTAGTAGATTAAATCTCTCGATAGTTAGCTCGATCGTGACTGAATGCACCAATGACAAGGTAATTAAAATTCTAACAGCTGGTTTGTTCGATTTTGCTAATACAACAGTCTTTGGGCTGCTATGAAAATAATATCATATTATGAATCACAAATTCTTAAAAGAGATGACTCAACATAAATTTCTAATTATTTATATTTTTTGTCCAAAACAAATTATCAATTTCACAATGGATTAAAAACAGTTATATAAGTATTTCTTATTCGATATCACCTTTAGACAAGTGTAGGGGCAAGCGAAATTCGACTTTACACTTTGTTCGGATCAAGCTCGTGCACGCAACACTAACACCTTTTTTCTTGTTATAATCAAGCTGAACCAAAAAAAAAGAACCCATTAATAAATTGAAGCTTTCTAAATAACGACGGACAAGAGAAAACATGTAAAATAAACATTTCGAAATACTTTTCCCCAACAAATCCATGGAATGATACCATAGTCAAGTGACCACCTTCCAGGCTTAATATAATTCGATTTACATGCTTCATTTCATTTCATTTCCCTTTTTTTTTTTTTTTTTTTCTTTTTTGCTTTTTTCCTTATTTTTCTTCGTACAACGACGGTCACTTGGTTTGTTTCTGATTTCATGGCAATGGGACGGAAGGCCCCATAAAATATTCGTGAACAGTAGACCTGTCTTGATGAGTACTGGTGAACCAATTGGGCAAGTTTCGCTAGCACGCACAATAGTCAAAAATGAAGTAACAAGACATGGGCACTTTTTCAACGTGGTCCTCTGTATTTCTTTTTATTTTCTCTTTCTCTCCCTCTCTCTTTTTCTTTTGCAAAATTTTCTCTCTGCCGAAAGAATAATTGCCGCAAAGATACCGAATCATGCCCAACTTGCATTCGACACAACTATATGAAAAACAAAAGCCCCACCACTTACTCAAATTTGTGTGTGTGTGTGTGTGAAAGAGAGAGAGAGAGAGGGAGTTAAAGATATGTTGCTTGATGCAATGCCCATGTGAAGAGCATATGTATTTTCCAATCATTTGTGTAAACAAAGAACAAGATTAGTAAACCTAATCATGATCCTATATAGTGACTTGGTTTATCCCTATGGAGGAAGGTCCAATAAGCAAATGTGTAGGCTCTTTCTAAAATTTGGAATCATGATGGAGGCAAGAAAACTCCTTGAATTTTAACTTGAAAGATGGGTAAGACTCATGAAACTTTACTTTTCGAAAGATCGAGATATTCATTGTATAGATTTGGCCCTTGTCAGAAGTAACTCATGATACTGCACGATTCCATATCGATCTAAATAATTTGATTGCACTTATCAAATAAGATTTAAGATTAGATTGCATCAATCAAGAACGTTATGATTAAATCACATTATGCACATAAATTTTAAGGCTTTCAACTCATTTATTGTCGAAAACTAACGAGTCGCATCTCATATAAATGAGTCACGACAAATCTATACTGCCAGCGACCCTTTGATGACAAAAATCTCATGACAGAAGTGTTCCACACGGTACATTATCAACTTTCTTTGAGCAATTGCTCTTGGTGGATCATATCTGAAAGGGACTAGCTACATAGCTAGTACAAGCGATACAGAAGGGGACTAACGAAATGAATGCTTGCCTGCCTCCAATCACTATCATGATAATGAGCTTCTTGAACTACTTTTTCTCTGATCTTGACTTGATCGATGTATTGCATGATGCCATTTCAAAGATGAAACCTCCCCAAGAAGAGAAGGGGTGAGTGTGAGGGGACCCCAAGAACAAAGACGTCTCCCCAAGTGGGTCTCCCAAGAATCGTCCGCATCACTTCAAAAAGAAGAGGATCTCTCGATTACATGAACTACAAATCTCTCTCTCTCTCTCTCTCTCTACACGCAGGCTCAATCGATGGCGACGAAGACTATGTGCACAGAGCAAACGGACTCTCGACGAAGCGCGGACGTTTCAGTCATCGGTTGGTCAATGGCTTGGGTTGACGGGAGCGAGCCAATGAGTCCCCAGCTCTAAGTTTTTCACCTTCTATTCTGTGCTTGGACTCGAATCATGGACGCAGATGTGTTCCACAGTGCCGATTTACCCACTTGATGTACTCTTGGTCTCCGGGAGCACTATTTGATGGTGTTCCCTCTGATAGGATTTACTCCCATACAGTGCATGCAATTATTTTCTGATTGACATAAAGGGGAGGGGATGAACGATTAGTGGAGCAACTTAATTTGAGCCTCATCATAAAGAGCATGATATGCCGTTACTTACGGAGTATCTGGTTTGAACTCCAATTACTCGGTGTATACCCCGCAACCCAAATGTACATGGCAGACGAGCCCGTTGCTGCAGCCACTCACGCGTCAGAATTCAGGAAGTCCTTCCACATGATGGAGATGTAGGCGACACCTCAGGGACAAGCTAGCTAGATGTTCATTCATGACATTGCTCAGCGTCCCTTTGTCACTAGACTACTCGTGTGGTACAATACATGTAATTCACTTGATGAGTGGTGGGCGGCAACAACATGAGTGAGTGCACAGGCATCGGATTGTTGAGATAGACGGAAGATTGCACAAAATAGAAAAGAACACAAAAGCTGTGTATAATCCAAGAAAATGCGCATCAATCTTCGTTTGAAGTGTCAAGATATACGTGCAAGTGTTGGGTAAAATACTATATTAGAGAATTGATGTGATTTGAGGCAGTTAATATTTTAATTGGGTCATAAAGAAATGGCTTTTTTTTTTTTTTTTTGATTTACTTTTACTTCACTTTTGCTTAATCAAAATATTATTATTCACGTGCTTTGACTTTTTTAGAATCTGAAAGAGGTGAAACTTTCATAAAATGTAAATTTTGGCATCTAGATTCAAATTATAATTTTTTTCATAGTATTTTGAAATTTAATTAATATCAAAATTTCAAGGGGTAAGCAAAAAAAAAATACCTTTTGCCTTTACTCAAGTTGAACAAATAGGCCCCTAATTTTTTTACTAAAGATAGGTCCAACTAATTATGTTAGATGGGTTTTCATTCATAATTTGGGCTCTTTCTTGCGATCTCCAATTACAATATGGAATTTATTCCAACATTATGCATTTTGCGAAATTTAATTATTCAAAAAGCAATTGTTTTGTTAGCAGCTTCCAGAATTTCCAAAAGGTAAGGAAAGGATGCAATATCATAATTTAAGTCTTGTCTTATTAAAGTGTCGGACGATAATGTGTTTTGCTTTAGTATAAAGGGTGATCTAATTAGTAGGATGACCACATGATATGAACTAGTCTACTTGGAGGATGTTTATTTTGTTGCTGTTATGCAATAGGCATCGCTTTTAGCCTTTAACGTTGCAATTATCGTGTGGTAAAAGCACAAAAAAAAAAGGTGAGGAGTAAGAATTGTTGCTCTATTACTTAGCTATGCTTGGAGCATAGTGAGACTTGAGCGACCTCAGAGATTTCGGTGGGAGCTCAACTGATATTTTTTTTCATCAAATATGCATCTAAGCACAACTTAATATCTAGATTGATAGTTCTGAATCGTTTCCTCTAATGTGTCTTGGTCAATTTTCCTTTGGCGGCCTTGTTTATCTTTTGTTCGATGGTTAGGTAAGTAAGATAATGGGTAGTCAAAATCATCGAAGGAATGCTGGATGCCGCCCATGTGAAGTTCTGTTTCCTCTAGCAGTGTATGCTTTAGTTTCATTTTTTGTTTTTAATTTTTTCGCTTTGAGTTTAACCCGTTCGTTGTTTTGGTAAATTTCAATCATGTTAAAATTATAAAAACCACATATTCCAATTCCAAGGTGACCTTTTGTTTTCCATTCCGATCACCTCAATATTCATTCCAATTCTTTCATATAGACTAACTAAGCAACGCATCCCAGGCCACATTTTCCAACATCCATCCTCCAACCAATTCCGATTGGTGGATAGCATATAGTAGATGTCGAAACTTGTCATTCACCAATCCACCAATCATAAGCATGATCAAAGAAAGTTTCATTCAATTAAAAAACAGTGGAAATTGTAGCTTTACATGATGTATGGCCAAATCTGATATTCATGAATGATGCAGTTTATGTGCACGATAGAAAAAAATTGGCCCTGAGAATTTTTGAACTCCCATGCTATAGAAAGAAAAAGTAAATTGGCCTGAAATGCAACTATATGTGACTCTGGACTTGTAAGAATAAAGGTTAGGACTTGGGAGAAAGGAATATTCAAAATCCGACTTCTCTCAAAGACTATGTAGAATAATGCATGCCTATGCGTCGTCCTATATACCTAGGTAATGATGTCCTCTTTTTTCTAAGGTGTGCGGAACATGGATCCAATATGGAAACGTGGAAGTGGGGGCTGAGGCTGTTTGAATAATAAAATATTTTCCCATACCTATAAGAAAATAAAAAGAAATACTTTTCGTAAATATTATTCTGTCCTGCGAACATTGTTAATTGGTTGGTGTGAGTATTTTTAAATTGAGATAACGATTTTTAATTCGGCAATTACACATCGATTGTTAAATTTGGCATTGCTTGTGTCCGGCCCAAAAAATAAAATAAAAAAATAAATTTGGCATCACTCGCGGAGGATTGATCAGAAAAATGGCCCTATTCATTAATTAATTGGAGTTTCATATATATATATTGGTCGGTGGAGTTTCATATTAATGTTGAGGAAAAAATATGCATAAAAATGAGACAATAACATTTAAAAGTGACGTCATATATCCCAAAAATGTTTCAGTGAGCAATGAGTTAGTTTAGGGAAAATTACCAACAAAATCATAAATTTATTGTAATTATATCAATTTAGCCTTAAGCTTTTTTTTTAAAATTTTAGTCTTAAATTTTTTGTAATTGTGCCAATTTAGTTCATCTAGGCAACATAGATGCCAACCAACATCAGACATTCGGTGAACACTGATGTGAACAATTTTTAATCATATTTTATTTTATTTTCGAATTTTTATTATTTTCTTTTTCTTTTTTCTTTTCTTCATTTTTTTGCTTCTTGCCCCATAGTGGCTGTGAGGGTTGTTGCCCACTGGGCAAGGCTAGGGCCGTGGACAAGGCCACCTTTGCCCATGGTCTCCAAGGCCATGGTGAGGTGCCTAGGTGAGGCCAAGTGAGAGTTGCAGTCCTTGTCGACAAGCGAGGGTTTCACGACCCTTGCTGGAGGCTCATCGACTATTGTCAAGAAAAGAAGCATAGAAGGAAGGAAAAAAAAAAGAAAAAAATTAATAAAAAAATTTAAAATAAAGTAAATATTATTAAAACTTTTCCAAATTAGTGTCGCAAACCAAAATTTTTTGGATGGATTAAATTGACACAATTACAAAATATTTAGGATTGAATTGATATAATTGCAATAGGGTTAGGACTTTATTAGTAATTCTCCCATTAATTTATGTATTGATTAAAAAACAATATAAATTTGTGGTATACCAAATATGTGACTATTGAATTTTGTTACTACTTGTTTACATGTAAAAACCTGAATTCTTTCAAAATGTACCAATATAACGTGTAAATTAGGACTCAATCTACTAATAATGTAAGTTCGAAAGCTTTAAGTCAACACTCGCTTTAAGCTGTTTAGTTTCAGAACCAATTAGTGGATAATCGGGTAAAGAGATTTAAGAGAAAGTCATGATCTCAAGAGGCAGGACCAAAGCTCAAGCATTTCGGAGAATCTGAAAAGGTTCATGACAGGATATGGCGGTGACCCAACGTAGTTTTCGCCATTACAATCAATGATCATCTTACCGGAAATATCAACTCGGGTTATGAACATTGCCGTGCATAAAAGATAAAAGATAAAGATCTACGTCCGAAGCTAGAATTATCTCCAACAATGCAAAATGCAATTCTGTAATGAAGGGAAATCATATTGTAATTATAGATTGAGAAAATGATATATGTGGTTTCAAAAAACTTTTAATTTGTTTAATGTGGTCCTTAAATTAGGGATGATTCCGGTTTTCACCTAGAAACCAAGACCCGGACCAATTCCTTACTCTCTAGAAATAGGAACCAGATCGTGGGGTTTGGAACCTCGAGTAGGTAAAATTTCCCTTGAGATCAATTGCATCATAGTCTAAAAAGTGGCCCTTGCATAGAAAGCCAAGGGGACAAATTTCCCTTTCCTGTCCTTAATTTCCCAAGTCCAGGTGGGCGCTTCCACCACTAAAATCGAGAATAGAACCAAAATTTACCTGTTCCAATTTTATGGAATCGGAACTAGACCAGTGATATCGAGAACTACCTAGAGTCAATTGGTTCCTTTTGCTCACCCATACCTTGAATTGTAACTCATTATGCAATGTGGTTCATGAATTTTTAATTTGTTTAATGTGATCTATCAACTTTTGGTAAATGTTCAATTTAGTTCCCAAACTATATGAACATGTTCAATATTGTCCATGAACTTAAATTAATGAAATGACAAAATCAAATATTTTCGTATAATTCCAAGACTAACTTGAATATGTGCCAAAAGTTTAAAGATCACATTGAATAAATTAATAGTTTATGAAGCACATTACATATTAAACTAAGTTCAAGAACTATAATGAAAAAAATTAAAAGTTTAAAAATTACACTGTACATTAGGCTAAAGTTCAAGAACTGTTCGTGTCATTTTTCTCTGAAAATTACAATGATGAATTGAACGAGGGTTAGCTGGGGCGGTTGCTCTCCATGGCTGCTCGGTGCTTGGCATACTTAATTTTCATCGAACGAAATTTGTATTTGTGTAACTTCACATGAACTTGTTATATCCCACCCTCTCGTGCATTGAGGCCGGCATTGCAAGATCTTCTGTTTCGCCTGCTCCGAACTGCATATTTCTATGCGCGCCGCTGCCAAGATGGATGTTACATATCCAAGTTCCGACGTCAACAACCGGAAAACCATATGAAATTGAAGTCCGATTAATGTCGGGATTTCGAGAGATTTAAACTTAGTCTCGGACTAGCTAAAACGACAAGAAAAGAGAATAGAAAAAAAATGAAAATGAAAATGAAAATACAAGGGGATTCTCTATGAGTGGCCAAGTTGGGTCGTGCCTAACCGCAATCACCCCCGCGATTCACTCGGTCCAGAGGAAAGTCAATGGAGGTCGAAGCTACCACGACTACTGCCAATTGAAAGAAGCAATCAGACTCAAAAGGAGAGAACAGACATGACGTTGATGCCGACCTTTCCCCCTTTCACTTTTGCTATCTCGCCATTGCATGAGAAGATAGCGAAAGAGATGAGAGAAAATGATGAAATGTGCACTAATGTTGTGTCAACAATGATGGTTGCAACAAACATATGTCTGTGTTGTTTATTAATTAGCATAAGGTTCCTCAAGCAATACTAAAAGAAAAGGCGAGAGAGAGAGAGAGCGAGCATTTTACATAAATAAATTTATTGACATGATGTTTTTGATCTTTCGTTTATGTGTATGTCGGGGTTTTCCCGACCGCTAATCACAATATGTCAGTTAGGTGTAAGAAATAATCGGAGATGTATATTTTCGTCACATCTGATATTATTTTTTTAATCATACCGTAATTGCATTTATTAGAGAGAATTACTCGCAAGCAAAAAAATAAAAATAAAATGAAGTGTAACGTTTTGATAAAGTCAACTGTGTGGGGGTAGTTTCATCACTTTTAGCCTCCATAGTGTGAAAGATTTGATGTTTTCCTCCCACTTTCCCCAATGGTCGGCACGAACGGTCTCAGTCATGCATATATCTCTACTCGCGGGCTCTTCGCACTCCCTAAAGTTTACTTCTTCTTCTCTTTTTCCATAAAATCCATGTAAAAGACAAAATTAAGAAGGAAAAAAAGAAAAAAAAAACATGTTAATTGGAGGCCGCCTGGCGCGCAATACATTTTCGCTTAGGGCCACCTGCACAGATGAAAGACTCGGACTCGTGTCGATGAAATTTACGTGGCGTTTCACGGCCCTCGAGATAATCTAAGTTTTTTGTTTTTGTTTTCTGAATTATCAAGAAAGAAAAGAAAAGAAGCAACGTTAAAGAGGGGTCAACTCAAAGCATTGTCCTCATGTGTGTCGGTGATACGGCTAGAAAAATCCAGCAGAATCCCAACGAGCATAGGCGATTCGCATTAGATATCTCGACTCCTGTGGAAGAGAAGGGGGAGAGTACGCCAAAGAAAAATGGTCATTTTCAAAACGCACGTCGAAGACTTTTCTGGGGCAATTGCGGTTTTCCTCATCCGATCTAGAAGGGCATCATTGGGTTTCGGAAAGCGGACTGACGATATGAAAGTGGGGCGGGCGATCGAGGATGGATGGAGATGAAGTCAGTTTCAAGCGTGTGTGCTCTGTAAAAAGTAGGGGAAAAGATCGAAAATTAAACCTACGGATGCGACGGCAAAAGCACGGTTTAAATCTACTTGATGATCGCCCGCTGCTGGACTTTGAAGTTTTGGTTAGGCTCTTAGGTCTTCTGAATGGTGGGGATCCACGTTGAAAAAGGATGCGATCGTGCGTCCGTTCGTCTTCTCTTCGCGTTCCATTCCATCTCTCCAGCCTCGTTCACGAGAATCTTCCGTGTCTCTAATTGACTTTTGGTCTGTCCACTGCATCGATTGAAGCCTCATCAAGACTCCAAACGCCAACCCTCCCTCCCTCCGTCTCATTCGCGATGAGGCTAAGCTTTCGGCTCGGGCACCGCCCCACCTTTTGCAGTCGTCGCGATCTCCATGACCACTCAACCCTCGTCGATCCGGGGTCACGAGGTGACACCTTTTGGATTGGAGGTTTCGGCGGGTTGTCACCTCTATATGTCGAGGCTCTTCTCGATCAGAAGCGAATAGTTAGTGAACTATTACTGTGGATCAAATAAAAATTGGTCACTAGAAATACTGCTCTAGCGACCGACCGCTAGCTTAGAGGTTTAGTCGCAAAAAAAGGGCTTCTGTTGGGTCACATAAGCTATTAGAAATTGGTATTTGCGTGCAACTTTTTGGCGACCAAACCAAGACCCCGGATTCGCAGCCACCCACTCAGTCGCTGCCGGTCAGCCCTAGTCGCCGCTGTCCTCACCCCCAATTTGGCAGGTGCTCTCTCTACTCTTGGTCTGTGAGAGAGAAAAATCTGTCGTACTTTTGTATTTGGCTATACAAATAATTGTCGACCTTTATCTTGTACAAGGCCGATGGCATATTTGTGTGCACTCGGACCGGGGAGGGTGAGGAATTATCATCACCTCCTAACCTACGGGACTTGAACTTTAGGGCATCTGCCAATTGAAATTCCAGAGCCTGTCCGACTGTTGGGTTATTGCGTCACTTTGATCACGTACCTCGAAAGTCCGAGGATCACCTGTTAAAAAAGGCAGGAGGGATTGGGAACCTATCGATCTCGACCCGTTGCCAAGTCTACTTTAGCATGGGATTGAGACACGCCCTCCGCCGTTTCAAATATCTCTTCACGACCTCACCTGAATATGAGGATTTCTACGTTTGTCGTCGCTAATGGTGAAACCACTGTTGGGCTATGGCCGATCCTTCACATCGCGCTCTTGGCCCATCAAAACTACTAAATTTATTGTCCCATCCAACACATTTCGAACAAAAATCCAAGATTCCGGAAAGAGATTATGTTCAAGCAAAAGCACCGCTGCCCAACAAATTAATCCATTCAAAATCTGTCATTTTCAAAACATATGCTTTGTCTAGTGTCCATTACGATTTCTGTGGGCATGATTCGCCCGTTCTTTTTCCCGGACGATTCATTCGTCTAGTTGGGCCATGTTCTCCTATAATCCCGGCTAAAGAGTACCCCATCCGAGGTCGGGATTCCGCGAGTAGGACACAGAGATGTAAGCGCCAACAGTAGAATCCCAAAAAAATTAAAAAATTGGAAAGGTCGCGATTATTTCATCGGTCGGCCCGTGGTGTCCCAGGTACAATATTTATATCACTGTTCACAAATTCATAGTGTACATCAAACCACAGGAACGAGTACTGATAGTACAGCATGCAACGAAATCATACACAAAGCACACACGGACAGCTACGGAATACGGTGGTAACTCTGGCGAGAAATGGCGAGCAACGCCTGCGACTGCTGCTCGTACTTGAAGCCCTTGGCCATGGAGTCGTCGGCGCACAATGCGAAGATCCGTGCAGCTTACCCTGGCTCTTCAGCCCCTCGCACGCCGTGAAGAACCTGTCCTCCGGCGACAGCCTGCCGCTCCCGTCGCTGATGAAGCTCACCAGGACTTTCCCGCCTCCGTAATTCTGGCTCTGCTCTTCGAAGTAGCCAATGAACCGGGACACGCTCGTCCCCGCGTCGTACGCGTAGAACTGGAAGTTCACGTAGTCGATGAGCTGGCCGTACCTGCTCCACAGCGCCAGGTAATGGCTCTGGACTGCGTCGTCGGCGTAGGGGGCGATGGACGCGAAGGAGATGACGCCATTGCTCTTGAGGGTGCTTGTCAGCCGGACGCTGCACCCGGTGAAGGTGTCGGCTTCGGCTTGGAAGCTCTCGGAGTCGATGTCGATGCCGTCGAGGTGGTACTGCTTGAGGATCGCAGTGAGAGAGGAGACGGCGTTGGCGACCCAGGAGTCGGGGTTGGAGGGGGCGAAGTAGACGGTGCTGCCGTTGCCGACGGACGCGCCCCCGAGTCTCACGGCGACCTTGACCTTGGAGTTGCCAGATTTGATGGAGGCGACCTGGGCGGGGGTGAGAAACCAGCCGTTGGTCGGGGACGGGAAGGAGTCGTAGTCGATGGCGAAGGAGAGGATGAAGTGGAACTCGACGCCTGGGTGGATCGGGACGTCGGAGAACTGGACGCCTTTGAACTCGGCTCCGATGTACTCTCGGTACAGGCTCGACAGCGCTCGAGGCGCGAAGGGGAGCAGAGGAAGGACTAGCTGAACGTCGAAGGAGAGCTTCCTGGACTGGCCCCATTTCGTTTTCTTCATGTCTTTCTGTAATTCTTTTCTAAGGAAGAAGATGAGTGAAAGATGTGCTGCTGATTGGACCTGGCACATGTCGTTTAGATGGTGTTTAGTGGTAATTAATTTGTAGGGAGGATGAGACTGGGACAATGGGTGAGTAGGATTGTGCCGTTTTAAGTCGTTTTGTCTTAATGAATCTGTCGTTTTTGGAAGCTGCGTTGCGCGCGTGTGGTTTGCTTTTCGTGGAGGGGGAGGACAAAACTGGGTTAATTTAATTAATTAATTAATTTAAACGCTATAATTAAGTAGAGTTTTTTTTTTTTTGGGTCGGTCAATTAAGTAGAGTTGATTGCCCGTCGGTTTGTTGGTATTTATTCATGCCTTGAATTTAACTTTGGAGGTTGTTTTTAACATTGGAACTAAGATATCTCGTCTTTTCGATTGGCTCGGCGATCAAATCACGTTCATAATGAATTTTATATAAAGCGGTGGAATCCACAGACCGGGCCTTTTTCTTTAAGGCCAACCGTGATTTGTGTAGACCCATTTTCATGGACGATGTGGTGGATGTATTACTACAGATACGAACTCGACTTCATTGATGGCTTCCCTTGTGATTGCATGAATTTCTATTACCGTGATTGGTTTGGTTAGTCGATTTAGCAGATGAGTCCATGTGATCACTCGTTGATCACGGTCCACATTAGTAATGGATTTAATTTAAGATTTGGCCTCATTGGTATTGAGGAGTGAACGAGACATTGTACAGTAATTTGTGCGTTGCCAAAGTTGACTGCTAATCTCTCTCTGTACAGCTTCGGCATCAAGAAAATGATGGATTGGATCGAACGTCGTAACGGAGCGAGTCCCTCTCAGCCAGTTGAACTCTGGTTTTTTGTTTGGTCGTCTGACGAGCACCAGATTCTCGGAGGCTGATTTGTAGCAGTTCAATTTGTAAAGTGATAGCATATTCCGATGAATAAACGAGGGCAAACATAAGCATGGCGAATGAAAAAAAGCAATCAGAATCGTTGCGAGTTCTCCTTGGTGTCGCCCTAAGAGTCGGGTAGGGACCAAAGTCAACTCTCTAGTTCGATAACAAGCTATTTAAGAAATTTTGCTAAATGAGAAGTAAACTTGAGACTTAACGCTTCTTGTGATATAAAATCTCAATAGAGTTTGCTACTTGGCCAACTCTGAGATTACTATCAATGGTAATAGAAGAACATTTGGTTCCCTATTTATAGATTATTAGTAAATGGAGACTTCCTAATGAATACAAGAAGTATAAGACAATAGTATTGGATAAATTCTCTTCAGATATTTTGAAGTCGACAAAACAATTCCATCAGTCTAGTCTGAAGACTTGCAGACTCTACTGGCAAAGTCTGAAGATCAAAGTCTGATGTTATCAAGACTCAAGTTTTAAAGTCTACTCTACCGTTGACCGGTTTAAGAGACCATCAAGTTATAAATTTCTATTCGATTCTATCTAATATGGTTTTGGCTCAAATGGCTAAGGAATATCTTTTGACTGGATTCAGCACTACAAGATCTTATATTCGTATCCGAATAAATATAGATTCTCTAAGATTCGCAATTTATATTTGGAAAGTTCTACTTATGGAAACCGAGATCCTGATTGTATGGGCGAGCAGGATTGATGGGCTATCTTTACTTACCTTAAAGAGCTAGAGATTTCTCTCTATTGATTCTGTTCAATGGGTTGATTGGAAGAACTTCTTTGGAAGGTGCCAACGGTAATAAAGGCATGAAGAAGTATATAAGAGAGACTCTCAAGTTATTGAAGGGTGTCAGATAGAAAAATTTCAAGTCTGAATCTCCTTGTTATTTTGTGATCTTATTTTTCGAGCAATCCTTGTAATCAAAAGAGAGACCAAAGTGTGGTGAAACCTTGAGGAAGTGTAGTAGACTTTCTACACTGTGGATTCAAGGGCATGAGATTGTAAACACTTTTTTTGATTCTTAGTGAAATCCAGCCAGAAGGGCTGTCCGTGCGGGAGAGTGGACGTAGGCTTGGTACAGCCGAACCACTATAAATCCTGAGTCTTGATTCTCTATCCCTAGTCCTTTTATCTTTCATTACTTTCATTTGCAACGATTGTTGTTTTTAATTCATTAATCTCTCATTCGGATTAAAATTTATAAAAACACTTTAGTCACCTATTCACCCCCCTCTAGGTGCTAATACTAATTCTAACAAATAGCACATACTTACCTATGTCAACCCTTGCTTATTTATTGGACACCGTGTCATCGTTACGTGGTCGACATGTAAGCATTTTGTCCAAGATTAGCTAGATTCTAGTGAAAGTTGGTTGATCGCAAAAATAAAAGAATAAAAATAGCTCCATTGGATGATAGCAACCAAATTTTATGAATATAATTGCAAAATCTTGTATAATATTAGAGGTGAGTATGGTATGGGTGAGCTATTTCTGTCCTGGAATCTGGAACCATCCACTAAGGACTGGTTCCAAAAGGTTGGAATTGGAAACTGCTATTTGGTTTTATGGACTCACATGGGTTCGATTCTCGAGTGAGTCCATGGAACCGGGTTTCATGGACCCACCTCGGTCCGATTCTCGAGTGAGTTCACGGAACCGTGTTCTCAATCCCGATAAGATTGTATTCATCAATCAATGCCAAGGTGAATCTGATTTCTATGTGGGTACTTCTTTGCAAGATACTGATTTATATTTAGGATTGGTGTAAACCAGTTTGTTCGGTCTTTCATTGATCAAGGAAAAACAATCTTACCTATTGATGGCTATACCTTGGAAATATTAATGCGATAATGCCTTACAATTGGTATAGGTACATCAAATCAATTGCTAATCTCACACAAGCCTAAACAATGTATGCTCATAAAATGATTCCCTTTGTCCTTCAAACGAAGTCTAGACGAATCTAAGAAATGAAACTCTACTCACTCAATAAACACATGAATGACGAGTTAATTGTTCAAATGATGAGTACTTGTGCATTTCATTGACATTTAATAGTCTTATGGTTTTATCAGTCCATAAATCTCAAAGGATATACCAAAGAAGGCCTTTGTATTTCAATTGATACAAGTTTTTTCTTTGATGAAGTATCACAACTAGTGAGAAGAATTTCTCATCATTATGACTGATCAACAACCTACTGTGATAGATGCACCTTGTCCTTAGATATTTCTACCTTCAAGAAATCTAATTCCTTCAAGCTTGATTATCTTTACGAGGTCACTTACCTCAATGAGAATGACAAGGTTTCAACACTCAACTCCCTCTAATAAATCTATATTCTGCATTTTCAAAACCCCACTCTTTTTTTCCCATCCGTTCCGTTAAAAAACTCATCCAACATACTCCACAAAATGTTGAGGAGTATATCCAGTCTATCCGTTTTTATCGGCATCATATTCTTGCTACTCAACAAGAACATTTCATTAATCTTCATTTTCCTCTTGAACTTGTCCAACAATGGCATTCCTAAGGGCTAAGTAGCATCGACAATACACGACACGACACACCGATAGTAATTTCTCAAAAATTAGAAAATTTCGACATATTGGAACATGTTATATATTAACTATATATTTTTATATATACATGATAAATTATCATTTTTATGATTATTTTAATCAAATTAATTTGCTTCAAATTCACTAATATATAAATAATAATAAAAGAGTCTACAATAAATTTATACCAAAAACATTAAGTCACCATTTGTTAATACCATTCATTATTTCAATTTGACATATTCAACTTCATTCCAATAATCTATAAAATTTGGAGGAAAAAAATTGATCCTATGCGTGTCAGAGTCACGTGTCGAAATATCGAACCCATATGTCGAAATTCCGGACTTGAGTATCGAGAGAGTTGCTCGGGTGTCGAATTTTGCGACATATGATGATTGAGTGTTGAAAAGTGTCAAAATCTCCGATATGACATGAAAGCCTCCAAAGAGTGTTGGTGCTTCATAGCCCAAGTGTATACACATCTCCATTTCAGAGCAATCCGTCTCACTTTAACCTTTCATAGACAAAAAGGCCTTTTAGTGGCCATCAAAATGGCGCTCCTTGACACTTGATTCCTTGAGTATCAACATGCTTGCATAGGAACAATTGAGATTGCCCTTAACACCAGCACAGTTTTTGTTACCCTTTTTCCTAATTTCAATATGGCCTTGTCCAATCCTCGAGTTCTCAATGCCTTAAAGGTCTAGTTGCAAATAACTAGAGCACCCCAAACTGTTGATTAAATTGCTGCAACCCTTCATTATCAAATGGGGTACCGAGTCCAAAATCACACTTTGGATCCAAAACTATCTTCCACAAAAGATGCTCTATCCATTTTGTCAATAGCAATCATGCACCATCTTGCATCCATGTGCCTAGACAAATCCCTCGCCCTGAGTTAGTCAAGCTTCTCCCAGATACCTAGGTGGCTGACTATGCTAAGATCCATAAAAATTCTTGACTCAATCAAGCCACAGAATCAAAGTTCACTAAAAGCAAAGATGGTTTTGTAGTAATCAAATTCGACTACTCTCCTGAGAAGCCAGAAAGTTCTATATTTTCTCCTTACTATGAGCCCATATGTTTTAGATGAACTAGAAAGCTCAAAAGGAGACAAACTTGAAATACAAGCCTTCAATTTTGAAGGACACCCTATAATTTATTTCAAAGAACTTGTTTCGGGGTCGAAACCCACTCTTCAAACTTACGCGTCCCCATCCCATCCCCTGAGAAGGTGGGCCACAGGGTGAACCCCCAGTGGTTACCCTATAATTTATTTCAAAGATCCTGTTTCGGGGTATTGCTCATGGGATGTAGATTGCTAGTGTTAAGTCTGTATGACACCAAATCCATATGACGATGATAGGTCATCCGGAAGAAAATGGAAATTTAAAGAACCATTCTTCTAGAAATGGTAGTAGAAGGACCCTTCTATCGAGCCACTTGGAGAGGATGAAGGAAGATACCAATTTTTGGTGTCTTATGGCTCTTCTAAAAAATCAAAAGCAAAAATCCTCCGAAGAGAAGACCATAACCTCCTTCTCCTATTAAACCATGCTACAAACCTATCTTGAAATGGGCCAAGAAAAATCCAACTTGTAATCTAGACATCTTTCAATTTTACAAATTAGCATAACCAAATCCCGTTGAGTCAATTACCCCTTCTCGCATTTGCATGTTTAATGAGTCTAATTTTCCACATTTGAAAAATTTACAAGTTCAATTAGGTACAGTCATCGATCCAAGATGCCCAATCCCATTGGAATAAATTCTAGTGGAACTACCAAAGAGCTTGGTCCCTCGGAATCTTTCCTAAATTGGCAAACAGAAAATGCATTAGTCCAAAAGAATGCCCTTTCCACATTAAGATCCGAACAACAAGGAACCTTTAATGCTCTCAAAACTCAAGTGGCTGAAATCTGAATTGAAGTGGGAGAAATCAAAATTTGGCTAGACCGTGTCCATCAACTAATAGATTAGGCCACAGTGGTCAAAACAAGCTTTTTCAACTTTATCAAACAAAGGTACAAAAATTGAAGCTAGGCTAGTAAGACCTGAACATTACCGTGATGATCAGTTAGTTGAAGTAGAAAGATTTAGAGACGGATCAAAGAACTCCAAACCAACCAAGGAGGAAGCACAATCCCTCTTCTTCTACCTCTATATTTGATCCATTATTTTCCTCTTCGTGGGAAAAGCCTTCATTCCTCCCTTTGAGTTCCACCACTAGTCCATCCTTTCCATCTCTACTTTCTAGTTTAAAGCAGATTGCTTCTACTCACCGACATGACGTGAGGGCCATTAAAGAAAGGTTCTTGGTAGAATAAAAATTGAAATCTATAGTCAAATCTGCAAAAGAACCTAAAAAATCAAAACATGTCAAATTTCACCATGGTAGGCTATGACAAAATCCAGTACATACAAGATTCATACTCTAAAGTTTTTGGATCTGAGTCAGATACTACATCATCCACTTCCATGGACGATGAATAGGCTCAACCTACTCCTGGACAAAACCCCATAAGTCCAATTGAAAGAGTTGGCTGTTCTACGCCTAGACCCAAAAATTGGATTGGTTCCGATGGGAACTGCCGGTTCTAGGGATGAATTGGATAGTTCTCGATTCCTTTGCACATCCCTATATAATATAGCGATCATTGATAGAATTTATCCCTGAAAAGTTACATCATTTGCCAACATTACTTTTATGGGTCAATAGTTCAAACTATTCATTGGACTTTTCCAATTATCTACTTTTATTTTACCACGTGAATGAAAAACTACTAGCCCATTGCTAAAGTTACAAACACTGCGAATCAAATCAGGGTTTGGGGGGTGGGGGGAGTATTGCATGAAGAGATTAATTTAGACCAATCCGATCCAATCACATTTCATGAATTTATATAAATTATGCACTATAATTGATTCTGTGCACCACATTACTTATGAGTATAATTACATTTATTCACCGCATCACCTATAGATAACAACGGACCAGGTACTTACAATGATCTATGTAACATCCTCTACACATCTTTCAAAGTTGGACATTCCCTAAAATTATATTATTCTCGCCACCAGGGAAGGAGGGAGGACGGACGGACGGACGGACGAGAAAATATCGTGTGGGTCAGACAGACATGCAGAAGACCATTCAGGATTTTACAGGTCTCGCAAGAGAGCATCTTCCTCCAGAGATTATTTGCGGAGGGTCAACTCCTCAATACGGAGGTGCGCCTCTCCCCGGGCATACCACGGATTAATCTTTTATTATTCGTTCCACCGCTTTGAAATGGCGGATTCAATGAATTCCTGGACGAACCCGGACGCAGCCTTACGCAGGACGTGCAGCCGACTCGGGGTAACGAAACGAGAGAGAGAAGCATTTATATTGGAAACCATCAAAATCTTTGGTTGGGTCGTCAAACGAGAAAGCGAGCCTTCTTCCCTTCATTCCATCTCTCTCTCTCTCTCTCTCAGACTCAGATCTCACACAGCACACTTTCGAACCCCCAACGGATCTTCTAATGAAGAAAGTGGAAATGGGGGACTCCTCTAAATGGATTCTGGAAAGCATCGAGGTCGACGACATGGCTGATGTGCCCATCGACAGCTTCAACAGGAGTGGCATTCGTCACAGCGGTCACCTGGCGCATAATTTATTTCGGTCAGGCCACCTGCCAGGCGAAAGACTTGGACTCCTCCCGTCAGTGAAGTTTGCAGGACGTTTCATGGACCTCTAGATATCTTCTTTTTTTCTTTTTTTTTTCTTTTTTTTTTCGTCTGTGAAATTGAATTATAAAAAAAGAAAAGAAAAGGTTAGATAGAAGCCACGTTAAAGAGGGTCAACTCAAAGCATTGTCCCCACATATGTCGTAATATGGCTAGAAAAATCCAGCAGAATCCCAACAAGCCTAGGCGATTCGCATAGATCTCTCGACCATGTGGAAGAAGAGAAGAGAGAGAGAGTATGTCAAAGAAAAATAGTCATTTTCGAAACGCATGTCGAAGACTTTCTGGGGCAATTGCGGTTTTCCTCCTCTGATCTAGAATGGCATCATTGCGAGTTGGAAAGCGGACTGACGATATGAAGTGGGGCGGGCGATCGAGGATGGATGGAGATGAAGTCGGTTTCAAGTGCGTGTGCTCTTGTTGTATAAGCAGGGGAAACGATCGAAAATTAAGCCTACGGATGCGACGGCAAAAGCACGGTTGAACTCTACTTGATGATCGCTCTCTGCTGGACTTTGAAGTTTTGGTTAGGCTTTTAGGTCTTCTAAATGGTGGGGATCCACGTTGGAAATGGATGTGGCCCAGTTGTCTTCTCTTCGTGCTCCATCTCCAGCCTCGTTCACGAGAATCTTCCATGTCTCTAATTGACCTTTGGTCCTTCCACTGCATCGATCGGAACCTTACCAAGACTCCAAACGCCAATCCTCCCTCCCTCCCTCCCTCCCTCCCTCCCTCGAACCCTCGTCCGCGACGAGCCTGAGCTTTCGGTTGGGCACCACCCCCACTTTCTCACGTGGTTGTCGAGATCTCCATGACCGTGTGACCCTCGTCGACCTGGGGTCTCGAGGTGACACCTTTCGGATTTTGAGGTTTCAGCAAGTTGTCACCTCTAAATGTTGAGGCTCTCCTCAAACATTGATTAGAAACGAATAGTTAGTGAATGATTACTGCCGATCAAACCGAAATTGGTCACGAGAAATACTGCTCTAGCGGCCGAACGGTAGTTGGTCGCCAGCTTAGGGGTTTACTCGCAAGAGTAGGGCCTTCTGTTGGGTCACCATAAGCTAATAGAAGTTGGTATATGTGAGAAACTTTTGGAGACCAAACCAAGACCCGCGACCCTGGCGGCCACATCGCCACTCAGTCGCCGCTGGTCAGCCCTAGTCGCCATGGTCCTCACCCCCATTTTGGCAGGTGTGCTCTCTACTCTTGGTCTGTGAGAGAGAAAAATCTGTCATACTTTTGTATTTGGCTATACACATAATTGTCGACCTTTATCTTATACAAGACCGAGGGGGTATTTGTGTGTGCGCGGTGCATGGGAGGGTGAGGAATAATCGTCACCTCGTAACCTACGGGACTCAGACTTCCGGGTGTCAGCCAATTGAAATTCCAAAGCTCGTCCGGATGTTGAGTTATTGCATCACCTTGATTGCTAACCTCAGAAATCCTCGCCTGCTAAAAAGGCAGGAGGGTTGGGAACCCCATTCATCTCGACATGTCGCCATGTCTAGTTTAGCATGGGACTGAGGCATACATTCCGCCGTTTCACTTCTCCTTGCGACCTCACCTGAATACAGGATTCCTACTTTTGTTGTGGTTACTAGCGATCCGCATGGTGCAACCTCTGCTGGGCTGTGGCTGATCCTTCTCCAAATCGTGCGCTTGGCCCATCAAAGCTACTAATTGGTCGTCCCATTCAATCACGTTTCGGACAAAAACCCAAGATTCCGAAAAGAGATCATTTTCAAGCAAAAAGCACTGCTGCCAACAAACTAATCCATTCAAAATCTGTAATTTTCAAAACATATGGTCGTCAGTGTCCATCACGATTTCTGTGGACAAAATCTGTTATTTTCAAAGCATATGCTTGTCTAGTGTCCATTACGATTTCCGTGGACATGATTCACCGGTTCTTTATCCCGGACATTTAAATGTATAGTAGGGCCACGTTCTCCTTCAATCCCGGCTAAAGAAAAACCTATCCGACGTCGATATTCCGTGAGTAGGACAGGAGATGTAGGCGCACACAGTAGAATCCCCAAAAAAAAAGGAAAGATCGCGATTATTTCATGGGTCGGTCCGTGGCATCTTAGATATAATATTTATAACATTGTTCACAAATTCATAGCATAGATTACATCTTTCAAATATACATCAAACCACGGGAACGAGTACTGATAGTACTGCTTGCAACGAAATCATAGACAAAGCACGCGGACAGCTAAGGAATACGGTAGCAACTCTAGTGAGAAATGGCGAGCAACGCCTGTGACTGCTTTTCGTACTTGAAGCCCTCGGCCTTGGAGTCATCGGCGCACCACGCGAAGATCCCGTGCAGCTTCCCCTCGCTCTTCAGCCTCCCGCACGCTGTGAAGAACCCATCCGCCGGCGATAGCCCACCGCTCCCGTCACTGATGAAGCTCACCAGGACCTTCCCATCTCGGTATTTCCGGCTCTGCTCATTGAAGTAGCCGATGAACTGGGACACGGTCGTCCCCGCGTCGTACGCGTAGAACTGGAAGTTCACATAGTCGATGAGGTGGCCGTACCTGCTCCACAGAGCTAGGTAATGGCTCTGGACCGCGTCGTCGGCGTACGGGGCGATGGACGCGAAGGAAATGATGCCGCGGCTCTTGAGCGTGCTTATCAGCCGCCCGATGCACTCGGCGAAGGTGGCAGGGTCAGATCGGAAGCTCTCGTAGTCGATGTCGATGCCGTCGAGGTGGTACTGCTTGATGATCGCGGTGAGGGAGGAGACGGCGTTGGAGACCCAGGAATCTGGGTCGGAGGGGGCGAAGTAGACATTGCTGTTCCCAACGGTGGCACCTCCGAGGCTCACGGCGACCTTGACTTTGGAGTTGCCAGACTTGATGGAGGCGACCTGGGCGGGAGTGAGGTTGTCGGTGTCCCAGAAGACGTTGAACTTGCCGTTGGTCGGGGACGGGGAGGAGTCGTAGTCGATGGCGAAGGAGAGGATGAAGTGGAACTCGACGCCCGGGTGGATTGGGACGTTGGAGAACCGGACGCCCTTGAACTCAGCTCCGATGTACTCTCGGTACAGGCTCGATGGCGAGTTTGGCGACGGCAATAGCGATAGCGCTTGAGGTGCAAAGAGGAGCAGCAGCAGGACTAGCTGAACGTTGAAGGAGAGCTTCTTGGACTGACCCATTTCGTTTTCTTCTTATCTTTCTGTGATTCTTTTCTAAGGAAGATGATTGAGTGAAGATGTACTGCTGATTGAATTTGGCACATGTCGTTTAGATGGTGTTTAGTCGTAATATAAAGGGAGAATGAGATTGGGACATTGGGTGAGTGGGAGTGTGCCGTTTAAGCTGTTTTATCTTGATGAATCTGTCGTTTTGGGACGCTGCGTTGCGTGCGTGTTGCTTTGCTTTTCGTGGAGGGGAGACAAAACTGGGTTAATTTAATTAATTGATTAATTTAACACAATAATCAAGTAGAGTTGATTGCCCGTTGGTATGTTGGTATCTTGTGCCTTGAAATTAACTTTGGCTGCTGTTTTAACGATGGAACTAAGATA
Source organism: Eucalyptus cloeziana (assembly GCA_014182715.1). NCBI lineage: Eukaryota > Viridiplantae > Streptophyta > Magnoliopsida > Myrtales > Myrtaceae > Eucalyptus > Eucalyptus cloeziana. Next base: position 26,399,614 of record CM024643.1, read on the forward strand.
CGCCATCCATTCAATTTGGTTTTGATTTTAGGACTAGATCTCGTTTGTAATGAGCTCTATGTGAAGCAGTGGAATCCATCAACCGGGCCTTCTCTTTAAGGCCGACCTATGGACTCATTTTCATGGACGATGTGATAGACTTATTCATTTGCATTGCATATACAAACTCATCTTCTTCGATGGATTCCTTTGTGATCGCATGAATTTCTATTATCATGATCGGTTTGGTGTGTCATTTCATTAGATGAGTTCATGCAATTGCTCATTAATCGCAATCCGCATTAATAATTGAATTTAATTTAGATTTGACCTTATTGTCATTGAGGAGTGAAGGAGGCATTGTACAGAAATTTGTGCGTTGCCAAAGTTGACTGCTAAGCTCTGTCTGTACAGCTTCGGCATCAAGAAAATGACGGATTGGATCGGAAGTCGTAACGTAACAAGTCCCTCTCAGTCAGTGGGGACTTGCTCTGTTCTTTGACTCTTTCTTTGCTTGGACGTCTGGTAAGCACAGATTCGACCCGGCGGCTAATGTGGAGCAGTTCAATTTATAAAGTGGGATACTGACCATCTCGAAGTTCTTGAAGTTGAAAAATTCATTAAAGAATACAGGGGGCAGGGGGACAGAAATGGCTCAGACAGCTTGGACGATGGCAAACCAAACCATAAATATGACCGTTTGAAGCATCTCCAGGAGAATAAGACTAAAGCAACACGTGAAGATTAGGAAAATTTAGCCTAAAAATTGCTGGTTGACACTATTTGGCACTGTTTAACACTATTTGACACTATTTAGCACTGTTTGACACTATTTGGCACTATTCATAATACTATTTGGCGCTGTAACAAAAGCAAAAAATGTAGAATAAAAATATATTAGAAGCAAGGTTGATCAAATATAGGAAAATGTCACAAATAAGTGTGAACTTTCATTTAATGTTCAATTTCATCCATGCTTTCGATTTGCTTTCAATTTGGTCCCTGAACTACCACTTAATGTGCGATCTCGTCCTTAGACTTTTAATTTGTTCAATTTGGTCCTTGAATTATCGATAAATGTCCGATCTAGTCCTTGACTATTTGAAAATTGACCAATTCCGTCATTCTGTTAGTTAAAGTTAACAAAATTGGCTTCCATGGCTTTTAGTCTCTTAAATATAAAATAAAAAAAGGACATGTGGAATATTCACATGGAAATTACCTTTAAAACATGTCAAATTGTGGCCACCGTCCAAAAAAAAGATATAGAACCACTTCTTCTCTTTGCTTTTGTGATCAATGCTCCGATCTCTAGCTGGCCCCTAATTTGTTTTCATTTTTTAAGATATATATTGACTCATAATTCTAGTAATCCAACTTAGTTTCACGTCATCAATTAATGTTCCATGTCATCACTTAACGGTTTGAATAAACGAAAGGACAAGATGGACCATTTGTTAATAGTTCAGAGACCAAATTGAGCAAATCGAAAGCTCAGGGACAAAATTGGATAGTCAGGGACTAGATCGGACATTTATCGATAATTCATGGACCAAATTGAACAAATTAAAAGTTTAGGGATGAGATTGCACATTAAGTGAAAGTTTAGGGACTGTTTGTGACATTTTCCCATCAATATAAGGATCAAATAATTGGCCATTGTTGGCCATAAAAAGTTTATAAAATTGTTTTTAGTGTTTGTTTTATGCCTATATAAGACAGTGCTTGTAAATGCAAATGGGCAAAACACACCCTTCCTAAAATTAATGGTGTGGTTTGCTAGAAATCCTTAAAGAAATCCTTAAAGCTCTCTCTCATCTTCTTTCTGCTCAATATGATTCTTTAAACTATGAATGTTCTAATCAATCTTTGTAGTATGCTATATACTTGTCATAATATGGAGTCCGTGCATTAAAATTATGCTACCCTAAAATTTTCTATTATATGAGTTAAAAAATGAAAGGAATCTGATGGCTAATAGGTAATCTCTATTTTGAGGCCACAGAAGGGCCATGCATGTGGAATAGCATATTTGCCACAAATTCTGTTTTCATTTTCCCAAAAAGTCTATGGCGGCTAATTCAATTTTAAACCTTTCAATTTTGTCAATTTTATCCTAAATCTTTTAACAACTTGTCAATTCAATTCTAAACCTTTTGGTTGTACTAATTTAATCATAAACCTTTAAACTCTTTGTCAGACTAGTCCTGAACCTTTTAAAAAATTACCAATTTAGTTTTTAGGCTAATTTTGGTCAGATATTTTTTACGGCAGCCTAGTCAACAAGCTATCTTACGTGACAAGGTCGTTATTGACGTGGAAATTTTTATTAATTCTTTTATTTTTATTTATTTTCTTTCTTTTTTCTTTTCATTAGCCGAGGGTTGGTGACCTCCATCGACCATTGATGCTGGCCCTCCCTACCCTTGTTGTGGCTGCAAGGACTTGGGCGAGTGCCACCATGCTCTCATCTCACCAGATTTGGCAGGGGCATCACAAGCACTAATGAGGCAAGGGCCACGACACCCTCACCTCGCTAGATCTGGCGAGGGCTTCTAGGCCCTTGACTATTAGCCAACGGCTTCACCGGCCATGTGAAAAATGAGGGAAAAAAAAAGAGAAAAAGAAAAGAAAATAAGAAGTAAAAAAATCAATTAAAAATAATAAATATAAAAAAATATATATATATATATATATATATATATATATATATATATTGTTTACGTTAGTGCCGGCCGCACTAAGTAGAATGGCTAGCACTGACTTGGCCACCATGTCGACGATACTCGACTAAATTATATAGAAGGACTAAATTGGCAATTCATCAAAAGGTTTATTACTAATATAGTAAATAGTTTAAAGGTTTAGAACTAAATTGACACAATCGAAATGTTTCGGACTGAATTAGCAAGTTGTCAAAAGGTTTAAGACTGAATTAATAAAATTGAAAGGTTTAAGATTAAATTGGCCGTTGTATACTAAGTTTAGGATTTTTTTGACAATTTTCCCTACAAAGTGATAGCATATTCTAGGGGTGAGCATCGGTCACCGGCCCAACCCAATTGGTCCTTGGTGCTGGGAGTTTAAAGTCAGTTCAACCCGGACCAACCCTAATTTTATATAGAGAAAACCTTAAAATAAACGGCGTTAACAATATTAAATAGCTCTTAGTGAGGAGTTCAAGTAATTTTACACTATTTTTTTAATGTCTTTTATGGCGTCAACATCCATAATTTACAAAGGAGAAAAATGTTTTTGTGAGGAGTCCTCACGGCGTTCAAAAGGGCATAAATAGCTCCTCACAGCATCCTCCTCTAGTACTCGTTCGCTTCTGTCTTATTTGTCCTCTTAGTCTTCAATTTGCTAAAATCGAAAGAAACAACTTCTCCACTCGCCACTCGACACTCACCTCACTCGCTTTAGGTCACTTGTGCCGCTCACCGCTCGATGCTCGCCTGGCTTGTTGCTCCCTACTCGACGCTCACCCCACTCGATGCTCCTCACTCGCCTCTCTTAGCTAACCTTGCTCGTCATTGAACCCATTGAGTTGGTCCGGTCCTCGATTGCCTTTTTAGGGAGTACAAAAAATGAAATAAAAAATTATCGATTGGTCTCGAGTTGACCCTAGAACCGGACCCACCCATTAGGTCGGTCCGGTCCTCGATTGCCTTTTTAGAGAGTACAAAAAATGAAATAAATATATTATATGTTGGTCCCGGGTTGACTTTGGAACCGGACCGAACCCATTGGGTCGGTCCGGTCCTCGGTTCCAAGCTCAATAGGGTCGGTCCTTGGTTCCAAAAATTGAGAACCATCACTGTACGGGTCGGTCCTAGGGTTAGGGGGTGGACTGGCCAAACCTGGACCATGCTCACTCCTAGCATATTCCGATGAATAAACGATTTTATTCTTGTTTGGGATATATTTCTATATTTAGGTTTTAATTAATTTAAATCTCGCGGCTCACGGGCTTTGACTTTTTAAGCGAAACTTCTAAAAACTTTCGCAGCCCTCGCACGAAGACCTTCACATATAATTTTTTCTTAATAGAAGGTCAAAAATAAAATAAAAGAGTGGAACAACAACGTGGCGCTAAGTTTTTAAGGGCGGACTCGGTGTATGCATTAGGGCTTTGACACCATTTGGCCAACGCATATAAGTAGTTTGCCGTACGGTCGTCTCCCATCCGCTTAAACTTTTGAATGTACAGTTTATTTAACGGGGCAAACATAAGCATGGCGAATGAAAATCAAGTAATTGGAATCGTTGCGAGTTCATGTCCTTGGTGTCGCTCTTAGGGCGCGCATGATAAAATTTCTACTTCTCTATTTCTCTGTTTCTCTATTTCCCGGAACAGATTTGGAACAAAAATCCGTTTAGTAACGCAATTTGATTTTTCTATTTCTGAAACATATTTCTATTCTAGAAATAGATTTGAAGAAGAAATCAGAAGTTAAAATTTTTAACTTCTCAATTTTTGAAATAGAAATTGAGAAATCAATTTCTGTTCCATAAATTTTATTATACGCATCCTAAGAGTCGGGTAGGGACCCCATGTGAGCTTTCGTATGCGGTGTTTTAAGTCTACTTTCCAGTTCAATAACAAGCTATAAAAAAAATTTGTTGAGCGAGAACTAAACTTGAGATTCAACGCTTCTTGTGATATAAAATCTTAATACATTTTGCTACCTTAGCCAACTCTGAGATTACTATCAATGTTAATAAAATAACATTTGTTTCCCTATATCTAGGCTATTAGTGAATGGAGACTTCCTAAAGAATGCAAGAAGTATAAGATAATTGCACATACTTACCTATATCAACTCTTGCTAATTCGTTGGACTTCGTGTTGTTACATGGCCAACTTGTCAAATTGTGTTTGATGGTCCGAATTTGAGTCCGATTATCCTATCCAGTGTTTAGTGACATTCTCCGGACCGAATAAACCCAGATATATCTAAATATAAAAGGCCAGTGTAAGGGGTGGGATAAACTCAAATTGAATATAAAATTTTAGAATATAACTTACCAATCCCACGCACATGGAAAACCCACCTCAAGTGAAATTCACTATCCTTGGCGTTTCTCCTCAGTGGCACCCCACCACCACTCTTGTGACCATCCACTGTGATCATATCTCACTTCAATATCCTCGAGTATCCTCGCTAGTGCCCTTGCTCACAACTCACTTGGAAGGTTAGTGTGCACTATCTCATCCGTGACTTCCTCTTTTTCTCATTCGGTTTTCCAGCTTTTCCACCATCACTGATCATCCCTTGGTTCCTCTCTCTGCTTCATCTATGATTACTCATTCTCGGCCTCTATTGTTCCACGATCTCTCTCTTGGTCGGTCTGAACTAGGCACGCACTTAAGGCTCCGTTCGTTTCACGGAAAATGTTTTCCTGGAAAATGTTTTCCGGATTTTCCGGCGTTCGTTTCACGGAAAATGAATTCCTAAGGGAAAATGTTTTCCATAGAAGGGAAAAAGTCTTCTAAATTTGGGGAAAATGTTTTCCACTTTTGAAAAGTGGAAAACATTTTCCTCACTTGATCTCTCTTATCTCACACATCTACAAATCCTCACTTCCTCCTCCCATTTCTTCTTCTTCTTTTCTTTTTTTATTCGAATTATTTTTAAATTGTATTTTTCTTTTTTTATTCAAATTATTTTTAATTTTCTATTTCTATTTCTTTTTTCTTTTTCTTTTCTATTTCTTTTTCTTTTTTTTTCTTTTCTTTTCTTTGTTTCCCATCTTTTTTTCTTTCTTGACTAGTCGTCGGCCATCACCAGGTAAACTGTTGCGGATCACTCGTCAATCTGGCGAACCTCGAGCTTGACGCTTGCACTCGCCAATCTAGTGAGCGGAAAATATTTTCCTTACCGAACACCGGAAAATATTTTCCGAAACATTTTCAGGTTTTAGCCGAACACCAGAAAATATTGTCATTTTCCTGGAAAATGACTTATGAGAAAATATTTTCCGGAAATGGCTTATTTTCCGCGAAACGAACGGACCCTAAGTGTTCGATGAAATTCCAAAGGGAAATCCTCCTCGCCTTCAGCTCAAAATTTGGAAGAGGTTGCCACCGTTCATCACGCTTTGTAGCTCACCCTCCTCTGCAATCGCTCCATCTTCAATGACTTCACCTTCAAATCCTATCTTAAATTGCATTAAACACATGATGGGATATTTGTACAATCCAAAGGATATTTGGAGGATGTCAAATCCCCCTTTATTGTATCCTATGCCAATCATAATTTGGACGACCAAACACAGCCTTTGTTATAGATTAGTTAGATTCCATTTAAAGTGTGTCAATTACAAAATAAAAAAAAAAAAATAGCTTATTGGATGATTGCAACAAAATTTAGGAATATAATTGCAAAATCTCCTAAAATATAGCAATCATGAGTGAAATTTATTTGTGAAAAGTTATAACATTTGTCAAAATTGCTTTTATAAGGCGATAGTTCAAACTATTCATTGGATGCTTAGAGCTTGTTTGGTAACACTCTTGGGAATAACTGATTATATTCTTTTGTTCCCAGGAATAAAAAAAGAACAAAAATCCGTTTGGTAAATTTTTTATTCTCGAGAACAAAAATTCATTTTTTTATTATTGGGAATACATTCCAAACAAAATCATGAAGCAAAAAAAAGTTGTTTCTTGTTTCCGAGAACAATTCCTATAATCAAGTCTAATTTTTTTTTTCTTTTCTCCTCTTTTCTTCTTCTTCCTTTTGGCCGGCGACCTCGCCGGAGCGTCACTGGCCCTCGACGATGTCGAGCCACGGTGAGGCTCGTTCACCCGAGCCTCGTCTAGCCCAATGAGCCTCCAGCAAGCTCGCCAAACCTCGCCTTGGCTTGATGAGGCTCCGGCAAGCTCGCCAAACCTTGCCCAACCGATCACCAACCATAGACCATAAAGAAGGAGGAAGAAGAAGAGAAAAGGAAAAAGGAAAAAGAGAAAAATAAGAAAAATATTATAAAAGTATTACAAAATTAAAAGAAACAAAAAAATTTAAGGATCCTACCAAACACATTTCTATCCCAGGATATAAATTTTAGACCATTACTAAACGCTTTAAAAAACTTAGAAATTTTTCTTTGGAATAAAAAAAAAAAATCATTTCTGAGCGAAAATTGTTTCTGGGAACAAAATAGTTACCAAACACATCCTTAGGAGCATCTACTTCTTATATTTTGCCACGCAAATAAAAAAGCTACTACCACATTGCTAAGGTTAGAAACTGTGCAAATCAAATTGCCCCGCTGGGAGGGGGGAGTACTGCATAAAGAGATCAATTTTACTAAATCAATATGATTCGATCACATTTCATGAATCTATATAGATTCTGCACTGTGATTGATTCTGTGCACCGTATTTCTTATGAATAAAATTACATCTATTCGTCGATCACTTACAGATAACGACGGACCGGGTACTTACAATCATCTCTCAAAGTTTGACATTCCCTAAAATTATTATACTCGCCACCAGGACGGTGGGAAGGCCAGTCAGGATTTGCCAGGTCTCGCGAGGGAGCATCTTCCTCCAGAGATGATTTGCGCAGGGTCAACTCCTCAATCCGGAGGTGCGCCTCTCCCCAGGCACACCACGGATTACGCGAGACCCGAAAAACCTACCAACTCCTCGAATCTTTTATTATTCGTTCCACCGCTTTGAAATGGCGGATTAAATGAATTCCTGGACGAACCCGGACGCAGCCTTACGCAGGACGTGCAGCCGACTCGGCGTTACGAAACGAGAGAGAGGAGAAGCATTTATATTGGAAACCATTAAAATCTTTGGTGGGTTGACAAACGAGAAAGCGAGATTTCTTTCCCTTCACTCGGTTCCCTTCCTATTTTTAGACAACGAACTAAACTGACTGAACAGAGTCCTTGACCATTTCGTTTCGTTCCATCTCTCTCCCTCTCTCTCAGACTCTCAGATCTCACACAGCCCACTTTCGAACCCCCACCGGGATCTTTCCATGGAGAAAGAGGAAATGGGGGACTCCTCTAAATGGATTCTGGAAAGCATCGAGGTCGACGGCATGGCTGATGTGCCCCTAGACAGCTCCAACAAGAGCGGCGTTCATAGCGGCGGCCCTGACTTCCAAGGTGAACGATGAGGCAATGCTCGCCCAGAGCTCGAGCAGCACGAGGAAGCGAGTTGGGTTTCAGGGCACTGGGCCACCGGCGTTGTCTAGGATGGGAAGGACCGAATCCGGTGCCAGGAGAGGGCTCAAGAGCTTGAGGTTCTTGGACAGGACCATCACAGGGAAGGAGGTGGACGCTTGGAAGTCCATGGAGAAACGTTTCAACCAATTCGCAGTCGATGGGAGGATCTCGAAAGACAAGTTCGGGACCTGCATTGGTAATTCGACGCTGACTTGGAAACCCCAAGACGGGGTCCTGCTTGAAATCTAACTTTTCCTGGGGAAAAAAGAGCTCATGGGTCGTGAAATGCTGTGTTGCAGGAATGGGAGAATCCAAGGAATTTGCGGGGGAGCTGTTCGATGCATTGGCGAGGCGTAGGAAGATACACTCGGAGAACGGGATTACTCAGGAGGAAATGAGGGCGTTTTGGGACGATATGACTAACCAGGACATCGACTCACGCCTTCAAATCTTCTTTGACATGTAAAGAACTGTGCTTTCTGTGTCTCTTGGTTGTGTTGTTCACAGGAAACTAACTTCACTAGTGTTTCAGGTGTGACAAAAATGGCGATGGTAAGCTCTCCGAGGAGGAGGTGAAGGAGGTGAGAGATAGCAACTTCCCAAAATCTCCTCTTCTTGTGTTTTTGGACCTAATGGATAAAATTCTTTTACCTTTTAATTCTGGTAAGTGAAGGTAATCATATTGAGCGCTTCAGCAAACAAGCTGTCCAATCTCAAGCAGCAAGCCGCATCCTATGCCGTGTTGATCATGGAAGAGCTCGATCCTGACCATCTCGGGTATATCGAAGTGAGTAGAAGTCTAGAGCCATTCCTTGAGAAGTGCATGTTTGTGTGTTCATCTATCGAGTCCTCTCTCTCTTCTTAATTTCGCAATCTTAAGCAGATGTGGCAACTCGAGACTCTACTGAGGGAGATGGTGAGCTCCGAAGAAGCCAACAAGCTGGCCAAAAAAACCCACACTCTTGCAAGGACCATGATTCCGAGACAATATAGGACTCCGATCAGCAAATTTCTATCGAAAACCTTCGAATTTCTCCAGGAGAATTGGAAGAGAGTGTGGGTCATGTCACTTTGGTTGACTGTAAATTTGATCCTTTATGTCTGGAAGTTCCGTCAATACAAGGAGAGAGATATTTTTCAAGTCATGGGTTACTGTGTTTGTTTTGCGAAGGGCGCGGCTGAGACGCTCAAATTCAACATGGCTCTTATTCTCATCCCTGTGTGTAGGAGGACGCTTACTAAACTTAGATCAACTGCCCTAAGTAGGATATTTCCTTTCGACGACAATATTAATTTCCACAAGTCGATAGCACTGGCAATAGTAATCGGGACTTCAATACATATTATTATGCACGTTTCGTGCGATTTCCCAAGACTAATTTCATGTCCTAAGCCAAAGTTTTTGAGGTACGCGGGGCCTAACTTCGATTACAAGCAGCCAAGTTACTTGGATCTAGTTGAGAGTGTTCCTGGTGTTACTGGGATTATAATTACCATCTTGATGGCTTTCTCTTTCACGCTGGCCATGCATTCGTTTAGAAGGAATGTCATCAAGTTACCTTGGCCATTCCACCATCTAGCTGGGTTCAATGCCTTCTGGTACGCTCACCATTTGCTGTTCCTGGTCTATGCTCTCTTGATAGTGCACGGCTACTTCCTGTTTCTGAGTAGGCACTGGTACTCAAAAAGTGTAAGTATGATTTATGCACTCGAACTAAATCATTTTATTTGTTCATATATTTGTCAGATGATTTTACTGCAACAACAGAACTGTTTCTGCTTAACAATGTGTTTGTATTCAATGTGATGCTTAACATGTCATCTTTGGTTCATTGCATATTCGAATTTCATTGAAAGTGCTCTTGAGCTTAAAATGCCTTATAACTTTGTCAAGTGATATTGCTGTCTTAGTTTCATGCTGATGAAAGAAAGCTATTATGAACTGTTAAATTTCTTCCTGTGCAGACATGGATGTATCTCTCTGTTCCTTTATTACTCTATGTCAGCGAGAGAATTTTCACAGGTATTGACGAGTGCAACCATCGTGTCAATGTTATCAAGGTCAGCAATCATAGAGCTCTCCTGCCTTTGAATCTCAAGTCCTGGGAACATATATAAGTGCTTATGAACTGAATACATGAGTTATTACAGGCAATCATATACACAGGAAATGTTTTGGCGTTGTACATAAGCAAACCCCCTGGATTCAAGTATAAAAGCGGAATGTATATGTTTGTCAAGTGTCCAGATATTTCCAACTTTGAGTGGTAATGCATTGCTTTACTCAACAACAAGCTAAACCAAGTCTGTTATTTGCTAGCTGCACATTTTTATGAATTGAGCTGATCGATTTGTCACTTGTCATAGGCATCCTTTTTCTATCACTTCCGCACCAGGAGATGACTACTTGAGTGTCCACATACGAACCTTGGGAGACTGGACCACGGAGCTTAAGAACAGATTTGCACAGGTTAACAGATTATGGTGCTATGGCTAGAAGTTTATCTACTATAACGCACTACTGCTTGCTTCTTGATCTTAAATGTCTCACTTTCTGCTTCCACTTTTAAGTGCTAAGTCGAAGAATTGCAGGTTTGTGAGGCACCGAACCAGCCAGCAGGAAGGGGAAGTCTAGTGAGGCTTCAAACCAAGGCAATCTCAGATTATGATCACACACAAGTCAGGTGGAGCAAAGTTTCGGTGATCTCGTTTTGTGGCTTCAATGATGTTGTTAAATCTCATAATTTCTCTTCAATTTTACAGATTCCCGAGAATCCTCATTAAGGGACCGTATGGAGCCCCAGCTCAGAACTACAAAAAGTACGACATCCTTCTCCTCGTCGGTCTAGGGATCGGGGCAACGCCATTTATCAGCATTTTGAAGGACCTCCTCAACCAGATCAAGCCGAACGAACAAAATAATGTGAGCCAAAAGTTTATAACTTCAAACAAGTTTAGCAGATGTAGGAGACAAGTAGTAAACAGGATGATTTGACCACTTGCAGGATCCTCGACAAAGCATACCAGGTGCAAATAAGAAGGCACCGGAAAGAGCATACTTCTATTGGGTAACAAGGGAACAGGGTTCGTTTGAATGGTTCAAAGGTGTGATGGATGATATCGCAGAATACGACCATAATGTAAGTTCCGAAACAATGGAAAGCATGCTTCATGACCACCTCGCCTTCTTATGTTTACACACTCATTCTTGTAATAGCACATCCTCTTCTGTTTATATCATTCTCACTGTTTATTGGTCTAATGAGCTGAGCAGCATATAATAGAGATGCACAACTACTTGACAAGTGTGTATGAAGAAGGAGATGCGCGGTCAGCGCTCATTGCAATGGTGCAGAAGCTGCAGCATGCAAAGAATGGAGTGGATGTTGTCTCAGAAAGCCGGGTATATGCCCCTAGTTATTATTCCTCTGATCATTTAATTCATGTCTGGCTCATTTCTGACATACGTGCGCACAGATAAGAACGCATTTTGCGAGGCCTAATTGGAGAAAGGTGTTCTCCCAACTGGCAAGTGCTCATCCTTCTTCTCGAATAGGTATTGGTTTTGATTTGCGGCCATGGAGAAATGTCAAAATGCACTTAGCTGATGAGATTGTTCTCATTCTGGCTTTTGCCTCTAATGTGGATGTTGGGCCCTTGCAGGTGTTTTCTACTGTGGAAGTCCAACGCTTACTAAGCCGTTAAAGAAGCTTTGTCAAGAATTCAGCCTAAACTCATCGACCCGTTTCCAATTTCACAAGGAAAACTTCTAGAGCCGCAATCTAACATTGTGAATTTCGGTGTCCGTCGCGGCGGTCTTTCCTAGCTAGAAGCTCAACTCCACAGAGCATTTGCACCCAGTCGGCTCCTGTGCTTCCCTGCTTAATCGCAGAAACCGGAGATGATCTATGTTCAAGACGCAGTGAAAGCTACAGTGTGGGAAAGATTCCTGATTCAGAGATGCTGGCCAACCAGTTTGCCAGCGGCGATGGTTGGTGATCCGAGATTACACAGTGAACATAGTCCTTGTATCATCTTGCCATAGATGTGAGTTTTGTAAATTGAATGTTATCCAGAGAATGGTTTGAGCGTCATTTAACCACAGATGTGAAGCTATAAACTGAATGGTTATTTTCCCAGAGCGAGGGAGAGATCCCGGGCTTTCAAGCCAAATCTGGGCTGGCCTCCTACTACGGCAAACTTCAGTTCCCAAAATGGAATTTTGTTCCATGGGTGATGCATATGAGGATGACCAATGCGTACATACTGTATTGATACTCAATTATCGATTGTAACTTACGAACTCAATTATTAATTTACCATTATAAATACCTAGTAGATTTTTAACATTGTTTAGGTTCTATGGGTAACAATGTATATTAGTTTGTTCAATTGATAGTATATTTTATTTATTATACATATTTTCAGATCCAATCGGGTCATTCGATAGGGGCAATTAGTTTCAGGATGGTAGGATTCGTATCTAGAATGGAGAACCTATCATGTTAGAATCAGTTCTCAATTTTTGGAAGTTGAAACTTATCCTGTTTTTCTAGTCTGATTTCAGAGACTACTCATATTTTTCTTTTGTTTCATTTTTAAGAGCAAAATAATATGTTGAAAATCAGAATAAGATTTTCTAGTTAGCAAATTTTCCAGATTTTCCATATTTTGTTTGTTAGCTTTTAGGAATTTGTTTACTACGTTTTATGGTGCTTTTTTTTTTTTTTTACAACCAACAACTTTAAAAAGGTTAGATGCCTCATGTAAAGATATATTCTTTGAAGAATAAAACTCATAGTAATTTCTCATAAATTTCTTCATAGTATCAGAGCTCGATTTGGACCATTCTTTTCTACCATATTTCTGAGTGTTTCCACCATGACAAAATACCCTAGAACTACCATGGCAAGTGAGGTTGAGAGTGAAACCTCAGACCCTAGAGCTCAGAACTCTCCTCACATTACCCAACCTATCAATGTATCCGAAGGTGGAACTCTTCTCATCACCGGTCATAAACTTACCGGTCACAACTTCAATCAATAGTCACATTCCGTCATGTTATTCGTTTGCAAATAAGGTAAAGAAGATTACCTAACTGGAGCTGTCGTACACCCTAAGGAGACAAGCCAAATTATCGAACATGAAAGGTGGAAAATAACATGGTGATTTGCTGGCTACTGAATTCAATGACGAATGAAACGGGGGAGAATTTCATGTACTACAAGACAGTAAAGGAGATTTGGGATGCTATTCATGAAACTTATTCAAACAAAGATAACACCTCAGCCATCTTCGAGATCAAAGGCATTCTCCATGACCTAAGGCAAGGGAAATCTTTTGTTACTAATTATTTTAACCAACTCATACGTCATTGGCAGCAACTTGACATGCTGGAAGATATGATGTGGAGTTGTCCTAAAGATAGCAAGTGGTACAAGCGGATTCAAGATCGAGAATGCATCTAGAAATTTTTGTTAGGCTTGAATCAAGAGCTTGATGAGGTACGTGGACGAATTCTGAGCATAAAGCCCCTACCTAGTGTACAAGAAGTTTTTGCTGAGGTCGGGAGAGAAGAGACTCGGCGAAAGGTAATGCTTGGTTCTTCAAACAACCAGACCAATCTAGCAAATTATGCTCTAATAGCTCGAGGATCTCAACCATCCTACAGTCGAGGCACTCAATCAAACAACGACCAACAAAGGGGTGGTCGTCCATGGTGTGATCATTGCAAATGGACAGGTCACACAAAAGACACATGCTGGAAAATTCATGGTCAGCCAAATAATTGGAAGCCATCAGCCTCACATCCTACTCAAAATCGAGAGATCAGAAGCAACGTAGTCCAAACCAAAACAATCGCTTCAGTAGATTCGAGTCCCTTCAACAAAGAGCAGCTGGAGATGCTAAAAAAGCTGCTACAAGAATCAGTTCAAAAGGCAATCCATCCATAAGGGGTTAGTACAGGAACAATAGCACAATGAGGCAATTCTCTAAATGTCTTTAGTGCTAAACAAGAGAAAATCACCTCTTAGGTTGTAGACTCAGGAGCATTCGACCACATGACCGGAGATATCACGGTGTTCAACGAGTACAATCCATGTCAAAATGGCACTAATATTCGAATTGCTGATGGTTTTTGCTCAAAGGTGGCTGGTGTTGGATCAGTGGTTATTTCAAAAAGATAAAACATTGAATTCAGTATTATTTATTCCCAAACTCAGCTATAATCTTCTCTCCATCAGCAAGTTAACCAAAGATTTAGGCTGTATTACTAAATTTTTCCCACACTCATGTGAATTTTAGGTTTTGAACTCGGGGATGACGATTGGCAGTGCTGAGATGGATGCGGGTCTCTACCTTCTGCGAGTTAATGCCTCAGAATGGAAAAACAAGATGTCATGTATAGCATATCGTGCTAAAAAAGAGAGTGACGTAAGATTGTGGCATTATAGATTGGGTCATCTAAATTTCTCGTACTTAAAAAGGTTGCGACCTTCTTTGTTCAATAAAGATTCAATAAAACTTCAATGTGAGGTGTGTCAATTATCCAAACATACTTGCAGTTCGTACCCTTTGCAACCTTATAAGCCTTCTCATCCATTTCACATGATTCATAGCGATATTTGGGAACCTTCTCGTGTTAATAACATTTCTAGTTCTAGGTGGTTTGTTACTTTTATTGATGATCATACAAGATTCACTTGGCTTTTCTAATGAAAGAAAAATCAAATATTGGCCAAATTTTTCAAACCTTCAACCTAATGATCCAAACCCAATTCAGCACAAAAATCCAAGTTTTCAAAATGGATAATGGGACAGAATACTTCCATTCACAGCTCGGGTCATATCTAAATAGCCATGGTATCATACATATTAGCTCTTGTGTAGACACTCCACAACAAAATGGAGTAGCGAAGAGGAAAAATATGCATCTTTTGGAAGTCGCTCGTTCTCTTATGTTAGCCACCCATGTTCCTAAATATTTTTGGGGAGAAGTAGTGTTGACAGCCACATATCTCATCAATCGTATGCCTTTCCGTGTTCTAGATTTCCAAACACCATTTCAGAGTCTACTTTGTACCTACCCACATATTCGTTTTGCCTCACATATCTCACTCAAAGTATTCGGTTGCACAGCATTTGTTCATATAAATCAACAATATCGTAGCAAGCTAGATCTTCAATCCCTCAAATGTGTATTTCTAGGATACACTCCAGATCAAAGTGGATATAAGTGTTATTGTCCACAAACAAAGCATTTTTATACCACCATGGATGTTACCTTCTTTGAGCACCAGCCCTTTCACTTCAAAAATACCATTCAGGGGGAGAGTTGTGAGGAATATTATTTTTGGGACACTTTTCATTCACTCGGGTCACAACAAACAAATACCAATTCTACTTGTCTTCCGTGTCTACCCATTCCAAAATCCGAGTCATCCAACATCCGAAAGTCTTTCGTGTCTACCCATTCAAGATGCTACACAAGACAGAAATAAAGAGGCAATTGTCTACTCTAGACGGAAAACTCAAAAGGAGTTGGAGGACCGTACTACATAAAATCTAGCTCAAGAGACAAACCTGAGTTCAAGACCTACAAAAGATGAAGGTAATGCTCTTATAAGCTCATAAAATTTTGTCGTACTTGATGATCTTGATCAGCCCATTACTCTTAGGAAAGGGAAGAGATAGTGCACTCAACATCCCATTAACAATTTTGTGTCTTATGAAAAGTTGTCTCCTAAATACAAGGCATTTGTTTCAACGTTGAGCAATATTCAAATCCCCAAGAATATCCAAGAGGCACTTGCTCAATCTGAGCGGAAAAACGCGGTTCTTGAGGAATTTCATGCACTTGAGAAGAATAATACTTGGGAATATATATAATTGCCAGTTGGGAAGAAATTGGTGGGATGTAAGTGGGTCTTTATAGTTAAGCATAATGCTTATGGTAGTGTTGATCATTTCAAGGCAAGTTTGGTTGCTAAGGGATTCACGCAATCATATGGTATAAACTACGAAGAAACCTTCGCTTCAGTGGCCAAACGAAACTCCATTCGAGTATTGCTCTCCCTTGCAACTAACTTGGACCGGCCCCTACATTAATTAGACATAAAGAATGCCTTCTTGAATGGGGAATTGGAGGAAGAAGTCTTTATGGAGGTTCCACAATGAATTGACACTAAAGAGAGCTTCAACAAGATGTGCAAACTCAAGAAATCCCTTTACGGCCTAAAGCAATCACCTCGTGCTTGGTTTGAAAGGTTAACAAGGGTTGTTAAGAAGCTGAATTTCACTCAATGTCAAACAGATCATATAATGTTAGTCAATAAGTCAGTTGAAGGTAGAAGAGCAATAATGATTGTATACATCGATGATATAATCCTAACTGGTGACAATCTGGAGGAGATTGGAAAACTGAAGAATATTTTGGCAAAAGAATTCGAGATTAAAGACCTAGGTCAACTCAAATACTTCCTAGGTATGGAGGTAGCTCGGTCACGGAAAGGAATTGCAATTTCCCAACGCAAATATACTCTTGATCTTTTGAAGGAAACTGGTATGCTTGGGTGCAAACCGGCTGACACACCCATGGATTCTACAAATAAAACCGAGATGGAAGAAGAATGACCATTAATGGATAAAGGGAGGTATCAAAGATTAGTTGGCAAACTAATCTATCTCTCGCATACTCGGCCAGACATTGGTTTCGCAGTAAGTATGGTTAGTAGATACATGAACTGACCAACAGAGAAGCACATGCAAGCAGTTTTTTAAATCTTACAGTACTTGAAGAAAAGTCTTGGAAAAGGGCTCTACTTTAAGAAAACGAATGAGAGAAACGTGGAGATATTCACGGATGCAGATTGGGCTGGATCTCTCATGGACCGAAGGTCGATAACAAGATATTGTACCTTCGTGTGGGGCAACATGGTTACTTGGAAAAGCAAGAAGCAACCTGTTGTTGCTAGAAGCAGCTCTGAAGTGAAGTTTAGAGCAATGTGTCAAGGAATATGTGAAGACATAAGGCAAAAACGACGCCGTATAGCTCATAAGTGGATTGAAATTAGGGTTTCTTTGTCTTCGTCGCTCGGCCACCGTCGTTTGCCCGTCATCGCTTGGCCACCGTCACTTGACCACCATTGTAGTTGCTCAACCAGGTGAGCGAGGAGAGATTGAGATTGTTGCTCAAGCAAGAAGTGGCAGGAAGAATAGACGGCGAGGGCGGAGGAGGAGGAGGAAGAAGAGGGGTTGAAGGTGCCGCTGCTGGTGCCATTGCTGGTGCCACTTCTGGTGTCGCTGCTGGTGTTGTTCTTCGGGGAAGAAGACTACGTGCCTTCTCTCTCTCTCTCTCTTTCTCTCTCTCTCTCTCTATTTGGGGATTTAGGGTTCTAAGTTGGGGGAAAGACGCCAAACAGCGTCATTTTGTTATTTGGATGCCGACCTAGCTCTCCGACGAGCCACATCAGCTTAAAAAATTAATAAAAAAGTGTCACGTCGGATTTCTGGCCAAATTGATCGACGTTGGCATTGGAATGATCGTTTTTCAAATTTGTTGGCACTTAAGTGATCCAAAATAAACTTTTGGCACCAAGGTAAGCGCCATACACAACTTTTGACACTGATAATGTACTTACCACGAGTTGAACAATAAAACTCAGAGTAATTTCTCCTAAATTTCTTCATAATACAAGTAACAAAACAATTCAAAATAAAAGATAAATAGGACGAGTGAGCGAAGGCAAGTCAGGATCGAGCGAGGGTTGCAAGGCTCAAACGAGTAAGAGAGAGAGACGAAGTGTATGAATGGGGTTGGGGAGAAGAGGGAAAAAAAGAGATAGAGCAAAAGATGTTAAGAAAAAAATGATGATTTTTAGGTCTTATGAAACCATTTCCAAATTTGATCAAATTAATTTGGTTCATGAGTGGTTCTTCACTTGGAACCAAAAACTTGGAATCGGACAGGTTTTTAGGGTGATTTGGGTTGATTTCCGAGCAAAACCAATCCTATTGCATGCTGCTAGCATTCAGGCTTTGAGTACTTAAAGTCCAAAAGATTGAATTGATCGATCCAAGGATATCAAAGACCAAAAATTTCAAGCCAAGCCAAACAGATATGGCTCGAATTTTCCAGCCACCAGACATTTTTGCTCAGCCCTAACAGCCACAAACATTAAGAAGATACCCTTGCTTCGGTAGGCGGAACATTGAAAAAGGTTGAAAAGTCAAGGAACAACTTAACATATGCAAAATTTGGGAGGTAAAATGGGAGGTTGGCTAAATTTACCCTCCATAAAAGAGCAAATTAATCACTTGACAAACACATGGTGAAATGACATCAGATAAGTATCGGCATCAATAAGGAAGAATTTATAATTAATATCAAAATTTGAAGGACATTGGGGGGCAGCATTGCGAAAATTGAAAAGTCAGGGGAGAATTTATAATTAATATCAAAATTTCGAGGGAATAAACTGTAATTCGCCCGTCTCAAGAAGATCGGCAATTTCCATTCTACACGAGCCCAAAGAACAAAGACGTGACCATAACCACGTCCCCTGTAGCACGTGAGGCTCACGTGAAGCTTACACGGACCCCACCCTCCTCAAACGGCGGCGACAGAACCGGGTCCGGGGCAACGCCGGGGCGGGTCGTGGGGCCCGTAGCCGGGTCCCGCCACCGCCACTGACCTAAAAAGCGTTTAGAGCCCAAAAGCCCTTCCCTTAAACCCCAACCTCGCTCCGTCTTGCTCTCTTTCTCCACCTTCCCCACCCCACCACCCCCCCCGGCACCGCCCGTAAAATCCTCTCCGCCTCCGGCCGCCGGAGCTCTCCGACTCATCCGCCGTCGCGCGGTCCACGCTCGCTCCTCCCGCGTACGCACCTCGCGTCCCGCGCGAACC